>JAPDVR010000003.1:1200000-1800000 GCA_026230005.1 Gila orcuttii | reverse complement strand
ACTCCTATCCTCCCAATTAGGAAGTTTACTCTTGGTGGATGGCTCTTGCTGTTTTCCCTTACCTCCCTCTTCTCCTTTCTCCTCTTCCGGCTCTTCCCATAGCCAATCCGAGTCTGAACCTGAGTTTTCAACCTCAGTCACACCTGCTTTCTCCTCCGGCCCCGGGCGCCCCAATGGAGTAAGAGCTGGCATGACCCCCACTGCCCTGTCCCTACTAGGGCCCAGGCCCTTCCTGGCTTTTCCCACCCTCGGGGTCTCAACCGCAGGGCGGACCTCCATTGGAACCTCCTCCAGCCTGCACCTCGGACTCTCCCCTAAGTCCGAGGCCCTCTGCGAGACTCCGTCCCCCTCGGACCCCCCGGCCACAACCTCCTCGGCCGGCCTGTCCGGGGAAAACGGCGGCCTCCCTCGGAATCTGACCGCCCTGCTTCTTGGGGCTTGGCTTGCCCCTTCTCCCCCTTCTTCTTGGGCCATGATACGGGCCACCATCGTGGAAGCCCGCCGGATGGTCACCTCTCTCAGGTGTTTGATCCCCCGGCGGGTCCATTTATTGGCGATCTGCCAAGCCTCCCTCCACCGAACTCTGGACGCATTGGCAACCGCCTGCCTCGCCTCCTGGAACACTCTTTGGTAATGGTCTACCAGAATGTCCGTCCCTGTCTCCAGCTAGTTTTTGGCGTTCCCGAACATCAGCCAATCTGTGCTGACCCTCGGGAACGCCGGCTGGATGCCTGAGGTCATCTGAATAGCCAATTTCTGGAGCTTGGCAGGTGGCGCATTTCTATCTGCCCCCGCCTCCATCTCCAGAACATGATGGTAGGCTTTTAGAAAAGTATGTAATACCCTGATAAGGGCCTTAAACTCCTTGTCCTCCACCTCTTCCTTGCTCCCCCTTCATCCTCTCTCGTTTTTAATCTGCCTGTAAGGAGGGGACTTGTGTTTGACTTGGGTGGGACTTGTGTTTTATTTGTGTGGGTGGGACTTGTTTTTTTGGGTGGGTGGGACTTGTGTTTTTTGGGTGGGTGGGACTTGTTTGAGTTGGGTGGGTGGGACTTGTGTTTGACTTGGGTGGGACTTGTGTTTTTTGGGCGGGTGGGACTTGTGTTTGAGTTGGGTGGGACTTGTTTTATTTTGGTGGGTCTTGTGTTTTATTTGTGTGGGTGGGACTTGTTTTTTTTGGGTGGGTGGGACTTGTGTTTTTTGGGTGGGTGGGACTTGTGAGGCCATTAACATGACCGGAAGTGGCCATATAGCTCCGCTCAGGAAGATCTGGGTGAGTTTTTGGAAAGATCTGTTTGTGGTGGGTGGGACTTGTGTTTGACTTGGGTGGGACTTGTGTTTGACTTGGGTGGGACTTGGGTGGGACTTGTGTTTGCTCCGGTGGCACTTAATTAAAGATAGTTCATTTTTTTGTTAGTGTTTTTATTCTGTTTTTGTGGTAGTATGTTTTTTCTTTTTTATAAAATATATAAAAAAATAATAATAATAATTACAAAAAAAAATGTCCAAAACCCCCTAAAATTAAATAAATTAAAAAAAAAATAATAATAATTTAACTCAGCCTCTGACATTACACAAACTAGTGCAATGTCAGTGCCGGTCTCAAGGCCCGATAAATGGTGAGGGTTTTTACTCACTTAAGGTGCACTTTGTTACGGTCACCAGCTTGTCACGGGCCCTCTCCTGCATGCACTTAGCTGACTCCTCACCTGCATGACACCTACCTGAAAGACTTGTCTTCAATCATCTGCTTACTTCATCCCTCTTTATTCATTGCCTTGATCTCCATTTCAGAACAGACATCTATCCTCATCCAGTTGATCATCAGCTTCCATCATTGCCATCACATATTTCTGCCAATAAACCAGTTGATTACTTATCCTGTGTGAATCCTTTGACTGTGTGAAACAAATAAACAAGTATTTTTAACATATATAATTATAAATATGTATACCATTTGTAGTATATGGTGAACTTATACTTATTATATATTTATAAATGTTACAACATTTAATAATCCATAAGTATTTCACTGATTATATGTACATTAATTGTATCTAACATTTATGTCAATACACCATAAGTTTAAAAAATGAACTAGATCAATGTGATTAATTCCATTCATGGTTTCCATCCTTATGTTGTGTCTCCCTCTAGTGGGCATGCAAAATTTATTTATTTTAAGTGTTTTAAACACTTTTGAAAATAACATATAATCATAAACTATATGGAAATGTAATATTTATACATCTATAACATTTTGAATTTCTAGTATTTTTTAATGTTATTTTATAATATATATGTTTTTCCATTGATTAATGTTACTCAATCATGATAACTAGTTTACTAGATCAATTTGATTATTTCCATTCCTAGTTTCCATCTTTATCCTATGTGTCCCTCTAGTGGGCAATTAAAATGTATTTATCATACATGCTGTAAACAGTAATGAAAATATATATATATATATATATATATTAAAGAACATATTCATGGATTTTTTTTCTATTTTTAGAATTAGGGTATTTTTAAAATTTTGATTTTCAATTGATTAATGTTATTAAATTGTGGTAAGTAGTTTAATTTATTATATATTTTAAATTCATGTTAACTTTTAATTTTTTTTAAATTCATGTTTATTCCTAACCTTTACCTTTTCATTTTGATGTTATTCAACCTTTGAAAGATTGCTGAAATGTTTACTTTTACTTTCATTTTCTATTTGGGGTTAAATCAACACAAGCACAGCAAACCAGCTAGTTTTCATACATAACACGCAAATTAAACACGAATTAACAACTAGATTTGTCACACTACACTAATCCTAACCTTAACCTTTTCATTTTGATGTTATGAAAATTAGCTGTTTTGCTGTGCTTTGTGTTGATTTAACCCCAAATTGAAAATGAAAGTAAAAGTAAACATTTCAGCAATCTTTAAAAGGTTGAATTACATCAATAATGAAAAGGTTAAGGTTAGGAATATGTTAAGTAACCTTAGAAATTACAATTTTTTACATTTAATAAAAGTGTAACAACGGGTTATTTTATGGAATAAATAGTTTATTATAATGGTATAAATGTATAACGGGTGACTAAAATTTTAATTCAATCGAAACAAAAGAATAGAAAAGGATTAGTATTGTTTTTCATTTAATTTTAACAGGAAAAAATATAAAATAAGAAATCGGGACTTTTATTAAGGAAAAAAAACCCAGGATTTTTGAAAGCAGAAGAAGAAGAACGGAGTGCAAACCCTGCTGTGTTTCTGACAGGAAAATTTGTTTATTTTTAGTTAAACGAAGTTTAACTTGAGTTGAAATAAAAGTACAAAGTCTAATCTTTATTTGTAGGGCTGAATTTGACAAAAAATGGAAAGGTAAGTGCCTGTTTAGGCTTAATTTTAACATGTAATAGTGTATTGTGACCAACTCATTGAAAACGAAATCACAATTAAATAAATCAGCGATCTTTCAAAGGTTGAATAACATCAAAATGAAAAGGTTAAGGTTAGGATTAGTGTAGTGTGACAAATCTAATTGTTAATTCGTGTTTAATTTGCGTGCTTTGTATGAAAATAGCTGTTTTTCTGTGGGTTGTGTAGATTTAACCCCAAATTGAAAATAAAAAGTAAAATTAAACATATCAGTGATCTTTCAAGGGGTGAATAACATCAATAATGAAAAAGTTAAGGTTATGGTTAGTGTTGAGGGAATAACCTAGTTGTTAATTAATGTTTATTTTGCGTTTTATGGACGAAAATTGCCTTTTTTTCTGTGGCTTGTGTTGATTTAACACCAAATTGAAAATTAAAGTAAAAGTAAACATATCAGTGATATTTCAAAGGGTGATTAACATTACAAATTAAATGTTTTGTGGGTTTTTTAGTTGCATTTTGGATGTGTAATAGTGTAGTGTAACAACACTCGTTGTTAATTCATGTTTAATTTGTCCTTTAGCGATGATCCATTTGTTGTGGCTGTAAGTGAAAACACAAAAGGATTGATGACCTCTTATTTTCGCTGCAGACGCACTGAAGAATTCTTAACAGATGAATCAGTCCATGTTCCTCTTTTTTCTTCGATAGTGGATGATGCTTCAGAGTCACTTCATTATAGTTACGACTTTGACGGCATTGTGGTGCAGATTTGTGATGTGAGCTACATAACAGTAGGGATCCATTACTTGTCTGTCGGGAAAGTGGATGGCTCGAAAGTATCCAACCACTGGCACCTGCTTAAAAAGCATCTTAACCTCCAAAGGTACAGTGCTGATGGGATAAGTGCTTTGCGAAAAAGTGTGGGGACTGTCCTTGCATTCGTGGCTGGGGGATATTTCCTCAATCTGAGCTGTGTACCTGCCAACCCGAACAGTGCCCACCCCATGTTCAGGAGCGAGATGATTGTGAAGGCCCATGCCATTGGCCTGATTAATGCATTGTTCAGTAATTTTTCTTTGAGAATGAGAAGTCTCCCTCCACAAGATTTCGAGCAGCCAACCATACAGAAAATGCTATTGCCAGAAAAGGCAATAATTCTGTCAATCGCAAAATTTGGTCAAAAGGATGTTAGAAGCTTCGACCTGGGCAAGCTGGTCCACCAAGATGGCATAGTGAATGTCTCGTATCATGTTGCTTGCAACATACACTCACAGGACCCATCTGTTGACCTCTTGTGGTCTAGGTCTGGGCTCCAGGAGGTCGTTGGAAACCGTGGGACTCTGTTCCCTCTTTACTGTATGGCTGAAAGTGGCAATTTTCAGTCAAACCTCAATCAGATGCCACTCGACATAAGTGATGTTCTTAAGCAAGTTGTGCGTCACAACAATTGCAAAGTTAACTTTTTGCAAATGTATGTAGTGACTCCACACTGCCACCAGGCCACCCCCGCTAAACACCCTGTGAGTCGAGTGATCACAACTTGCGACCTGCATATTGACAAGCATCGGAAGATGATTCTGAAGGATGCCAATGTGCCTATGTGCAGCACATGGACAATTTGGCACTTAAAACTAGTGCAAGGACCTAAGTGAGGCTGGAGGAAGTTTTTCTCGTTTTTCCTGGATTTCCTGAGGTTGTGGATGCCATTACTTTCTTCGATCAAATGATGCTCGATAATTTGGTTGAGACAGTGCCAATGCTCGTTCCTTTCAAGGACAACGCAGATGGCCTAGGGTTAAGGCATATCATCAAGCCAATTGCGACCTACCTCAGTAGCACACCGTTTGATCTTCTTGCCAAACAGAAGGGGCTCGGTGGGTTCGAGAGTCCAGCTTGAACTGGCCCTGGAGTGTTTTTTTTTTGGACGGGCCACATGTGTAACCTCAAGGCAGTATGCTTCGCCCCTTGGAGTATGTGCCACAAAATCAAACAGCCTTTCAAGAATGAGGGGAATTCTAGGCCCCAGCCTCATCGGATCGGCTAGCGTGGGTAAAGGTAGTCCTCCCCTGGAGACGTGGATCAAGGAGGAACTCCAGAGGCAAAGAGTTATGCGCATTTTTCCACTGACAGACTGCCTTCAAGCCGGCGCACCAGTGGTTGGGGATGAGCTGGTAAGAATCCTTCTCTCGGACCTTTATGAGAGGAATGACCGGATTCCTATGTCATCTTGGAAAGGGCCTGACCGTACAATCGGTCGTTTGTGTGATTGCCGGTCGGTTGGAGAATTATCGAGGGAGGTGTGCGACAGAGGATTTGGTTATCCCCACACCTTTGGCAGGGCCGTGGAAATGGTCAGGTCCTTCAGCTTTGACCCGGTACGTTGTATGGAGTTTGGGTTAGGGAAGCTGAAGTTTTTTCCAAAAATAAAATACTGGGACGAGAACCGCAACAAGGCGGCGCGGTGGAACTTCAAGGATTTCATAGAACTCCACCGTCCTACTCAGGTTCCTTCGGCTGCATCGCGCGCAGCAGCTTACCTCGGTGACGTGTGCGCCAAGGTTGAAGAGCTGGATCTCTCCTTCTCAAGGAACCTAACAAAGTATCGGGAGCATGGGATGCCATGGATGGAGACGTGTCTGGAGAGGCTTCCCAAGTCTTTGCCCAAAGACCGGCTAATAACACTGCTGGCCTTCCTCGGCTCGATTGGAATGATACAAAACGGGGACTTTATTTCATTCCAAAAACTAGGAGAGTTGGAACGGCAGCTTCCTGTCACCCAGAGGCATATGAAGGAGTTGCGCATCCTCTCTCCACTCCTGTTGGTACAATCTCCTCAAATCTGGAGGTTCCATGAGTCAGTCCCAACAAAGCTGGTCCTGCCTCCAACTGTGCCACCCAGACCAGCCCATCCACGTCCTCCTGTAGCCCAGGAAAGAGTAGAACTGGCTGACTTTGAGGTGGACGAGGAACCAGAAGAGGAGTTAGTTGAGAGGATCCAGCCATCAACAGTTCCTGCAAGCATGAATGCCAGGTGGACAGACCTGGAGACTGGCTTCATAAATGTGAGCCGTGAGATGAGCCACATAAGAGCGTATGAAGACTACCTGAGGCGCTGCAAAGAGAATGCAGTCGCTGTCCGTACATTAAGCTGTATGCGGCCCCCAGACCAAAATGAGTTTGACACCCCTGGTCCAAACCTTGACAAAAACGTTGAACACTCACCAAATCCGTGTTAAATGATGATTTTATAAATATTTAGTCTCAAAGTTCGATCTTTAAGCACATCTATCTGCAGCAACCCTGCTCTGGCGACTCGTCGCAAAATGGAAGATTCAACTCTCCCTCTGCAGGAGAGCACATTCTAGAAAGAGCAGGCTTAAAGTGTCACGGTGTGGGTTTTGTGTTCTGTTCCTTGTTGTTGTCTGTCATGTGTTTCCCTGTCTTTTCATGTTCAGTTGTTCCCCGTTTTGTCGATTAGTCTCCCCATGTGTTTCTGATTAGCCACGCCCCCTTGTTATCTTGTTTAGCTTGTTTGCCTGTTTATTTAAACCCATGTTCTTCAGTTGGTGTTTGTCGTCGTTGTTTGATGTTAGTTTTTCCCTGTTCCTTGTTCCGTGTGCCTTTTGCCTTATTCTGTGTTTTCCCTGGATATTCTGCTATTAAAGTGCTTGCGTTTGGATTCACTCTCCGCTTCATCCTTGCTGCTACGCAACAGAACGACCGACCAATATGAATCCAGCAGTAGCTAGCAACCAGGCCCTAAGGAAATTTCTTTGTTCTTTGTTTCAAAACGGCCAGCCCATGGAAAGGTATGTGAGGGACTTTTTGGCCTGCTGTCACTTGGCGTCGCTCGATGACACTGAGCTCATGGACCTATTTTGGAGTGGGCTGGATGACAACATCGCTCAGTTGATGCCGGAGGGCTATGCCGGCTGGACCCTGGAGGGATATGTCGACCTGGCCCTTTTCTTGAGCGGTTCAGCACTTACTGTGGGCTTGGTTAATGAAACACCCCACAAGCTCACAGTACTCCCAGAGCCCTCATCACTGATTCAGTCTGCCCAGCCAGAGTCAGTTCACGTCTTGCTAACCTTTAAGTCAGCCACCAGATCGGTCTATGGCCGTACAGAACCGATCTCCAGCGTGGCCGATCCTCCATTAATGTCTGCACGTGCTGCCATGAAGACCGTTACGTCCAGCCACGTCCAGCCAGAGCTTCACGTCAGCCACGTCCAGCCAGAGCTTCACGTCAGCCCCGTCCAGCCAGAGCTTCACGTCAGCCCCGTCCAGCCAGAGCTTCACGTCAGCCCCGTCCAGCCAGAGCTTCACGTCAGCCACGTCCAGCCAGAGCTTCACGTCAGCCACGTCCAGCCAGAGCTTCACGTCAGCCCCGTCCAGCCAGAGCTTCACGTCAGCCACGTCCAGCCAGAGCTTCACGTCAGCCACGTCCAGCCAGACCTTCACGTCAGCCACGTCAGCCACGTCCAGCCAGAGCTTCACGTCAGCCACGTCCAGCCAGAGCTTCACGTCAGCCACGTCCAGCCAGAGCTTCACGTCAGCCACGTCCAGCCAGAGCCTTCACCGCTGGTCCCGTCCAGCACAGAGCCTTCACCGCTGGTCCCGTCCAGCACAGAGCCTTCACCGCTGGTCCCGTCCAGCACAGAGCCTTCACCGCTGGTCCCGTCCAGCACAGAGCCTTCGCCGCTGGTCCCGTCCAGCACAGAGCCTTCGCCGCTGGTCCCGTCCAGCACAGAGCCTTCGCCGCTGGTCCCGTCCAGCACAGAGCCTTCGCCGCTGGTCCCGTCCAGCACAGAGCCTTCGCCGCTGGTCCCGTCCAGCACAGAGCCTTCGCCGCTGGTCCCGTCCAGCACAGAGCCTTCGCCGCTGGTCCCGTCCAGCACAGAGCCTTCGCCGCTGGTCCCGTCCAGCACAGAGTCCTCGCCGCTGGTCCCATCCAGCCCAGAGACTGTTCAAGTCACGTCTGCCGATCCAGAGACTGTTCAAGTCACGTCTGCCGATCCAGAGACTGTTCAGGTCACGTCTGCCGATCCAGAGACTGTTCAGGTCACGTCTGCCGATCCAGAGACTGTTCAGGTCACGTCTGCCGATCCAGAGACTGTTCAGGTCACGTCTGCCGATCCAGAGACTGTTCAAGTCACGTCTGCCGATCCAGAGACTGTTCAAGTCACGTCTGCCGATCCAGAGACTGTTCAAGTCACGTCTGCCGATCCAGAGACTGTTCAAGTCACGTCTGCCGATCCAGAGACTGTTCAAGTCACGTCTGCCGATCCAAAGACTGTTCAAGTCACGTCTGCCGATCCAGAGACTGTTCAAGTCACGTCTGCCGATCCAGAGACTGTTCAAGTCACGTCTGCCGATCCAGAGACTGTTCAAGTCACGTCTGCCGATCCAGACACTGTTCAAGTCACGCCTGAACCTGATCGCTCAGCGGGCGTGTTGTCTGTTCCTGAGCCCGAGCCAGGGTGTGTGTGGCCTGTTCCCGAGCCAGTGTGTGTGTCGTCTGTTCCTGTTCCCGAGCCAATGAGTGTGTTGCCTGTTCCCGAGCCAGTGTGTGTGTTGCCTGTTCCCGAACCAGTGAATGTATTGTCTGTTCCTGAGCCAGTGTGCGTGTTGGCTGTTCCTGAGCCCGAGCCAGTGTGTGTGTGGCCTGTTCCCGAGCCAGTGTGTGTGTTGTCTGTTCCTAAGCCCGAGCCAGTGTGTGTGTTGCCTGTTCCCGAGCCAGTGTGTGTGTTGCCTGTTCCCGAGCCAGTGTGTGTGTTGCCTGTTCCCGAGCCAGTGTGTGTGTTGCCTGTTCCCGAGCCAGTGTGTGTGTTGCCTGTTCCCGAGCCAGTGTGTGTGTTGCCTGTTCCCGAACCAGTGTGTGTGTTGTCTTTTCCCGAGCCAGGGAGTGTGTTGTCTGTTCCCGAGCCAGTGAATGTGTTGCCTGTCCCCGAGCCAGTGTGTGTGTTGCCTGTCCCCGAGCCAGGGAGTGTGTTGTCTGCTCCCGAGCCAGTGTGTGTGTTGTCTGTTCCCGAGCCAGTGTGTGTGTTGCCTGTTCCCGAGCCAGTGTGTGTGTTGCCTGTTCCCGAGCCAGTGTGTGTGTTGCCTGTTCCCGAGCCAGTGTGTGTGTTGCCTGTTCCCGAGCCAGTGTGTGTGTTGCCTGTTCCCGAGCCAGTGTGTGTGTTGCCTGTTCCCGAGCCAGTGTGTGTGTTGTCTCTTCCCGAGCCCAAGCCAGTGTGTGTGTTGTCTGAGCCCGAGCCAGTGAGTGTGTTGTCTGTTCCCGAGCCAGTGTGTGTGTTGTCTGTTCCCGAGCCGGTGTCGTCTGTTCCCGAGCCGGTGTCGTCTGTTCCCGAGCCGGTGTCGTCTGTTCCCGAGCCGGTGTCGTCTGTTCCCGAGCCGGTGTCGTCTGTTCCCGAGCCGGTGTCTGCTGTTCCCGAGCCGGTGTCTGCTGTTCCCGAGCCGGTGTCTGCTGTTCCCGAGCCGGTGTCTGCTGTTCCCGAGGGGTCTTCACCGCCCTGGCCTCCCGAGGGGTCTTCACCGCCCTGGCCTCCCGAGGGGTCTTCACCGCCCTGGCCGCCCGAGGGGTCTTCACCGCCCTGGCCGCCCGAGGGGTCTTCACCGCCCTGGCCGCCCGAGGGGTCTTCACCGCCCTGGCCGCCCGAGGGGTCTTCACCGCCCTGGCCGCCCGAGGGGTCGCCTGCTCAGTCTGCTCCACCCACGGTCCAGGTCCGCCCTCACTCCAC
Organism: Gila orcuttii; assembly: GCA_026230005.1. Taxonomy (NCBI): domain Eukaryota; kingdom Metazoa; phylum Chordata; class Actinopteri; order Cypriniformes; family Leuciscidae; genus Gila; species Gila orcuttii. The sequence continues at coordinate 1,789,879 of JAPDVR010000003.1, read as the reverse complement.
GAACCTGGCCCTCCGTCCCTCCCCCTAAACCGCCTCCACTTCACCACCCTCCTGAACTAGTGTTTTGTTTTTAGGGGCGTCTGGAGCCGCCCTTAGGGGGGGGGCTATGTCACGGTGTGGGTTTTGTGTTCTGTTCCTTGTTGTTGTCTGTCATGTGTTTCCCTGTCTTTTCATGTTCAGTTGTTCCCCGTTTTGTCGATTAGTCTCCCCATGTGTTTCTGATTAGCCACGCCCCCTTGTTATCTTGTTTAGCTTGTTTGCCTGTTTATTTAAACCCATGTTCTTCAGTTGGTGTTTGTCGGTCGTTGTTTGATGTTAGTTTTTCCCTGTTCCTTGTTCCGTGTGCCTTTTGCCTTATTCTGTGTTTTCCCTGGATATTCTGCTATTAAAGTGCTTGCGTTTGGATTCACTCTCCGCTTCATCCTTGCTGCTACGCAACATAAAGGGCCAGTAACACCCTTTTTTTTACATACTGCAACCAAATGGAGAACTCAAATAGATTAAGAACTCATACTAAACATTTTTCCGTTTCTTTTTTTTTTTTTTTTAGAACTAAAGGCATAATAAGAAATTTTTTTTTTTTTTATAAATTAATTATAAAATTAATTAAATCAACACCAAATGAATTAAAACACTGTTGCATATTGTGTTTCTTTTATTATGGGGCTGAATCTGAGTGACTTAACCACCTGTGCTACATTTGCCTGTGGTCAATTTCCAGACACTGATGACAAGTCATGTCCACAATGTGCAGCATATTGCAAAACAGCAAAAGTGATGTCTATTCTTCATGCAAATGTCACTGTACAGGAGAAGAGTGGTAAACGGAGTACTTTTGTGATCGAAGATGCTGTGCTTCGTGAGTTGCACACATAAAATACAGAGGACAACGTGTTATTTCTGCGTTATTTATGTTTGATTCTGAGTCAGCAAATCAGTCTGCTGAAGCACAAGGGAGAGACGTTGTAGCTCATAGATCAAGCATGCAATCTACAGAAACAATGTCCAAAGATGTGATGCTTGAAGTATTGTTTACGCTTGAAACTTCTGAATGTTTTATAGAGCCAGCATTTTGAGCAGATACAGTAGGTGGACAACCAGAATGCCTATTACCGCCGCGGCAAATCCACCGCGGCAAAAATAAACTAGTCGCAAACTTTTATAGCAACTTAAACCATATAGCAAACTTTTAGAGCAGAACATTTTATGAATCAAAAGTAAAAATAGGCCTATCTCGCAGTCAGTGAAAATAAATTGGGTGCAATCAATGACGCTAAACTATTGAGGAATGAGAAGATTGAAAAGCGCTTCTCTTGCGTGCGCGCACACTGACTGCTGAAGAACCGAACTTCTGGGCATTTCTCAGTGAGAAAAGTTGTGGTCGAGTGGTAGAACTTAGGTTTCAATCATTTTGATGACTGTTTCAAATCCCGAATAAACATGGTATTTATAAAATTACCATGCATTTTCATTTTACACTAAGGAACAAATCTCATCCAACAGATTGACTGAATTTACGTCTTCAAAAGTAGTTCTGTTAAAAAAAATAGAAAATAAAACTTCATGGGGTTCCATGCAGAAAGAGTTTTTAAAAACATAACCTAAGTTAAGCAAGGTGCGATTTGCCGGTGGGGGATTTCCCCCCTCCACAGTAATCAATGATATAATTATAATTTTTCATGTAAAGTAGGCCTACACTCATAATGGGCTAATGACAAAACGTTTTCTCGCTCATGTGAGCGAACACACACTGGAGAAACAAACATTTAGGCATTTCTCAGTGAGTTAAGACGTGGCCGAGTGGTAGAACTTACGGTTCGATCATTAAGATGACACTGTTCAAAGCCCGATCAAGCATGGACTACTGTAGTTACATTTTATATTTAGGCTATTAATACAGAGAGATTTGTCTAGTTCTGAAACTCTGTTACACCATTTAGTTTTTTGATTATATTTATAAAATAAAATTACCATGCATTTCCAATATACACTAAGGAACAAATAGTATCCAACAGAACGACTTTACATCTGTATAATAATACCAATGGTAATTTCAAAAGCAGTTCTATAAAAAATAAAAATAAAAATATATATAGCCTTTGATAGTTTTTAAAAACATGGTTTTAAGTAAAGTGCGATTTGCCAGGGGGACGGGGATTTCCTTCTGGTCTAAACATCCCTGCTTCTGATTAATTATTTTAACCCTCTGAGGTCGACTATCGCGCACTTTTTTTTCTTATCAGTGCAAAAGAAACTCAAAATACTCTGTTGATTTTGATCTTACATATTAAGTGTTGTACATCATTAGATCCTGATAAGTGTCTATTTTTTTTGTGGATACTCACAATAAAAACAAAGTGTTGTGCTTTTCGCCAAATAAAGAAAAACAAACATGATGCGCGTTCTGCCTTCTCTCTGTCAGCTAAGTCCATTCTGAAACGCATCCGAAAATGAACGGTAATTCCACGAATACATGTCATACAGGCACAAGTGTTTTTCCATAATGAAGCTTGAACTCTCTTCTTTTAAATGAATTAATTTATATAAAAAAACAAATATTCTCAGTTTATGTAATCTGTATGAAAAGAGAGGGATGTCAGTCTTTTTCTTTCCAGCTCATTATACCTGATTACGCGTTAATGTGCCACGCCCACGGAGAGCGCACCGGTATTCAAACGCAAATGATCTAAGGCAAGCCATTCAAACATGCCAACGCCCACCAGCTGGATTATAAAACACATCGTGTTTAGTAGTATCTTACTACAGCTGTATACACAGCGTATCCCTACGCTGTCAGGAATAATACAATCTAATAACCCTGGAAAATGTACCAGATCGAAGTGCTGGTATAGTTTCATTTAGAGGAGCAACGGATCCAGCTGATGTAGTAAGTCATTTATTCTTAAGTGCTTTGTTCTAATCGCGATATTGAATAGTGTCTGTGTAAACCGCAAAAAGACTGTTTAAATATGAATTGCGTGTCTGTGTGTAGGCTAAATGATGAATGAACGGCACAGTGCGTGTGCTTTGTTTACTACAGTTATACAGCGCGTGTCTGTGCCGTTCATTCACTCTCGCAAAAATAAAGTAGGTATGTTGAATTATCAACTAAGATGTTATTATAGTTTTTGCTCCAATATTTAAACTAATGAATCCTAACGTTTTTTAATACGTATGATAAAATGTATACTTTTTACAAAGAAAGAATACACTTGAAATATTGTTAGAATTGTAATTGTTGTTGTAATTGTAACCTATTTGTAATTGGTTACAATTTCTAATTGTAAAATATGTATATATAGATAATTTCTTTTGTCCTTGCATTCTTTGGGACCCTGTGACACACCTGTGTGAAAGGCTAATTAATATGTAGCTCATTATGTATGTGGCACATTATCCGGCCTTTGTCTTCTCAGGTGTGAACACGCCTCCACGCATATTGCCTTTCCAAACAAAAGGTGTCTTATATAATTTAAATCAATGTATTGTTTTGTGTAAAAAATTAGGCAGGGTGATTTTCAGATCATTTTGAAGCAAAAACTCAACACCCATTAGTCTAAAGTCTTGTGGACACATATTTAGTATGTGTTTTGTGGACACATATTTAGTATGTGTTTTGTGGCCTTATTTCAGACACTTTAAGTTTTAGTTTTTTCAATAACCACGCATAAACAATATTCTCTCAAAAATACAAACATGTACATACATGTTGCTCACATATTACGGTAGCCCCGTTTGTGCTATATAGAGTGAATTTACACCTTTGCCATTAACATGTTTATAAATAACTGAAAAAAGCACAAATGTCAGAGCATGTCAGAACACCCTTCCAGGACCCAGTAAAAGCCTCGGACCCCAGAGGGTTAATCCCCCCTCCCTCCCCGTCTATAAAATGTCTAAATATTTAGGCTAATAAATGTTATCTGATTATGTAATCCATATGAAAACGAGAGGTACCAGTTTAGCCATCATGTAAGCGCATCCCAATGAGAAAATGACAAGGGTGAAAATCTTGCTCTAATTAAATGTAGGCTAAATCGCCATGAATTAAAATGTAAAAACGGATCAAATAATGTTTTTGTCAAAATGTTGCGATATTGTTTCATTTAAGTTCATAATTATTCTATAAATGTTATTTAGTTTAATAGCAGACGAAGCACCGTGGTGCGAGATTTATTTGAATAATAATAATAATTAAATCTTAATTCACAAATTGCATGCACCTAGAGTGAAGGATCCAAGAATTTAACATTGAGTTGAACATTTTGTTCATGACAACAAATGAGAATTCATGAGAACATGCGTTTGAAGATTATATTTAGTTTTGCTTGGAAAAAGCTGGCCCAAACCAGTTGTATTTCTTAAATTATTGAAATAATTAAATATGTAGTAATAAACTTTAATGACAGAAATATCACTACATGTAGCTTAAATCATTTAATTCCTTCATTATCACCACTTTAATAGCCTAATGCTAATGTCTAGAATAGCAATTTAATCGTGAATTACGCTTAACTTTGTTTTAAGTCTGTGGGGTGTGTGTGTGTGTGTGTCTGTGTGATAGCCTGTGGGGGGTTTGGAGGGACAGTTCAGTGCTTTATCGTGTGTGCAGGACAATGGGTGTTAATGTTCCTCTTTCATATGGAGAGTGTCGGATAGCCAGCCTGATGAGGCATGCTCAAATCCGGTCTATCCCAATGTGGGCTGTATGACGACAAGGGGCTTTTTGCCCAGATATAATGCTTATAAAATGTGTATGTTATGTATATATAAAGTAAATATATAAAAGAGAATGGGGCTAATAGTGCCCGGGCTGTCACATGGCGGGCTGTGTGACCCTGGGTAAGCCAGTCTTGGGTACTCGTGGTAAGGCCAACACTTGCATGAAGAAAGCCAACACCAGTCCAAAACATTCTTTAATGTGCTGAAAAAATCCCAAACTCAGGCTATTTCAGCAAAGCTAGGAGTTTGTGTAAAACTGAGGGGTTTTAGTGCAGATTATGGTGGGAGCATAAATAAAATAATCGTAACAACTCAACATTGCTTTGGACAGAGGGAAATATTATTTTCGGTTCTCTACATTACTACACAAATAATGGAGACCGTTTCTGTCGCTCAGGCCTATCGCCTAACCCTGATTCACGAGCAACAACCAATGGAAAAATTGCAGATGGAGGAATATTTTTCTTACCCAATCAGAGGAAGGTTACCATGACGTATTCTAGCAAATCGGAGGACTCTGTAGCCTTGCAAGGGGTGGTACTATATACTATTACACAAACAGCGTTGAGTGGCAGAGACGACAGAAAGCGAACGGACGCGTCGAGTATAAACAACGCTTTACGGAGCGAGAGCGCACAGAGATATGAGAGAGAGACAGAACAATTATTATATATATATATATATATATATATACACATACAATTATAGCATTATTTATTGTTTTAGCACTTTTATGATGGCAAGCAGTAAACGTTTTACGGTGGAACAAGCTCTGGAACAATTACTGGAGAGTGACGAGGAGAAAGCATTGCTTAGAAAATTCTAAGCATTCCCAAGAAAAACGCCTGGGACTATTTGTAAATAAAGTTAAATTTTTCATTGTTCTTTACACATTTTATTTAACAATTACACATGTCTGTCAAGCAAAGGTTTTGACAAATATATTTTTTGTTCAAAAACGGTTCACTATTGTTGTGTGATTTTCAGAAATAAATGCCAAAAATCGAATTTCCGTTTTTGAAACTCTACACATTTTCACTCATAATTCCTTTATAAACATATTACATGCGTGCTTATGTTAGCTTAGGGTCTTCTGAATCCATAGATACCAAACACATAGTGTTCCATCTCCATTACATATAGTTTATAAGCCCAAATGTAAAAATAGAGAAAACGGACCAAAAAGAGCTTAGTCCCCAGAGGGTTAATCAGTCTCAGGGGGCTTTCACACTGGACATATTCAGTTTGCGCTATTTTAAAATCTTTTTTCTACAATTGTTTCCTGCACTGTGCCACATTAAAAAAAAAAATAATTACTTAGTATATGAGCTTGTCATTTTCATGAGATGCAACTTTGTATTGTGTTGTTCATCCTGATTGCATTAGTTTTACACATTAAATTTATGATAATTTTAATGCATAAATTAAACTGATTAGCAAATCAATTGAAACGTACACAAGGTTCCCCACAGCACAGACTTCAGCCGCCCCCATATTTCATGCCATAGCTAACACATTTGTGAATATTCTGAATAAAAAAGGAAAAATGACATAAAAGCAGATCATCATTCATTCAGCGCTGTAGTTGCTACGGTGTGTCATGTGACAAGCAATGAGGCGACACCATGGAAACCTTAAAGTGACACATTCTAAATAACGGTCGCCTTGAAAAACTCACGCTGGGGGGTCAGCCAGATTATTTTAAATTTACGTGTGAAAGGGTTATATGTTGTATTGTATGCGCAGCCGCAGCGGAGACATAATTTAAGGGCGCCACCCTCATCCCCAGTCGCCACCCGCAGATGGTCAAATAGCAGATGCAGGTGCACAGTCCTTTAGGCCTCCGCCTGATTATAATTTTCCAGTCAAAAAAAAAGTGGGGAGAGCTTCGCACGCAGCTGTAGGGCATCCTGGTGGAAGTGGCTGGAATATATTTCGGACAGTGATGGCATCGTGTGTCGGGTGTGCAGATCGGCTGTCAAAAGTAAACTGCTGTGCCCAACCACCGACAGTTTGTTTTTAAAAGATAAGGGATTTCCAAATTGGAAAAAAGCAGAGAAAATCAGAGACCACAAGAAATCTAAAACTCATTTAGATGCAACCCAAAGATTGGCAGCATTGAAAAACACTCCAATAAATGCACTACTCTCTGAAGCCAAGGCAAAGGAGCAGAGAACAGCGCGGAAGATGCTCTAACTTATTTTCAGCTGCGTAAGATTCTTGGGGCGCCAGGGGCTTCCACTGAGAGGGGATGCCAATCGGGATGGAGTCTTATAGCAGCTAATGCAGGAGCGAGTGCACGATGATCCTGACCTCGATAAGTGGCTGAAAAGGAGAGACAACTGGATGTCAAACAACATCCAAAATGAGATTCTGGAGCTATTTGCGCATGACATATTGAGAACAATTGGAGCAACAGCATCAAAAACTGACTTTGATATCTGTTGTCTCATCCGCAGGTAACTCAGTGGCAAAGAACAATTTTCAATCAGTCTGCAGTTTAGCAATGACCACCTAGAAGTTCAAAATTTCTATCTTGGAAATCAGCTGAAATCTTATTTCTGTGCATAAAGGATGTCCTGGTGTGCCTCCATTTGCCACTGGAGCGACTGAAGGGCTACTGATTTGATGGAGCCAGTAACATGTCAGGGAGGTTCAATGGGGTGCAAGCTAAACTGAAGGAAGTATGTCCCGACTCAGTAAGTGCGTCTTGTTGCTGATACGCTAAAGTTTAGTGCGTGAAGTCACTGTTATAATCAACGATTCAGCAAAGAGAAAAGCGTTGTATCAGTCCCTATTTGGAGCCGGAGACGTTGTGAACATGCTTGGCCTCTGCCCAACTCGGTGGTGGTTCAGAGTTGTGTCACGGTCACGTTTGCTGGCCTGCCACGGAGAGATGATACAGACTTTCAGAACCTTGGAGAGTGACAAGGCTGTGCAAGGGGACACCCGTGCCAAAATTGCAGGATTGCTAACAAAGGCCACAAATATGCGCACAGTGTTTGGCTTGTTTGCCTTCGTAACCCTATTTACCCCATGTGAAGCAGTGGCACGTTCACTTCAAGGAACCAAAGTCACATCTCTAGGATCCATGGAAGCTGGCAAACAAACAACTGGGCACACTGCGACAGGATGAAACCATCACTGACCTTGTGGCCAAGATCAAGTAATATGCAGAGCGTTACGGCCTGAAGCCGCCACATCCAGTGCGCAGCAGCAAGACACCTGCACGCTTTCACTATACACAAGTGGAGGAGGCCAATGACCAAGAGTGCAGCGAAGTGGAGGGTAAATGTTTGTAATAAAAAAATACACAATTGGTCTTTTCAGGTGTAGTAGGCTAAGGTTATTTATGTTATATTTCTGTATTCAGTGTATCAGAACGTGTGGAAAAGGGAGATGTTTGAGGCGCTGGACCTGGTGGAGAAGTGGAGAGGCGTTTTGACCAGGTCGGGATCCAAGTTGCTGCAGGGCGAGAGCAGGCGATCATTAAGGCAGCTCAAGGAAAAAAAGTTAATGTGACTTCCCTGAAACTCACCGGTTTTACAAGAGAGTGACTAAGTCATGAGTTGGACACACTGCGGGATATCTGTACAGGGTGTCACGACCTCCCCGTCTAGGGTTAGAAATGCCGATGACAAAAAAAAAAAAACTGAATTGAAATATCCCTTCTCCTGTCCCAGATCACACAAAAAGTACCACAAAACAAGATAGTGTCAAAAATAAGCTTTTTTATTTACGTAGAAATAGAAAAGAAGAAAGCGTGAATCTTCAGGAGGGGTTCAAGCCAAAATAAACAAAAAAGAAAGGGGATTCTACCTAAAAAGGAATTAAATGTAACTTACCTAACAAATGAAAAATATCCTCAAAGAAAATACAACAACCTTCCCTTACTCCCTAACTAACCAATAAACAAGAGAAAACGATTAATAAAGAAAAGAATGGCAACCTCCTCCCTACGGCTTTCAAAGTAACAATTTAAACATTAGTCTGATGACATAAGTCAGCGACAAAATAAACAGAGAAAAATATATTTAAATCAATGAACAAAAAAAAAGAAAGAAACTTACGACATTCAGATAAAGAAATAAAGTGTCCTCATCATTACACCGTGAGAATCCCACACAGGGAGAACTCACTAAAAGATCAGCACACCAACGCTACTGATCTAGGCAAAATGTCTGGGGCAGGAGACAAAGGACAACGGAGCTCTACGACGCGCGTGCAAAAGGAGCTCTGCCACACTGCAGTCTTTCTCAGCATTTAAACGCTCCCGCTCCTCATCGTAATCTGCCGCAGCTGAACCCAATCAAGCCCTACACAGAGGGAGAGAGGGAGAGAGAGAGAGAGAGAGAACGAACTGCACACCATTCAAATGCACAACATCAATAAATCAATAACATAAAGAAGAAAAATAACAGTACGTCCTGGGACGTAACACCCCCACCCTTAGTTACAAAACCTGAACCTGTAAATGAATTAGGTACATCAACAATTCATGCCGTTTTCAACGGTCAATTAAGCATCACTAGAATACGCCCTTGACAATGCATCAGCAACGACATTATCTGCACCTTTTTTGTAGCGTATATCCAAGTTGAACTCTTGTAAGATGAGTGCCCATCTCATCAAACGCTGGTTAGAATTACCCATACGAGCCAGAAATATCAGAGGGTTGTGATCTGTGTATGCCACAATGCGATCACCAGAACTCAAATACACCTCAAAGTGTTGGACGGCCAGCAGTAACGCCAGGGCCTCTTTCTCTATGGTGCTATAATTTTTCTGACACCGGGTAAATTTCTTTGAGAAATAGCTCACTGGATGTTCAATACCAGCGTTATCGGTTTGCATCAGCACCGCACCGGCGCCATGAGCACTCGTGTCCACCTGCAGGCTGAAAGATTGAGTGAAATTCAGGGCAGAAAGCACAGGAGCATTACATAGTAAATCTTTAGCAGAAGAAAAAGCGGATTCACATACTTCGTTCCACACAAATTTTCGCTCAGTACTTAAAAGGTCAGTGAGGGGTGCAACCACTGTGGCAAAATTCCTGCAGAATCCCCTGTAGTACCCAGCCATTCCTAAGAAACGCCTCAACTCGCGTTTATTAGTGGGTGAAGGAAATGTAACAACAGCTTCAACTTTAGCCTGAACAGGCTTAACCTGGCCTTGCCCGACTAGTTTACCAAGATAAGTCACTACTGCTCTGGCAAACTCACACTTGCTGAGGTTAAGTGTTAAGGATGCTTCAGCCAAGCGTTCCATGACTGAACTCAGGGTGCATAAGTGATCTTTCCATGTCATGGAATAGATCACTACGTCATCTAGATACACTTCACAATTTTGTACCTCTGATAACACAATCTGCATTAAACGTTGGAATGTGGCAGGTGCGTTACGCATCCCGAAAGCCATCACCGTATATTGCATGAATGCATCAGGCGTGACAAAGGCGGAAATTTCAGAGGCGCGCGATGTCAATGGCACCTGCCAGTATCCCTTTAAAAGATCGAGTTTTGTTACATAACGTGAAGAACCTAGACTATCAACACAGTCCTCCATTCTGGGAAGAGGAAAGGAGTCAGCTTTGGTGACATTATTAACTCTGCGAAAATCAGTACAGAATCGGAAAGAGCGGTCAGACTTGGGCACAAGTATACAAGGCGAGCTCCATGGACTCTGGCTGGCCACAGCAAAGCCATTATGCACCAGATACTTAACTTCGTCTTTCATTGCTTGACGTTTGTGCGGGTTAACACGATATGGATGTTGTTTAATTGGTGTGCTTTGACCCACCTCAATATCATGCTTCAATATATTTGTCTGCGAAGGAACATCATTAAATAACATAGGATAGTTGTAAATCAATTCAACAATATCACTACGCTGATTCTCAGACAAATAAGAGAGATGAGACGGCAAGTTGGCCAGAATAGCAGAGTTTGAAAGTTTTCCACAAGAGGCTTGAGCACCCTTTCCAATTAAACCCTCTGTCTCGACCACATAAATGGAAGGCACATCAATAGTATTAACAGACACGGTTTTAACTACAGGGTTAACTTCAGGCACATCTCTGGAAACATACGCTTTCAGCATATTGACGTGGCAGACTCTGCTTTTAGTCAAGTCAAGTCATCCTCATTTATATAGCGCTTTTAACAATGTAGATTGTTTCAAAGGAGCTTTACAGTGATAAACATAATTTAAGGTAACGGAGATTGGTTTAGTTTTATAGTGGTTCTTGAATAATGTTTTTTCCAGCTAAAGTTAGTTTTGATTGATTCACTTCCGTCTAAATGATCATCTGTTATTAAATTAGGGGCCGCTAAGACGACACCGTTCTCTCTAAACAGACTTTAAACGCGAACCTGTGATAGACGCTGATGGCGTTCACATGCGCATTAAGAATTGATTCTATAGTTATGTGCGTTTGAACACATGTGTGCGGGTTTGTAATTCTTACAAACCATGCCTAAACAAACTACTTGTCTTGTCTATAAATTGTGATGCAGAATTTTATTTTATCTTATCACTTCGGGTAGATACGCGAACCGAAAATTCCACTAGGCTTTATCTGTATAGTGGTATAGGGATCCTCCATAGGGAGAGGCTAGTTGGCACTTCAGCACTGCATTGTCATCGGGTCCAGGCAAAGGTCCTTCGTCAGATCTGGAAACGGCCTGGATCCGGCAGGAGTCGGGAGTGCGGGAGAACCTCGGGATAAACAAAGACACTAAAATTAGCGTAGATGCCATTCTTCTTATGATGTAACGAGTACATCAGGATTTAAGGGAAGTGTTCCCAGTTCCGGCTGACCTAATCTAAGCAGCCTAATATTGAATTATAGAAGTCTATAGAGTGTTCTGTGAATGCTAGGTCAAAGAGATGTGTTTTTAGTCTAGCTTTGAACTGATAGACTGTGTCTGCTTCCCGGACAATGTTAGGAAGATTGTTCCAGAGTTTTGGTGCTAAATAGGAAAAGGATCTACCGCCAGCAGTCGATTTAGATATTTTAGGTATTATCAACTGACCAGAACTTTGAGATCGCAATAGACGTGAAGGAGTATAATGTGTTAAGAGCTCGCTCAAGTACTACGGAGCTAAACCATTTAGTGCTTTGTAAGTAATCAGCAATATTTTAAAATTTATACGATGTTTAATAGGGAGCCAATGCAATGTTGACAGAACCGGGCTAATATGGTCGTACTTCCTGGTTCTGGTAAGAACTCTAGCGGCTGCGTTTTGAACTAGCTGTAGTCTGTTTATTAAGCGTGCAGGGCAACCACCCAGTAGAGCATTACAATAATCTAGCCTTGATGTCATGAACGCATGAAGTAATTGTTCTGCATTTGTAAATGAGAGCATATGACGTAATTTAGATATATTTTTAAGATGGAAAAATGCGGTTTTGGAGACACTAGACACGTGATTTTCAAATGAAAGATTGGTATCAAAGAGCACACCCAGGTTCCTAACCGACGACGAAGACTTAACAGAGCAGCCATCAAGTGTTAGACGGTATTCTAGGTTATTGCGTGTGGAAGCTTTTTGTCCAATAATTAGAATCTCTGTTTTTTCAGAATTTAGTAGTTGGAAATTACTAGTCATCCAATTTTTCATATCAACTATGCATTCCGATAATTTTGTAAATTGGTGAGTTTCATTAGGTTTGGAAGAAATATAGAGCTGAGTATCATCAGCATAACAGTGAAAGCTAATTCCATGTTTCCTAATGATATCTCCTAAAGGTAGCATGTACAGAGTGAAAAGCAGCGGTCCGAGAACTGAGCCTTGTGGTACGCCATACTGAACTTGTGATCGATAAGACATCTCTTCATTTACTGCTACAAACTGATAACGGTCAGATAAATATGATTTAAACCATGCTAATGCAATTCCACTAATGCCAACATAGTTTTCTAGTCAATTTAAGAGAATGTTGTGGTCAATGGTGTCAAATGCAGCACTAAGATCAAGTAATACTAATAGAGAGATACAACAACGATCGGATGATAAGAGCAAATCATTTGTGACTCTAATGAGAGCTGTCTCAGTGCTATGATACGGTCTAAATCCGGACTGGAAATCCTCGCAGATATCATTTTTTTCAAGAAAGGAACACAGCTGTGAGGATACTGCTTTCTCTAATATCTTTGATAGAAAAGGTAGATTTGAGATCGGCCTGTAATTGACTAATTCTGTAGGATCAAGTTGCGTTTTTTTTAACAAGCGGTTTAATCATAGCCAGCTTAAAGGTTTTTGGTACGTATCCTAGAGACAAAGACGAATTAATGATGTTAAGAAGAGGATCTATGAGTTCTGGAAGCATCTCTTTCAATAGTTTAGTCGGTATAGGGTCTAACATACATGTTGTCGATTTAGATGATTTAACGAGTTTGCAAAATTCTTCCTCTCCTATAGCAACAAATTAATCAAATTTTTCCTCAGGGAGACTACACTGCACTGTCTGATGCGATACTGTAGTAGACGGTTGCATAGTTATAATTTTGTCCCTAATATTATCAATCTTATAGGTGAAGTAGTACATAAAGTCATTACTGCTGTGTTTCTTGGACACTTCTGGGCTTGAAGCTTTCTTTTTTGTTAGTGTAGCCACTTTTTCAAATAAATACCTAGGATTATGTTTATTTTCTTCTAACAGGGTTGAAAAATAAGCAGATCTAGCAGCTTTTAAAGCCTCTCTGTAAGCAATCGAGCTCTCCTTCCATGCAATCCGAAATACCTCTATTTTTGTTTTCTTCCAGATGCGCTCCATTTTTCTGGCTGCTCTCTTAAGGGCCCGGGTGTGCTCATTGTACCACGGCGTTGGACTATTTTCTTTGATCTTCTTTAAGCGCAACGGAGCAACTGTGTCTAAAGTGCTGGAAAGGAGAGAGTTACAAGTTTCTATTGCAATATCTAGTTCTGCTAAGCTATCTGGGATGCTGAGATGATGAAACTGATTAGGAAGATTATTGATAAAGCAATCTTTAGTGGCAGAAGTGATGGGTCTAACATACTTGTAAATCACCAACAATTAGTACTTTATCTGCAGTCAATACTAATTCTGATAGAAAGTCAGCAAATTCTTTGATAAAGTCTTTATGGTGCCCTGGTGGCCTGTATACAGTTGCCAGCAGAATTCTCAAACGTGATTTATCGTTTACATTATATATTTTTACATTAAGCACCAACACTTCAAAAGAAGTATATTTAAAACTAGATTTTTTAGTGGTTTTGAAAATATTACTATAAATTACAGCAACACCTCCCCCTTTGCCTTTCAGGCGAGGTTCATGTTTATAATAGTAATCTTGCGGGGTGGACTCATTTAAAGTAATGTAATCGTTTGGTTTTAGCCAGGTTTCTGTCATACACAGCACATCTAGGTTATAATCTGAAATCATATCATTAACTATGATGATCGACGTTTACGACGTCGATCAGGAGTTAAAACTGTGTAGTTGGTATCACTCAGTTTTTTCTCTATTTTATATGGACCAGCAAACCGAGCACACATGGGAGAATTAGGTACAGGCAGAAACACAAGCACAGAGTCACCTGGTTTAAAATTACGGACTACGCTGGTTTTGTCATATCTGCACTTCATCTTAAATTGAGACTCAACAAGATGCTGTTTAGCAACCTCCCAAGCGTTGTGAAGTTGTTCACGAAACAAACTCACATACTCCAAAATCGGCACAGAGGGAGGATCTTTAGAGTGAAACTGTTCACTTATCAATTTCAAGGGTCCTCAAACTGTATGTCCGAACACAAGTTCGGCTGGACTGAACCCCAAAGACTCTTGCACTGTGCTCCTTATGGCCAACATTAATAAAGGTAGTCCATCCACCCACTCTTTACCCGTTTCAACACAATAAGTGCGCAACATTGACTTTAACGTCTGATGGAAGTGCTCGAGCGCACCTTGCGACTCAGGATGGTATGCGCTTGACATCTGATGTTCCACCCCCAGTTCGTTTACCAATTGTTCAAACAGGTGTGAGGTAAAGTTTGTTCCCTGATCTGTTTGAATTACTTTAGGTAACCAGAACATAGAGAAAAACTTAATCAGCTCTTTAACCACGGCTTTTGTTTTAATAGAGCGCAATGGCACGGCTTCCGGGTAGCGAGTGGTTGCACACATTATAGTAAGGAGATACTGATGACCTGACTTAGCCTTCGGCAATGGACCAACACAATCAAGTATGAGTCTTTCAAAAGGCTCTCCTATTACAGGAATGGGTTTAAGTGGCACTTGAGGAATCTTTTGATTAGGCTTGCCAGCAAGTTGACAAACGTGACAGGACCGAACAAACACAGACACGGACGATTTTAAACTTGGCCAAAAGAAATGTCTAGAAATTCGGTCATATGTTTTTGTAACACCAAGGTGTCCTGAACATAGATGTTCGTGAGCTAACTGCATGATTTGATACCGATACCCGGTAGGAAGGACAATCTGATAAACACCGTCACTTTCAGAGTTTGACGGCTTCCACCAGCGCATCAACACTTCCTCATCCCAAAAATAACCTACCGGCACATTTGAAACTTGCGTTTTGTCCACAGCCGCACTGATACATCTGCTCAAGGTTAAATTAATTGTTCCCTACCCACTTTTAAAGGAATTTCGTTTGCATTCAAATACTCATCACTCAGGAGCGGTTGAGGTTTAACAAGCAATTTGCATTCCACACTCTCTGGCGATGCAACTAGAAAAGAACTTGAAAGATCCACCACATCTTCAAATTTCTTTTTCTGTGCGCGCGTTACAACACATGCCGGAAAAGCAGTGGGAAACTGTGACAGAGCAGGTAGGCCTACTTGAGTGTTAACGTTCGGCTCAGCAGATACGATCGGGTACGGAAACACTTTGGTTCCAGCCAAATCATTACCCAAAATCATACTCACGCCATCCACAGGTAATTGTGAATGCACACCAACTGTAACCGTGCCGGAGATAAGGTCAGATTTCAGCTGAATGGTATGCAACGGCACAGGAGTACAACCCATTTCAATACCGCGAATAAGCACATCGTTGCCTGTATATGACTTCAACGAAAACGGCAGAGCACTTTCTAATATTAAGGATTGTGCGGCTCCTGTATCTCGTAGCATTACTATGGACTTTACCTCAGCCGTATCGTAAAGCGAAATTAAACACGTTTGTAGAAACGACCCAAATGCATCCGATTTTGCCTGTGGTGACAGCTCAGAAATGGAGGTAAATGCTACCCCTTTAGGCTTACCGCCAGCTTTCTGCTGCCAAGCCTTACAGCTTGTGATCAGATGGCCAGGATCAAGACAATAAAAACAAACTCTTTTTTTATCAGGTTGTTTTTGCGCATATGCTTCACCATCGACCCTAAAAGAGTTGTCCCTAAATATTCTTTTATCCTTTCCTACATCCACGACAAAGGAGGGTTTAAGAGCGCGCATAACTGGGAACACAGTTTTATGAGTAAGCGCAAATTCGTCTGCAAATATTTCGGCATCGAAAAGTTTGGATACCTTCTGCTCGTTTAAATGTACTACAATGTTTTCTGGCAAACTATTTTTTAAATCTTCGAGCAAAATCAGTTCTTGCAATTCATCAAAAGTTGTAATTTTGGTAGAGACACATCACTTCTCAAATAGCGATCTCTTTTCACGCGCAAACTCCACAAATGTTTGCTTGGCTGTCTTTGAACACGCCCTGAACTTCTGCCGGTACGCCTCTGGTACCAATTCATAAGCACGCAGCACAGCCAATGTCACAATGTCATAATTCAGCGAATCATCGATTGGCAAAGCTGCGCAAACCTCTTGGGCTTTGCCAACGAGATTACACTGCAACAACAACACCCACATATCTCTGGGCCATTTCAATTTAGCCGCAACACGTTCAAAAGCCACAAAGTACGAGTCAACTTCAGATTCACGAAATGGAGGTACAAGTTTAATGTACTTACCCACATCAAAGTCAGGTTGCTCCACTTCGGAACTACTGGAAGCAGATCTGGTGCGCGGATACGGAACTGGTCTGTTACGCTGCCGAGCTTCCAACTCTAGCCTACGCAACTTAACATCCCGATCGTTTTTTAACTCTAACTCTTTCAATCGGAGTAGTTGCGTTTCATGCTCCTGTTTCTTTACCTCCAGATCTAACTCTCTTAAGCGAACAGTTACCATAGGATCTAAACCAGCCCCCCTCTTACCGTTTACCGAATCTGCTTTATCATGTGTGGTTTCTTCATCACTCTCTGACCCAGGAGTAAGTCCAGAAAAAATACCAGTCTCAACTAACCTACCATACAGCTCATCTTTAATGACTTGTTTCCTTGCCTCTTTAGGGACCGTTATATTGTAAAATTCTGCTATTAGAATTAGATCGATTTTTCTACACCGCTCGAATTCTTTTAACGTAGGTGAAAGCGTAAACTTAATTAAATCGAAATCCATATTAAACCATAAACTTCCTCCCCCACACAAAAAAAAATTCAAAGCAGCCAAGCAAAACTATTTGAACTAGCCAATGGATACTACGACTAAAATAAACGGACGGACGAGCCCCCAATTGTCACGACCTCCCCGTCTAGGGTTAGAAATGCCGATGACAAAAAAAAAACAACTGAATTGAAATATACATTCTCCTGTCCCAGATCACACAAAAAGTACCACAAAACAAGATAGTGTCAAAAATAAGCTTTTCTATTTACGTAGAAATAGAAAAGCAGAAAGCGTGAATCTTCAGGAGGGGTTCAAGCCAAAATAACAAACAAAAAAAAGAAAGGGGATTCTACCTAAAAAGGAATTAAATGTAACTTACCTAACAAATGAAAAATATCCCCAAAGAAAATACAACAACCTTCCCTTACTCCCTAACTAACCAATAAACAAGAGAAAACGATTAATAAAGAAAAGAATGGCAACCTCCTCCCTACGGCTTTCAAAGTAACAATTTAAACATTAGTCTGATGACATAAGTCAGCGACAAAATAAACAGAGAAAAAATATATTTAAATCAATGAACAAAAAAAAAAGAAAGAAACTTACGACATTCAGATAAAGAAATAAAGTGTCCTCATCATTACACCGTGAGAATCCCACACAGGGAGAACTCACTAAAAGATCAGCACACC
The DNA here is from genome assembly GCA_026230005.1 of Gila orcuttii. Classification (NCBI taxonomy): domain Eukaryota; kingdom Metazoa; phylum Chordata; class Actinopteri; order Cypriniformes; family Leuciscidae; genus Gila; species Gila orcuttii. The sequence continues at coordinate 1,772,030 of JAPDVR010000003.1, read as the reverse complement.
AACGCTACTGATCTAGGCAAAATGTCTGGGGCAGGAGACAAAGGACAACGGAGCTCTACGACGCGCGTGCAAAAGGAGCTCTGCCACACTGCAGTCTTTCTCAGCATTTAAACGCTCCCGCTCCTCATCGTAATCTGCCGCAGCTGAACCCAATCAAGCCCTGCACAGAGGGAGAGAGAGAGAGAGAGAGAGAACGAACTGCACACCATTCAAATGCACAACATCAATAAATCAATAACATAAAGAAGAAAAATAACAGTACGTCCTGGGACGTAACAAGGGCGTGAAGTTAACACAATTCGGGATGTTGTGTCCATTCTCCAAACCACGCAACCACAAACCCGTTCAATGCTGTCAGAGGTGGAAAAGCTCATCAAACTATGCCTGTGCCTGCCCATATCTGTCGCTGCATCAGAGCGCTCTTTCTCGGCTTTCCTTGAGGGTCACAAAATAGTACAGGACCAGGCATTGGTTATCCCATTTGAAGAGTCTGAGGCCTGTTTGTCTACTATGACAATCAAAGTAAAAGAAGCCCTTGCTAGGGGTGCTGATGAGAACATCATTTTAACTGTCAAGGAAACCTACTCCTTGATACCCCTGGCACTGAAAGGTTTGTGGTTTTAGGTTACAATGAACATTGAACAAGTTTATTATGATATTCATTACAGCTCATCAACATGCACGTTACTACTTATTACCATGACAGTACCATTCTGGATTTCATTATTCTATTGACCCTCTCTGTCACAGGTTCTGCTTACTGGAAGCAGAGCTTTTTGCTGTCAAAGAGGATGTATTTGCAGAGATGGGAAGAAGGAAAAAAAGAAAAGTAGGGTAAGTTCAGGAATGCTCTCACCAGAAGAATCTAGTCATCTTTGAACTTTTCATATATTCATGCAACTAAAAATCGAAGTGTTGTAGAGATTAGTTTAGTCCATAGACTGTCTTTTCTTATCACTTGACGTCTGTGATTTTATGTTCAAGTTCGGATTGGACTAGATGTACAAAACGGACCATTAATATAATTTTTTTTTACTGAAGATAATTTACATTTATTCATTTAGCTGACGCTTTTATCCAAAGCGACTTACAATTGCTATATATGTCAGAGGTCGCACACTTCTGGAGCAACTAGGGGTTAAGTGTCTTGCTCAGGGACACATTGGTGTCTCACAGTGGATTTGAACCCGGGTCTCTCACACCAAAGGCATGTGTCTTATCCACTGCGCCATCACCACCCCAGCTCTTTGCAGTTCACTCAGTAGGAGTCAGCTTCAACACTCCTTTAACAGAGATCAATAGGTTACGTCATTACTCTAAGTTTCATTATTCTGATTTGTTAAGCCCATGGAGACATTGAGAAACCGCATGTTTAATAGATGAACACATATATAATAAACCTTTTAATCTCATAAAAATAAATAATTCATAAATAATTCAAATCAGGATAAATAGTAGATAGGATAAATATTGATTAGTAAATAGTTTAATAGTAGTTACATTCACCCAAATGTATATAGAGTTCAGAAATTCACCCCTTTACATTTATTTATTGATTTAATTATTATAATAGAAATCTTACTAAAAAAAATGTGATTTTGTTGAACTGGCTGCTTAAAAAACCCACTGAGGTAAATGACTTGATTATGCACATGCATAATTCTAACATTACGTAATTGTGTAGACAAATTAAAGTGAGGATCACTGATATTACAGTGACCAGTTATAGGATTTTGCTTTTGACTTTTGATATTTTTTATTTTGTTATCGGATGGCAAAAACATAGATATCCACATTATAAAGGATGCAGAAAGCAGAAGATGTGCAAGTTAGTAAGCTCAATAGTTGTTCACATAGAATAGGCGTTTATTATCTGCAATCACAGACATTAACTTTTAGATGGGATTGGATTTCTCAGAGGACCACAGAGTTTGCTGAAAAACAATTACTAACTGTATTATTTACAGTATATAATTACTGACTAATTTTCCTGGACGTGATTAGAGAAATTTGTTTTAGACATAGTTTCTCATTTTAATCCCATTTGAATGTGCCATTCTGTTATTTCTTGCACAATCTCTATAAAATTCCATAGCAATTTACATACTTTTTTGGCAAACTAACTAATGCAAACTCACTGATGTCAGGTTATAAGAATTGTAACTCAATTTTTTTTTTTAGTGAACACTGTCTAAATGTGGTTTGAGATTCTTCTGTACATCTGTTGTCTTTCAACCGTTAAAGGCAAGCTTCTAGACACGAGGGATCAGAGCTCTCTGAAATGAGAGTCAAAATTGAGGTGGTCCTTCTTGCGTCAGAAGGTTTACCAGCCAAACTCAGGGAGCTGTGTAAGCATAGCCAGGGCCTCACAGAACAGCAAAGTGAGATTCTGGGTTCAGTACTGTTTAAGATTGCTGCGGTGTGCATGTCGTTTCAAATGTTCAGTCACTACTACATTAATATAACTCATAATTGTAGTGTTCTCTAAATATTGTATACATTTCATGCTACAGTATGCAAGAATTATTAAACTACAAGATGGGTTTTGCTTGTCATGTTAGTGGTACAATATAAAGTAGCTCTATGCACATCTTCTTGTAATGTTAATTAGGTCAGTTACACAGTCTTGGTATGGCCTGTAATGCTCATTTACAGTGTGGTTAAATACATTTCCAAGGTCAAAGTAAAGTGAATTAAACTCTGTCTCTGCCCTAGTTTTGTCCTCTTCAGACTGAAATGGGTCAATGCCAAATGCTGATGGAGTGGTCAAACTGTTGCCCATTTCCTGATGGAGTGGTCAAACTGTTGCCCATTTCCTGTCTGTAAAGCTCAGCAGCTTCTGAGGCACTCGGCAGCGATTGCTCTGGAACCCTTGCCTTGCAGCCATCACTGGCCAGCAGATTGGGAATGCCTTTGCCTATAAATAGAAACATTTGAATTATAAGATAAAAACAAATACTGTATTAAATAATACTGGTCCTGCCTTGCTCTAACACCTACTGTAACTACCTGTTAAGTAATTCTGAAGACCTTCATTAACTGCTGATGGTTTAGGTTTGGAGGTTAGATTAGAGTTGGAGCTAAACTCTGCAGGAACTGGCCCTCCAGAACATTGTGTATATATTGGCAGTTAGATTACTGAATAATGATGGTATGATAATCCATTATCAATCACAATTATCAACCTTGTGCACAAAAGCAATCTCACACATACCTAGAATATTATGGCTATTCCATGCCTGAACAAATCTCTGTACCCCAATCTGGCTGATCTGACATGTAAGATTAGATACACAGTATCTGGTCAACCCATCCTCCATATCCAAAGCCTCCTGGTCAAGCATTTGAATGAGCGCCATCTTGATTAGAAAATTGACCCGCTTATTGACTTATTCTGCCATATTCTCTCTACGGTGTGGTTCTGTCGAGTAAAAGAGCATTCTCAAAATGTACAGCACAACTTTATCAAATTACAGTATAAATGTACAAAATACACTTTCATGTTAGTTCATTTCAACTTTTAATTTTTAAAATGTATTAGTAAATGATTAGTTCATTTTTAACTCATGTTAGTTAATGCAGCCATCCACTAATGTTAACAAATACAACCTCACTGTTACCAATAACTTACTCAGAGCAGTATACATGTCATAGAAATCAGACATCTGAGATAATAATGAATAATTAAATCTCACCTTAGTTGATGTTGTCTGGAGGTAAGGCCATACCTGTCAAGTTTTGGATTTGAAAATAAGGGGAATTTCCCGGCGCCCACCGCAAGCAGTCCCACCACCCCAACCAAGCTCCAGTAACGTTATCCCTTACATTTTAAGACAAGTGTTATAGCTTAAATGAAAACACAAAAGGGTATATATGAAGAGCATTTATTTTAAAGGCTTATTTGCATATTTTCTGTTCATTTAACATTGCTTGTCTCTACATTTACATTTTATTTTCATTCCACACATTCTTTTCATTTCATATTGCTTTTCTTTTACAGTTTTTTTTTACATGTCACATAACTTTTCTTTACTCTTTTAGTGAGTTATTGTTCAAATTTGTTGCAGACTTTGCATTCTTTAACCTGTTAGCCTGCAACCCCACTTTTGAAAAACCCCCAGAAATGGCATACCCAAACTAAAACAGATACAGTTCATGAACCCTTTGTACTAAAAGCACAAGTATGATCTCATTTGAAAGCTGACACCTGGCAGTTTATTGTAAATGTAGAATTAATTATTGTCATAATGAAAAAATAGTTATTAATAGCTACAAAGTTTTGTAAAGTTATTAGAAATTTATTTTGTATGAAACATCTTCAAAGTTTCTGAGAATACAATAGTGGTCAAATACTGAAACTTGAGTCTTATATCTTTTTAATGATGTATAGTTTGTCAAGGTAATAACATTAAATCTGATAGTAACTTTGAACTATTTAAACAAACAAAAAAAAAAAAAAAACACGCTTCAGTGCGCCGGCGCTCTGGCAACGGTTAACAGGTTTTAACCCTCTGGGGTCTGAGGTGTTTTCTGGGTCCTGGAGGTGTTTCTGACATGCTCTGACATTTGTGCTTTTTTCAGTTATTTATAAACATGTTAATGGCAAAGGTGTAAATTCACTCTATATAGCACAAATGGGGCTACCGTAATATGTGAGCAACATCTATGTACATGTTTGTATTTTTGAGAGAATATTGTTTATGCATGGTTATTGAAAAAACTAAAACTTAAAGTGTCTGAAATAAGGCCACAAAACACATACTAAATATGTGTCCACAAAACAATACATTGATTTAAATTTTATAAGACACCTTTTGTTTGGAAAGGCAATATGCGTGGAGGCGTGTTCACACCTGAGAAGACAAAGGCCGGATAATGTGCCACATACATAATGAGCTACATATTAATTAGCCTTTCACACAGGTGTGTCACAGGGTCCCAAAGAATGCAAGGACAAAAGAAATTATCTATATATACATATTTTACAATTAGAAATTGTAACCAATTACAAATAGGTTACAATTACAACAACAATTACAATTTTAACAATATTTCAAGTGTATTCTTTCTTTGTAAAAAGTATACATTTTATCATACGTATTAAAAAAGGTAAGGATTCATTAGTTTGAATATTGGAACAAACACTATAATAACATCTTAGTTGGTAATTCAATATAACTATTTTTGACAAAACATCATACTATAGTATATTTAACATATGAGCAGAAATCGGTGAACAAAAGCGTACCTATTTAATGTGACAGTAGTCTTTTTTTAACAGTCAAAACTTTATAATCTATCCAAAACTAATCACAAAATCTTGTCTAAACATTCATATTTAGTCTGTAACATATTGTGTATAATATATTAGCATATACATGTTAATTTGCAGTTTGTTGCTTATACAGACATTTTATTTCAACATTTTTCAGTCTACTTTTACTCATCTCAGTAGGCTATAGCAATATAGTTTGGATGTGTTCATGTAAAAATAACACGTTTACTAATGTAGGTGCGAGAGTGAATGAACGGCACAGACAAGCGCTGTATAACTGTAGTAAACAAATCACGCGCGTCTGTGCCGTTCATTCATCATTTAGCCTACACACAGACACGCAATTCATATTTAAACAGTCTTTTTGCAGTTTACACAGACACTATTCAATATCGCGATTAGAACAAAGCACTTAAGAATAAATGACTTACTACATCAGCTGGATCCGTTGCTCCTCTAAATGAAACTATACCAGCACTTCGATCTGGTACATTTTCCAGGGTTATTAGATTGTATTATTCCTGACAGCGTAGGGATACGCTGTGTATACAGCTGTAGTAAGATACTACTAAACACGATGTGTTTTATAATCCAGCTGGTGGGCGTTGGCATGTTTGAATGGCTTGCCTTAGATCATTTGCATTTGAATACCGCGCGCTCTCCGTGGGCGTGGCACATTAACGCGTAATCAGGATAATGAGCTGGAAAGAAAAAGACTGACATGTCTCTCTTTTCATACAGATTACATAAACAGAATATTTGTTTTTTTATATAAATTAATTCATTTAAAAGAAGAGAGTTCGAGCTTCATTATGGAAAAACACTCGTGCCTGTATGACAAGTATTCGCGGAATTACAGTTAATTTTCGGACGCGTTTCAGAATGGACTTCACTGACAGAGAGAAGGCAGAACGCGCATCATGTTTGTTTTTCTTTATTTGGCGAAAAGCACAACACTTTGTTTTTATTGTGAGTATACACAAAATACACATCTTATCAGGATCTAATGATGTACAACACTTAATATGTAAGATCAAAATCAACAGAGTATTTTGAGTTTCTTTTGCACTGATAAGAAAAAAAGCGAGACAGAGGGTTAACTCAGTAATTTGCCATCTAACTAATGTTCACCGTGCTAATTAAAACACTCTTACCTCTGTAAAGCCGTCACCATGATTCATATGATCATATGCTGTTCTTCTACAGCTCCTTGCCGCCAACTGGGAAATACACATATGGAAATACACCGGTGTGATCAGTCTAGGCTGGTCACTGGAGTGTACGATCACACCGGTGTGATCAGTCTAGGCTGGTCCCTGGAGAGCGTACGATCACACCGGTGTGATCAGTCTAGGCTGGTCCCTGGAGCGTACGATCACACCGGTGTGATCAGTCTAGGCTGGTCCCTGGAGCGTACGATCACACCGGTGTGATCAGTCTAGGCTGGTCCCTGGAGCGTACGATCACACCGGTGTGATCAGTCTAGGCTGGTCCCTGGAGCGTACGATCACACCGGTGTGATCATTCTAGGCTGGTCCCTGGAGCGTACGAACACACCGGTGTGATCAGTCTAGGCTGGTCCCTGGAGTGTACGATCACACCGGTGTGATCAGTCTAGGCTGGTCCCTGGAGCGTACGATCACACCGATGTGATCAGTCTAGGCTGGTCCCTGGAGAGCGTACGATCACACCGGTGTGATCAGTCTAGGCTGGTCCCTGGAGCGTACGATCACACCGGTGTGATCAGTCTAGGCTGGTCACTGGAGTGTACGATCACACCGGTGTGATCAGTCTAGGCTGGTCCCTGGAGCGTACGATCACACCGGTGTGATCAGTCTAGGCTGGTCCCTGGAGCGTACGATCACACCGGTGTGATCAGTCTAGGCTGGTCCCTGGAGCGTACGATCACACCGGTGTGATCAGTCTAGGCTGGTCCCTGGAGCGTACGATCACACCGGTGTGATCAGTCTAGGCTGGTCCCTGGAGCGTACGATCACACCGGTGTGATCAGTCTAGGCTGGTCCCTGGAGCGTACGATCACACCGGTGTGATCAGTCTAGGCTGGTCCCTGGAGCGTACGATCACACCGGTGTGATCAGTCTAGGCTGGTCCCTGGAGCGTTATATACAGAAAGCATCAAAGAATGCTCCCTTTCCAATCATCCAAGCTGTCAATCACACAGCAAGAGTTTATCTGGACACTTGCCAAAACTTGACGCTGTTACACTGCACAGCTCTTACTGTATTTACATCATGTTTGCATTGTTATTTGGTGAAAGCATTCGTGATAGTGCATAAATTGCGTTGCAATGATTAAATCACTGCATTCACGTGATCAACAGACTGTCTGTCATCTGCTCAATGCTCATCACTGCAACCTTTCATGTGTTGGAATAGATCTAAATATATGATCAATACTTTTGACGATTTGTTCGATAGTAAAAACGTAGTCAAAGTTTTCGAGAGAGTTCCACATGTAATATTAGCTATTTTATATGCAATGTAAACATGTCAGCCAATCACGTCAGTGGGCGTTTACATTAAAGATGAACTGAACTGAAATTTGAGAAAAGGTGATATAACAGATGTATTTTATTTATTCTCATTGGTACAATTATTAAAATGGCAGAATTTGTTAAAAGGGATGAAATGGTACGTTGAAAATTTTGTTTTTGCTACATGGGCGGCGCCATGTTGGATTTCAACATTCGGCTATGTCACTGGCATGGTAGGCTACTCCGTTTCCAACCAACACCAGCATAGCAGCCGTAGCATGTAAATAGTTTGAGGCTAGCTGACATGGCTGAGGAAATAGAAACCAACAGGTCTAGGAGGGGGGGGTTCACATTGTATTGCCCCTGGCTGTAGTAATGAATTGTATAGGGCTAAGGCAGCTGGGATAACGATACATTTTCACAGGCTACCTTTGGCAAGGAAACCAGCCCTCAAGCCATGGCTAGCTGCCTTAAAACTGTCTAGCCCGGTCTAGTCTTTAGTGAGCATTTTTTAGTGGCGATGAGTACATGAAGCGTCTGACAATGTCTGCATCAAATGTTTTATTTAGCCAAGTTACAAGTCCAACGCATAACGTTACTCGAATCCTTGATATTCGGATGAGGGGAAAAGATCCCTGATGTAGTTCACTGCACAGGATGGGATCGGAATCCTATTCCTCCTTACCAAATGCCCCCTCACCCAAAGAGTGATCTGCCGGTACGTCTGAGAAAAGGACAAGTTAGCCTAGCCTAGCCCAGTCGCCAACTCGTAAAATACACTGTTACATACCATCTACTTATGTGGCGCTGCAGCGTCTCAGCTCGGACATCCATTAGAGATAGAAAAGCCACCTCCAACACGTCTCTCACCGCACAGCATCCGAAATGAACGGTGCATGGTGATGCATTTTTCGCCGATCAATAAATGTTCCAGGTTGCCCTCTCTGCAACAGATCGACTCCGGTGCAGCGTCCATGCTCCGGCAGCGCCCGCGCTAACAGTCACTTCCCCCAAACGACCCTGTACTGTATGTGGAGCCTGAAACTGGTCGTCCTCCATGTGATGGTAGTCAGACACTACTGGCCTGTCCCTCACAGGCTCAAATGCGTAACCCATGCCATTAAAATTACTCATTTTCGTGTGTGTCTATAGGACCTGCAGCTGTTGCCTATACCCCTTCGCGGGTCCTACCATGCCAGTGACGTCATCGAAATTGCCAGCGTTCTTATACTAACAAGCGCAATATTTGTGTTGCTTAAAAAAAAGCTATATTGATATTTTTGATTAAAAATTTTAGTGTAATTGACTTTTAATTGTCATAAACAACACGTTTTCAACGTCGATTTTTTTCAGTTCAGTTCATCTTTAAAGTCTCACACAGACACGTCCCCTCAAATCAGAGGCTAAAATTAGGCTTGGAAAAATGCCTTTTATTTCTAAATTATGACAATATTTGATGTAAAAATCATAGTAAAGCATTATAAGGGCAGCTTAGGAGACATTATAAAATTATAAAATCCAGTTCATGACCCCTTTCATTTTTATTTTAAATGGCTATATCAAAACTTTATTTATATATTTAATAGCTATATATAGCCTAATTTGTGACTTGGCATGTTGCTTATTTCAGCTATGTTCAGCTGAGTCTCCTGAGGTGGTGTGTTGGTGAAGTGCAGTTGTCTTGTCACCTCCACAGTCGTGTCTCTGTTGCACTGAATGTCAAAATCTCCTTTGTAACCTGAAAAGTAGAGTATGTAGATGTATTGTGAATTAATTTATATGGGAACAACAAGTAAACGGGTAGTCAATTTTGTGCATATAGTCATGGTTTAATGGCAGTGTGAAATGTTTAGTTAAGTTTTTGCTAAACCTAGTTATATTCATAAAATGCAGTAGTTCAACAGTCGTTTTCCATTCGTTACTTAAAAGCTCATTTAAAGTAGTCTGATACCACAGCAAAAATGTATGGATGCGTGCAAGACAAATCAATTAGAAGTTCCCGCTCTATCTGAATGTGATCCACGTGCGTGTGCGCGCTTTGGGTGCAGTTGTGAACGAGTAATTTAATATCCCTGTCTCTTCAAGAGCTAGACTTGTTTAAAATCTGTTAAATGGGTAAACGACCAAGAATAAAAAGTGTATATGATAATGTTTCTCGAATCACATGAGTGCTGAACAGCGATCAACTACGATCCGTTTAACCACTTATTGAAAATGGCACAGTTTGCAGAAACGATTCTAAAAACCTGCTGTCTAATGACAAAAATGTCAATTATTGGATAAACCCGTTGGTTTCTTGATAAAGAAAAAAATTATAATAAAATAAAATTATAACGTAACTTTTTAACAGCTTTACAAAATATGAATTTCTTCTAACAAATGTGTATTCAGTTAAAAAACAATTCAATTTGTACTGTTTTGGTATCAATACATTTGTAATAGTTGGCATAGAATCAAATATTATATAATGTTGATAAATAGTCTATAACAAATATTTTTCTGGCGTTTTTGAGCTTGACCGGAGTCTTGTTTCTTTCTTTCCGTCAGTATGGTGCTGTTTTTCTGGTGTAAAAAATACCGCCTGGTGGTAGGCTACACTTGTCTTGCAGTTTGTAAAGTTGCATGAAAATATCTGTTGTTTTTTAAAGATGTTTTTATCAGTGAGACTGAATGAAAGTAACCAGTTAGTGTTTTTCAAATTGAGATGGGCGTATTTAACCGCTTGTTTCTGATTCGCTGAAATCCAGTTAATATTTTTTTAAAGGTAGCCTATCACATTAACTATGTTAGTTTGAATATAGCATAATGAGATTTACAATCGAAATGAAGTTTAAATGGACCCTAAATGGATACAATTTTCACAGATTAATTAGTTCAAGAATAATGTATGTTAAGTAATTTTAGTTTTTTCAATGTAAATTCAAAAATACAGGCACTGTACATTTGTTTGATTTGGGCTATTTGATTAGCCATCAGATAAACTGATGTATTGTTTAAGAATAAGTTTTAGGGTTATTGGTGATGGTTGTAAGACATATTGTTATAATACAAATCTGTGTCCTATCCTATATGATACTCCTTATTTTGTGAATGTAAATCGTAACATTATATAATTTTAGTATTATTTTTAAGTCTGAAATATTTGAGAGGTATTATCTTGGAGGTCCACTCATTGTTTGTTTAATTTTAAGCATTTGGGGTATTCCCAGAGACAAACTTGATATAATAAGGACATTCCATGTGTGCAATGTTTTCATAATAAGGTAATGACATTTTCCAGCCTCTAACTCTTAAACTGCCTATCTCAGAAAAATAACCTATTTTTTATTATTGAAAAAATCTTTCCTGTCACTCAAACTCACTCACATGGATTTTCCTGTGACTCAAACTCACTCCCTTTGATCTTTTCAATCACGCAAACGCACTCCCTTTGATCTTTCCAATCACTCAAACACACTCCCTTTGATCTTTCCTGTCACTCAAAGTCACTCCCTTTGATCTTTCCTGTCACTCACACTCACTCCCTTTGATCTTTCCTGTCACTCAAACGCACTCACAGGGATCTTTCCTGTCACTCAAACCCACTCCCTTTGATCTTTCCTGTGACTCAAACTCACTCCCTTTGATCTTTCCTGTCACTCAAAGTCACTCACAGGGATCTTTCCTGTGACTCAAACTCACTCCCTTTGATCTTTCCTGTCACTCAAACTCACTCACAGGGATCTTTCCTGTCACTCAAACCCACTCACAGGGATCTTTCCTGTGACTCAAACTCACTCCCTTTGATCTTTTCAATCACTCAAACGCACTCCCTTTGATCTTTCCAATCACTCAAACACACTCCCTTTGATCTTTCCTGTCACTCACACTCACTCCCTTTGATCTTTCCTGTCACTCAAACTCACTCACAGGGATCTTTCCTGTCACTCAAACCCACTCACAGGGATCTTTCCTGTGACTCAAACTCACTCCCTTTGATCTTTTCAATCACTCAAACGCACTCCCTTTGATCTTTCCAATCACTCAAACACACTCCCTTTGATCTTTCCTGTCACTCACACTCACTCCCTTTGATATTTCCTGTCACTCAAACGCACTCACAGGGATCTTTCCTGTCACTCAAACCCACTCACAGGGATCTTTCCTGTGACTCAAACTCACTCCCTTTGATCTTTTCAATCACTCAAACGCACTCCCTTTGATCTTTCCAATCACTCAAACACACTCCCTTTGATCTTTCCTGTCACTCACACTCACTCCCTTTGATCTTTCCTGTCACTCAAACGCACTCACAGGGATCTTTCCTGTCACTCAAACCCACTCACAGGGATCTTTCCTGTGACTCAAACTCACTCCCTTTGATCTTTCCTGTCACTCAAAGTCACTCACAGGGATCTTTCCTGTGACTCAAACTCACTCCCTTTGATCTTTCCTGTCACTTAAACTCACTCACAGGGATCTTTCCTGTCACTCAAACCCACTCACAGGGATCTTTCCTGTCACTCAAACTCACTCACAGGGATCTTTCCTGTCACTCAAACCCACTCACAGGGATCTTTCCTGTCACTCACACTCACTCCCTTTGATCTTTCCTGTCACTCAAATGCACTCACAGGGATCTTTCCTGTCACTCAAACCCACTCACAGGGATCTTTCCTGTGACTCAAACTCACTCCCTTTGATCTTTCCTGTCACTCAAAGTCACTCACAGGGATCTTTCCTGTGACTCAAACTCACTCCCTTTAATCTTTCCTGTCACTAAAACTCACTCACATGGATCTTTCCTATCACTCAAACTCACTCCCTCTGATCTTTCCTGTCACTCAAACTCACTCACATGGATTTTTCTGTGACTCAAATTCACTCCCTTTGATCTTTCCAATCACTCAAACTCACTCCCTTTGATCTTTCCTGTCACTCAAACTCACTCACATGGATCTTTCCTGTCACTCACACTAACAGACCTTTCCGAAAACTCACCCAGATCTTTCCAAAAGCTCACCCAAGGACTGGGAACTCACTTTTTGACCACAAGTCCCACCTCCAAAAAACACAAGTCCCACCTCCAAAAAAACAGAAGTCCCACCTCCAAAAAACACAAGTCCCACGTCCAAAACACAAGTCCCACCTCCAAAAAACACAAGTCCCTCCCAAGTCAAACACAAGTCCCACCCAAGTCAAACACAAAGTCCCACCCACCACAAACAGACCTTTCCAAAAACTCACCCAGATCTTTTTACAAAAACTCACTCAAGGACTGGGAACTCACTTTTGACCACAAGTCCCACCCCCCCCAAAAACACAAGTCCCTTCCAAGTCAAACACAAAGTCCCACCTACCACAAACAGACCTTTCCAAAAACTCACCCAGATCTTTCCAAAAACTCACCCAAGGACTGGGAACTCACTTTTGACCACAAGTCCCACCCCCCCAAAAAACACAAGTCCCTCCCAAGTCAAACACAAAGTCCCACCTACCACAAACAGACCTTTCCAAAAACTCACCCAGATCTTTCCAAAAACTCACCCAAGGACTGGGAACTCACTTTTGACCACAAGTCCCACCCACCCAAAAAAAACACAAGTCCCACCCACCCAAAAAAACACAAGTCCCACCTCCAAAAAACACAAGTCCCATCCCCAAAAAACACAAGTCCCACACAAGTCCCACACAAGTCCCACACAAGTCCCACACAAGTCCCACACAAGTCCCACACAAGTCAAACACAAGTCAAACACAAGTCAAACACAAGTCAAACACAAGTCCCACCCAAGTCAAACACAAAGTCCCACCCACCACAAACAGATCTTTCCAAAAACTCAACCAGATCTTTCCAAAAACTCACCCAAGGACTGGGAACTCACTTTTGACCACAAGTCCCACCCCCAAAAAAACAAGTCCCATCCAAGTCAAACACAAAGTCCCACCCACCACAAACAGACCTTTCCAAAAACTCACCCAGATCTTTCCAAAAACACACAAGTCCCACCCAAAAAAACACAAGTCCCACCCAAAAAAACACAAGTCCCACCTCCAAAAACACAAGTCCCACCTCCAAAAAACACAAGCCCCTCCCAAGTCAAACACAAAGTCCCACCCAAGTCAAACACAAAGTCCCACCTAAGTCAACTCTGGGAACTCACTTTTGACCACAAGTCCCACCCACCCAAAAAACACAAGTCCCACCTCCAAAAAACACAAGTCCCACCTCCAAAAAAGCAAAAGTCCCACCTCCAAAAAAACACAAGTCCCACCTCCAAAAAAAAAACAAGTCCTACCTCCAAAAAAAAAACAAGTCCCACCTCCAAAAAACACAAGTCCCTCCCAAGTCAAACACAAAGTCCCACCCACCACAAACAGACCTTTCCAAAAACTCACCCAGATCTTTCCAAAAACTCACCCAAGGACTGGGAACTCACTTTTGACCACAAGTCCCACCCACCCAAAAAAAACACAAGTCCCACCCACCCAAAAAAACACAAGTCCCACCTCCAAAAAACACAAGTCCCATCCCCAAAAAACACAAGTCCCACACAAGTCCCACACAAGTCCCACACAAGTCCCACACAAGTCCCACACAAGTCCCACACAAGTCCCACACAAGTCAAACACAAGTCAAACACAAGTCAAACACAAGTCCCACCCAAGTCAAACACAAAGTCCCACCCACCACAAACAGATCTTTCCAAAAACTCAACCAGATCTTTCCAAAAACTCACCCAAGGACTGGGAACTCACTTTTGACCACAAGTCCCACCCCCAAAAAAACAAGTCCCATCCAAGTCAAACACAAAGTCCCACCCACCACAAACAGACCTTTCCAAAAACTCACCCAGATCTTTCCAAAAACACACAAGTCCCACCCAAAAAAACACAAGTCCCACCCAAAAAAACACAAGTCCCACCTCCAAAAAACACAAGCCCCTCCCAAGTCAAACACAAAGTCCCACCCAAGTCAAACACAAAGTCCCACCTAAGTCAAACACAAAGTCCCACCCACCACAAACAGACCTTTCCAAAAACTCATCCAGATCTTTCCAAAAACTCACCCAAGAACTGGGAACTCACTTTTGACCACAAGTCCCACCTCCAAAAAACACAAGTCCCACCTCCAAAAAAAAAACAAGTCCCACCTCCAAAAAACACAAGTCCCTCCCAAGTCAAACACAAGTCCCTCCCAAGTCAAACACAAGTCCCTCCCAAGTCAAACACAAGTCCCACCCAAGTCAAACACAAAGTCCCACCTACCACAAACAGACCTTTCCAAAAACTCACCCAGATCTTTCCAAAAACTCACCCAAGGACTGGGAACTCACTTTTGACCACAAGTCCCACCCACCCAAAAAACACAAGTCCCACCTCCAAAAAACACAAGTCCCATCCCCAAAAAACACAAGTCACAACCCCAAAAAACACAAGTCCCACCCAAGACAAACACAAAGTCCCACCCACCACAAACAGATCTTTCCAAAAACTCACCCAAGGACTGGGAACTCACTTTTGACCACAAGTCCCACCCCCAAATAAACAAGTCCCTCCCATGTCAAACACAAAGTCCCACCCACCACAAACAGATCTTTCCAAAAACTCACCCAGATCTTTCCAAAAACTCACCCAAGGACTGGGAACTCACTTTTGACCACAAGTCCCACCCACCCAAAAAACACAAGTCCCACCTCCAAAAAACACAAGTCCCATCCCCAAAAAACACAAGTCACAACCCCAAAAAACACAAGTCCCACCCAAGACAAACACAAAGTCCCACCCACCACAAACAGATCTTTCCAAAAACTCACCCAAGGACTGGGAACTCACTTTTGACCACAAGTCCCACCCCCAAATAAACAAGTCCCTCCCATGTCAAACACAAAGTCCCACCCACCACAAACAGATCTTTCCAAAAACTCACCCAGATCTTTCCAAAAACTCACCCAAGGACTGGGAACTCCCTTTTGACCACAAGTCCCACCCACCCAAAAAAACACAAGTCCCACCCACCCAAAAAACACAAGTCCCACCTCCAAAACACAAGTCCCACCTCCAAAAAACACAAGTCCCACCTCCAAAAAACACAAGTCCCTCCCAAGTCAAACACAAGTCCCTCCCAAGTCAAACACAAGTCCCACCCAAGTCAAACACAAGTCCCTCCCAAGTCAAACACAAAGTCCCACCTACCACAAACAGACCTTTCCAAAAACTCACCCAGATCTTTCCAAAAACTCACCCAGATCTTTCCAAAAACTCACCCAAGGACTGGGAACTCACTTTTGACCACAAGTCCCACCCACCCAAAAAACACAAGTCCCACCTCCAAAAAACACAAGTCCCATCCCCAAAAAACACAAGTCACACCCCCAAAAAACACAAGTCCCACCCAAGACAAACACAAAGTCCCACCCACCACAAACAGATCTTTCCAAAAACTCACCCAAGGACTGGGAACTCACTTTTGACCACAAGTCCCACCCCCAAATAAACAAGTCCCTCCCATGTCAAACACAAAGTCCCACCCACCACAAACAGATCTTTCCAAAAACTCACCCAGATCTTTCCAAAAACTCACCCAAGGACTGGGAACTCACTTTTGACCACAAGTCCCACCCACCCAAAAAACACAAGTCCCACCTCCAAAACACAAGTCCCACCTCCAAAAAACACAAGCCCCACCTCCAACAAACACAAGTCCCTCCCAAGTCAAACACAAGTCCCTCCCAAGTCAAACACAAGTCCCTCCCAAGTCAAACACAAGTCCCACCCAAGTCAAACACAAAGTCCCACCCACCACAAACAGACCTTTCCAAAAACTCACCCAGGTCTTTCCAAAAACTCAACCAAGGACTGGGAACTCACTTTTGACCACAAGTCCCACCCAAAAAAACACAAGTCCTATCTCCCAAAAAACACAAGTCCCACCTCCATAAAACACAAGTCCCACCTCCATAAAACACAAGTCCCACCTCCAAAAAACACAAGTCCCACCTCCAAAAAACACAAGTCCCACCTCCAAAAAACACAAGTCCCACCTCCAAAAAACATAAGTCCCTCCCAAGTCAAACACAAGTCCCTCCCAAGTCAAACACAAGTCCCACCTCCAAAAAACACAAGTCCCACCTCCAAAAAACACAAGTCCCTCCCAAGTCAAACACAAGTCCCTCCCAAGTCAAACACAAGTCCCACCCAAGTCAAACACAAAATCCCACCCACCACAAACAGACCTTTCCAAAAACTCACCCAGATCTTTCCAAAAACTCACCCAAGGACTGGGAACTCACTTTTGACCACAAGTCCCACCCAAAAAAACCCAAGTCCCATCTCCCAAAAAACACAAGTCCCACCTCCATAAAACACAAGTCCCACCTCCAAAACACAAGTCCCACCTCCAAAAAACACAAGTCCCACCTCCAAAAAACACAAGTCCCACCTCCAAAAAACACAAGTCCCACCTCCAAAAAACATAAGTCCCTCCCAAGTCAAACACAAGTCCCTCCCAAGTCAAACACAAGTCCCTCCCAAGTCAAACACAAGTCCCACCTCCAAAAAACACAAGTCCCACCTCCAAAAAACACAAGTCCCTCCCAAGTCAAACACAAGTCCCTCCCAAGTCAAACACAAGTCCCACCCAAGTCAAACACAAAATCCCAACCACCACAAACAGACCTTTCCAAAAACTCACCCAGATCTTTCCAAAAACTCACCCAAGGACTGGGAACTCACTTTTGACCACAAGTCCCACCCAAAAAAACACAAGTCCCATCTCTCTAAAAACACAAGTCCCACCTCCATAAAACACAAGTCCCACCTCCAAAACACAAGTCCCACCTGCAAAAAACACAAGTCCCTCTCAAGTCAAACACAAGTCCCACCCAAGACACTGCCAGGCACTGCTTGTGTAATGTCAGAGGCTGGGTTACTGTTATTTGTTTATTTTTTTATTTTTTATTTTTTACAATACAACACAAAACACACCTAACACTGACTTATATGAAAACAAACCTTAGCCTAACCCACCACCAACCTCTAATCCTAACAACTACAAACTTATACTAATTACTAACAATTACTACACACTAATCCTAACCTAATTACTGACACTAACCCTATAGAAAGAGGCCATCCCTAGACCCTTTCTTTTATCATAGCAGTGCGTTTCCTGCAAAACGCATTATACGTCCGCGCAGGAACACTAATTGCTTGGCACTGCTCTATGTATTGGCTGTAAGCCTCTTTTGAAGACACTTCACTATCGACATTTATCAGAGACAGTTCCATGCTGCTCCAGCGGAGGGAGCAGCTAGCTGGGAGAAAGCGTGGCACCAGCTTCCTAACATTCTGGCTCTCTGTGGAAGTGTCCACCTCCACAGACTCAGATGATATTTTCATCCACACACGTCGTTCTAGCATCACACGTAGCTGGGATCCGCAGTTTCAATGGTATGGCCTCATGTAAGCCCCACAGCTTCATAGCATATACTCGAGGTAAAAGAAAGCGGGACAGGACTTGTAATGACCTAAGACGTGCCTGGGTCACAGGGAGGTCATCCAGAAGGTCTCTCAGTTTGTCAAAACTGATGTAATCACCGTTTTGAATGAGCCCAATTGAGCTCACAAACGTCATGACCTTCAAAAGGTCCTGGTCTTGCAATGATTTGGGAAGCCTGAGCAGGACCTCCTTCACCCATGGCATGCCGTACTCCATATACTTTTGTGTGTTACGGATGAAGCCGAGTCCCCTTTTCTCCAGCTCCAGGCACACATCTCCCACGACGCTAACTGCTCGTGCCTCCACAGATGGCTCTTTAAAGATATCGTGGATCTCCCAGTAGTCCTTAAAGTTCCAGTTAACCTTTTTGTTGTTTTTTACACTGTAAAACTTTAAGGCTGGGAAGAACCACAGCTTGTGGCCACGCAATCCCCACATCAAGCACGACTTCACATCATGACCTGCTTGGGCCACCATATCTTTAGCCCTGCCAAAGGTATGTGGATAAACAAAGGACGCCTCACCTTCCAGGGTCTCACAAAGACCCTGCATGGACATGGAGCCCTTTAGTGTCCCCGGGCAGCTTCTTCTCTGCAGGTCTGTGATAGGTCTGTGATGGGGATTCTATCATTTCGGTCAAAAAGATCACAGCATTACAAGCTCTGCCCCAACCACACCAGTGATGCGCGGGTTGATCCAAAATGAGCGGGTGCCTGCGGTCACCCGCGGTTACCCGCGGTTACGAGTCATCCAAAAATATTTTTAATGATATTCGGGTCGCGGTCGGTCGGGTCGTTTGAAATAAAGATTCCAATTAAACCTTTGCAATTTATATAGCCTAGTACTAGACACAATTTTCTATGAAATAGGCCTACATAGGCTTTATTGGCTGAATAACTGGCACGAAGATGACGCACGAGGTCAGTATGCCTGTTCGTGGTCAGTCAATAGCCGCGTGTGGTGTCCAAGTTTGTAAATAAAGACTAAATGGCAGCGTCTGATATATTTGTATAGCGATTTATTCAGGAGTGCCGTGAGGCATGATTTTGGCCTCATGTGCTCGCGCTGGCCAGTGGAAAAGTGGCTAATGGGTGAAGATGGCATGAAGACGACTGTACGTTCGCGAGATGGACGTACGTGCATTAGGCTACTCTATTTGTTCTGTTTTCTTTCTAAACAGTTAGGCTATGTTTATGTGGTATTTTCCATGTTTTCATCACGCAATCATGTTTTTGATGCGGTGGTGACGCGTTCACGTAACAACATGATGAGGGTGGCGGCGGCGCTGCCGATAAAGCACCTAAAAGCTGTCACAAAGAACCGGCAAAAGCAATGAATGATTATGAATATGTCAAATATAGCAAGGAGACATTTTAATTGTTTATTAATAAAGATGAAGTTGAGTTGCTGCCTCGCGATCTTAGCAGCAGTGAATGCGCCAGAGAGAAATGCACATTTCATACAGATAGGCTAAGCAGAGAGCAGTCCGTTTTCTTTCGTTTTGAATTGTTCTGTTTACAAGTAGACATTTCAATATAGATTGAAATATATTTTTCAGGTCTGTGAAGTACCTTATATGCTGAGTTTCGGTTAATTTATGAGACGCGCTCGCGCAGGCGCCTTCTATTGTCTGCTATATTTACTTCTTAAATCTAGGCAATTGGTTGATGAAACATTGATTAAAATTAAGATACAATTAGTACAAATCGAAATTCACTTTAAAGAAAGGCTTTGTGTCTTCTGTTTGAGGTCTCTGTGAAAGTTTTAAAACAGTATTTTAGTGCCGCTTCAGAGCGGTCACGTCCGGAGAACTGTCACGTCCTTACATTGTTTTTTCCTCATAAATGCGAACACGAAAAATAAAATAAAATGAATATTTTATGTTCTGTGGAGAGCCAACCCTTCGTCATCCGGTGGGTAGTATTACTTTTAATTTGCGCAGTGTAATTCACAGAATTACAAAAAAACATTTTGCCTCCTAAATATTTGTTTTGTCACGCATGAATGTGTGTGTATTTCCCTCATATTAAATATAAAACGCATGTGTAGACTGATATTTTTCTAATGTCTGGACTCCTTTAAGGGGTAGCCTATGGATAAACCGTTTCAATATTTCAATTTATATTTCAAGTTTTGACTGCAAATCTCACGTCCATGGAATTCCCCAATTTTAAATAATGTATCCTCAACTAGTTTTGTGGTGTAGGTCTACGTATTTTATAATGTTAACTTCAAAATTCAAATAATACTAACAGTAATTTAAAGATGTGGTAGCATTGGATCTGGACGGGAAGGATAACTCTTGGGGTTGGAAGGGGTGTGTCGCGATTCTGCAGGTTCGTGGATCTGAGTGTTTCTTATCGCATATCGTTACAGCCTTAAAATGTTACGTTCTACTACTGTATTTATTTTGGTGAAAGTAACTCAAAAGTAGTAACGCATTGCAATTCTGAGACCGTAATATTGTAAGGTAATGAATTACTTTTAAATAACAGTAACAAGGAATGTATAATACACTGACTACTTTAAAAAAAATGCGGGTCAGGAAGCGGGTCGGGTACAATATTTTCTTCTTTTTTTTTTGCGGTCCGAGTTGCGGGCGGTTAGTTGAAAACATCGGTCGGGTGCGGGTTGTTTATACATTGACCCACGCATCACTGAACCACACTCATGCCACCTCTAACTGCTTCTGAAAACCTGTTCAATCCGGCTCTGCTGTGTCTCGTTCGATGTCCACTGCCGCAGCGGAGGTGGAGCAAGTCCAGCACTTGCACTACTGACTGGAGCCAAACCAGCAAATCCCCGCTGACAAGTTAGACTTTTGCTATGGTTAGAGCTGGTGCCCAGACTAACACTGTACGCATAATCCCATGAGGAGAATGGGTGGCCAAAGAACAGCTCCTCCAGAGCCAGCTCACATTGGTATGCCCCCCAAGTCTCCTCATAGCCTCCTTTGCCGGTGTTGTTTTGAAAGAGTGACCTGAGTTTTGCCACCATGTGCTTGGCCACATCCTGGACAATGCACAGAACCCCAGTATCAGGTGAAACATCCGTAAAGGGCACCAGCAAAGCCTTGTTCCTCAGCAAATCTTTCAACACCTCCTCATCAAATGTTAGATCACTGTCCATTACATGATCTATCTCTCCCTCAAAGAGAGCAACCTGCTCAATACGAGCCTGAACAGTAGGCCCGAACTTCAGACACATATCTGACATGTATGTCAGATATGTGTCTGCCCTACTCCACATACTCTTAAGGTGCCTGGGGTGAGATGCTCCACAGTTCACCAAACACCCACTGACTGGATGCACACTGACCGTTTTCATCCTGTTGTGGGGTGTACAGGCATACAATTGAACAAACGTTAGTTTGTATCCCAAATCCCTCTCCCTAAACACCCCCCAAAGTGCCCTTGAGATATCAATATCTCTGTGATCGATATTGCTGGAGAAATTGGCAGTCTCATTCATTGACAGCACTGAGAACAGACTCCCTCTGTTCCCAACCACCTCCTGCACACCATACCGAGACCACATTAAGTTCACCCTAGGGTCTGCAGCATGAACAGTGCATGCTGTGTGCAGAGACACAGACACAACATATTCAGTATTCACAAAGGCACTCAAATCAAGCATCTCTTCACTTTTCTGCCCAAACATGGTCACCGTTAACATAATGTCAACGTCCAGCCCTTCAGTGACCTTGTTTATGGACTTTTGAAAAAGGACAAACAAGAAAAGTTGGTCATCATTCAGTACATTGAAATGTGACAGGTCATGCAAATTTGCTTTAGTCACTGATGGCTGATCCATATTACGCGGTGGCAGAACACACAGTGCAGACTTAAAGACAAAAGTTATAGTATTGTGCTAAGCTAAATTTTTTCCTGTAAATCAATTTAAAAGGTTTAAACTAATATATTATATAAACTCATTACATGCAAAGTGAGATATTTAAAGGCATTTATTTGTTATAATTTTATTAATATGGCTTACAGTATGGTAACATGGACATGGTACTACAAGTATACATGTAATAATAGTTCTAGAATATGTGATTTCAATGGGGGGAAAAAATGTAATATGCAATCTCATAGAGTTCTATTCTTCAAGACTTTATTCGTTATAATTTGGTTTATGGTGTTCTGCCTTTTGAATAATCTTGCTCACATATTATAGTATCCCTATTTGTTCTGAATAGTGTAATTACAACTTTGACATTAATATTTTTTATTAATATTAATATATAAATATGTTTGAATTACAGAAATAAATACACTTTTTAACAATGTTCTTTATATCCATTGTTGTGAACTTTTTCTTTGTAGAGAAGTTAGAAGCTCAGACCAGGAGACGGTGGAAGTTTTCCAAGCAGAAGTTCTTTATTACTTGTCGTTGCTGCAGTCATTCCAACATCGTCTAAATTAAAGTATCTTTACATGGTATATTATAGGCATTTTAAGAGGAGGGACTTCTGGAGGTGGAGACAAATTCAAACAAAGCATGTAAATGTAGTACGAACACACCCTACTCTGAGGGCATTACCAATCCAATGGAATCAGCATAACTATTCAAATGCTGATAGTGGCCAGGAACTCTAGTTCCAAGAGCCATCCCAGAGCCATTAAAGAAAAGTCTCAGTGATCAGACTCATTTAACTTACAATGGAGAAAACAGGATTTGCCAGATTCTCTTGCTGGATTCTCTTTCACAGCTGATATCATTTACCATCCTAACCTGAAATGCTAACTTCAACAAACAGAACTTTCTCAGTTTATATATGAGAGTATTAGAAACTTAAATAAAACATTTAATAAATTTGTAATCCTTCAGTCCCCCCTTTGAGAGTTCTAAATAACTCTCACATTATATACAAATTTAAACACTTAAAAGTTCATTCTTGTAACTTGGGATCGTTACAGGCACATGCTTCTGTGTTGCTGTTTCTGCAATTGTATGCTGACACAGAAACCAACATGCAATTTTAGGGTCCGTGGCGACCCTGCGGGTAATAGTCTTTTCTGTTAGGAACTGTGATTTTCTCGTGAGAGGCGTGATTCATATGTTGTATGAAACACTTGATACTGTGGACGCATAGTACGCCAGTAGAACAAACAACAACATAATTGCTATTTCCTTTATCCACAGCCAGGATTTCCCAATCAAGTTTCCCGAACCATGAAAAATTAACTTCAGTCATCTGGTGTAATTTTGCTGAAAGATCAAGAATGTCTTGTTGGATTTTGTTCAAGTTCTCTGTTGGATCCATTAAAACCGGTGCAGCACTCAGGTCTGATGATGGTGCAGGCTCCCCCTTGCGTTGAATCCAAGGCCACTCTGTTCTGTAAGATCATTATCTTGTGCGAAGCGAGAGTGTCTGTGATGTTACTGGTACGACAATCTTGATCATGTTGATGGATAACTGAAGGTTTCGTATGCGAGTCTCTGTGTTGTGTATTTTTTTTCTTTCGTGATAGTTGGTTCGGCAGTGGGTCTAGTCGTTTTCTTGAGGTTTTCTTGTGGCTTCATACGCAGATGACGAGGTCGGTGCGTATGCGTCTCGGACAGTCATCAGTGGTATCTGCACAGAGTAAGAAAGAAAACAAAAGACAGGAGAGCAGTATTTGTTCAAACACTAGGGTTGTAAACTTTTTTGAGTCTGCTATTGTTGTTCTCTCTTTCCCTATTTCTTAAACCCTTTGACACCTAAGGAACAGTGAGGTAATGATGGGAGTCTTCACCCCAGGGTTGTTGCATTCGGTTCTTCCCGGGGCTCCTCACTGGTTCCGTGTCCTAACCTATCCCTGAAGCTAGGGGAAACAACTTTACAGTGTGACATTAGTCCAGGTTTCTCCTTCCATGACACAATCCTGCAGCTGCTGTTATCAACATCAATTGATGTGGCCCATGCCACTTAGGTTCTAATTACTTTCAATTACTTGAGCTGAACCGTCAACAAACAACTCAAATTCTGAATTCTATATGGGAGCTTCTTTTACTTCCCTCGAAGGTGTGTATGTAAGCGTAACACAATCATGAGTCATTTCTCCTTCATCCTCTAACAAATTCTCAGTCATTGCAGACATCATACATGAGGATGGGTTTGTGACAGGTGCACGTTGTCATTCATCAGTGTGGACACTGCATGAAGGCATTTTACATTTACAGTCTGACCTAACACCATTACTGATGAAGGGCCTGTGCTGTAGCAATCATTTAAGGCTGTGAGTCTACTTAACTAGTGTCCTACAAAGGAAGGGTGAGACCGTCACTTTCCTTTTGTTCTATTAAACAAAAATAAGTCTTTCATCTTTGTTGTAAGTTACTGGGGAAATTAAGCACTCACAGCCCAAATGGTTAACACATCAACATGCTGCCCAACGAGTTTAATGACGAGGGCACGGGCTGCTTCAAAATAGAAAGCAGACTAAGTAGGAGCTGAGTAACATTGTTAACTTGTTTAAAGTTCTTTTTGTTTTTCCTACACTCTTTTCCCCAATGTCCATGTTTACCACAGTAATAACAACTACTGCCCTCTCTCTTAGGACATTTGCGTTTCTGTTGATTCTCTGTGTTGACCTTAAAGGAAGCTGCTGCAATTTTTACTCTTGCCTTGACATCAGAGTCTCTTTCCCATGCAGCCAAACTGTCTAAGTTGTTTTGTATGGTTCTAGTGGACCATGTTAAGTCTAAGAAAGGCAATGCTTCTCTATGTTCTAACAAAAGACCATCAAACCATGTGCGAACTAGGGGACCACTGTCACCTAGCACCTTCTCTGAAGTGTCAGCGATACCACTGTATGCTGCTGCTGACTGACAAAATCTTTGAGTGTACTCACTAACAGTCTCATGCTTCTTCTGTACACAACTAGTGATCTTTGACCAGTCCATGTTCGGTCCAACAATGTTCTTCAACACTCTCAGAACTCCCTCTCTCAATTCGTCTTTTCTGGCATGTTGTAGTTCAGAAGTAACAGCAGACTCAAAACTGTTGAATTCAGATTCAGTTAGAATTTGTGACATCAGCTGTGTGACTTCTGCCAACGACATGTCGTAAAGACGCATTTTACTGATCAATGCCCTTCTAAATGCAGAAAAATCTTTGCGTACTGAGGGTAGACTTTGGGATAGTCTTTCTATGTCTCTAGGTCCGAGTGCTTTGGGAACAGTTTGGATTTGGACAACAGAAGAGTTTGGAGGAACACTTTCAGTTCCCTCAATTCCCTGCGATCTCTTTCTAGCACCACACACATTTACTGAATTTACAGGCACATCAGTTACTGGGCGGAGAGCCGCATCTGTTTCAAAGAAAGCTTGTAAGTCAGGATAAGTTTCATCTGACTGTTGCTCTTCTGAGTCACATTTGGTTGAGGCCTTGTTATGGCCCACCTTAGTGTGCAATTGTTTGTTCTGTTCTTTTAATTTAGTTATACACCTAGCTTGTTATTGTGAAATGTATAAGCTAAATTCCATGTGACAGAAAATAATGCCTTTCATGTTTCTCTTCCTGATGCATGCACCTAACACCTTGCATTCTTCAATGGACCATACTTTTTCTGGGTGAATACCAAATTTCTTTCTCAAATCCAATCTGACTGACTCAGTCACTATGGAGTCCATCTGCTCCCCTAACAATGACTTGAACTCACTGTCTGTCCATAAAGGGGTAGCAAGACCACCTTTTTCAGTTGTGGGAACCAGCTTAGCATTCCTTCTAACCATTTTTGTGAGTTTCTTTGTTACCACACAACCAAACACTAAAACTTCTCTGATCAACAGAGGGTACACTTGTTAACACAGATCAACTATTGTTAACCTTCCTTCAAATTACTAGCACTTTATGCTAATCTTTCCTGCTTACAAGAACAGAAGATAAACAATTCTTCTCTGCTGAAAACAGAGGATAAACCCATTACTTCTCTGACAAAGCAACAAATAACTAGTTATGAATACTCATCATAATGTATTCAACCTTCCCTGGCAATCAGAGGAGAAACCACTTTGCTAACACACTTTTAACAGTTGTTACATTTTCCTGATTAAACAGAGGATGAACCTTCTTCTCAAGCAAAGTAGGACAAACTACTGTTAACTCAGTTTAAACTGTTAACTGTTGTTAAACGTCCCTGGTTGAACAGAGGATTAATCTTCTATGACTATACAGAGGATGTATCACCTTCCCTGGTAAAACAGAGGATAAGTCTTCCCTAACTTCACAGAGGATAAAAACAATTCTTCTCTGCTGAAAAACAGAGGATAGCAAAATATTAGCAAGTAATGCTAACCTTCTCTGTGAACAGAGGATGAACAACAAAAAAACAAATAACTAGCACGTAATGCTAAACTTCCCTGCTTGAAACAGAGGATCATCAAAAAAAAAAAAAACTAGCACGTAATGCTAATCCTTCTCTGTGAACAGAGGATCACCAAATATTAACAAGTAATGCTAAAATCTTCCCTGCCTGACAATAGAGGATCACTTTCATCTCTAACAGTAAAAGTTTAGAGGATAAGCAATATTAACATGTACGTTAATCTTCCCTGCCTGAAAAACAGAGGATACATTTCATCTCTAAAAGCAACTTTAGAGGATAACTTTAGTTAACAAACCCTACAGCTGTCTGTTAACTTCTTCTCTGGCGGCGCAGAGGAATGACAAATTTGTACTGGTCTTCAGTGGTTCTTTGAATAGAGTGAAACTCACCAAATCGTTCGCTGTACGGAAAAGGTTCCGTCTGGAAACTCAGCCAGAAAGTTCTTTCTTTGTTGAGCTTGAAGTTTCAATATTCAGTCTGGAACTGGAAAGTCAGATCTTTGTTGAGCTCAATCTGGATTCAAAAGATTCAGTCTGGAACTGGAAAGTCAGATGTTGAGATCTTTGTTGAGATCTTTGTTGAGCTTCAGTTCTGGAACTCAGTTAGCTTTGTTGAGATCTTTGAGCTTTGAAGTTTCAAATCAGTCTGGAAAAGTTCATTCTTTGTTGAGTTTCAGTTTCTCCATCCGGGTCACGGCACCATCTGTTGTGAACTTTTTCTTTGTAGAGAAGTTAGAAGCTCAGACCAGGAGACGGTGGAAGTTTTCCAAGCAGAAGTTGTTTATTACTTGTCGTTGCTGCAGTCATTCCAACATCGTCTAAATTAAAGTATCTTTACATGGTATATTATAGGCATTTTAAGAGGAGGGACTTCTGGAGGTGGAGACAAATTCAAACAAAGCATGCAAATGTAGTACGAACACACCCTACTCTGAGGGCATTACCAATCCAATGGAATCAGCATAACTATTCAAATGCTGATAGTGGCCAGGAACTCTAGTTCCAAGAGCCATCCCAGAGCCATTAAAGAAAAGTCTCAGTGATCAGACTCATTTAACTTACAATGGAGAAAACAGGATTTGCCAGATTCTCTTGCTGGAAACTGTTTCACAGCTGATATCATTTACCATCCTAACCTGAAATGCTAACTTCAACAAACAGAACTTTCTTAGTTTATATATGAGAGTATTAGAAACTTAAATAAAACATTTAATAAATTTGTAATCCTTTACCATCAATCTATTTTATTTGGTCTATTTAATTTGTGAATTGTTCTTTCAGATGATTGTTTAATTTGTATGTGTTGTATCATGTGTGTTTGTTTTCCAGATGGTCTGAAAGCTTGCAGTGCCACGAGCCGCAGCAGGACATTGTAGCAGTGTTGTAGTCGAGACCAGCTCACTCGAGTCCGAGTCTCAAGTACACAACACTGCATTGTAGTTCACCTGGCCACTGTCTGCATGAAGGACAGCTCAGATGCTGAAAGTGGATTCAAACCGGAAGGATCTGGGATTTCAACGATATTTGTGCTATGTTTCCTGATAGGGTTTATCAGGTGACATTGACAAAGGAGCTTCTTCGCCATGGGTTTTTGGTCAGCTTGACATGGACCTTGGCGGAGAAGCTCCTTTGTCATCGCCCAAATCTCCCTCTGACAGTCGTATTCCATCTCATTGTCCAACGCAAGTGCATTATAGTTTGCAGCCATTGTTTTCAGTGCGACTCTGTCATCTCAGAATAAAAGTTTTAATAACACTGTTTTATTAATCACATAATCTTAAAGGGTGTTGTCTTCAAGTATTCTGTCTGTTTTGTCCCATTTAATCTAGGGATGTAGCGATACACTAATCTCACGATACGATACACGATATTCGGCTGACGATACGATATATATCACGATATTCAGCCAACGATACGATTCGATATAATTCGATATAATTCGATACACTTACATCATTTTCTGAAAGATTTAAAGGGGACAGAGTGATTTTGGTGACATCTTGTGAGTCTCACATTTACTTGGATTGAATTAATTGTACTGAAAACTAAAAACATCAATTACACAATATATGTCTCTGACTGGACAGAGAGTAGGCCTACAGCTTGCAAATGCTGGACAAAATGAATCAAATATGTGTTGAGAAAATTTGTTATATTTATTGAAACACAACAGTGCAAACTGTAGCTTACAAGCCTTTGAAAAGTAAATAAAGTGCAGTATTGCAATTAACAATGGAGAGTTAAAAAGTGCAGCAAGTGGCCTGTTCTGAACAGTTTCTTTGCACTGCATTTTCTTTGACAGCTTTTTTAGCTTGACACTGAACATGTGACATATGCTTCAGTTGTGCGCGAGGTCCAGCCGTCGCACGTCAGGGCAACTCTCACGCGCTGGCCAGGGAGGCTTTGACGTTCGCTCTTGTCCGAGTGTACAGAATGCAAACCTTGATGAGGTGTTCGCGGGTTGGAATAGGATAGCGGGGCTCCATCGCGTTCACCATGCGCCTAAAGCCGGCGTTTTCCACCACCGAATACAATTTTTTATTTTTTATTTTTACTAAGCCTATTTAAAATCGTATTTGATTGCTGAGCGCCGTAGTGCATTCGCGCAGCACTACCTCGCTCTCTCTCTCTCTCTCTCTCTCTCTCACACACACACACACTCATCCGTACCTCGCGCACTTTCTCACTCACGGAAAACCGCTGCACAAATCTGTCCAACACAGCGCTGTCAATTTCGGAGACCCAGCTTTTAAAAACGCTACTAGCCAGCATGAAAGGAGCCTAGCCAACAAGGAGAGCTAAGTTATTGTTAGAATACAGCTGGATTTTCGTCAATATCGATGCACGCGCGCAGCTGGCCACTAGCGGCTGGCTGACCAAATCACTCTTCATGCAACGCGAACGGGGGTTATACGGGGGATTTGAATAGGACTTATGTATCGATACTCGCGGCCTAAAAATCTATACTTTCTTGGGAAAAAAATATCGATTTATATCGCAGAATCGATAAAATCGCTCAGCCCTAATTTAATCCATACAGACGGTCTTCTTCGGATGTTTTAGCACGTCAGTCTATAGTAAATCTGGCAAAGAATGACGTGGAGAGAATAAGAGAAGACCTTCAGATGGGCCGTCACGTAAGCAACACAGATAGGACACAGTATCGCTACTACTGTGAGGCGGTCCTCATCTACAAGCATATGCAGCTACCTGGAGCTGTGGAGGATTTTACTGTGAGTTCATCAAATTTAAATATTTTTATACTTTATATTTGTATAAATTATTTTATACTAATCATTTCTCACGTATGTATTAGTAAACTCACGCACTGACTCACTCACTCACTGACTCATTCACTCACTCTCTCCCCCTCGTTCCCCCCCTCCCCTCCCTTTAAATTATAAAATATAAATATAAATATATTAATCAATTAAATTTTATTTCAACAGGTATAACCTGGGTATGTGCAGCAGTCAGGACGCACGCAGGGAGGTTCGGGTGGTCGCCAAAATGCTACCAGGTCTTCAAAAAAAGGCTCTATCTTTGTATTTGACCCCGAGTGCTTATCCGGTCCTTAACGAGGAATTGTTCGAGGCAGCCGAAATGTTATCAACTATGGCTGGGTATGTCTCTTTATTTATCAAGCACATAACAAAAAATAAATATATATATTTATAAATATTATATTACTATACATTTTGTATTCTTCACTTATACAGGACTTGTTTGGACAAGGGGACAGCAGCAGCAGTTGCTGAATCAAGCATGCGGCGGACATTCAGCCATTTTTTAGAAGCTTTTCCAGTATCTCTGCAGGGCATGCCTCCATCGAAGAGGCAGCGGAGCGAATCAGGCTTCTACGAAAATGGGGCCTTTTACGATAAGTGGCGGCTTGAACAATACAGTTTAAGAAGAGCATATCTTGTCGGTAAGTCTTCAAATCTATCAATACAGCATTGGCACTCATTAATTTGACATTGATTCACTGAGACAAATGATTTGCATTAGTAAAGTCTTGTAATTCTGTCTTTCAGGACACTTCAATCTGCGGAGGCCTTCGCCCGCAAAGGTAGAAAAGCTTATTGGTCAGGAGGGGTGGACATCCAACTGCCCAAAAGCAGAGGAGGTGGTGAGGTTGTGGAAGCCGCCACCACAGAGAATGGTTAAAACCGACCCGTATATTTGTATATTGTGCAATGTGTGACTGAGCAGTCATGGACGGGAATTTCCTTGAAGGATTTGGGTCCTCCCAAAGGTTTCGGTATGAAACAGCCAATAACAGAATCAAGAATTAAACCATCAAATGTTTGTGTACATGCAAAGTATATTCTGTAACTTGAAATGTGATGTTTTTTCTGATTACAGGAGTGGTTGCGACCAGAGATTTTGCTTGTGGTGACATTGTCTGTGACTATCACGGCAATGTCATCCCAGCATCAGAGGGGAGACTCATGATGGAGGGCATTACAGGAGAGGCAGGGTACCTTTTTTTTTTTTAAACATGGGGACCAAGGACTCTTTGTCGATGCCCAGAGTGTTCCTGTCACCCCTCACTCAACACGTTTGGCCGCCGCATCAATCATTCGTGCAAGTCGGCAAATGTAAAGCCATCCTGTTGTTTGATGGTCGTTAATGGTGAAGAAAAGCCTGTGATTTTATTTAAGGCTCTTCGGGACATCCACGTCGATACAGAATTGAAATTTGATTACGGGGTGAGCCGTAAATCATGTCGAGGTGAGGGGTTGGATCTCGAGTGGCTCGGCGACTAAGCCCCAGTCCAATTTTTTTTGTATATATATATATATAAAGTTAGCCCAAATTTTGTAGGTTTGATTTTTTTTAAAAATGTTTTTAGTGGTAGGATTTATTTTATTTAATTTTTTTATTTTTACAAAAAAAAATATTTTTAAAGTTATATTTTGATTTCTTTATATTGAATGGGCTCGTGTTCATATAAAAAAAAAAACAAAAAAAAAACACTTTTTAACCCAGCCTCTGACACTGCACTGCTTTGTATCATGTCAGCGCCGGTCCCAAGCCCGGATCAATGGGAAGGGTTTTTACTCACTTATGGTGCACTTAGTCAAGTTCACCAGTTAGTCACCATGTCCTCACTACATTTCCCATTACTCTCACTGGCCCTCACCTGCATTCACCTACTGACTCCTTACCTGGCCACCTGAACGGTTTGTCTTCAGTCATCTGCTTCCTTCATCCATCTTCAGTCATCGCCATGATCTGTAAATCAAAACAGACATTTATCCTGAACACTGTATAAATCACTTTCTCATCTGTTCCCAGCATTTTGATCACATGCTTCTGTAAATAAACTTGAGTAAATAACCTGTGTGAATCCTTTAACTGTGTTTAAGAAAATAAATAAGTATTTATATGTTATTTCACCATGTATTTATCATAAATGTAAAAAATATTTATAAGTATAACGTGTATAAATGTTATAAGATTTAATATCCCATAAGAATTTCACATATGTGTACACTAATTGTTTAAAATAATTTTGTCAGTACACCATAATTTATAAAAATGAACTATATCTATATGATTAGTGATCTAGTTAATTCACAACAATGTTATGTCTCCCTCTAGTGTGCAAGCAACATTTATTTCTTACACATTTAAAAAACAGTATAGCAATATATATATATATATATATATATATATATATATATAAAACAGTCATTCATTTATAACGTTTGGAAAAATTGTATTCCCCCGAGAGCCTCCTCTGACCCAAATTTGGTGACCCAAGGTGTTAAATCTAAAAGTAAACATAGCATTTGAACTATAGGCTGAAAAGTAAAGAGCAAAATATAAAAATATATTTTTTTTATGATTGTAGTGCGTGAACACTTGTTTCTAACATTATAAGAGAGTCCGGGCTCTCGAAAAGAGGGCTGTGTGGCCCCGGGTTAAGTGTCCTAGGGCTCCAAATGGTAGGGTTAGTGTGTAGGCAGGGGTCGTGTTCAGTCGGGAGCCCCCCCCCCCCCAAGCAATTAATTTGTGTTTCTGAGAGGAAAATTCGATCAATTTCATTTAAATGCAGTTTAACTTAAGTTAAACTAAAAGTAGGCATTCCAATCTTTCTTTGCAGGATTGCAGATGAAGAAAAATGGAAAGGTAAGTGCCTGTTTAGGCTTAATTGTAGTGCAATAACATGTAATAGTGTATTGTGGCTAACTCTTTTAAAATGAAATTACAATTCAACATATCAGCGATCTTTCAAAGCGTGAATAACATAAATAATGAAAAGGGTAAGGTGAGGATTAGTGTATTAAGACAAATGTAGTTGTTAATTCGGGTTTATTTCGTGTTTTATGCATGTCTATTAGCTGTTTTTCTGTGGAATGTGTAGATTTAACCCCGAATTGAAAATGAAAGTAAAAGTAAACACATCAGTGATCATTCAAAGCGTGAATAACATCAATAATGAAAAGGGTAAGGTTAGGATTAGTGTAGAGTGAAAAACCTAGTTGTTATTTCGTCTTTAATTTTCGTTTTAGGGATGAAAAGTAGTTTTTTTTCTGTGGCTTGGTTTGATTCAACCCCATACTTCAGTGATGTTTGAAAGGGTGATTAACATTAAAAATTTAATGTTTAGTGTTTTTTTTGTTGTATTTTGGATGTGTAATTGTCACAGTGTCTAGTTGTGTTCCCTTGTCTATCACCAGAGGTCCTCGTTCTCACGGTGTCCTTCACATTTGACTTCAATTCCCAGCATTCTGTCTGTCACTGTCACTCATCAGTTCATTGCACTCAGCTGTTCCCCGTCATCATTGTTCCCAGTTGTTCTGTGTTAGTCTTGTTAAATATGTGTATATAACCCTGTCTGTTTCAGTGTGTGTCACGGAGTCCTTGTTTTATGTCCTCACACTTCTGTGCCCTGCCTTTGCCTGTGACTTGTTGGTGTTTTGGACTGCTTTTTGGTATTTTGAACTTTGCTTGGACTGGATTGTGAGTACGGATTACCCCTTTATTAAACATACTGCAAATGGATCTGTCTTTCCCCGTGTGTGTTCGTGACAGAAATAGTGTAGTCTAACAACAATTGTTGTTAATTCATGTTTAATTTGTCCTTTAGTGACGGAAATGTCCCTTCTGATGTGGCCTCAAGGCAAAATACTAAAGGATTGATGTCATCCTTTTTTCGATTCAGAACAACGGAGCAGTTTTTAAGGGATGAATCAGTCTATGTTCCCCTTTTTGCCACTGTAGTGGATGATGCTGTAGAGTCTCTCCAGTACAGTTATGATTTTGACGGGATTGTGGTCCATCTTGCTGATGTTAGTGGCGTAACCGCAGGTATCCCCTACTTGTTCGCCGGGAAAGTGGATGGATCGAAGGTCTGTAACCAGTGGCACATTTTAAAGAAACACCTGGACCTGAAGAAGTACAGTGCTGACGGGGTCAGTGCCCTGTGTAAAAGTGTGGGGGTTGTTCTGGGCTACATTGATGGGGGTTATTTTTAAACTTCACTTGTGTTCCAGCAAACCCAAACAGCGCTCACCCCATGTACATAAGTCAGATGGTAGTGAAGGCCCATGCCATTGGCCTCATTAATGCTGTTTTCAAAAACTTCTCATTGAGAGGGGAATAAAATCCAGGATCCGAATCCCGAAGGATATAATTCCGATCATTATTATTATATGGATCATTTTTAAATCACAGGGCGGTCAAAACAAAATGACTAGCACATACTTTTTAAGTCTAGCTAAAACAGAACAGTTAAGATATTTAAAGAAAATTAAGATAGGCGATAGCGTGGAATTACCGGAACCTTTAAAGCATACGCTGAGGCGACAACTATTCACTCAGAACGTAAAACATTTACCTGAAGTGTCGTATCCAGACGTGTACCATTATCTGGTTGAGACCGAGTGTGTCTACACGAGAGAAGCGGTCAAGGCATATCGTAGCCTAGATGCTTACAACTCTTTCCTTAGTGGAAAAGTTGGAAACATTTGTTCCTACAATGTGGACGATGTTTGTCTGGTATTTGGTGAAGTTGGAGCAAGTCAGACATTGTCAAAAGCGTACTCTGCGTGGTTCGTTGCTAAGGTGACCGGGGAGGTTATTAGCGGCCATTGCACTTGCATGACAGGGTAAATATGTCTATCCAAAGACTAAATCACATTGCTAATCCTCTAGTGAACGAATTGTTGTGTTCTATTATTACCTATTGCATAATTAGTTACTTCATACGTTTGGAAATATGTGTGGTTCGGTTAGGTCTTTTTGGTATTTTGAACTTTGCTTGGACTGGATTGTGAGTACGGATTACCCCTTTATTAAACATACTGCAAATGGATCTGTCTTTCCCCGTGTGTGTTCGTGACAGAAATAGTGTAGTCTAACAACAATTGTTGTTAATTCATGTTTAATTTGTCCTTTAGTGACGGAAATGTCCCTTCTGATGTGGCCTCAAGGCAAAATACTAAAGGATTGATGTCATCCTTTTTTCGATTCAGAACAACGGAGCAGTTTTTAAGGGATGAATCAGTCTATGTTCCCCTTTTTGCCACTGTAGTGGATGATGCTGTAGAGTCTCTCCAGTACAGTTATGATTTTGACGGGATTGTGGTCCATCTTGCTGATGTTAGTGGCGTAACCGCAGGTATCCCCTACTTGTTCGCCGGGAAAGTGGATGGATCGAAGGTCTGTAACCAGTGGCACATTTTAAAGAAACACCTGGACCTGAAGAAGTACAGTGCTGACGGGGTCAGTGCCCTGTGTAAAAGTGTGGGGGTTGTTCTGGGCTACATTGATGGGGGTTATTGAATAGTCTACACGAGAGAAGCGGTCAAGGCATATCGTAGCCTAGATGCTTACAACTCTTTCCTTAGTGGAAAAGTTGGAAACATTTGTTCCTACAATGTGGACGATGTTTGTCTGGTATTTGGTGAAGTTGGAGCAAGTCAGACATTGTCAAAAGCGTACTCTGCGTGGTTCGTTGCTAAGGTGACCGGGGAGGTTATTAGCGGCCATTGCACTTGCATGACAGGGTAAATATGTCTATCCAAAGACTAAATCACATTGCTAATCCTCTAGTGAACGAATTGTTGTGTTCTATTATTACCTATTGCATAATTAGTTACTTCATACGTTTGGAAATATGTGTGGTTCGGTTAGGTGAAGTGTGCAGCCATGTTGCTGTGGAACAGTGTGTTAGAGAAGGTTTGAATGCTCCATCTGTGACATCTGAGCCCTGCATGTGGTCACCAATAAACAAGAAGCTGCATGAAATTCAATTCTGGCTAACGTTTGTTTTTGTGTTCTAATTCATATTAAATTAAAATTATATTTCTAATCACATCCCTTATGAAAATCAACTATGGTTTTACTGCAAATAGAAAACATGATTATTGTAGTTACACCATGGTAACCACAAAATTAACCATAGTTTAACCATGGCATTTATAATAAAACTGTGGTTATACAAATGAGTATCAAAAAATGAAACAAAAACATGGTCACTAGACTTTTATTTGGTTAATAACCATAGTTAATTTTCATAAGGGGTATGTTGCTGCTTTTATATAAAAGTATATACTCGCAGTAAATGTATAATCCCACTTTGTTTTAGATTGATCCAAAACCAGTAGCAGACATAGACTTTTCCAAGCCTGTCAGACAAAGAGCAATTCAGAGTAGGGAGCCCATCTTCCCCACTGTAGTCACACCGGTCTCACCAAGCATGCTTTTTAAGTCATTGAAGGCAAGGAATTTGCAGAAACCTGATGACAATATATGCAAAACACATGTTCCTATATGGTTTGCATGGATATAGTCACATACATGAATACATATATGGATATAGTCACCATATGTATCTAACTATATCTGTGAAATAAATACAAACCATAAGAACACATTTCATGTTTTTCCATACACATACAGTATATGTGTGCATTTATATGGATTGAAACGTCAAATAGGAACTTTTTAAGGACAAAGCAGGTCATAGAAAAGTAGTTATGATTTTGACTAGTTACTAGATTGTTAATATTGTTACTCATTTGTTCCTGTGAAGTTATTCATTAATGAAGGAACCATATTCCAAAGCATTAACAAATAATGTAAACCAAATGCAATACAGATATTTAACTATGCCGTCATCAGTACATACATTTACTCTTAACATGTTTTTTTTGGAAATGATCTGTATTGTGAAAAAATAAAAATAAATAAAAACAAAATAATTTGACTATAACTGAATGCGATTCTGATTTCATAATGAGATCTCCCAGACTGTGCACTGTTTCCCACTATAACTGTAGGCAGTGATACAGACACTGCATCTGAGGGAGAGCAGGAGAACACAGACAGGGTTGATGTTCTGACTACGGCTGAGGCAGATTCTAGTGAGGAATCACACGTAGCAGTTCCGGGTCACACACCTTGTACCGACAGCACTGTAGATGTAGGGCCCGATGAAATCCGTTTTATTTTTTCTCAAATTCCGTTTTATTTTTTTTTCAAATTCCGTTTTTTTGGATTTATTTTTAGCCTTTTCGTATTTGCTTGTTTTCTTTTCACTTCTAAGCAGTATTGACCGTTAAATTCAGTTACACAAACTCACAATTCAGCTTTTTTATTTAAACTGTTAATATATTCAGCAAAGCACATTCAAAATTCTCCAAAATTCAGCCAAACCTTCAACAAATCCCTGGCCAAAAATAACAGTAACATGAAGGTAACAGTTACAAGGTAGGACTGATGAATATTAAATTCAAGATTAAATGCAGCCATGCTGCAGTGACACAGAAACATTGAAACAACCATATGTGCCTGACAGAAAGCCAACACAATGACATTAAAACCACTTTTCCTAAAGTAAAAAATTCTTTATAACTACTTGCATACATCATTTATTCTTTCAAGCAGACATATTTATTTGTATGAATTAAATATAATTAATCCTTAAAGCTATTAACAAACAGCGAATGCTTCTCTCTTTTTCTTTTCTTGCTTGACCAATATTTAGGACACGGACCGCATTAGGTTTATTACCCACTGTCACTTTAAGACGTCGGATCATGTCCAATGACATGCGGATCCGATACACTCACAACTGTTTAAGACATAGCCGACATAGTTTACGTGAATACTCTCCAAAACGGACATTTAGACACAATGTTGTGTGTATTTGTCTATTTAGACCTGAAAGAGAGCTCAGTTCAGTCCTCGCGCGCTGTATAGGTGTATATTGTGCATGGCTGCACGCGTCGGGTTGGGTGTGTGCGCACAGAAAACCGCACCGAATACAGCTCTTTTCTGCATCGTCACTCTTATTCAGATCGCCTGCTCTACTCATTCTCCCAGACGTTTACATTTTTTAACGTTTTATGAGACTGCTGGTTAGATCAGCGCGTTACAGTATACAAATGGGCACATCTACCACAAACGCAGCCACCGTTAGCTTATCAGAGCCACTCGCTTCCACATTTTTTCCCTACGCGTGAACGTGAGGTCGTATGGTTACTAGGCAACATGTTTAACAATGCCATTTGGCCACGGTTTAGGTAGAGACCTTTCTACGTTTGCTGTTTTAAACTGAAAAATGAGAAGGAAGTAAAAAAAAAAGTTTATTTAATGTCAACAAAATATATGCAAATTCCGCGTGTATAAGAGAATTCCGTTTTCATGTGTAAATCCCGTGATTCCGTCCGCGTTTTCCACATCACGGAAATCATAGGGCCCAATAGATGCAACAAACTTGCCAAAGCCCCTTACACAGCTTTTTGATGAGAAGCACAGTTTATTATCACATGATGAACTACAAAATGAGCTAGATAAAATCATGCAAACCATCCCTACTTACTTTAATGAACTGAATTGTAAGCACCTCCAAGAAAGTACACTAGGTCAGTCCTCTTGTGAACAGTGGTTTGAGCAGAGACAGGGCAGAATCACCGCTAGCCACTTTAAAGAAGTGTTAAGAAGCAAGACAAGTCAAGCTAGAGTGACATCTAAAATCATGGGCTACACATCCAGCAGAAGTGTACCAGCCTTAGCTTGGGGAAAGAATAATGAAAAACTAGCTAGAGAAGCATTTACTTCAAACCAGATGACTTGTCATGACAGCTTGATAGTGGAAGAAATAGGGTTAGTAGTAAATCCAAAGTTTCCTCATTTAGGAAAAATGAGGAATGCCTCATTTAGCCAGCCCAGATGGAATAGTCCATTGCAAGTACTGCCCACGTGCAACACTTGAAATAAAATGCCCCTTAAAGTATGCAAATATGTCCATAACTGATGCTATCAAGAGCAAAGATTTCTGTCTGGGAAAAAACTTTGAGCTTAAACAGAACCACGCATACTATGCACAAGTCCAGGGGCAAATGGCAGTGTGAAGTCGAAACATCTTTGTCATTTGGACAACAGAGGACTGCCACATTCAGAAAGTAGAGTTCTCTAAAGAGTACTGGGCTCAGATCAGAACAAAACTGGACCTCTTCTACAGACAGCACATTCTCACACACAAACTGAGGAAACAATTTCTGGTCGCAGAGACTTCCTGTTTGTGTAAAAGCAGGTCTAAAACATGCGTCACACAGTGCTCTGTCTGTCACAAGGTGTTTCATCTGAGATGTGTAGGCTTAAAAAGGCACTCCGGTGAGCAATGGTTTTGTTCAGCGTGTTCACCATTATCCAAATAAATGTGAAATCATACACAGCCTTTGAAGTAATTTGTTAAAATTGTTATTTTAGTTATTGTAGTACATTCAATCAATTGCAGGACAACAATTATTCTCATTAACAAACAAATGTTTAATAATTGTAGATAGTTAGAAAAAGAAAATAATTAAAGACCAAACATAAATCCAATAGAAATCTATATACAACAGATATATACACAATTCTGTACACAATCATTCAATAACAAAATAAAAGGTTTTCAACCACTTGTTGTCAGTGTCTCATGTATTATTATTATTTTTTACCGAATTAATGACTTGTCCAAATTAGATAATGCTGAACAAACCAAAATTATTTTATCTACAGTTGCCACTGTGTCTTTTGCTCTTCGCTTCACCAAGTTTATGGGGAGTGTTTGTCTTAAAATGCAGTACTTTTTAATTCGACCAATAGCTCTTTCCACATGAATCCTCAACCTTGACCTGACACAGATACTTCTTGTCCTGAAAGCTGTGTCTTTCCACGGGTTGAAGCTGGTATGAGTAGCTGAACTCCTTTCGCAGCAAAATACTCAGGGAAGCTGAACCCTCTGTCAGCCATGACAATGTCTCCCTCTTCCAAAAGATCAATTAAACCAGATGATTTTGGGATTGTTTTGTCACTGGCTCTACCACCCCAAGACTTGGAAAGGAACGTGATTGACCCTGTTGGACTGATGCCAACCAGGAATCTGATGGTGTTGTGGGACTTATAGTTGGAGTATGTCATTGTTCTTGCACTGAGCGATGTTGGTCGGTCAATAAAAATCTCGCTGCAGTCTATGATACACCTCACTGAATTGAATGGGGGACTTTTGAACAGGGCAGGAAGATTTTTTTTTATCTCTTCCCTAGAAGGCCAATGAATTAGAGAGCTGAAACGCTGCGTCATCACGTTCAACCAGTCGTGAAATATTGCAGAGATTGTTGCACAACTGCAATGAAACCTGAAGGCAAGATCTTGATGAGTGAGGGCAAGTCTCAGTTTCATTAAGACCAAGTAAAACTGGAGAGGTGTTGGAGGACTCTGTGTTCTTGGACTCCAAGCAGTGGTGAGATATGTTAAAAGGGCAAAAAACACTTTGGATGAACGAAGGCCAGTGTAGAAGTGAATGATTTGATCATCGTTTAAATCCACATCAGATTTCAGTTGTTTCCTCTCACAGGTGAGAGTTTGTACCTTTGAATCTAGGCTTCTCACTTGCTCTTTGTAAGATGTGTTCAGTTTCTGCATATCTTCAATATCACTCATAGTGAGATCTGTTCCAACACACATATCTTTGAAGGACTTAACTTGAGTTACCTTTATGTCCATGTCCTGGGCTGCGTTTCCCAAAAGCATCGTAAGCCTAAGTTGATCGTAAAAACGATCGTACGACTGATCTAAATATTATGGTCTGTTTCCCAAAAGCATCGTAGCTTAAGTAGCACTTGAAAATCTTCGTAGAACTACGAGTGCTCTGGAGTAATCGTACATCCCCAAGTGCATCGTAAGAAGACAGAGTTATGGGGACACCTGTAGGACAACCGGCAGATTACACTTTTATCTAGATTTAACACACTGCAACACGAGTAATAATAATGTTTTGATTGTACTTTATTGTACACTTTATTGTACTCGTTTTTTGTTTACATGAATTTATAAATGAAATAATTAAAAAGGGAAGAAAAAGATAGAAATACACATCTAAATTGAATGAACAAAAAAAAAATCATAAACGAAGTAATGTGGGAAATATGCTTCAAAGACTGCATGGGAAAAATAGGGATGAATTCAAAAAAATCTGTCAATGACTTGCTGACGTGCACGAAAACCAGCCATGTATTGAGCATTTCTTGGTTGGCCATGTGGTCCCATGCCATCTTCGTCCTCCACATCCTCCTCCTCCTCCTCTTCATCTTCCTCCCTGTTAAGTAAGGGCACTCTCATCTGCACTGCAATGTTGTGCAGAATAGCTGTTACTATTATTACTGCACAGCACTTTTGGGGAGCAAACAAAAGACCACCGCCGGACTGGTGAATTGCCCGAAAGCGCATCTTCCACCTCCCTATTGTGCAGTTGGACTTCAGGGGACAAGGCAAAATTTCTCCTGGTGGCACGCATCAACTGAGGTCCAATGCTGTTTAGCAATTGGGCTATTTGTTCTCTTGGCAGACGGTATCGCCTTAGTTTAGTACTTTATTGTCATTGTGTGGCACAGTGAAATTACTCTTGTGACAACCCCAAAGGTGCATTTAAAAAGAAAAGGAGAGGAAGATCCTTTTAAAATAGACAAAACAAATTATTAACAATATATGTACTAATATATAAAGAACATAATTAATTTCTGATGAGAAACTTTATAAATATAATAATTAGCATATCAATATAATAAATAAATACAATATAAAATAAAAAAAATAAAAAAATATATAAAAAAAAATAATAATTATTACAGGTGTACCAGTACTATTATTATTTCTTCAGGTGCATAGCAGCATAATTAATTGTTGCACTTAAAAACAGTAAGTCGCACATTTCCAACAACCTTACTATACATGGTCGTACAGAGAGATGTCATAATTAAACATAGTTATTGCTGTTGGAAAAAAACTGTTTTTTAGTCTGTTTGTGCGTAAGTGGACTGACCGAAAACGTCTGCCAGAGGGAAGGAGCTGGAACAAGTTATGACAGGGGTGAGTGATGTCCTTGATGATGGTATTGGCCCTTCTCAAACAG
This sequence comes from Gila orcuttii, assembly GCA_026230005.1. NCBI lineage: Eukaryota > Metazoa > Chordata > Actinopteri > Cypriniformes > Leuciscidae > Gila > Gila orcuttii. The sequence goes on along the minus strand of JAPDVR010000003.1, from coordinate 1,730,052 downwards.
CGAGTGTTATGGAGGTGGTCAAGTGATGGCAGATCAGTGCCTACAATGTTCTGTGCTATTTTTACAACCTGCTGCAGGGCTTTTTTGGCAGATTTTGTACAGCTGCTATACCATGCTGTCATACAATGTGTCAAGATGCTCTCTATAGTACATCTGTAGAAATTTAACAACAGCTTCTGGGGAAGGTTAGCTCTCCTTAGCTTTCTCAGAAAAAAGAGTCGTTGTTGTGGTTTTCCTGCTATACTTGTAGTATTTTTCCCCCATGTGAAATCCTCTGTGATGGTAACTCCTAGAAACTTGTGGCTAGGAACTCTCTCCACGACGTCATCTTTTATAGTTACTGGACTGTGGGTGGTCTTTTTAGTGGTCCTAAAATCCACTATCATTTCTTTGGTCTTTTTGATGTTCAAGACCAGGTTGTTGATATCACACCACACTATCAGGTTCTGAACCTCGTCCCTATAAGCATCTTCATTGTTGTTTGATATGAGCCCAATGACGGTCATGTCATCTGCAAATTTGACCAGAACGTTAGACTCATGGGTAGCTTGACAGTCGTGGGTGAAGGAGGAGGGGGCTTAGCACACATCCTTGTGGCACACCAGTACTCAAAGTTAAGGTAGAGGATGTATGCTTATCCAACCGCACTGACTGGGGGCGGTTGGTGAGAAAGTTCAGTAACCAGCTGCATATAGAGGGAGTTAGTCCTAATTTGTGAAGTTCGTTGATCAGCTGGCTTGGTACGACGGTGTTAAAAGCCGAGCTGTAGTCAACGAAGAGCATCCTGATGTATGTATTGGGCTTTTCCAGATGTGAGAGGGCAGCATGCATAGCTACACAGATGGCATCCTCAGTCGATCTATTTGCCCGATAGGCAAACTGATATTGGTCTAGATCGGCTGGTACAGAGTCTTTGATGTGTGTGATTACTAGTCGTTCAAAACATTTAGCAATAACAGGAGTGAGGGCAATCCGACGATAGTCATTTAGACATGTTATCATGTTTTTTTTTGGAACAGGCACAATGGTTGTAGATTTCAGGCATGTCGGGACTATACACAAGGAGAGGGAGAGGTTAAAAATGTTTGTAAACACCTCCGCCAGTTGGTCAGCGCAGGCTTGTAGCACACATCCTTGCACACCATCAGGACCAGCTGCTTTTCTTGTGTTGATGTTATTAAGTGCCCGCCGTACCTCATGGGTATGTAAGACCAGGGGCTGTGAGTCCCCTGACAAGTTAACTGGTAATTGATTATGTTTATCGAACCGAGCAAAGAAGCTATTTAGTTCCTCTGCAAGGATAGCATTGTTATTATGTGTCATGTGCTGTGTGTAATTTTTCTTTTTATAATCTGTGATTGTTCGGATGCCTTGCCACATTCTCCGTGGATTGGAATTATTGCCAAAATCCTCTTCAATTCGCTGTTTGTACTTTAATTTTGCAGACCTGATACCTCTCTTGAGATTAGCTCTGGAAACTCTGTAGGCAGCCATGTCATCAAGGATATCCAAGGGGTTTTGATGCTGTATGATGAAAGCATTTAAAGTCACCAATCTACTTTGTGGTCGTCTATGTCTTTGTCTGACCCTCAATTGAAGAACACGCTGTAGTGCAGCCATGATTTCCCCTGCAAGTCTAGTGAGGTGTAAACTCTATACTAATCCTAGCTTAATTGAAGGAACCATGTGAAGGTTATCAGGCTGTAATTATGTTCACATATCCCACTGCCTATCATCAATTTCAGTAATGACATCCTACCCTGAAGAAAGTGAAGGTGTGGCATGCTTAGAAATTGTATAGATTACATATTCCTTTAATCTATCCTCGGTATAATGATGAAAAGTTGTGCTTCTTATAAAAATTTATACATAGAACAGTACTGGTAAATGTTTTTTTTTTGTCTATACCTGTAGAAATGTATTGGCTATATGAAGTACATACTGTATGCATATTTGTGTTATCTGTCACGCTAAATATATACACTTTATATATTAATAATATTTAAACTTAAATGCTTATGTCTGAAAATAACCATCAACCATTAGCCATTTACTTCAGAAACATTTGGAAGAACTCATAACAATTATCATAGTATTTCATATGGCCTTAGGCCTTGTGTGCATGGTTCAACAAACACATGGACATCAAAAACATTGCATCTAGCTTTATTAATAAAAAGCATTGCACAGTTTTATTAATTTGGATTATTCAGTTCCCCACGACCTGCAAAAGACATTGTAAAGTGAGATGAGTCATAACTACAAATAGAAAACATTTCACATTGCACAATAAATGACTGAAACAATAAATCACATTACCTGTGTCTTCTGGCAAGATAATTGGCACAGAAATTCAGGGCCTTGCAAAACTCATCTCCTCTAGTGCAAGCCTCCTCTCTTCTAAGGCCAGTTTGGCCTTCTTGAGCTCAATGAGCTGCTGTCTCTCTCATTGGCTTCTTCAAGGCATTGCCTAATGTCTTTCAAGACATCTAGCTTCTCTCCCTCCAGCTGCACTAGGTCCTGACTACAGCTACAGACATTCTCGAACTGCTGAGGTGTTGTGGCTGCAGTCTGGACCACTGAAGATGGAGGCTGAGGCATGCGAGGGTTGCTTGGAGGACTAGGAGATGGTAGGTGCTCAGAGATGGCAGATGAAACTGATGGTTCCCCTGAGCATGAAGGACCTGACTCAGGATCAGGTTGAGGTATCCCTACTCCTCCGTGGATGTCAATACCACCACTACTGCCATCTGAAGCACTTGTGGCAAGTATTGACAATGCCTTTTCTTCCTCGGCTGTGAGAAGGGGGTACTCATTGGTCCCACCACCTGTTTTTTTTAATTGCAGTCCTATGAAGTGCCCTCTTCCTTTTTGCCAGGCTTGCAAAATCCTGCCACTTCTTGCGGACCTCCTTCCCTGACCTTTGAACACCCTTGGATGCAGTTAGTTTGGTTGCAATGTCCTCCCAGATGTTTTGTTTTTCTTTATTAGTATGGTGTCCTTTAAATCTGGTAAAAATCACATCTTTGTTTTGCTCTATCTCCTCTAAGAGGACATTAATTTCATCCTTTTGAAAGGTATCTTTTCTTGTTTTTTTTTTGTTCAGCCATTTTGTCAGTGTCTCCGCCTGTATGTAGGTGCTTTATATACACTTGATTGCTAATCCAAAACAGATGATAATTATTAGGTTAAATGGTCACAATACGATGCCATATAAGGTTATATTTCAGCACTTCGCGAATGGACAGCGAAGTTCTCGCGCGTTCATGTTAAGTGCATTTTTGGGAAACGCTCGTGGAATTGCTGCGAGCGTTTGTAACCTTGCACGTAGAAAGCACCCTTAAGAGCTAAGATACATCGTTATCGGGAAACCCGGCCCAGGGTGTTACATTAGACTGCAACCTGTCTTTTGAAAAGCATATTTCATATGTTACAAAAACAGCCTTTTTCCACCTTAGAAACATTGCTAAGCTACGTAATATGCTATCAGTCTCTGATGCAGAAAAGTTAGTTCATGCATTCATGACCTCGAGACTAGATTACTGTAATGCTTTATTAGCCGGTTGTCCTACATCCTCAATAAACAAGCTACAGTTAGTCCAAAATGCAGCTGCTAGAGTTCTTACTAGGTCAAGAAAATATGATCATATAACACCGATTTTATCATCACTTCATTGGTTACCTATAAAGTTCCGTATTAAATACAAGGTATTGCTTTTGACTTATAAAGCTCTAAATGGTTTAGCTCCAGTCTATTTAACGGATCTTCAATCGCCCTACAATCCATCGCGCTCTTTAAGATCACTAACTTCGAGGCTTCTGGTCATTCCTAGGATATCCAGATCCATCAAAGGAGGGAGAGCATTTTCACATTTAGCTCCTAAACTCTGGAATAGCCTTCCTGATATTGTTCGTTGCTCAGACTCGCGTCCTTAGTCTAGTTTTAAACTGGGAGAGCATCTATTTAGCCAGGCATTCATATCAATTTTTTATCTTACAGTTACTGTAAATTCGGCCTCTAGTTCATAAACGCCAGAGGAGAACTGGCCCCCGACTGAGCCTGGGTTCTCCCAAGGTTTTTTTTTTCTCCATTGGGTCATCTGATGGAGTTTTAGGACACCATTAGGTCACTTGGAGTTTTTCGATTCCTTGCCACTGTTGCCTTTGGCTTGCTCAGTTGGGGATGTTCAAATTAATTAACCAATCATACTATTGATCAGCTCTACCAAACTTGGATGTCTTTTTTCCAGTAATAAACAAACATTGTTAAGTTGTTTTGATTGATACTGTGAAGCAGCTTTTATACAATCTGTATTGTGAAAAGCGTTATATAAATATATTTGACTTGACTTAAAGTTGCAGTAGGGAGTTTTGAGAAAATGTTGACTTAGCCTGAAAATTTGAACAAACACAACTTACAGGTCCAACCCCCTTGCTCTCTGCTGCACTACAGCCCTCCCTCCACAGCTCCTCCCTCCACAGCTCCTCCTCCACAGCTCCTCCCCCCACAGCTCCTCCCTCCACAGCTCCTCCCTCCACAGCTCCTCCCCCCACAGCTCCTCCCTCCGCAGCTCCGCCCTCCGCAGCTCCTCCCCCACAGCTCCTCCCCCACAGCTCCTCCCCACAGCTCCTCCCTCCACAGCTCCTCCCCCACAGCTCCTCCTCCACAGCTCCTCCCCCACAGCTCCTCCCTCCACAGCTCCTCCTCCACAGCTCCTCCCCACAGCTCCTCCCTCCACAGCTCCTCCCTCCACAGCTCAGCCTGCCGTGAACGCGCAGGCTAGTAAACAGGACCACTGAAGATGGCGGATTATAAACAGTTATGGAACATTCACTAATAGGGACGAAACATCAACAATATGCTTTACATTGACTATGGCCTGCCCATACTTTGACTACAAACTTGGTCCTCAAATCATTATGTATTTTGCAATACATGTAACTTTATAACGTTGCACTCTTTCTATAAGTTATAAATAGCTAGTAAAATAACGTTAAAGGATTAGTTCACTTTTAAAAAAACTTTTGCTGATAATTTACTCACCCCCATGTCATCCAAGATGTCCATGTCTTTCTTTCTTTAGTCGAAAAGAAATTAAGGTTTTTGATGAAAACATTCCAGGCTTTTTCTCCATAATGGACCTCAATAGGACACAAACGTTTCAAGGACCAAATGACAGTTTCAGTGCAGCTTCAAAGGGCTTTAAACGATACCAGACGATGAATAAGGGTCTTATCTAGCGAAACGATCGGTCATTTCAAAAATAAATACAAAACTTTAAGTTTTATAAGCACAAATGCTCGCCTTGCTCTGTTCTGTGATGCACGAACGAAATGACTCCGAAAAAGACTCGTTAGAAATTAACAAATCTTTTTTGCGGGAAAAAGATTTGTTCATTTGGATGAACGAGTTCGAACAGGAGAGTCACGAACGACGGTACGCGCTCGCGCTGTGCAAGAGAGGGGTGATCAGCGCGTACACGAGCGTGATTGACACTGCTAAGACATTCCTCCTGGCTCTGATTGGTTGTTTCTGACCGGGAGCGGTGTATTTCTGCAAATGGCAATAGGACCACAGGGATTATCCGTCTCATATTCTACTGTCAGGACATAATGACAGTTTTATCAAATATGTGTTTACAAAAGTGACCTACTGGAGCTTTAATTTGTTATGTGATGTTTTTCGACATAAAACTTGTTAAATTGACATTCTGTACTATTAGTACTTTTTGAACAGGATTCTGTGATAACAGTGATAATTTTGGTCACTTTTAATCATCTCCTCATTTCCTCTCTAGTTATGATCTACTATGATCAAGTAAAATCAACAATAATTGTGTTTTTACAGTATAATATGCAAGTACAATTTTATATTGAAAAAATATCTACATCTCCCTCTCTCTCACACACACACACACACATCAGATAATCCTAGATACATAGAAAGAAAAATAGATAGATACTCTAATGATCCCGAAGTAACTATCTATCTGACTTGGATAATGCGTCATGTAGACCTTGAATTTCAATCTTTATAGTCTTGATGTCTTAAAAAGGTCTTAAATTTGACTTACTGAAACCTGCAGAAACCCTGATATATGATGTTACTAATTCTTACAGTTGTTGACACATAACCAATTTAGTCTCGTTATCAGCAATAATTATAACCAAATTGTTTAGTGATTAAAAATATTTTTGAATTACTACTTTCCCTTTTTGTTGAATAAAGAACACTACAATTGACTACAATTGCAACGAATGCACTACAATTGACAAAAAAATTCTAGACACTACAAATACATTTTAATTTAAAATGCAACAAAGATGTACACCAACCATTTATATTATGTCAAATACCTTTTATCATGTTAAATTAGGTTAAATAAACAATGAACATGTTAAAAAATATCTTTTATCACCTGCAGATCTCCAAACTAGAAGCTGCTGTCTACGACATGCAACCTTCAAGCAACACAATCACTTTTCGAAACAAATAATGCGAAGTCCAAACCTGCTTCATTGCTGATACAACTGCTGATATAGAACTGGCATTGTGGGAGGATCATATTGCCTTGGTGAACATAAACAACTCCTACACATTCACAAATCTCAACACAAGACATTTCAACGGACAGACAACACTTACCACTACTCGGCAAACCACCATCATGCCATTGGAAAAGCAAATTGCATTTACCCCACCAGATGCAACAACCCAGAAGGCAACCTTAAACAACCTGACTGCAGAAGTTGAAGGTGCAGTAATTAACTTGTTGAAGCTGTGCCCAAAATGCCACGCCCCACAAAAAGACTTCACAACAAAAGATCAATTCCACAGATGCCACAGCTGCAAAATACTGCGAAAGACCAAAAGCTACCTCCCAAAATGCAACGGCACACTCACTTTCAGCATTGATAATCAAGAACTTGGACTTACAATTAACAATTCTATACGCAACCGATTCCTAAAACAACAATGTGACTTCAATAACATGGATTCGCAAGACATGGAAGAATTCCTGATAACAGCAGGCCCTGTCATGGTTGAATACACAAGCGAAAACCAAATAACAACACTGTGCAAAGCCATCAGCACCCAAGACAAAGAAGAACACCACAGCAGTGACGAAGAGCTTTGTGCATCCACATCTGAAGAAAACACTCCACATACATTGAAGCACATTGCACAGGACAAGCTCTCTACAGATGACCAACAACCAAAAAAATGGAAAAAACAACCAAACAAACCACAAACGCCTTCTACTGCCCAAACCAAAACTACTGAAGACATCACAGAAAGAAATCTTCCAGTGCCTTGTCTACCCTCAGAAAAGGTTGACAAGCCAGAAAAGTCAACCCAGAAGAAATGAGCTTCAGGCTCTTAAAAAAAAAACAGAAAAGCTAAATAACCCTTTCAATAGCAAAAAAAAGACAACAATCAATTGCCACCATATAAGTTAATCTTAAGAGATATGTTCAACACCACACAACACACACATACAAACATGGACTTCACATATTTATACACACTTACACTTGGAGTTGTTCACTGCCGAAAATGCCCAAGATAATGTTTTTTTTCTTTTTTCCCCCTTAAATTATCTATCTGGATATAGAGTTCCAGAGTTCCACTGTTCAGTAACAACAAAATTACAAATGCATCTCTTCTTTTGTTAAACACATAATCATAATTGATACTGATATATTTATACAAATTCACTTGAAATTTAGTATCGTCCAATTTTTTACTTAACAGACTGTAAAATACTACTTTAAGTTCATGTACATCTCAACATTATGTAAAATACTAAAAGTTGATGTACATTTCAGCATTATGTAAAATACTACTTTAAGTTGCCCAACTTGATGCCCAAGAGCACTTTTGTTCTTTTTTTTCTTTTTTAATTATCTACATTACAGAGTTTCAGAGTTCTACTGTTCAGTAAAAATAACATTATAAATGCATCACTTCTTTTGTTAAAAACATAATTGTAATTGATACTATATTTGATATATTTATAAAAATTCACTTCAAACTTAGTATCATCCAATTCTTTACTTAACAGACTGTAAAATACTACTTTAAGTTGATGTACATTTCAGCATTACGTAAAATACTACTTTAAGTTGCCCAACTTAATGCCCAAGAGCACCATTTTTTTTTTTTTTTCTAAATTACCTATCTATATTACGGAGTTCCAGACTTCCACTGTTCACTTACAACAACATTAAAAATGCATCTCTTCATTTATTAAAGACATAATTATAATTGAAAGTATATTTTATATATTTATAAAAATTCACCTGAAAGTTAGTATCATCCATTTTTTTTTACTTGACAGACTGTAAAACCCTACGTTGTTGTACATTGTCATTTCAGTACATTGTTTTAGTGTCAATTAAAATGTGCTTTCCATTTCAAGTTTTTAATCTTTTTTTTCAGTTAAACGATACATTTTAGTTATTTCATATTTAAAACTAAAAAAATTATATATATATATATATATATATATATATATATATATATATTTATAAATCATTTTTTGTATTTTAAGATTTGCTATTTAAAAGTTACTTTTTGTATGTTCAAACATTTCTGGAAATAAAACTGCTTTAATACCAGCAAAAATGTCAAATTCATCTTTAAATGTCTTTAATTGCTTGTTGCTGCAATTTATCTGACACTCCCATTGATTACTGAACTCATGACGATTCGATTGCACCCTATGACGTCATTTTCCGTCATAAAATATGGCCGCCATCTTGAATTTTTGTAAAAATCTACTTTTTCGAACTCGTCCTAGACAGTTTGTCCGATTTCCACCAAAATCGCACCAGATCATCTATAGGTAGTGGGGACAAAAGTTATGGAATTCAAGTTGATTCGTCAAACCATTTTCGATAAACGCACAAAAATTTTTTACGTAGTACTTGCAAATACAGACGTAAGGCTGTATCTCCACAACGCTTTATCGTATTAGGACCAAACTTGGTCCATGTCATCACAAGCATGACCTGAGGCTACATGCTGCGTTTCGGCGCAGCGCCCCCTACTGGTCCGGAGATACAGAAAATGGCTATTTTTGCTTATAACTTCTGAACGGTTTGTCCAAAAATCATAAAAGTGGTCTCGTTAGATTCAGGGCGTCATATCGAGTCGAGCGATATCCAATTTTACCAGATCGGCCATTTTGGCTGTCGGACATTTTGAATTATGTGCTAAAATGCTGTATTTTCTGAACGCATGAACGAATTGTTACGAAACTCGGTATGGGTCATCAGTACGATGCCCTGAAGGAGCCTGAGAAGTTTCAAAACAGCGCCACCTAGTGGTAAATTTTATTTTTCAAATGCTTATAACTCTGGCTGTGGTTGACTTATTTTCACGGGAGTCATCTCGTTAGGTTCCTGAATCCTTGCCGAGTCCACAGATACCAAACATGCTAGGTTTTGCCTTATGGTTTGTGTAGCGTTGTGATTTAGCGCTTAAAAAACATTTGCCGATATCTTCGAAACCGTTAGTCCGATCGAGACAAAACCAGCGTCAGAAGTTTGGAACCATAGCTGGTTAACAGTATGTTTCAGCCCAAATGTCAAAATATTGATAGTAAGGGGTAATAAAATTCAATCAAAGTCACGTGTCAGTCATTTTTGACGTGTTTTTTCATATAAATGTCTATAACTCTGAAGCGAATTGAGATATTTTCACCAAATTTTGGACACACACATGTATGGGCTCATTCTGAGGACACATGAAAAAATTGTGAGATTTTGCCTCTTGGTGGCGCTATAATAGAACAAATTCCCATTGACTTCAATACAGTTTTGTGATGTAAAATGCTATACTTAACAAATGCATTACTGTAACATTGTGAAACTCAGAATTTGCCACCAGCACCATCCCCTGAAGGTACTCAAAAGATTTTGAGACAGCGCCACCTTTTGGTCAAAAGTTATAATTAATTATTCAATAGTGCTTTTATAATAACTTTTGAATTAATTTGCCTATTGTAATGACTCTGGTCTTAATTGATTCCTTGGGTTATGCCAAAAACAAAGATATCAATTTTGCCAAAGTCAGCCAAATTTCCTGTCCGCCATCTTGATTTTCATTAAATACCTACTTTTTCGAACTCCTCCTAGACCGTTTGTCCGATTTTCACCAAAATCGAATCGTATCTTCTCCAGACCGTGCCGACTAAAAGTTATGGATTTCGTGACGATAGACGAAACCATTTTCGTATACCGCAGCATCAAAGTTGAGGCATCCTGCCAAAATGACTATTCAGGTTTTATCTCTGCAATGCCTTGACATTTTGAAACCAAACTTTGTATGTGTCATTGTCACCTCACTCTGACCACATCACATCGATTTCGTAACTGCGCCACCTATAAGTCGAAAGTGATAAACCATTAAATCATCTTATAAGTTACTTTATATATGATTGTTCAACCATTTACCCAAAGTTCTCTTAAAATGTCTTCAATTGCTCCTTGCTGCAGTTGGTCTGCCACTCCCAGCCATGATGGCATCTGTTGCCGGTGCTTGCGCTTGGCCCCGGTAATGGCTGCTTGCAGCTATATTTATTATTAGGGGCCAAGCACCGAAGGTGCGGAGGCACCTATTGTATCTGTTCCGGTTCTTATTATTAGGTGTTCAAGCACGAAGTGCTGAAAACCTATTGTATTTGTACTGATTTTTATTATTATTATTCTCCGCTAAAACGCTAGGGGGCGCAAAATGATCGTTGTGGGAGGAGCCTATTTTACTAAAATGGCTATAACTCGAGAATTAAATAATATATCCTCACCAAACTTGACACACATGTGTATGAGGACAGTCTGGGGTCACAGCAAAAAAACCGCGTCGATTTAACACTAGGTGGCCCTATAACATTAAAAAAACATAAATAGGGCTATGACCAGCTGACCGTTAGTCCGATTGACTTGAAAATTGGTATGCAGTGTCTTGGTCCAAGGCCCCATGTATGTGTATGAGGACATTGGCGTATCTCAAAAAACATGGCCGCCATCGGCCAATGAACTTTGAGCACCTATGAGACGAGGTTAACGGAGGCCAATCAGAACGAAACTCGATGGGCATGTTCGACTCATGGCCCAAGAGGTCTGTAAGAGTTTTGAAAGAAATCGGCCACTAGTTGGCGCTAACGAGTTTTACGGCTCTGTAATCACGTGGTGTTGTACACATCCCTACAAAATTCATATCATTTAATAGACCTTCTCATGTTGAACAAATTTGCCTCAGGAACCATTGCTGTCAATCAAACCGTTCATTAAATATTCATGAATATGTGAAAAACCTACTTTTGCAAACTAGTCCCTGGTTTTTCGCCCGATCGGAAACAGACCAGTCTAGGACAATTCTCTGGACTCTCTAGATCAATAATTATCGAAAAAAAGTTGAACTTTGCCCTTTGGTTTGCTATAACAGGATCATTTATAAAAAGGGGTGTGTCAAAACACACTCAAAAGCCTATAAATCATAAATAAAAACTCAGAACTTCACAAACATTGTTGAGAATATGCGTCATAACATGGTGAAGAAGCATGCAAAGTTTCATTTTATATGGCTTGCCCTGTAAGATATTTTGTGTGTTGTTTAATGTGTAAAATGGGTTTCATCAGTGCAAAATTGTAATTTTACAGTTAGATCTTTAAATGTTACACATTCAACCAAGTTTTTCAATTTTGCATTAATGTGTGTCTGCACTTAACTTCAAATATCACTGAGTTGGCATCAGTTAAACCAGGTAAATTAAGGTTTAAATGTCAACATGTAATTCAAGTATTTTATGAGAATAGTAACTGTAAAGATATAATAGTGTGTAATTGAATATAAATGTAAAACATTTCTTACAGGATAAAGAAATGCAAGTAAAACAATGTGTCCCTGTAGTGTAGAACATTCCTATTATCTATCAACACTGAGTTTTTTTCTTTATTATCTTCATTTTGAATGTGGAGATTTAAACTTGTATAATGTTTAACATAGATTAACATAGTTTAACACATTCACTATATATTTTCTGCACCATGCAAACAAAAGACTTTAGCGCACGTTTTATATCATGCCAATTAATAAATTGTGGCCATTATAAACTACAAATGTACATGAATCTTCAGTCAGTGTGTGCTCAAACAAAACACACACACATACTGTATTATCCTTGTATATATTATATTAAATGATATATCTTCATTTGTGTTCTCAATAACACTGGTATTCACAATATGACCACATTTTTCACAATACACTAATAATAAATAAATGTATATTTTATTTGTTTGAATGTATATGTATAGGCCTATATATTTACACACACATATATAAATATATACATAGACACACACTTAAGTCAATTGTATACAATAGAACAAAAAATACCCTACTTTCAGTTCAAGTTAATTTAACAAAACAAAACAATGCAAATAATAAAAATACAAAAATAAAATTCTGCATATATGATTTCAATATACATTCATTTTTATAGACTTTAAATATACAACTGTATATTAAACCATTTTTATTGTTAAATATACAACTTTTTTCGTTATTTAATTTGCACTGTCACTTCTAGACCTCATGCACGGATTTAATATTGATGCACGTGTTCACTTAAAACATGAGCCAAGACCTTTATTTCACCAGCAATGTTTCAGCATTAGACCACTCACCTTCGATAGGTTGCAAATGCCACTGAATTCAGAATCACGCGATGATTATAATCATTACGAGTACTATCGATTTCTTTTCCCTAGGTTAATAACTCACATTAACACCAAGCACGTCCAGTATCAGTACGTTAGTGCATTTTTTATCACTCATATTAAAAACGTTAGCAGCTATGCGCTGTACAGACACGTTATTTCTCAATCTATAAAATTAACATTATCATCATAATATAAAAAAGGTTGAATATAAAAAGATAATATACAAATATAATATATAAAAAAAGTGTTATTTTGCATAGTATAAATGTAAAGGTTATGATATTTACAAGCTAAGTAAAAATACGTGTATCAATAAACCATTCAGTACTATTATATGGATTTACTATTAAACTACTAAGAACAATCATGACACCAAAAATGTTTCGAATAACTTATTTGTTCATCTAATCAAAACGCTGGCCATATGAATTACATGAATTTAGAACTGTAACAAAACGATGCCTTTATACAATTAATCACAAAATACAACCAGAAAACATACAAACAAAAACCACAATATACAGGCCTAAAAATCTTTTAGATGATTAAGATTAATGCACTGATGATTTACGATTAAATACAGACAAACAACACTGCATAGCTTACCTTTCCAGAAAATAGACAAAATGGCTTCCTTTCCGGTCAAAACGGAAAGACAATATACAGCACGCACCCTCTAGTGGATGAAATTATATTTTCTAGCTCCTTGAAACTGCACATCCCAGAAAACTGAGCATTTTCACTTTAACAATAAAAATGGTTTAATATACATTTATATTTGTTCAATATATAAACCAGAACGCTATATAAATATTAAACCATTTTTATTATTAAAAAACTAAAAATGCAAAGTGTTCTGCGATGTGCAACTTTTCAGAGGCTAGAAAATGTCATTAGCTTAGATTAAAAACCATTACACTTATGAAATGTTCTCATGAGTGTACCAGCATATATGAATGTTGAACAGAAACTGTGCACACACATATTTAACCCCTTTCAATTTTAACCTGTAACAACATTAAAGTTCAGCTTAGAACAATAATGGAACATGTCACAAACTCTAAGTTAACTCCACATACATTGACTGATCTTTACCAAACTCTTTCAAGTTTATTATGTTAAAATCATAAATTGTGACAAGTCATGTTTAGCTAATGAATTTATTAATGTTGGCTGAACACAGATACACCTATTATCTATAGAACTAATTTATTCATTATACATTTTAAATACTCTAATTAAATAAAACAGCACCCATAACAGAGTCAAATAACTTTATTTAAACAGTTTGTGTCCGATGCACAGCAATGACATAGTACCAGCCTTGCATTTTAATTTGTTACAATGAAAACTCAATCCATGGTACATACCAATGCATGTTATAGAACAACTCTGAAAACATTAGTTCAACCAAAAATTAACAGTCAGTTATTTATTTACTGTTAAAAAGGAATATCTTTTTAAGTATTATGGTAAAAAAAAAAAAAAAAGTTGACAGTAGCCATAAAATACTACGGCAGTCATTGACTACTGTCCACCATTTCATTAGTAACATTGTTCAAAATATCTTGTGTTCATTAGAAGAAAGAAATTCATACAGGTTGAGACAACTTGTAGATGAGTAAATAAAAGAATTTAGATTTTTGGGTTAACTATCCCTTTAAAGCAAAGGTTGAGACAAATTAATACTTAACATTAAATCAATAAATTGCCTAAGCACTTTTTTTAAATCATGAACTATAATAGTATAAAACAAAGTGCTAACAGCAAAATTTGCAAAATGGCTTTCTCCATTTAACAATTAACACTTCAGTAACTGCACTCTTACCATCTACATCCATCAAAATCTACTGAATTACTCCAGTTATTTTGGATACTCCATATTCATTACATAAGTCTGAAAATGAAGCAAATGCTGCTGGGTGATCTGTAATGTTGTCAAGAATAATGACGTTTTCCAGGATTATGGATAAGTTGGTCACAATTAATAGTGATGTAACAGGAGCAACAATCTTCAATCTTTACACTTTTGGTGCGGTGATCTGCATGATCAGTATCCTGGGAGGATAATTGATTGGAGAGGGTTATTAATGCAATTATTATTATTGTAGTTTAAATAAACAGAATACATGTAATAAACACATCGTTTGAAAATATGACATGGAAATAGAGTATAGAAATAATTTACTACACACATCAAATAAACTTTTAGAGTTTTAATGAAAGAAAAAAAATAAGTTTATGATTTTGATAACTGATATAATAACTTTTTTTACAGACTATTTTACCCTGTATGTGTTCATTCAAAAAAAGAATCACATGGCTGATTAAAAACAATTGGGTATTGCTTAACCTCTGAGATACTGCAAAATGCCAGAAGTTCCTGAATATTTTGAGATATTTTAAATGAATGCAAAAAGGCATTAAACATGTTCTCCAGGATAAAATAAGTCAATGGTTTAATGTCAAGAAAAACATTACATAATCATTACAGGGTGAACTAAACCTTCAACAATTGGACAACAAATGTAATTATTTAGGGATTATAATTGTACATTATAATTATTACTAAAAGTAGCATGTTCAATTCAATTCTATGTTAAACCCAATATATTACAAATATATATTTGCAAACTTCCATTAATGGCCTCATTCAGAAAGCTGTCAAAACTTCAGTATTTTAAATATGTTAAAAGGATATTATTAAATTACCCGTTCATCCAGCTTGTCCACATGAGTCTTCATTTGTTCTCCAAAGGCTTTCCTTTTCTTGTAGTTAGGACAGGTGTTCTGTACTTTAAGGGACATGTTGAACTTCTCCAGCAGATCAATGTTAAAGACACGAAAACTTGCAGATGCACATCTATTAAAAGAAATGGTCAATAGCAAACACCAGAAAGTTGCTACTATAATCATTACAAAAATGTTTAAAATCTATATAAATAAGCAATATTGACTCTGATAAAACAAACAAAACACAGACAATAACAGTTGATAGTGAATGGATTACCTCATCCTTTATAATAAGAGCAAGCCATCCCTCTCACTGATCTCCTCAACTACTGGCTGAAGACATTGTAGATGGTCAATAAATCTGTCAATACATATGAGCAAATGTCTCATTTAATACACTCTACTAGCACAAACTATAACTTCAATCATTAACTGAATGATTCACAATAATAAATAAAACAAAAACTTGAACTTTATAACTATACCATTCATAATGCAGGGACAACCATCACAAGAAAAAAAAACGTGCTGTGTATTTTGAGCTATATGACTTGTCGTAGTTTGCTGTAGTTCTAAAGCGATGAGAGATAGGTAATGTAGTCTTCCAGTGAGCGCCGGTGGTAACAGATCCCAAACAAGCATTACTGTAAACACAAACATCACAATTCCCATCAATGTGTCGTTAATACCAGTGACTGCAGAAACGCAGGATTGAATAAACAAAACACCGTTTGTTATCAGCAATATTGAAAAGCACCCAAAACTACCGAAATCGCCAACACTATTAACCCTCTGGGGTCTAAGGGGTTTTTGGGGTCCTTGAGATGTTCTGACATGCCCTGACATTTGTGCTTTTTTCAGTTGCTTATAAACATATTAATGGCAAAGGTGTAATTACACTCTATTTAGCACAAACAGGGCTACCATAATATGTGAGCAACATGTATGTACATGTTTGTATTTTTGAGGGAATATTGTTTATGCGTGGTTATTGAAAAAAATTAAAACTAAATTTTCTGAAATAAGGCCACAAAACACATACTAAATATGTGTCCACAAGACTTTTGACTAATGGATGTCGTTGCCTAGAGTTTTTTTCTTCAAAATGATGTGAAAATCATCCCGCCGAATCATTCACATAAAACAATACATTGATTTAAATTTTGTAAGACACTTTTTGTTTGGAAAGGCAATATGCGCAAGGGGCGTCAACGATTTCAACACCATCATGCATATTTAGTAGTACACACTTGAGGAGACAATGGGGCCCGCATACTTAATGAGCCATTCATTCAGGTGTGTCACTGAGCCACAAGAGCAATATATATATGTGTGTGTGTGTGTGTGTGTGTGTGTGTGTGTGTGTGTGTGTGTGTATATATATGTATATATATATATATATATATATATATATATATATATATATATATATATATATATATATATATAAAAGCATCTCATTTTTTATATATATTTTTCCATGTCTAGTAATTGTGCAGTTAATTCTCATACTGTATTTTCAGTTTTGGAATATGTATCCTCTCCCCAAATTTGTCACTAATAAAACTCAATAAAAATTATTTAAAGAAAAGGCTTATATTTACCTTTTAATAGTTTGTTTACATCTACCTTGTAAATATTTTTTTTTTATTAAAAATGTTACAATTACAACAACAATTCAAGTGCAATCTTTCTTTGTAAAAACTAAAGTATACATTTTATCATACATATTTCAAAGTTAAGGATTCATTACTTTGGATATAGCCTAGGCTACATTGGAACAAACACATAATAACATATTATTTGATTACTTTATTTTTGACAAAACATACTATAGGCTATTTAACATATGAGCAAAAATTGGCAAACAAAAGCTTATTTGAGGTGGCAAATATTTTACATTAAAAATGTATAATCTATCCAAAACTAGTCAACGAAATGTTGTCTTTCATATGTCTGTAACATAGGTCTTTCGTTTATATAAGAAATATAATTGTTAATTTGCAGTTTAATACGTTGCTTATACAAATACATTTTATTTCAACACACTTCATTCGATTTTTACTCATCTCAGTATAGCAATATAGTTTGCTAAAAGCGGATCATTCATTCACACACAGAAAGGCGATTCAAATTTAAACTGTCTTTTTGCGAGTTGTGGTAAACAGCGCATCTCTGCCGTTCATTCATTCACACACAGAAACGCGATTCACTTGAGAATGAAAAAAACTTACTACAGTATTCCTCAGTATTATCCTACAGTATTATCATACATATTTTAAAGTTAAGGATTCATTTGGAACAAACACTATAATAACGTCTTAGTTGATGAGTTTATTTTTGACAGAACATAGCCTACTATACATTTAAAATATGAGCAGAAACTGGATGACAAAAGCTTATTTGATATTTTAGAATAAAAACTTTATAATCTATCCAAAACTACGAAATGTTGTCTTTCATATTTCATCTGTAACATAGTAGGCTAAACATAAACAACAGCGCCCATCTGTGCCGTTAATTCATTCACACACAGAAACGTGATTCAAATTTAAACAGTCTTTTTGCATTTACAGACACTATTCCATATCGCGATTAGAACAAAGCACAAGACTAAAAAACTTGGGCTACTCACAATTCTCGGCTAGATCCGTCGCTTCTCGAAATGAAAATAAACCAGCACATGTTCTGAGGTAAATGTCCCAGGATTATTCCTCACAGGCTCGCATGAAGAAATAGTACATTAATCTGATGATTACATTTGCTGTGTTATCGCGTTTATGAGGGGCGTTGACACGTTTGCATGTGTTGCTTCAGATCATTTGCGTTTGAATAGCGCGCGCTGTCCGTGGGCGTGTCACATTAGCAGAATAATGAGCTGAGAGAACGATAATGAGATCGGCTGACACGTGTCTCTTTTTTTATAGATTACATAAACAGAGAATATTTATTTTAGTTTTGAATTAGATATTTTAAAAGTACAAACTTAAATGATTATAAAGATATATTGCTCATGCTTGGGTGAATAGTATTCGCTGAGCTTTGTTTAAGTTTAGAGATGTGCTCCAGAAAAAAGGTTAACGGAGATGGAGAGACAGAAAGCACACTCTGTTTATTTTCTTTATTTTACAAAAGCACAATGTTTTATTTCGATTGTAAGTGGGCACATAAAAAAATAGACATTCAACAGTTTATTTTTTTATTTTTTCTTAAGTGTGTATGACCAAAAATGACAGAGTATTTTAAGTCTATTTTCCTGCTATGTGAAAAAAAATCGAGCAAAACGCGGGAAAAGGAAAATGCTGGAAAAGTGGGTAGAGCCCAGCGGAGATAGAGGGGACGAACTGAGGGCGGGGGAGGGGGGGTGCACCTGAGACCCGCAGTGAGGGATTGATTGACAGCTGCTGTCAAACTCGCTAAGATGGAGACCGACTGAGAGTAGCTTTGCAACAGAGCGTCATTTGAAGTCTTTTCTTCCCCACCTTCACCTGATTTTTCTGCCTTTTAAGAGAACCAAATCTGAGGTGTGGTCATATTTTGGCTTTTACAAAAGTCCTGAGGGAAACTTAATCAATGATGGTCACCCTGTTTGCAGAACATGCACAAAATAAGTCGCTTTAATACACTTCAAAATGTTGTTTTGAGTTGAAATATTTTATCTCACTCACTTGAAATAAACGTGAAGCTTCCACGAAGAAAAGTTCGCATTAATGTTTTAAATCTTACCTGTTTATAAATCCATTTTGTACAGCGTACAAAACAATCGTCCAGACAAGATGATCACAACAATATTATCAAACTCTGTAAACAAATTAACTCTGATTTTGTTTTCAATACAATCAAAAAGGAGACGCAAGACGGCAAGTTGTATTTGAATGAAACGAGAGCGCGCGTCCGTTGTGATGCATGGATTTGCGCTGTGTTTATAATACGTTGCTATTGACGACGGTCAGAAGGAAATGCCACAGAATAGAATCTTGCCTTAAAAAGTGCATAGAGCTGCTTGTTTTATTTGTTGTTTGTTGATTTTCAAATATAAAACTATCCTGATCGTTTTCAATACTCGTAATTCCAACTCCTGACTCCCTACAGTAGTTTTGACGGAACCAGATGCTTTTATACCAGGGGCTGCCAAGGGCGTGGTGAGCTCACACCAAGGGCGTGACAGAGTACTGTCATAGAGTACCCTACGCGTTCATTTTGAACGAATCTTAAATATGACTCGGGACTACCGAGTTGTCTCAGAGAGTGATTCGTTCATTTTGTGTTGACCGCGCATTGCGCAACATATGGGTTCTGAATCTGTACTGGAAACAGAATTGATTAGTTCATCTCTCTCTCTCGAGTCTTCGGGTTCGGGACGGGTCCGAGTCTTTCGTTCTTCCTGTCAGTCCATAGAGGCTATGCTCTCAGTACCGGAAAGAGAATTGATTAGTTCATCTTTCGAGTCTCGAGTTCGGGTTCGGCCGGGTCCGAGTCTTTCGTTCTTCCTGTCAGTCCAATAGAGGCTATGCTGTCCGTACCGGAAAGAGAAATGATTAGTTCATTTTTTCGAGTCTTCGGGTTTGAGTCCTTCGTTCTTTTGTCACGTGACTTGTCACCGTATTGTATAGCCTACTAATTCACAACCTTTTTTACAAACAAGCACATAGTTAAGGTATTAAATATAATAGTACTTAATTAATGTATAGCCTAATATATAATAAAACACACCACAGATGCACAAAACATTTAGAAAAAAGGACAAGGACAGGGACAATATAAGATGGAACTTTTATTTTACAGATAATGTTTTGCACATATTTTGTATTTTAATTCCTAAATATAAAACAATATACATTCAGACGCAGTCAATAATACGAATATAATGTTGTATTTGATGCGAGATACCAGCGGTCACGTGACAAAAGAACGAAGGATTTAAAACTCGAGACTCGAAAGCTGAACTAATCATTTCTGTGTCCGGTACTGACAGCATAGCCTCTATGGACTGACAGGAAGAACGAAAGACTCGGACCCGTCCGAACCCGAACTCGAGACTCGAAAGCTGAACTAATCATTTCTCTTTCCGGTACGGACAGCATAGCCTCTATGGGACTGACAGGAAGAACGAAAGACTCGAACCCGGTCGAACCGAACTCGAGACTCGAAAGATGAACTAATCATTTCTCTTTCCGGTACGGACAGCATAGCCTCTATGGACTGACAGGAAGAACGAAAGACTCGGACCCGTCCGAACCCGAACTCGAGACTCGAAAGCTGAACTAATCATTTCTCTTTCCGGTACGGACAGCATAGCCTCTATGGACTGACAGGAAGAACGAAAGACTCGAACCCGGTCGAACCGAACTCGAGACTCGAAAGATGAACTAATCATTTCTATTTCCGGCCCTGCTGCATCACACACGGCACGGTCGGCCCAGACAGATCAGAGTCAGACACTGAGGCGACATAACGTCTCGAGACACAAGCTAACCTGATATATATGAAGTTGCAAAGGAAAGAACGTCTCAGATCAGGAGGTGAGGTGAACTAACAGAATCAGACTGCAATAGCCTGAACTTAAGACCCAACAACTAATCAATTAATAAAACATTTCGGTTTCTTATAATTTGGCTTTGGCTGCATTACCCTATAGTTTATTTTTATTCTTTTTACAAATGTAATCAACATTTTCGTAAGTACTAGATGTGTTGGGATATTTAACATGCCATTTTAATTATATTATGCTGAAATGAACGAAATGACTCGAAAAAAGATTCGTTCATTTTGCTGAACGAGACTCAAAGATCCGAGTCAGTAAAATGATCCGAACTTCCCACTACTACCCTACGTCAGAGAGTACCCCTACTGCAGGAGCTTTCCGTTTAACCTGAAGAGGGCAGCACTCAGACGTTTTTACACAATATATTTGAAAATTAAAACACTTTATACCCAAATGTCAAAAAATTTACTCTAATCAAAGAACAGCATTTATGAAGCTGCATTCTTACAGATCATTAAGTAAAAAAAGTTGTTTCAGTGTTTAGTTACCCTTTAAGAAAAAAAATTTCTTTACCTACATTATGAGAACATTAACACCTGATTATCAAGCCACAAACAGTTGGAAACACTTTTTTCTTTTTTTTTTTACTTACATTTTTATTGTTATTATTAAAAATGTATAAATGCTGAAAGATTTTCTGGGATAGGTAGTTTAAGAGTTTAAGGTGCTAGAAAATCAAATTACCTTATTATGAAAACATTGCACACATGGAATGTCCTTATTACAAGGTTTGTGGTCAGGGGATCTCTGGATAATGCGTAATTCGTTTGTAATTATAAAACGAAAATACCGTTTTTCTGTCTTTTGTTTCTAAACGAAAAACCAAATAACCGTTTTTGGTGTCAGAATCAAAAAACGAAAAACCAATTAAAAACGGCCCGTTTTTCGTGATCATTTTATCGTTATTACTTTTTGAACAAAGAATGAAGAGAGTCTTTGAACTTCAGTCAATTCGTTTTTCGTTTATAAACCAAAAACGGAAGTCACGTGGTCTATTCCTTTTTTGGAAGCGAAGGTAACCGGTAACACTTTCAAAATAAAAGTAACTATAGTTAGCGAGGTCACAACACAGTATTCTAAATTGTGTATTTTAAGAATTTCACTTAACACTGGATAAATATTTGGCCCAAAAGCTCAAACCTGTGGTAGCCTACCATGGAAATTTGCGAGAGCTCCCAGAAATAATTTCAATGTTAAAGATATTTTACATATGGGTAAATACACCCAAATAACCTTTGTGGGATGAAAATACTGAAACAAGAATCGGTGGAAAAATAAGAATGCAGCATTGGAGACCAAAAAGGCTGATGAAAAATGAATTAACCAAACAGATAGAAAAAATACAGAACTGAACGGCTCTTGCTACAAACCACTTTTTTATACTCTTCTAAACCTTCCCCCACATAAGGTGTTTTTATGATGTCATTATCATGCATTCTGGGCTTATTTATGAGCACCTTAACCAATGTTACACATGTATGCATCTTCTAAGCAGAGTTGCACATATCTCTTAGTTTGGCCGCACATCTCTTCTTTTGATCTAACCCTTGTTCTGCTCACATATTTCAGTCATCTTTAACTCTTATTTACTACCCAGCCCTCCTTTAACATGTTCCAACACTCTTCTGTGTCACAATTGCATCTTCCTACATCATAGGTAGGGAGGTATTTTGTCACCAGTGGCGGAGCCAGGATTTTTTCATAGGGGTGGCCAGGCAAGGGCCAGCAAACAGTCTGGGGTGGCATATAAATCTTAATTATTTTAACATAAAAATTAGTTTAAATAATATATTGGACTGTTTTAGTGCCTTCCTACACAACTGAATACAGTTCATTTGTACTTAATTGTAATTGAGATAGTAGTGAATTAGGAATCATGGAATACTGAGTGAATTTTATCTTTTTTTATTATTATTAGCTACTTACCACCTCCAGGCATATTAATAAAGAGTACACACACTATAGCTAAAGTTCAGCTTGCTCAGTTAGCTTGGTTCTGGTTCTCAAAACCCCCAACATTGTTGTACCTTCATGGATGAGACATGCAGATAACTAATGTAGTTCAAAGATTATTTAACCTTCATTGAATTTTACATAATCAATTAACTCTTGGCTTTTAATTTTGACAACTTTCTATATTAGTTGTCAAAATAAAGAATCTAAACCGTTCTATCATACCTAAATTAAAAAGGGGGGAAACATCTCTTTTGAAACCCTATGTGCAAGAATGTGAACAAGGCAGAAGTAAACGGCACATAAATACCAGAATGTAAAATTAGTTATTTTATGGATTTAAAAATGATACATTTGTTTTTTCTTTACAAATTAACGCAAAATTACCTCCTATCTTCTAGTAGCCTACAAATCCACAGTGCTCACATTTATTTTAACATTAAAAAAAATCACATAGCCTATCAGTTTGTGCCTTAAATTGTGATTTCACATGGCAGATTATTTTAGTCGAGACATATGTGACGCATATATAACAAATACATGCATGCAGTTTTGACACAGATTTTATCGCCTTTTTGATTATTTCATGAGTTAGCTAATTGACGACAGAATTACTGCTACAGTAGCCTACGCCACATTGCGCGTGATGTGCAAGTACAGTACAACCGCTGTCAGTACAGGAAAGTTAGTTTTACTGACAATTGTTGACCTTACAACATCTCATCTTACCGCAGATAGCCTAACGTTACTGATTCAGAGAATAACGTTGTTGTTTCTTTGACTGGACATATGCGACTCACTCAAAACGGTCTCGCAACCCACCAGTTGAACATCGAATCTATATTTACTATGATCCGATCACTGCTCAAGCTCATTCGGTACCCGTACATTTCCGCACTCGTTTGACTTGCGCCTGGCGCTGAGGTGAAGTTGGAGTGCGCGTCTGAAAAGTCTCACGTTTTTGTGGTCTTAAAGCGACGGTTCTGTGTTTTAAAAACAAAATTCTTGTAAAAAAAAGGGAGAGACAGAAACAGCAGTTGTGAGAGGGGTGGCCAAGCTTAAGCAAAGGGTGGCCATGGCCACCCCTGGCCACCCCCTGGCTCCGTCACTGGTTTGAAGGTAACATTCCCAATCTAATAATTGAAATATCACATGTAACGTCATTCTTTCCCTTCTGTTTTCAGTGGGAAACAGTGGAGTCATTTGTTTAAGTTTTTTCATTTTGTAATATATGTAGTTTTATTTATTTTTATTGTACATTCCATATTCAATAACGTTTTTTTATAGTAATTTTGTTATATTTCTATTCAAAATAAAGTGTTGTTTACAAGCCCTGAGTTGAAGATGGTAGATGTTCAACATTTTCTACCATTTCAGAACTGGATAATTCAAGAATGCCTAACTCCATACAGAAACAGGTTCTTCTTTTGATATGTGGTTTATCAAGCGGTTAGTAAATTATTAAACCGAGCAAAATGTGTGCACAAATGGAAGCAGGACTCTTCATTCTCTCTATGAAGACTCTTCAATACATGCTGTAAGTCAGATGCAATTTTTTGTAAAAAAAAAATAAAATAATAATAATCCCTCACAGATGACAGTGTTAATTATTTAAAATGAATGTGCAATATCCATAATGGTCATCACAAACACGTTTCCAACCTGGCAGTTTCCAACATTCATACTAAAGAAGGTGATGTAGTGTGATTATTTACAATATTTGATAATTTGTGATTGTTTTGGGGGGTTGTGTGTGTGATTGATTTAGCTGAAACTTTATATTCTTGGTGGTTTAAATTAACTTACATCTGTCCCTTTACTGATGTTTTACCAGTCACTGCTCCTGATAGGCTGATGTGGTCCCACTCCATTATTTGGTTTCAGTT
Source organism: Gila orcuttii (assembly GCA_026230005.1). Classification (NCBI taxonomy): domain Eukaryota; kingdom Metazoa; phylum Chordata; class Actinopteri; order Cypriniformes; family Leuciscidae; genus Gila; species Gila orcuttii. The sequence goes on along the minus strand of JAPDVR010000003.1, from coordinate 1,705,203 downwards.
CCATCAGTGGTCCTTGGTAAGGTAGATAAGTAAGTGTTGTACTGTTTTGGACATCCTCAATTTTTTACTTTAACAACTTAGGTACACCCACTGGAAAATGTCAGCTGAGCATTACATATTCACTTTCATTTCACAGCCTCACAATATGTCTGTGAAATACTGTAGTAATTTAATAAGTAAGGGATCATGTGTAGAACACCAGTCATTATATTGAAAATAACTCCCTACAAGGCGAACAGGTCTTGCTCCATTCTGAAGGGACTTATTTCCCAATAATGACTGGCATTTTGGGCATAAATTTATGATTTTCCAATTTGATTTTTAGGCTCTCCTGTTATATTGTGGTGGTGAGACTGTAGAAGGACCCAAAAAGAAGACCCAAGACGATAATGCTCCAGTGGACAATGGTGGTGGTGCCGCTTTTACCTCATGCCGCTTTTAGCACACGGCTGTCCAATCAAACAGCCTGTTAAGCCTAAACACAACTCCACACACCTGTCCACCTGTCATCTGCTTGCATCCCTGTAGTTTCCATTAAATGTATATTAAATTAAATTTTTGCAAAATTGAGATATTTTGTCACTTTCATACATATATGCATAGAGAAGACAATAATTGTGAGATACTTTTGTCACTTTGAAATAGACAACATTCAACAAAGTACAAATTAATTAAAAGAAGCAATGTCTGTAAATGAAATTAGTATGCATTACATACTAAATTTAAAAACGATTCCATATTTATTAATGTTAACAGTGTTTTATTGTTAAGGAAGTTGCGCAGTTTGTGATCTGAGTTTATTTGATGGTTGTTGATGTTTACAGTTAAATAGATTATTCCCACTATTCCGGGTGTGCCCCCAATGTGTGTGGAGTTGGACACTCTTCCTCTGACTGAATGTTCATGTATTGATAATCCATAGCATAAGTAACCATTAAAAAAATAATTCCTTCTAACAATGACTCAGCCTCTGCAGCCTCCCCAATGCTAAGTCCCAATACCTGAGAAGAGCCCGAAACTATCGTTGGCCCTCCCCATTCAAGGCATGGGACCCAGTTAGGAAGCCCAAAGAGGCTCCTGCGGGCATCCCTAGGACCCCGGATTTTTAAGAGCCTAGGTCGGGGTTCAGGCTGGCGGACGCATCAGGTGATACATCAAGCTTCTACCAGCCTTCCCCCCTAGAGTAAATGTAAGAACCAAACCGATGTTATCCTTACCAAGGACGACCGCTGGGAGCATCTACCCTTAAGGAGTCCCATCTCCCCCTGGTGGTATATATTCTCCGGTTTGATTATTACCTGAACGATGATTAAAATAAAAAAAAAATTAAATTAGTTTTTTAATTCTCTTTAGGACTAGATATTCTTGCTTAAGTCCTAATTTCTCTAAAAATATGTTTTTTGATCCATTTGAGCGAAGAATAAAGCTTCTAATTAGTCGAAAAGGGGCAAAACCGGTCTTAATTGGTTTTCCTAGTCTTTAATTGATTCTGATTGGTTCAGGCTCTTTGTCCTTGTCTTCTAATTGGTTAATTGCCTCAATTAACTATTTCCTTGTTTAATCCTTTTTAAAACCTTTTTTAGAGATAGAATAAGTTTAGTTAGGCCTCCATTGTTCCTAATTGGTCTGAATTCTAATTGGATCATGTTAGTGGTTCTGCCTCCTGATTGGTTGGTAGTTTCAAAAGATGTATTTCAATGTCCTTATCTGTTTCTGATTGATTTGGAAGTGGAAATTATTTTATTTGATTGGACTTTGGGTCTTTTGACCCTAAACCTTCTTAATTGATCCTGCTGGATCCTAATTGGTGTCTATCCGTAAACCTGTCTCCTGATTGGTTGTTGATTCTTTTTAGTGTTTCTTTGTGTTTAATTTCTTTTTAAACTAGTTAGGAGAGGAATGTGGTTTTAGTTAATCCTAAATTAGGTTTGGGTTGGTCTTGAATGTTCCCAATTGATTGGATTGGTTATTATCCATAATTGGCAAGGCAAGGCAAGGCAGGTTTATTTATATAGCACATACACAATGGTAATTCAAAGTGCTTTACATAGAAGAAATTAAAATAATCAAAAGAAATCAGAATAATTAAAACAGTTTAGAATAAAAGATAAAATACAGAAATAATCAACAGAAATCAGAATAATTAAAACAGTTTAGAATAAAAGATAAAATACAGAAATAATCAAAAGAAATCAGAATAATTAAAAACATAAAATAAAATACAAACAGTCGGACGAACAGTGGTACAGTGCTCATTCATTAAATGCACAGTTAAACAGAAGTGTTTTGAGTCTGGATTTGAATGTGACTACTGTAGAAGCACATCTGATTTCCTCTGGAAGCTGTTTCCAGCATAGTAGCTAAAAGCAGACTCGCCATGCTTAGAGTGAACCCTTGGTATTTCTAGCTGATGTGATCCTAGTGATCTGAGTGATCTGTTGGGTTTATATTCAGTGAGCATATCTGCAATGTATTGAGGTCCTAGGCCATTGAATGATTTATATACCAGTAATAATACCTTAAAATCAATCCTATATGTAACTGGCAGCCAGTGTAAAGACCAGAGGACTGGTGTGATGTGTTCATATGTTCTGGTTCTGCTCAGCGTTCTGTATGAGCTGCAACTGTCTTATGGTCTTTTTGGGAAGGCCAGTGAGGAGTCCATTACAATAATCCACCCTGCTGGTGATGAAAGCATGCACAAGTTTCTCTAAGTCTTGACTGGAAACAAAGCTTCTAATTCTTGCAATATTTTTCAGGTGATAGTATGCTGATTTAGTTATTGCTTTGATATGACTACTGAAACTAAGGTCTGACTCTAGAGACACACCCAGATTCCTGACTTGATTTTTAGTTGTTTGACCCCTAGACTGAAGGTATGCATTCACCTTGAGAACTTCATCTTTGTTTCCAAACGCAATGACTTCAGTTTTGTCTTTGTTTAACTGAAGAAAGTTTTGGCACATCCAATTGTTTACTTCATCAATGCATTGGAACAGAGAGTTAATGGGGCTGTAATCGTTAGGCGATAGGGCTAAGTAGAGCTGTGTGTCGTCTGCATAGCTGTGGTAAGAGATTTGGTTCTTTCTCATTATTTGGCTCATTGGGAGCATGTACAGGTTGAATAGGAGTGGCGGAAGAATTGAGCCTTGAGGGACTCCGCATGTCATGGGTGTCCACTCAGACTTATGGTCTCCAATACTCACATAATAACCTCTCCCTACTAAGTATGACCTGAACCATTTTAGGACTATCCCAGAAAACCCGACCCAGTTTTCCAGCCTGTCAAGAAGTATGTCGTGATCGACAGTGTCAAATGCAGCACTGAGGTCGAGTAGTACCAGCACTGATAATTTGCTTTTATCAGTATTTAAGCGAATATCGTTTACTATCTTTATGAGCGCTGTCTCTGTGCTGTGATGCGGTCGGAAACCAGATTGAAAATTGTCAAAGTATCCATTTGAGCTTAAGAATTTTTTCAGCTGATTGAAGACAACTTTTTCAATGATCTTCCCTATGAAAGGAAGATTTGAGATCGGTCTATAGTTGTTTAATATGGTCTTATCCAGATTGCTCTTTTTCAGGAGGGGCTTGACAACTGCAGTTTTCAGGGAGTTCGGAAAACTCCCAGAGAGAAGTGAGGCATTTACCACTTCTAGGAGATCTGCTTCTAAGCTGTGTAACACATTTTTGAAAAAAGATGTGGGAAGTGCGTCAAGGGCGCAGGTTGATGTTTTAAGGTGCTGTACGGTTTCTTCCAAAATGTTGCAATCAATTTCTTCAAAATCAGACATAGTGACTACTTTCTCAGGTTGTGGTCTGATCTGCCTGACCCCAGCGCAACTCAAGTATGATTTTATCACCTTTCTGATATTATTGATTTTCTCAGAGAAGAAAGAAGCAAACTCACTGCACTTGCTGTCTGAGAGCATTTCACTGGGAATCTGGCTTGTGGGGTTTGTCAGTCTCTCTACAGTAGCAAAAAGAGTGCGTGTGTTGTTTATATTGCTGTTTATAATATTTGAGAAGAAAGTCTGTCTAGCTTTGCCTAGTTCCTTATTGAAAGCATGGATGTTGTCTTTGTAGATGTTATAATGGACTATAAGTTTTGTCTTCCGCCACATGCGCTCTGCTTTTCTGCATTGTCTTTTCATATTTTGCACTGCTGTTGAGTTTCTCCAAGGTGCTTTTTGTCTGCCATTCTTCTTCCTGACTTTCACAGTAGCAATATCATCAATTACACTCTCAACTTTTGAGTTAAAAGAATCAAAGAGAAAATCAACAGAGTCAGCAGATATGCTTGGTGTTAAAGATATGGCCTTCATAAACAGTACACTAGTGTTCTCATTTAAGCATCTCTTCTTGACAGACACAGATCTAGCTTCAATGGCAGGAGAGATCAATATATCAAAGAAAATACAAAAATGATCAGACAGTGCTACATCCTTAATAACAATTGATGAAATGTTTAGACCCTTACTGATAAGTAAATCTAGAGTGTGTCCACGATTATGTGTGGGTCCATGTACATGCTGAGTCAGATCAAAAGTTTTTAAAACAGTTTTGATTTCTTTTGCCATATTGGTTTCTGCATTATCTATGTGAATGTTAAAATCTCCAGCAATGATAAAACAGTCAAACTCTGAGGAAATAGTTTATAACAGTTCTGTAAAATCATCAGCAAAGGCTGGAGAGTATTTTGAAGGCCTGTAAACAATGATGAGTAAAATGCGTGGAGCACCTTTTAACACAATACCCAGATATTCGAAAGACGGGTAATTCCCAAATGATATTTGCTTACATTGGTAGACATCTTTAAAAAGAGCAGCTAAACCTCCACCTCTTCTAACAGCTCTGCAGACACTCATAAAAGTAAAGTTAGGAGGGGCTGTTTCATTGAGGACTGTTGCACTGCAGCTGTCTTCTAGCCGAGTTTCTGTCTTCTGATTGATTGATGAACATTGGAGTATATTTATGTGTTTTAACCTTATTTTAATATGATTCTTGTGCGATTTTGGACCTTTTTGGTGGTTTTCCTTGTTCTAGGTGATTTAGGTGTGTTGGTGGTATTTAATTTTGATGGTTTTCTTATGATTTTTGTGGTTTTTTGGGTGGGGTTATCGTTGTTTCCAACGTGAATCCTAGCACCATGAATTCTTCCCGATCCAATCGACGATTCCTTCTTACATCCTCTTTTCGATTGTTCTTCGATTAATTTTTCGATTTTTATACCACCATCTATGAGTAGCCTGTTTCCCTAACCTACCCATTTAAACAGAGATACCAAATTCCCAAAGTAAAAAATAATCCCACATCCAGCCTCAAACCCTGATCTCCCCGCCCCCAGTCAACCAGCACCAACCACTACACCACCCAATAACTCCTATCCACCTCATCCAATCCTAATATATCTAGTCCCTAATCTGTCCCAAAAACAATTCTATGTATATATCCCAATGCCGGCCCCGAACCCAGGTCCTCTGGTCTCAAGCCTACCGGCACTAACCATAATTCACATATAATTCTTGGCCTTTCTGTGACGCCGGGTGATTGGCCGGACCCAATTTACTATGGACCAGGATATCTCCCAAATTCCTGCCCCTCTTATAGGCCGCCACGACCCTGAACCCATTACCCAGTGTCTCGTCCCGCGTCAGCCTCTCAAAGTTTCTTCTTAGTCTGGCCGTTAATGTTCTGGCAGTGTTTGAAAACTTCATTTTTCTTGGTACTGCCTCCATCTTCCTTGCTCCCATGTCCCTCTCCTCCTGAGCCACTTTTCTAAGGAAGCGTCTAGTCTATCCTCTTTTCCTGAGGGCCTTCGTTAAGGTTTTAACCGCGGCCACCCTGTCTGTCTCCCTAGTACAGATTCTCCTGAACCTGAGCAGTTGAGCCTTAACAACTCCTTTAAAAACATGGTTATCATGGTGACTTTTCCGATGTAACAAGGCGTGAGTGTCTGTGGGTTTAAAAAACACTTTGGTGTCCAATTTCCCGGTATGCAGAAACTGCGGGCCCTTGTAAATTGTTGTATCCAAGAAATTGATGCTGTCCTCTCTTAATTCCCACTTCACCCGGATAGACGGATGATGTGTATTAAGGGTGCGTATGAACTCCAGCCAGTCCTCCTCCGAATTCTCCCATACTCCCCATATATCATCAAGATAACGAAAGTAGTGAGTAGGTAGTCTCTTACATGTAAGTAACACTGATTCCTCCCAATCTGCCATGTATATATTCGCGTAGGCAGAAGCGAATCGCTTTCCCATCGCTGTTCCCTTTACCTGTAAGAAGTATTGGCCGTTGAACTCGAAGTCATTCCTATTAAGACTCAGTTCCAAGAGGTTCAGTAGACTATTATTCGGTCTCCTTTCTTCTGGGTGGCGTTGAAAAGCCCTCTTAACTGCTTCTAGGCCTCTGTGAGTTTCAATGTTTGTGTACAAGCTTTCCACATCCAGTGTGAAGAATTTGGCCCCGGGACTGATTGTAATCCCCTTCAGTTTATCCAGAAAATCATAAGTGTCTTTGATATAACTCCCGTGTTTGTTGGATAATGGGTTAAGATGGAAAGTAATAAATTCTGCAACCCCATAGCTCTCACTGTTGCAATCCGAGACTATCGGTCTACCCAGAGGGGCGTCGGGAAATGGCCAGCTTTCCTTTTCTTTATGGATCTTTGGTAAAAGATAAAATCTCTCTCTTGGCGTACCCTGTCCTTTAATGTATTCGATTTGCTTTTTGTTCAACATTCCTTTCTTGAACAAATTGTCCATCTCCTCCTAGATTAACTGGACTGATTCCAGATAAATGGGTTTAGTCAGTTTCTTATAAAACTCCTGATCGCCCAACTGTCTCATGGCCTCCCTAACATACTGCTCTCTGTCCATTAAAATGACCATGCTCCCTTTGTCAGCTGGTTTGATAACAATACTACTGTCCTGTTTTAGGTTATGAGCCTGCCACTCCTCCATTGAGAGGTTCCAGTTCTCCTCTACTTTAATTTTATCCATGATTTCTCGATCCTCCTTCATGATTTGTCAGATTTTATCCTTAGTCTGGAACTCCTCCGGTTCCCATCCTGAGCTTGTAGTAAAGGGGGCCCTCTGTCCTCCGTCCTCTACTTCCTCAAAGAAATCCGCTAACTTTAATCTTCTATGGTACTCCGTCAGACCAGCCTCCACCTCCAACCGATTCCATGCTTTCCCTTCCATCTCCATCCCCGTACCACAGGAAATAAACGAAAGTCCTTTTTCCAGCAGTGTCGTTTCCGCCCGACTGAATCTCACATAAACTAGGCAAGAGATGGCGTATCTCCTTCCACTCAGAAAATTCAACCCATCCCCACTTAATATTCTAATATACTATACTTGATTGAGACCATGGGGATACACTGTATTTAATTTTTTAATCCACTGTCTCTCCTTCATCCATCTCTGTTTATCAGTCCACCAGGATCCCGCCTCCAGCCCCATGATGGACAAGTTGGCACTCTCATGAGTTCTAAAGTGTTAATAAAGGTGAGTCCCCCTCCCAGTCCCCTTAATCGAGCGCAGATGTTGTTTTAATCTTTCCAACAGAGTGTTTTTGGTTTGCCCAACATACAATCTGTTACAGACTTTACACTCGATACAGTAGACTAGGTTGGATGACTGTAACCCCAGGACTTGCAAGACCGGTGCACCAAGGTGAGTAAATTTATTTTCAATAAATTTGGTGCCTTTAAGAAACCCACTGTATTTGTCTTTCTTAGGTCTACCACCCAAGGAGGAATGGACCAATAAATCTTTCAAATTTTTATTCTGTCTATAAGCTGCTATATTTTTGAACAAGATAAGTGGTTCCCAACGATCCCATATTCTCTGGAAATTAGCTTTTAGCTTGGAATTCAATGCTAGGGAGGCGGAGGAAAAGGTCGAGACAAAGGGGACAAGATGGTCCTCACGATTTTCTTCTCCCAGTTTCGACCCTGGTTGAAGGAATTGTTGTACGTCCACCTTTATACTTCTGAGGAAGGTTCTACTATACCCCCGATGTCTGAGAGCTTGGAAGAGGGTTCGAGTTGCCAGCCTAACATCCTCCGTTACTGTACAAATTCTGTTGTATCTTATCAATTGTGGTTTCACAATTCCCCTATAGGTATGTTTCGGGTGATAACTAGTCTTATGTAAGAGCGCGTGGGTGTCGGTAGGTTTAACCCTCTGAGGTCGGCGCGATAGTCTCGCTTTTTTTCTTATCAGTGCAAAAGAAACTCAAAATACTCTGTTGATTTTGATCTTACATATTAAGTGTTGTACATCATTAGATCCTGATAAGTGTCTATTTTTTTTCTGGATACTCACAATAAAAACAAAGTGTTGTGCTTTTCGCCAAATAAAGAAAAACAAACATGATGCGCGTTCTGCCTTCTCTCTGTCAGTTAAGTCCATTCTGAAACGCGTCCGAAAATTAACTGTAATTCCGCGAATACTTGTCATACAGGCAATAGTGTTTTTCCATAATGAAGCTCGAACTCTCTTCTTTTAAATGAATTAATTTATATAAAAAACAAATATTCTCAGTTTATGTAATCTGTATGAAAAGAGAGAGATGTCAGTATTTTTCTTTCCAGCTCATTATACCTCATTAGGCGTTAATGTGCCACGCCCACGGAGAGCGCGCGGTATTCAAACGCAAATGATCTAAGGCAAGCCATTCAAACATGCCAACGCCCACCAGCTGGATTATAAAACACATCGAGTTTAGTATGTATCTTGTACAGCTGTGTACACAGCGTATCCTTTCGCTTTGAGGAATAATACTATCTAATAACCCTGGAATAGAAGTGCTGGTAGTTTCATTTGGAGGAGCAACGTATCCGGCTGATGTAGTAAGTCATTTATTCTTAAGTGCTTTGTTCTAATCGCGATATTGAATAGTGTCTGACTGTAAACCGCAAAAAGACTGTTTAAATATGAATTGCGTGTCTGTGTGTAGGCTAAATGATGAATGAACGGCATGCAGGCGCGCGCGCTTTGTTTACTACAGTTATACAGCGCGTGTCTGTGCCGTTCATTCACTCTCGCACTCTCACTATAAGCAACAAGCTGCTAATTCACATATACTAATATATCATACACAATATGTTACAGACTAAATATGAATGTTTAGACAAGATTTTGTGATTAGTTTTGGATAGATTATAAAGTTTTGACTGTAAAAAAAGACTACTGTCACATTAAATAGGTAAGCTTTTGTTCACCAATTTCTGCTCATAGTTAAATATACTATAGCATGATGTTTTGTCAAAAATAAAGTAGGTATATTGAATTATCAAATAAGATGTTATTATAGTGTGTAGGCTAAATGATGAATGAACGGCATGCAGGCGCGCGCGCTTTGTTTACTACAGTTATACAGCGCGTGTCTGTGCCGTTCATTCACTCTCGCAACTACATTAGTAAACGTTATGTTTACATGAACACATCCAAACTATATTGCTATAGCCTACTAAGATGAGTAAAAATAGACTGAAATATGTTGAAATAAAATGTCTGTATAAGCAACAAGCTGCAAATTCACATGTATATACTAATATATCATACACAATATGTTACAGACTAAATATGAATGTTTAGACAAGATTTTGTGGTTAGTTTTGGAAAGATTATAAAGTTTTGACTGTAAAAAAAGACTACTGTCACATTAAATAGTTAAGCTTTTGTTCACCAATTTCTGCTCATAGTTAAATATACTATAGTATGATGTTTTGTCAAAAATAAAGTAGGTATATTGAATTATCAACTAAGATGTTATTATAGTGTTTGTTCCAATATTCAAACTAATGAATCCTTACCTTTTTTAATACGTATGATAAAATTTATACTTTTTACAAAGAAATACACTTGAAATATTGTTAAAATTGTAATTGTTGTTGTAATTGTAACCTATTTGAAATTGGTTTTGTAAAAATTTATTTGTAAAATATGTATATATAGATCATTTCTTTTGTCCTTGCATTCTTTGGGATCCTGTGACTCACCTGTGTGAAAGGGCTAATTAATATGCAGCTCATTATCCGGCCTTTGTCTTCTCAGGTGTGAACACGCCTCCACGCATATTGCCTTTCCAAACAAAAGGTGTCTTATAAAATTTAAATCAATGTATTGTTTTGTGTAAATGATTAGGCAGGATGATTTTCAGATCATTTTGAAGCAAAAATTCTAGGCAACAACACTCATTAGTCAAAAGTCTTGTGGACACATATTTAGTATGTGTTTTGTGGCCTTATTTCAGACACTTTAAGTTTTAGGTTTTTCAATAACCATGCATAAACAATATTCTCTCAAAAATGCAAACATGTACATACATGTTGCACACATATTACGGTAGCCCCGTTTGTGCTATATAGAGTGAATTTACACCTTTTCCATTAACATGTTTATAAATAACTGAAAAAAGCACAAATGTCAGAGCATGTCAGAACACCTCAAGGACCCCAAAAAACCCTTAGACCTCAGAGGGTTAAAATAGACCCTCGTCCCCAAGGTGCCCTCCCCACCATCCCCCCTAGTAATAATAATATACACTTCGGTATCCAGGAACTCAATTTTTTCTCGTTGTAGATTGTATTTGACTGAGATCGAGGCATGATGTTGGTTGAGAATGGTAATGAACTCCAAAAATCTCCGAATGGTTCCAAACGCCAAAAATATCATCCAAATATCGTATATACACACTGGGTAGTTTATGGCACTTAGTGAAAGCTGTTGTCTCCCAATTCGCCATATATATATATATATATATATATATATTAGCATATGCAGGGGCGAACTTCTTCCCCATTGCTGTACCCGAAACTTGGAGATACTGTTTGGAATCAAATTCAAAGTCATTTCTGGTAAGACCCAGTTCTAACAAAGCAAGCAAAGCCTCATCTGGTCTGGAGGGGTCGGGATACTTTACAAGGATCTCCTGGACTGCCTTTAAGCCCAACCGGGTATCTATATTAGTATAGAGCGAATCGATGTCTATGGTGAAAAGCATCCCGCCAGGTGGCACTTTAATCCGTTTTATCTTTGCTACAAAATCAAATGTGTCCTTGACATAGCTGTCATGTTTTTGTGACAAGGGATTCAGGAAGGAATCAATAAAGGCCGCAATCCTGTATGATTCGCTCCCACAGTCCGACACAATCGGTCGTCCAGAAGGGACCTGATTCGGGATCGTCCAAACTTCCGGAGACTTATGAATTTTAGATAGGAGATAAAATTTCCTGGGCTGTGGGGGATCTTCCCCGAAGAGATAATATTTCTGTTTAGCTGTTATTCTCTTCCTTTCATATAGATCGCTGACAATTTCCCGAATCCTCTTCTGGGTCTCCAATTGGAGAGAGCCAGTCAAAGGTAAGTAGTGTATTGTATTACTTAATTGTCTGTAAGCTTCGGTCAAATATTGACTCCCGTCCATTATCACAATTTTCGAACCCTTATCTGCAGGTTTTATTATAATATCATGGTTGGATTTTAAATGATTGAGGGCCTTTCTTTCCTCCATCGACAGATTACTACTCCTCTCCCCATGGAAGCAAATTCTCTCGAGAGCTCGTCTATCTTGTCTGATTAGCTGTTTGATGGGCTCTGATACTGAGTCCCATTCAGGCTCCCAAGAAGAAGGGTTGATAAACGGTTCAAGAGAGAAGTCCATGGTATGAGCAAAATGGTCTAAAAGTTTAAGCTTCCTATGATATAAGTGGAGATCCCTGTAAAGTTCCCTCCTATCTACCCCCAGACGGTGTAGGAATGTAAAAGAGTCCTCTCTCTAGTAATGTCTCCTCAGCCTCAGACAGAATAAAGGTAAGTGAAAGATTTAAAATATTTGAAAGGGGCTGTATAATATTCCTAGGTCCCCCTATTCTAAGTTTAAGACATCCAGTTATGCATTATTTTAATTGCCATGCCAGTTGTCCAATGGATCAAGTCCCTCTGGTTGACATGAAACTGATCTTCCTCAATCCCTCCCAAGGTCCTAAAATTCTCCTCCAAAAAGAGGTTTACCTCCCTTGCTAGGGTTTGTACCTCCAATGGGAGTTGGATAGAAATTTGGATCCGAGGGACCCAGATCTCCGCCCGAGGGAAAATACCTCTAGCTCGTGACATCAACTGTCAAAACTGCCCCTGGATGGTGGCCAACTTGTTTTTTCTAAGGCAATTATTAAGGCCAACTGAGAGAAGGACTTTTTGTACTCTAAAACAGGGGTCTAATTTACCCAGAACTTCCTTCAAATGAAGAATCTGAGCTCCAGGAAAACTGTCCACCTGGATTAGAGGATGTTCAATTTTTGGAATCCTGGAAAGGTTGGAATCCCCCATTATTAGAATGGGTTGTTTAATCTCTACTCTCCACTGTACCATTTTTTGATATGTATTACAGTGGCGGGTAGGTTTCCTAAATCGGGGTACCCCAGCCTCAACCATGTCATCATCCAGATTTAAGGAGGTTCCCCTCTCCACTAAAAGTTCTACTTCCTCCTCCACTCGGAATTGTGACTCTGAAAGAATCACCGCCACGTTGGACTGTGGAACTCTTTCCTCCCTTACCCCAGGTAAACCTTCCGCCCCTCCACTGGTACCCCCTATATAAGCGTCCCCCGACAGGTTGAGTTCAAAATTGGATTGAAAACCCAAACTGTCATTTAGATTGTCTGTTGAAGAGGCTGGATGTATCTCAGCTATACAGGTCTGACACCTGTTCCTCAACTCTAATCCAAAAGGGGTGGACCCAGGCCTGTTTTCCCCAAAAAAAGATGGATTGGGTTTAAGGTAGGGTTTAGGATTGGGATTGGGATTAGGTTCAGGAGTCGGGTTAGGTTTAGGAGTGGGATAGGAGTGGGGATTAGGTTCAGGAGTTAGGTTAGGGTTAGGTTAGGTTAGGGTTATAGGGATAAAAACGAAAAGTGCACCCCCCTGAAGTGCACCCCCTGAGGTGCACTTCCCATTATCTCGAGTTCTATAGGTCCTAGAGTTCTGAAACTCCGCCCATATACTAATTGGGGGGTGGGGAGCCGATTGCACTTGGTTTGGGCGCTCTAGCGCCACCAGGCGCCGAGATACAGAAGTGCACCCCCTTTATTTTTGCACCTAGACAGCTGAAACTCCGCCCATATACTAATTAGGGGGTGGGGAGTCGAATGCACTTGGTTTGAGAGCTCTAGCACCATCGGGCGCCGAGATATGGTACTGCACCTAGGGTTGACTTTCGCAAAATCAGGGCTATTTTCCAGGGTTGACTTTCTCAATTTCAGGGCTATTTTCCAGGGTTGACTTTCGCAAAATCAGGGCTATTTTTTAGGGTTCACTTTCGCACTTTTCAGGGCTATTTTCCAGGGTTGACTTTCGCACTTTTCAGGGCTATTTTCCAGGGTTATTTTTCTACTTTTTCAGGGCTATTTTCCAGGGTTGAGTTTCTCTATACAGCTAATCAGGGTTGAGTTTCTCTATACAGCTGATCAGGGTTGACTTTCTCTATACAGCTGATCAGGGTTGACTTTCTCTATACAGCTGGGTGGAATTTCTGTGTATAGGGGAGGGGGATAGGGAGGGTGGTGGGACTTGTGTTTTTTGGGTGGTGGGACTTGTGTTTTTTGGGTGGTGGGACTTGTGTTTTTTTCGGAGGTGGGACTTGTGTTTTTTGGGAGGTGGGACTTGTGTTTTTTGGGAGGTGGGACTTGTGTTTTTTGGGAGGTGGGACTTGTGTTTTTTGGGTGACATCTTTCCTGTCTCACACTCACTCCCATTGATCTTTTCTGTCTCTCACACTCACTCCCATTGATCTTTCCTGTCTCTCACACTCACATCCCTTACCAATTTATCCGGGCTTGGGACCGGCACTGACATTACACTGCTTGTGTAATGTCAGAGTCTGGGTTACTGTTAATTTTTTATTATTTATTTATTTATTTATTTATCTTACAGTAATACAACACAAAACACACCAAATACTGACTTATATGAAAACAAAAATTTAGCCTAACCCACCACCAACACCAACCTCTAATCCTAACAACTACAAACTAATACTAATTACTAACAATTACTACACACTAATCCTATTATAATTACTGACACTAACCCTATAGAAAAACTCCATCCCTATACCCTTTCTTTTATCATTGCAGTGCGTTTGCTGCAAAACGCATTATACATGTGCACATGAACACCCATTGCTTGGCACTGCTCTATGTATTGGCTGTAAGCCTCTTTTGTAGGCACTTCGGCATGTACATTTATCAGACACTTCCATGCTGGTCCAGCAGAGGGAGCAGCTAGCTGGGAGATAGCGTGGCACCAGCTTCCTACTATTCTGGCTCTCTGTGGAAGTGTCCACCTCCACAGACTCCTCTTCCAGAGGCTTAGAGATGATATTTTCATCCACACACATCTATCTTTATAGCCTAACACGTAGCTGGGATCCGCAGTTTCAATGGTAGCGCCTCGTGTAAGCCCCACAGCTTCATACCATATACTCGAGGTAAAAGAAAGCGGGACAGGACTTGTAATGACCTAAGACGTGCCTGGGTCACAGGGAGGTCATCCAGAAGTCTCTTAGTTTGTCAAAAGTGATGTAATCTTTGTTTTGAATGAGCCCAATTGAGCTCCCAAACGTCATGACCTTCAAAAGGTCCTGGTCTTTCAATGATTTGGGAAGCCTGAGCAGGACCTCTATGGCACAAAAGTAAGACATTAAACGGCAAGGTTTATGTATTTTATTCATTTTTAATATTTATAATAAATCGCTGATATGTTTAGCATTCACTTTCGTTACCAATTACTATAAAATGTATAATAAATAATATTTATACATATTTATTTCTATTATTTTTTAGGTTCAGTTTCAATTAAATTTCTTTACAAAACAAATAATTAAAAACAATAATAAAGTAAACGAGTTAAAATCAATACATGAACAATCACTCATTGTATTATTATAATATAAAAAGACAATTTCAGACACATTTGGTAATGTACATTTGTAGATTTACAAGCATTTATAAATACATGTTATATTTACAAATATCTGTAACATTTTGAATAAATAAATGTTAATTGACCACTAGAGGGAGACACAGGATAATGATGGAAACTATGAATGGAATTAAATGCATTGATCTGGTTATTTTGTATAAATGCTGTGTAATAACAGTATTGTTTTATACAATTATTGTACATAGAGAAATGCATTTATTTCCATTCATAGTTTCCATCATTATCCTGTGTCTCCCTCTAGTGGGCAAGTACATTTTTTTTATTCAAAATGTTACAGATACTTTTAAATAACATGTATTTCTAAATGCTTGTAAATCAACAAATGTACATTATAAAATTTGTCCGAAATTGTGACTTTTATATTAGATTAATACATTTAGTGGTTGTTAAAATATTGATTTTAAATTGTTTACTTTATTATTTTTTTTAATTATTTGTTTTGTAAAGGAGTTAAAATGAAACTAACCCTAAACCATAATATAAATACATAAATACATATTAATACAAATAATTTTTTAATACATTTTAAAGAGTAATTGTAAACGAAATTGAATGTAAAACAAATCAGTGATTTAATATAAACATTTTAAATGAATAAAATATATAAATCTTGCCGTTTAATGTCTTATTTTTAAACACAAAGCAAATACCATTGAAATAAAGTATTTTTAGAAATGGAAGAAAAATGGAAGCTTTAGCCTTAAGTTCTGACAGGAAGACTCAATTGCTGCGCCACTTATTACCTTCTCATCTATCCAATCGTGTCTAATACTTGCGGTATAAAAGACCGGTACTTACACATGTTTGAGTTCGCAGTTGCTGACACTTTTATTTACCTCCATCCTCCCCACCACCTCCAAGATGGTTCCTTCCCCTCCATCCTCCACACCACCAGCACCAGGAATGGTCCCTTCTTATACCTCCAGGGGGTCGGCTGGACGGGGCCTACGCCAAAGAACTTTATTGCTTGCTGGGCTATCAATAAATGTATTTTTGTTACACTATTTATTTTCCGAGTGTTTCTGGTAGAACTGTAATTCAAAAGGATCTTTCTTTAGAGAGCTGACATGCTCACTACCTCCAACAGATGGCACCTATATTAATTCCAAAATTGTATTATATTGGCCATGTCTCTGTTATACTCTAAAATATAGAATTCATTTTAATTATATTTATAAATTTATTTGGCAATTAAAAAAAAAAAACAAGATCTTATTTATTGCATAAATATTTATTATACCATTCAAACAATTTAAACTAATTAAATACTTGACTATAAATATTCTTTAATAATATCTTAATAAATATTGAAATGCATAACTCGAAAAAAATAATCATATATGTGCAAAAACAACTATAATTCAAAGGTCTTGTTCAATACTTACACCAGATGGCACAATCTGAATATAAGAATAAGTATTTTCAAAGTTAAGTCTATTTAATTAGTTAATACATCATTCATTATATATATATATATATATATATATATATATATATATATATTATATATATATATATATATATTCTTTTTACATTTAATAAAAGTGTAACAATGGATTATGGGTTATTAAATTCATTCTAAATAAAATAACAGAAAATGATATGCATTTTTGTTGCTTTCATTTCAACATGAAAAGTTCTAATTACAAATCGGGACTTTTATTATGGACAAACCCCCCGGAGTTTTGAAAGCAGAAGACGGCGATCGGCAAGCAAATCCATAGTGTCTCTGACAAGATAATTAGTTTAATTTTAGTTAAAGCAAGACCAACTTAAGTTAAACTAAAAGTAGACTTTCTAATCTTTATTTGCAAGGCTGCATTTTACCAAAAATGGAAAGGTAAGTGGCTGTTTAGGCTTATTTATAATGCAATAACAGGTGTAATAGCTGACTCAAATGAAATTACAATTTAACATATCAGGGATCTTTCAAAGGGTGAATAACAAATTATTTAATTGTAAAATGATAATTATTGTTTTTCCTTAATTTTAGCATGAGAATATTTAATTAGAAATAGTGACTTTTCATGAAAAAAAAAAAAAAACGGAGTTTTGAAAGCAGAATATGACACTCGGCAAGCAAATCCAGCTGTGTTTATGACTGGAAAATTAGTTTAATTTTAGTTAAAGCAAGTCCTACTTAAGTTAATCTCAAAGTAGACTTTCTAATCTGTATTTGCAAGGCTGCATTTTACCAAAAGTGGAAAGGTAAGTGGCTGTTTAGGCTTAATTATAACAGGTGTAGGCTAATAGCTGACTCAGAAAACCTGTGATGCTAAATAAAATTAATACCTTTTTTTAATTCATCAAAAACATGTATAAAACTGATAATACAGTTGAATCGCCACCTCTTAAAAACTATTGATCTCTTAATCATGAAGCGGGATTTATTGCATTATTCAATTAGTTTTTACAAATAAATTGTTATCTAAGTGTATATTTTTGTGGAGACATTGCATCTTCTTAAGGCACAGAGGGAGCTCCACAGCAGTATTAGAAATTCTTTGTTAGAACCTTAATTTTGCAAAGTAGCACACACACCAATGAAAGGAAATATTGAGTAATAAATTGGTTCTGTCAGTAATAATGGAAAACAATACATTGCACTGTTTTTTTTTTCTTGCATAAAAAAAAAACAAAAAGGAAAAATCAAAATGAATGTTTTTTTTTTCTTTTCAGGTGAAAATACAAAATAATAAAAATAAAAAATAAACGAAAAAAAGCCTGTTTCTGTTTTTTCACTGTTAATTATACCCAAAAAAAGCAAGAAAAAAACGTTTAACCTTGGTAGTTAGGATAAGTGTAGAGTGAAAAACCTATTTGTTATTTTGTTTTATATTTGCGTTTTAAGGGTTATTGTTAGTTTTTTTATGTGCCTTGGGTTGATTTAACCTCAAATTGAAAAAGAAAATAAAGGTAAACATATTAGTGATCTTTTGATCAACATTAAAAAATTAATAGGTTAGTTTTTTTGTTTCATTTTTAATGTGTAATATTGTAGTGGTACAACAATTGTAGTTAATTCATGTTTAATTTTTTCTTTAGCAACGAAAATGTTCCATTTGATGTGGCATCGATGGAAAACACGAAAGGGTTGATTTCATCTTATTTTGGATTCCGAACAACGGAAGAATTTCTGAGGAACGATTCAGTACATGTTCCCCTTTTCCCCACTGTCGTGGTTGATGCGTCAGAGTCGCTCGTGTACAATTTTGATTTTGATGGCATTGTGGTTCATCTAGCAGATGTTAGCCACTTAACTGCAGGAATCCATTATTTATTCGCCGGGAAAGTAGATGGATACAAATTGTGTAACCACTGGCACATTTTAAAAAAACATCTGGTCCTCCAGAAGTACAGTGCTGACGGGGTCAATGCTCTCCAAAAGAGTGTGGGTATTGTTCTGGGCTATGTTGATGGCGGTTACTTCCTCAACCTAACCTGCATTCCTGCGAATCCAAACAGCGCTCACCCCATGTTCAAAAGCCAAATGATCTTGAAGGCCCATGCAATTGGCATGATTAATGCGGTATTTGACAATTTTTCCATGAGACTGAAAAGTGTGTCGCCACAAGACCTGGAGCGGCCTACTCTACAAAAGACCAATCTCAGTGCATTGGGAAGGATAAACATCTTGAATGCGGACCAGCAATTTATCCTGCAGCACCTCCACCAAGCGTTCCTTGCTGTCAATGATGACATTGACATGGCGATGATCATGACGATCAGGAAATTTGGTCAAAAGGATGATCGGGTATTCGACTTGAACAAGCTGGTCAATGAAAGTGGAATTGTCAATGTTTATTATCACGTAGCTTGCAACATTCGCTCACGGGACCCATCAGTTGACATCTTGTGGTCTCGGTATGGTCTCCAGGAGGTGGTGGGACAACGTGGCACTTTGTTCCCGGTGTATTCCATGGCTGAAAGCGCAAATTATCAGTCCAACCTCGACCACATGCCACTTCATGTTCGGGACATTCTAAGTCAGGTTCTGCGCGTTGAAGATTGCAGAGTCAACTTTCTGCAATTATATGCAGTGACTCCACACTGCCACCAGGCCACCCCTGCTAAGCACCCAGTGAGCAGGGTGATCACAACTTGTGATCTCCACATTGAAAAGCATCGCCGTATGATTCTGAAGGACGCTAAAAACTATGTCGAACACATGGACGATCTGGCACTGAAGACCAGTGGAAGGACCTTTGCGAGGCTGGAGGGGGTTTTTCTACCTAACCCAGGCTTTCCAGATGTTGTGGATGCCAAAGAATTCTTTGACCTGATGATGCTCGACAGCATGTTGGAGACAGTGCCCATGCTACTTCCTTTTAAGGATAACAACGATGGCCTTGGGTTAAGGCACTTTATTCAGCCTATTGCAACATACCTTAGCAGCACGCTATTCGATCTCCTGCACCACCAGAAGGGGCTCGGGGGATTCGAGAGCTCATGGAAGGCCTTCCAGATAGAACCGGCTCTCGAACATTTCTTTTATGGACGGGGCGTGTGTGTGTCATCGAGGCAGTATGCCTCATCCCTAGGTGTGTGTTCCACCAGTTCTAACAGCATTACAAGAACGAGGGGAGTTCTAGGTCTGAGTCCAATAGGATCAGCTAGTGTTGGCGAAGGTCCTCCTCCCCTGGACACATGGTTTAGTGAGGAACTCCAGAGGCTAAGAGTCCTGCGACTCTTTCCTCTAACAGACTGCCTTCAAGCCGGCCCACAAGTTGTGGGAGAAGAGTTGGTCCGTATCCTTCTCTGCGACCTGCATGCAAGGAATGACGGTATAAACATGGCTTCGTGGAAAGGGCCTGACCGCCCCGTTGGCCGATTATGTGATTGCCGTTCGGTTGGGGAGTTTGCTAGGGAGGTGTGCGAAATCAAAGCATTTGGATACCCCCACACGTTTGGACGGGCTGTGGAGCTGGTCACATCCTACAGCTTTGACCCAGTACGTTGTTTGCAGTTTGGATTAGGGAAGCTGAAATACTTCCCGAAGATCAAATATTGGGATGAGCACCGCAATAAGAAGGCCAAGTGGAACTTTAAGGACTTTGTTGAACTCCACACTCCTTCTCAACTCCCATCCGCTGCATCACGCGCAGCAGCGTACTTAGGTGACATCTGTGCCAAAATTGAACAGCTCGATCTATCATACTCAAGGAATTTAACAAAGTACCGTGAGCATGGGATGCCGTGGATGGAGACCTGTATTGAGAGGCTCCCAAAGTCTTTGCCGAAAGACAGATTAATTACGCTGCTGGCCTTCCTTGGGTCAATTGGAATGGTTCACAACGGGGATTTTGTTTCATTTCAGAAGCTCGGTGAGCTGGAGCGGCAGCTACCCGTAACGCAGCGCCACATGAAGGAGTTGCGTATCCTGTCTCCACTTCTTTTGGTCCAGTCTCCTCAGATATGGAGATTTCACGAATCTGTCACTACAAAGCTTGTTCTGCCTCCAGTAGCGCCAGCCAGACCAGCCCATCCACGTCCTCCTGTAGCCCAGGACATAAAAGAAGTGGTTGACTTTGAGGTTGAGGAGGAACCCGAAGAGGAGGTGATTGTGAGAGTATAGCCATCCACAGTCCCTGCCAATGTGAATGAAAGGTGGACGGATATGGAGACAGGATACATTGATGTGAGCCAAGACATGAGCCACAGCATAGCTTATGAAGTTTATTTGAGGCTCTACAGAGAAAATTCTATCCCTGTCCGTACTTTAAGTTCCTTCAAAAGGAAACGCCAGCGGCTGATGGCAGTTGTGTGATTTTCACACATTTATTTTTTCTTCTTATTTTGTAAATGGTTCGGGTTTTGCACTTATAATTTAAAGTGAAGATTTTTTGTTATTTGAAAAAAAATTGACATGTTTTTGACAAA
Source organism: Gila orcuttii (assembly GCA_026230005.1). Classification (NCBI taxonomy): domain Eukaryota; kingdom Metazoa; phylum Chordata; class Actinopteri; order Cypriniformes; family Leuciscidae; genus Gila; species Gila orcuttii. The sequence goes on along the minus strand of JAPDVR010000003.1, from coordinate 1,684,306 downwards.
GGAGTAGATTCAAAGTGAATATTTTTGGTTAGGCTTTGTAAAATATTTAATTTTTCCTATTTTGTTTAAACCGTCTGCTTCAAAGAGAAGTTTTTTTTGTTGTTGTTAGGCTTTGGAAAATATTTAATTTTTCCTGTTTTGTTTAAACTGTCTGCTTCAAAGAGAAGTTTTTTTTGTTGTTGTTAGGCTTTGGAAAATATTTAATTTTTCCTGTTTTGTTTAAACCGTCTGCTTCAAAGAGAAGTTTTTTTTGTTGTTGTTAGGCTTTGGAAAATATTTAATTTTTCCTGTTTTGTTTAAACCGTCTGCTTCAAAGAGAAGTTTTTTTTTTTTGTTAGGCTTTGGAAAATATTATATTTTTCCTGTTTTGTTTAAAAAATCTGCTTCAAAGAGAATTAAAAAAAAAAAATTTTTTTAGGTATTTTATTATATTTACTTTTTTTCTAATGGAAGTAGATTGTAGAACAGATGGTTAAATCGTGAAAAACTAAAGAAAAAAAAAAAAAGAAAAAAAACCCAACCCCCCCCCCCCCCCCAAAAAAAAATATAATAACCAAAAAAAAAAAATATATATATATATATTTTAACCCAGCCTCTAACATGATACAAAGCAGTGCAGTGTCAGTGCCGGTCCCAAGCCCGGATCAATGGGGAGGGTTTTAACTCACTTATGGTGCACTTTGTCAAGTTCACCAGTTAGTCACCAACACTACATTTCCCATTACACTCACCGGCCCTCACCTGCATTCACTTACTGACTCCTTACCTGCACAATATCTACCTGAACGGTTTGTCTTCTGTCATCTGCTCCATTCATCCATCTTCAGTCATCGCCATATCTGCAAATCAAAACAGACATCTTTCCTGAACACTGTATAAATCAGTTGCTCATCTGTTCCCATCATTTTGATCACATGCTTCTGTAAATAAACTTGTTGATTAATTAACCCGTGTGAATCCTTTAACTGTGTTTAAGAAAATAAATAAGTATTTATATGTTATTTCACCATGTATTTATTGTAAATGTAAAAAATATTAATAAGTATAACGTGTATAAATGATATAAGATTTAATATCCCCTAATAATTTCACATATATGTACACTAATTGTTTAAAATAAGTTTGTCAGTACACCACCATTTATACAAATGTAATATATCTATATGATTAGTGATGTAGTTCATTCACAACACTGTTATGTCTCCCTCTAGTGGGCAAGTGCAATTTATTTATTATACTTTTCAAAAACAGTTTTGGAAATAACAATTAATTATAAAATATATATTAAAGTAACATTCATGAATTTATAACATTTGAATATATTGTAAATGTGTACTTTTATTAGATAATACTAAAAAAATAGATTTTTAATTGTTGTAATGTTATTAAATCGTTCTAACTGTTGTACTAGATGAATGTAATTATTTCAGTCCATCGAAAGTTTATATTTATCCTATGGCTTCTCTGTAGTGGGCAAGCAACATATATTAAACATTTCAAAATCAGAATTGCAAATAATATATAATTATAAAATGTTTATATATATATATATATATATATATATATATTAGTGCTGTCAAACGATTAAAATATTTAATCGCGATTAATCGCATTAATGTCATAGTTAACTCGCAATTAATCGCACATTTTTATCTATTCTAAATGTCCCTTGATTTCTTTTTGTCCCATTATTTTTTCTAATTTTAATGCGCCTCTCACTGTTATAACATAAAAGCAAGCAGCTACTGCGTGCATAGTTTGGCATGACTTAATAATTCCTAAAAAGCGGACATCAGTTCATCGCAATCTCACACATCCCTGTTATTATCAATGAAGCTGACTGCAAAATTAATCTTTCATACACTTTGTTTGTTATAATCAGAGGATTTGCCAGCATACAGAATTCAGCTCTGAACAAAAAGTCAGTTTTGAGCATTGAGGGGAGTCTATCTTAAATGCTTCTGATTGGCCATTGCGTTCAAGAAATCAACACATATGTCTGTGATTGGCTACATCGCTCAACGCTGCAAACATGTTATAAAAAGAAACTCTGGCCTGTAAATCGTTTCTATTTTGTTTTAGTTGTTCTTGTTGCTTTTCTGCAACATATGAATAAAAATGTATTAGTTTTTAAGTTTTTTTCATAGATATTTCTAGTTTGCGGGAGTCCCGCGAATCGTTTTATTCTCCCGCAACGCGCACACACAGAGTGAGTGCATTACCGCCCGCGCCGCACTCTATTGCGTTGGGAGTGCACGTCTCTAGATCAAAGGCATCCATTTCGGCGTCTCGCGCTCACCATCCACTCAAAACGTAATGTTAGCCTACTACTTAGACATTGGCTGCGTTCGGAATCGCATACTCAATGAGTAGGTACTTAATTTCAGTGAGTACTTACTTAACGAGCGCTAAAAGAGTAGGTACTTTATAGCCAAATCTCGTTGAGTATGAAATGCGTTCCGGACATCATCCGCCATGTTGACGTTATCATGTGACCTACGACGCGTTATCACAAGCGCAACAACTTAAAAGATGAACGACACGTTTAATTCATCTATCTGTAAATATCTTGATATTTATTAAACTTGCTCATTTTGTGGTATTGTTGAAGAAACAGCTGCCAATTTATTTTGTGAATACATTTAGGGTTGATTTAAGTTGTTATATTTTAAACCCTACTAATGTGACCAACAGTTTTATCCTTATGACGATATTTTTTTTAAGAAACCCCAAAATCGTCATCTCTTGAATATGTTGTTAATTTCTTTATTTTATACCCATAACGTTTCTCCTTTAAGTTTTCCTCTTTTCTTGATGAATTTACCTCTCGTTTCATCCCTCAGACTTATAACATCAAAACAATTTTTAATGTATTATGAAGAACTATTTAAAGATATTTAGCCTTGTTATTGTTATTTTTTCCTGTGTATAAATATCATATTATGATGTACACAAAGCAAAGATCTTTGTTTTCTGTTTTGTCATTATGATTGTTCATTGTTAGATACAACCAGGGTGCGATTTGCCGGGGGGGGATGCGAGGGATTTAATGTATCCCTGCCTCTGCTTAATTATTTTTATCCCCGGTGGGGATAAATTTATCCCCCCCTCAAAGTGATCAGTGCTACTACACTAGTGGCGAGACGGATAACAATACTTATCACGGATCCGTGGTTTGATTAAAGTCAATTTTATTTTAAAATGCGCTACTTTGGCTGGATCTGATATAACTGCCGCAGCCTCTGTGATCACCACTCTGTAGACTTGCTCAATGTCCCGCCCACGGCGCTATCTGATTGGTTACACATCACGAGTAATAGCCTATCAATATGAGGCGCCGGACTAGACAAAAGCGAAGCGAACTGCGCGAGAGAGACCTTCTTTCTGTACATTTTTATCTCTGTTTTAGAGATTGAATTGAAATAAAATATTAACATTACTGCCCTAACTATTTCTGAATAGGATGTGTACTTCATAAATATTTGGAATAGTATGGAAATATAAGGTTCAGATCACTAAAAACATGTATGGAAATGGAAGAGTCATCGGTGGAGTCTGGATGTCATCTACTGGAAAAGTTTGGTACTGCGCACAAAAAAAAAACATTCCTAAAGCTCATTTATTGAGACATCAACTTAAAATCTGGCCCAGAACTTGTTCAGATATGTAGCATTGGTTTTCTTGACGTTTTAGAGTTGAAAATGTTTTGTAAATATATATAAAATACATCAATATGTATTTTATATATATATTTTTTTAATTTTCATAAACTTTACTTTTACAACTTTGTTTTACTTCTTTAATAATCTGAGAAGTGTGCTCTTTTAGTCCCCTGTTAGTTCGCAGTGCATTAAGTAATGTTAACAAATAAAACTTTTTATTTTAATAATCAATTGTAAACATTGAAATTAACATTAGCAAAGATCAATAAATGCTGTAGAAATGAGGTTCATAATTAGTTCATGTGAATTAAAGTAGTTAAATAATGTATGAAACCTTATTGTAAAGTATTACCGAAATTACAACTGGAAAATTTGCGAGATGGTCTGGAATGAAGGGATTAAGGGACTGTCCGAGGTGCTGAAATAAAAAACAGTGAACGTGAAACCAAGAGTTTATTTTATTTTCTTGTTTCAAAAATATTTCTGAGGCATAAAACCCCAACCGACAGAAACAATTTCATTATGTCAATCGGACTGGGAAGAGGCAAAGCAATACAGCAACAAACCTCAGAGAAGAATACATGAGGTGAGAGAGGTTTGGCATATAGCCACTGCTATCTGTAGTGTAGTGGCTATCCAGTGTCCAGTGAGATGGCGCCAGTGTGTTGGGCAAGCCGTCGGCCAGCTTCACGCTGCATCTGTCTTTTGTTTGCTGCTGTTTTATTTCTGTGTTTCTGCTGCCGGGATGTAACTAGCCTTCTCGTTTATATCGCGAAACTTTGTTTGACATCCGAGCGTCCTGTGAGGGCTTGGGGCTGTCTACGGATGGCTTGGGAGAACAGGCTGGAGGCCTCCCCCCATGGTTATCTAACATCCCAGACTACCTGCGCTGTTTCCCGTGTGATCTTCGCCGAAAAAAGCGCCACAGGAGACGTGGAAAGCGTGCCGGAGTGCTTGCTCGCCTCAAGGCTTACCTGGGGTCTTTGGATGTGCCTCGTCCTCGTCTCCTCTGTGGCGGGGGCGGCTGTCGCCCCGCTGTCTGTGGCTGCCGGGGTTCGGAGGTCCCGCGCCTGCGATGGATTCGACCTGTCTTCCCCGGCCCGTTTGCCGGGGTCTCGTCGCCTGTTGTGGGCTTTTCTCCTGCCGATTTGGCCTCACAGCGTCTGCTGGTGGGCCGGGCCTCTGCTGCCTTAGTGACAGCGTCTGGTTCGGGTGCTGCTCCTCCGACGCTGTTCCGCCTTCCTCGCGGCGTGACGCGCGGTGCCCTGGGGGCCGACACCGGGCTGGGAAACCCGGCGTTGGGGAGGAAACTTCGGCCGGACTGTCGACGTGGTGTGAATTCGGCTAATCTGCGCTCACTGCAGCGGGCCTCAATACCAGACAGCTTGGACTTAACTCTTCGTATGGCCCTGATTAATGTCAGATCACTGACCAACAAAACATTTGTGCTGAATGACTTTTTTACAACCCGCAAATTGGACTTTATGCTGCTGACCGAGACGTGGCTTCATGTTGGTGAGTCCGCTCCCTTTTCTGAGCTCCTCCCTCCAAACTGTACATTTTTTAGCTCTCCTCGGACCACTGGCAAAGGTGGAGGACTTGCCACTGTGTTTAAATCCACCTTCCAGTGTCGGCTGTCTGCGTCTGTCACCTACTCTAGTTTTGAGCTGCAGCTGTTTGAATCAAATTCCTCCCTGCCCATACTGTGTGCAGTTGTGTATCGTTCACCGAAATTCAACAAAGATTTTATCCAAGAGTTTGCTGGTTTTATAGCAGATACCAGGTTAAACTATGACCATTTTATAATTTGTGGTGATTTTAATTTACACTTATGTTGTGAAAACAAACCTATGGTGAAAGACTTTTTAAATTTTCTAAACTCTTTTAATCTCACTCAATCGGTGTCTGGCCCAACACATGAAAAGGGACACACATTAGACCTTGTGCTGTCTTATGGATTGTGTGTTCATGTAAATGAAATCTGTAACGTTTGTATTTCGGATCACTATCCTGTTTTATTTACGATCACAGTCCCATGTTCTGTTGTTAAATCTCCTGCTGCACGCTGTCGTCGTGTAATTAACAGCCAAACTCCAGTACAGTTCTCTGCTGCCTTCAAAGACTCTGTGCTCTATAACTTGGATGGAGGTGATGCTACTGGTGCTGATGAACTTATGAACCTTTTTAATTCAACCTGCACAAACATTTTGGACTCTGTAGCTCCTTTGAGGATAAAACGCACTAAACCACTTTCAGAGCCCTGGTTAAATGACGCCACCCGCTCGCTCAGACGTGCATGTCGGCAAGCTGAGAGAAGGTGGAAAAAAGATAAACTCAGAGTGTCATATGAAATCCTACAGCAATATTTATCTGACTATCAGAGAGCTGTAAAATCTGCAAAGTCTGATTTTATTTCTAAGCTGGTCACCAACAACTGTCATAGGCCACAGGTTCTTTTCAATATGTTTACTACAATTACAAACCCCCGTAACTCTGCTCCTTTTACACCTACAGCGGAACTCTGTGACTCTTTCCTAAAATTCTTTGTTGATAAGATTATTGCTCTTCGATCTTCTGTAACCACCTCTCCTGACCTAGATCCCTCTGTTCCTCCAATGTGCCTTGCAGTTCTACATCAGTTTGAGCCCATATCAATCTCCTCCTTATTTGAGGTGGTCAATCATTTGCGGCCCACAAATTGTCCTTCAGACAGCATTCCCTCTCGTCTTATTAAAGAAGTTTTTGATACCATTGGACCTTGTATTTTATCATTGATGAATACCAGTTTGGTCTCTGGTTATGTTCCGTCTGCATTTAAACACGCCGTTGTACAGCCCTTACTAAAAAAGGAAAATCTTGATCCCACTGTTTTATCTAACTTCAGGCCTATCTCAAAACTGTCCTTCTTATCTAAAGTCCTGGAGAAAGTAGTTTATAACCAGCTGCAAACATTTTTAATTAATCATAATGTTTATGAAAAGTTTCAGTCCGGCTTCAAACCCTGTCACAGTACTGAAACTGCACTTTTAAGAGTTTTTAATGACTTGCTTTTAACTATTGACTCAGGAGTCTCTGCTGTCCTAGTGCTCTTAGACCTCACTTCTGCCTTTGACACTGTTGACCACTCAATCCTCTTGTCAAGGTTGGAGAATTGTGTGGGAATCAAAGGTACTGCACTTAAGTGGTTTCAGTCCTACCTAACAGAAAGGAGCTTCTCTGTCCATCTTGGAGATTATTCCTCTGAGACAGCACCATTTACCTGTGGTGTCCCTCAAGGTTCTGTCTTGGGCCCCATTCTATTTTCGTTGTATATGCTGCCCCTAGCCTCCATTTTTGAGAAGTATGAGATCTCCTTCCATTGTTTTGCAGACGACATTCAAATTTACCTGCCCCTGAAAAGAAAGAGCTCATTACAGCCCCTGCTTGACTGTATGAATTATATTAAAACGTGGATGAACCTAAATTTCCTCAACCTAAATGAAGACAAGACAGAGGTCATAGTGTTCGGACATCCTGAACTGTTTGATGTGGACTCTCTTGGCCCTCTAACTTCAAACAACCGCTCAACTGTGAGGAGTCTTGGTGTTATGTTTGATAGTGCATTTAAACTTGATAAACAGATATCCACCACTGTTAGATCCTGCTTCTTCCAGTTGAGAACTATAGCCAAGGTAAAGGCCTATCTCCCGCATAAAGATCTAGAGAGGGTGATTAATGCCTTTATAACTTCTCGCCTTGACTATTGCAACTCCTTATATGTGGGCTTAGACAAAACATCTATTCAGCGCCTGCAGTTGGTACAAAATGCTGCTGCCCGCCTCCTAACAGGAAAAAAGAAGAGAGACCACATCACACCTGTGTTGCGCTCCCTCCACTGGCTTCCCATTCATTACAGGATTGATTTTAAAATCTTGCTTTTAACCTTTTAAATGCCTAAATGGATTGGCTCCATTGTATTTAACAGAGCTTCTTAATGTTCACACTCCAACTAGAGTGTTGAGATCCACCAATCTCCTCCTCCTGGATGTGCCCAGAAGCAGACTTAAAACCAGAGGCGATAGAGCCTTCAGTGTAGCTGCCCCAAACTTGTGGAACAACCTGCCACTCCAGATTAGAACTGCCCCAACTCGCGCACGCTTTAAATCACTGTTAAAAACACATTTCTTTTCTCTGGCATTTCCTCTCAGCTAAGTTTTGTTATCTTTCCTGGCAAATTTTAAACTTAATTTCACTATATATCATATACTGTATATTATAATGTTTTTGGTTGTAGTTTTACTGTGTGCCTTGTTGTATTTTTATCCTGTGAAGCACCTTGGTCAACCTTGGTTGTTTTAAGTGTGCTATACAAATAAAGTTGATATTGATATTGATATTGATACAGCCAAGCTGATCAAAAATGTGCTATATTTTATTGTCTCCAACTGAGCGTTCAAAGCTTACAACTACCTTACAAAGTTTAGGCCAAAGACATAGCTATATACCCACTGTCATCCCCCACGACCATTTTAATGAAAAGTTTTATGTTTTCATAGCAAAACTGTCTGTTTTGTCCTACTCAAAACACATATTCGACGCCCATTTTTGTTACGATAAACGCGCGTCAAAAACATGCGTTTTCGGTGACCCCAAAGCACACGTCGATAACGTGACCACAAAGCGCGCACGTTAAGAACGCGCGCTTTTGGTAAAAAAAAAAAGAAATAAGAAGCGCGTTATGGTTTGTCTTATTGGCTTATCGTTATGGTTTCGCAATCATTATGGTTTGGTTGTCGAAACGCACTCTTTTGGCTGGTCAGTGTGCAATCAGACGCCTGACCAGGCGTTAATGAATACTTTGGCTTGCCATAAATTCGCTAACACAGATAATGCATCTGTCTTTTCTATCATTTCACTGTAGCTCAGCATCGCGATGTAACGTTAACGTTATTACTTTAACAGCAGCAGTAAAACTTACTGGGAGGGGGATTTAATTCTTGCATGTTTTTTCGTTGTGCATGATCACAGTTCATATGTTTGGGAAAACATAAGCTATTAGAGTAAAAATATTGCGTTAGGCTACTTCATGAGTTAATAAGAAAAAAGATTTTACAATTCCTGCAAATGCAGTGATGAAGTTCATGTTTTCATTATTTATTTTTATGAATAAAAATGTTTCAAAACATCCCCGCCTCTGTTTTTTTCACAAATCGCACCCTGGATACAACTATGGTATCTTTCCATGACCTTTATGTAATAAGTTTATAAGTTTAAATTATATGAGCGACAGATGCACTAACACTTCATAACATCAGTAACTCGACAGCACAACCTAGAACAGGTTTCCTCTGCGTTTGTAATGTCTGCACAAGGAGACGTGCAGCTGCTCGGAGATCTCTCCTTTGGAGAAAACTGTTGACTTTATACTCGGAAATTGTAAGTATCGCTCCTCAGAATGAATTGCATTGTTAGCCCACCCAAAACTTAAACAAAATAATATTAAATGCTGACCAATACTTAATTATAGGCCTACTACTTTTTTATATACTAAAAATTATATAACTTAATAAAACAAGCAAAATATATTTTTTGTCATATGAGTTATTCGTGAATACACGCGTGAACATCTCAATTGTCAGTCAAGCAATGAATTAATGCATACATTAAATAATTATATTTTATATACTGACAACAATCGAAACATGTATAAATGAGTAAAAGAACAAATAAAAGTAACCATCACACAATAAACAAATGCATATACAATTCAACAACACATGAAACAAAGCTTTATTCAAACAAGCATGTATTTACAGGCGCTGAAGCCCACATCCTACTGCCATCTCAACACAGCGGTTCCCATTCTGCGGCTTTACTCTGATGAATTCACCAGAGGTGACCGTGCCTTCGTGCCGGAGCTTGTTGCTGCGCTGCGCTTCACAATCTGAGGCAATAAGGGCAGATGGAGAGATGGAGGGACACATATGGCACCGTTTCCAGGATTCAGCTCTGGGCTCCTCATCCTCAGTGCTCACACCAGTCTGAATAAATACATGTTTTGTTACTTTATAGATTTGTTTATTTACCTTATTTACAGCACATTTGTCTAATGTCAACAGTGTTGACAACAGTGAATTAACGTTATCTTATAATAATGCCACACATACATCACTCAGATGTCTTTTTCATGTTGTGATGTGCTCATCTGCAATATGCCAATACTTACAATATTTTCCTTTCAGATGTAAATAGACATTTTAAATAAGCGTGTTTAAGATGTATATGGTTATGTAAATCCACTTTAGATACGTTACGTGTGCTTAGAGCTTCCCTGTTAGCTAGCTATACAAAACATGTTTTTACAGCAAAATCACAACTAACTAACTACTTTACACCTTCAACACTTAAAACGTTTACTCTATAGTAGTTTAACACATAAGGAACCGCGTTTACTCACATTTGAAAACCCCCGGCATCGCTGATCTCCGTAATGTTTGATAATGACGTATGCTCTCGCGTGGCCTCCTGGGATAGATGAGTACAAGCTGAAAAACACTCAAATGTCTGGGCGAAAGCAGATCATCCGGGAACTTCTCGCCTACTCTTTTATGTATACTGATGTTTCGAACGTACTGCTTCCCTCACGTACTGTTTTCGCCTACTATGTAGTAGGAAAGTAGGCATATTCGAACGCACTATCGTCCAAATCTCGCGATAATTAGTACGTCAACCAGGTAATTCTCGCCTACTCTTTTATGAATACTGAGGATTCGAACGTACTTTTTCGCTCGCCTACTCTTTTCGCCTACTATATAGTAGGGAAGTATGCGATTCCGAACGCAGCCATTCTCTGTTACTACTCTTTGGTCGGCGCGCAAGCCCAAACAAGTGTGTGCGGCGTGCCTGTTGTTTTGTTTCCGGTCTAGCTATCCGGTGTGGTGTTGTAGTTTTTCTAACGTTACTAGTTGTTCCAACAGCATGTGAAAAAAACTAGTGTTTGCTAGGCCAAAAAGAACGTTAATCTCGCGATAAAAAAATGAACAACGTTAAAATGGGTTTGCGTTAACGCCGTTAATAACGCATTTAACTGACAGCACTAATATATATATATATATATATATATATATATATATATATATACATATATATATATAAGTCATTCAATTATAACATTTGGAAATATTTTACAAATGGGTACTTTAATTTGTTTTAAATTCATTTAATTTTATTAAATCATAATAAGTAGTTTACTAGATGAATTCTATTATTTCTGTGCATTTAAAGTTTATATTGTTATCCAACGTCTCCCTCTAGTGGTTAAGATACATTTATTTATCACACACTTCAAAAACAGTATTGCAAATAACATACAATTATAAAATACATATAAAAATAACATTCATGCATTTATAACATTTGGAAATAATATACATGTGTATTATTTTTACAATAATAAAAAAAAAACTAGATGTTTTTAATTGTTTTAAATGTTGTTAAATCATAATAACTATTGAACTAGATAAATCTAAATATTTTATTTTATTTTTAATTTTATATTGTTATCCTATGTCTCTCTATAGTGGGCAAACATCAATTAATTATTTTGAGTGAGTCATGACATATAGGCACTCTAAATGTAACCGGAAGTGAACATATAGGTCTGTGGCATGTGTGGTTCCAGAGATATTTACACTTCAAATTTTAACCTGAAGTGGCCATATCTCCTAAATAGAAGGTGGTATTGAAGCAGGGGTGTGGGTTAATAGTAAGGGTTAGGTCGATGGCTTTAAGATGACACCAGAGCCGTTTCATTCTGAGCTGTGGGGGCGGAGCCATGGGACCAATTACATTTGTGTATCCAAAAATTATCTTGGCCTAGGAAAACAACTCGTGATTGGTGTCCTTGTAAAGGTGAAGTTAATGTGAGTGACAGGGAAGTTCCCTGCGAGTGAGTGTGACCCACATAGCAATTTTTCTCTGGCCCAGCTCTGTCCCACACAACCAGCTTTTGCTTGCCCCACATACCGCAATGAATGACGGTGCTAGTGTTGACCAGGGGTGCGTTTCACAAAGCCAACCATGGTTGGAAGTTTCGTCGTTAAAAATAAAGTTCAATGGAAATTGCAATCATAGTTGGCCAACGATGGTTTTGGGAAACGCAACCCCAGGTCTGGATTCCAGACAAGGGCCACACATGGGCAATAACTGGACCAAGTCTCAGCCAATTTAATTACCCATAACTGGCCCAGATCAAAATGTAACCTTGGGACCAAAACATAACCTTAAGTAAACCAGATCAACACCCGTATTTAAGCAGAAATGCCAGAACTTAGCCACACTGCGACTGAAATAAAGGCGAACTAAACCTGGCAGCAACAATATGGGCCACAGATGGGCCAATGAAAGATCCATATCTCAGCCACCTGTGTGACCATAGCTGGCCCCATTCTGGTCTGGACCAGATGATTTCCACGTCATCCCCAACACCACCATAACCAAGCCACTTCCACACCCCTCCCAGATGAAGTCACAACAAGACAGTATTCTGAACAACTATTTAATTGTGTTAAAGATAAAAGCATTGGCATCTGACATTTTTCAGTTGTTAAAAACAATTCCTCTCTAAAATTACACTCCTCTCTCAGTTCATTAAAAAAAATAATAATAAAATAAAACTCCTCTCTCAGTTCATTAAAAAATAAATAAAAACAAAAATAAAACTCCTCTCTCAGTTCATTAAAAAACAAATAAAAACAAAAATAAAACAAGTTCTTTTTTTTTTTTTGCACATGCAATTGGTATACTTAACGCATTATTCAGTAATTTTTCAATTATACTGAGAAGGAGCGGCCTACTCTTCAGAACACCAATCTTTCTACATTGGACAGGATGAAAATCTTGGATGCGGACCAGTAATTCATCCTGCAGCACCTCCACCAAGCGGTCCTTGCTGACAATCAGGACATTGACACGATGATGTTCTTGACAATTAGCAAATTTGCTAAAAAGGATGATCGAAGAGTCGACTTGAGCAAGCTGGTCGGCGAAAATGTAATTGTCAATGCCTCTTATACCGTTGCTTGCAACATTCGTACATTTGACCTCTTGTGGGTCTGGGTCTTGGCTCCAGGAGGTGGTGGGACAACGTGGCACTTTGTTCCCCGTATATTCCATGGCTGAAAGTGCCAATTATCAGTCGAACCTCGACCACATGCCACTTCATGTTCGGGGCATTCTAGACCAGGTTGAGCGCCATGAGGATTGCCATGTCAACTTTTTGTAATTATATGCAGTGACACTGCCACCAGGCCACCCCCACTAAGCACCCTGTGAGCAGGTTGATCAAAACTTGTGTTCTACATATTGAAAAGAATTTCCGGATGATCCTTAAAGGGATACTCCAACATTTTTAATTATTAAACTATGTTATTCCCTTAACTAAGGGGAGTTGATACACACCTCTGTCGTCTCAGTGCGTGCACCTAATCGCGCCAGAGCGATTGAGTGCATGCACTGAGACGAGATAGAGGTGTGTATCAACTCCCCTTAGTTAAGGAAATAGCATAGTTTAATATGAAAAAATGGTGGAGTATCCCTTTAAGGACGTTAAAGTATATGTTGAACACATATACGATCTGGCACTGAAGACCAGCAGAAGGACCTTTGTGAGGCTGGAGGGGGTTTTTCTACTTAACCCATGTTTTCCTGGGGTTGTGGATGCCATTGATTTTGTCAACCATTGGTACTTCTCCACCTGGAGACGTGGTTTCAGCAGGAACTCCAGAGGCTAAGAGTCCTGCGCCTCTTTCCACTAACAGACTGCCTTGAAGCCGGCACACAAGTTGTGGGGGATGATTTGGTTCGTATCGTTCTCTGCAACCTTTATGAGATGAATGACCGGATACCCATGGCGTCGTGGAAAGGGCCTGACAGTCCAAAGGTCCGTTTATGCGAATGCCGTTCGTTTAGGGAGTTTGCAAGGGAGGTGTGTGAGAGCAAAGGATTTTGATACCCCCACACGTTTGGCCGGGCCGTGGAGATGGCGGCCAATGGGATGGGATGGCCCTTGAGTTTTGGGATTTGGGAAGCTGAAGTTATTCCTGAAAATCAAATACTGGGATGAGAACCATAATAAGAAGGTGAGGTGGAACTTCAAGGACTTATATGGAAGTAAAATAATGTCAAATGTTTTAGAATCAAAAAACCAGTTGAATTGCACTTTTTGAAAAAATTAGGCATTGCAATAACCATGCTTGAATTTTAATGCACTGTATTTTTAGGGCTAGCATTTTTATGGGCTGAAATTCATGTCTACCTCAAATGTAACATTGGATCTGTATATCTGCATCGGGGGAATAACATTATAATGTTGTTCCCGGTAGAGACAGATGCATGTAGGTTACACAGTAACCGTGAAGACACTAAATGTATCAAAACAGCCATCATAATAATGATAAAATATACACAAATACACTTAAATTGCTGTAAATGAGTTATGAATTAATGGCTTGCTCTAACTGTTGCTCTAGGCATTATCAACAACACGCACTTGCACCCCCTGCTGGTGAGGTTTACTTAACAGCAGATGGAGAGTATGCTCGGTAATCTACTGCTTTTCATGCAGTTCCTGGATGTCAGTGTTGAATTTACTGTCGAATCTGAACCACTGTATTTATGGAAGTGAATTTGCAAAGCAAAATAAAATGGACCGACAATTGCCTGTTGAATATTATAGGTTGTATTTTTAAACATTTTTACTATTTTGGAATTGAAATATGAAAGGTATTCACAGCTTAAATATGTAACCATGCTGAATTTCAGTCTATAAAAATGCAAGCCCTAAAAATGCAATGCATTAAAATGCAAGCATGGTTAATGCAATGCCTAATTTTTTCAAATAGTGTAATTCAACAGGCTTTGTGTTTCAAAAATATTTGACATTATTTTACTTCCATAGACTTCGTTGAACATAACACAAACCTTCTCAACTCCCATCTGCTGCATCGCACGCAGCGGCGTACCTAGGAGACGTCTGTGCCAAGATTGAACAGCTGGATCTTTCATACTCAAGGAATGTAGTGCAGTACCGTGAGCATGGGATGGCGTGGATGTAGACCTGTCTCAAGAGGCTGCCAAGGTGTTTACCTAAAGACAGAGTGCTGACCTTCCTTGGATCTATCGAAATGATACAGAAGGGTGATTGTTTCCATCCAGAAGCTGCAGTAGCATCTCATTGCAGTACACGAGATCCAGGGGTTGGAGGTGGGTAGGTTTAGGGAATGTGGAAATCCTTCACAGAAATGTTAGGGTTTGAGGATGAAAAGAACAAACACAGGCCAGCACTAAAATTAATATGGTGTGACAAAATTTATTCTATTTAAATTGAAAAGGGGATATACTCTCCCTAAGTAACTAACTTCAACATAAGTTCTCATCATTACTATCTTAAGATTTAACATCAATTGTGGGCAGATTCATTAAATTTTGTATTGTTTTTCTACATCATCATGCAAAGCAAGTCATCTCTCCTCAGCATTTCCAGATATTTTAGATTACTTATGTTAAACACGGTTATAAATCTATGAAAATGCTTGTGACTCTTACTGATACTATTATTCTTGTGTTTCGTTGACTTATGATTTATAATTAAGAAAGTATTTTTACTGGCACAATTCTGTATGTCACAACAAATTATGTAGTGTCATGCTATGATGACCCTGTACCACTCCACAATTTGTCAATGCAAAAAAATGTATTTTATTTGTTTTTAACATTCAATTAATTAAATTCAGTTAACATTAATAATTAATAATTAAAAATCCAAAAAACATACTAACATTGTTTTGTCTTTCAAAAACAATTGAAAAAGGATATGGCATCTCATCACTCCTACATCACAGAGGCATCAGAGTAGACTCGTTGGAAAGGTCTGAGAAAACCCTTTCGAATGATCCCACGTTTATGTAGCTGACTACTTCCTGGGCGGAGCTATATGTGCACTTCCGGTTAACACTTTGGGTGGCAATATCTCGTGAACCAAACATACCACAGACATGGGGCGAGGCTCATTTGAAAGCTGAGAAAAAACCCTTTCGAAAGATACCTAGTTTATGTTTCTGACAGCTTCCTGGGCGGAGATATAGCGTCACTTCCGGTTAAATTAGAGTACCAATATCTCACGACTCCAACATCACAGAGACATCAGAGTAGACTCATTGGAAAGGTCTGAGAAAACCCTTTCCAATGGTACCTTGTTTATAACCCTAACCCTTCCGGGGCGGAGCTATGGGACCAAATATATTCATGTATCAAAATTTTATCTCGGCCTAGGAAGGTCGCACCTGTACAAAATTGGTGTCATTGGAAAGCACTCGCCGAGACCTTTCCAATGACACCAATTACAAGCAGTTTCGACTTTCCTAGACCGAGATCATTTTTGAATACATGATTGTATTTGGTCCCATAGCTCCGCCCCCAAAAAAATTACCTGCACAAATATTCAATATTAAATAAGTAAATAAATAAAATAACAAATAACTAGAAATAACAGGGAAGGTTACATAAAAATGTAGTTAATGTAGGCCAATATATATTCCTTTATTTTATGGAATATTCTTTGATTTTAGAGTTGCACATATCTTTTCAAAATGTATACATTTGTTCTTAATTTAATGTTATCCTCTCCATAATGTACTTTAGAAACTAAATCTAACCACTCATTTAAAACTGGGGATTCTTGCTTTCTCAAAAAAATTATTGCATTAAAAGCTGTAATTCTGAGCATTCTAAATAAGTATATATCATCTTTATAAAGTAGCATAGGTCCTATACCCAAAACTATATTTTTTATCTTTATATATTTAGTTTCTTAAAAAAAATCTTCCCTGAATTAGGCTTCTTCTGTTCAATTTCTTTTTTTTTATTAGAAGTATAAAATATATGAGTGTAATGAGCTAGAAGTTCACTGCAACTTATCCAACATCCCAAAGAGAAATTATTATAATTAGAAGATATTTCTAGTGTTATAAAATATCGCATATTAATTTTCCAAGCAAAATGTATATTTTACTCAGAATTATTGCGCTCCTATTTGGCGCGCATGCGCGCAGCAGCGCTCGTTCAATATGAAGATTAGCAGCAAAATGGATACATTTGCACGACTTTCTAACATTTACAGATGGAGAATATAACTGTAAAATGTAATTTTTGCACTGAGGGGGGAAAAAACATGTCACAAACGCATAAAACAGCACAAAATATACGCTGTTTGATGGTGGATCGATTTGATCCACGATCGACCTCTAGGGCTGCTTCAGAAACTGTTTTGTGTTCATGTCCAAGAAAACCTTTCTCGTGGAAATTAAGAAATGCTAACTGGGCACTTTATAATACGACATGTAGTATGAGGTTAGAAGAAATTAGCCAAAATAGGTATGATAGTATTGATGACTTTAATGCACACGTTGTAGAAATCATGTATTCCACTGCAAAAGAAGTTATTGGTAAAGGAAGTGGATTTAAACAGCATAAGACAGTCCCCTGGTGGTCAGATGAATGTAATAAAGTAATTAAGACAAGAAATAGAGCTTTTAGGAAAGTTAAAGGATCCTTCTCTTTTAATGACCTAATAGAATACAAAAAGGCACAAGCAGAAGTTAGACGGACAATTAGGAAAGCTAAACGAGATTACTGGAAGCAATTTTGCAATAAAATAGGGAGAGAAACGCATATTAGTCAAGTGTGGGGCATGATAAGAAGGATGGGAGGAATTAGGGGGGAATATACATTGCCAGCTATTAAATATAATAATAAAATCTTGATAACAAATAGGGATAAAGCGGTGGCTCTGGTGGAGACATTTGTTAAAGTTCATAGCTCTACAAATCTGACACCTGATGCAAGGAAAGGTAGAGAAGAAGTAATGAGAGGACACTCTAATATCCTAAAGGAAAATGAGGACTTTAATGGAATATTAAATGTTTTCTTTTCTTTATTTGAACTGAAAAGAGCATTGGTAGGAGTCAAAGCAACGTCCCCTGGTAAAGATGAAATATGTTATAAAATGGTTGAAAACTTAAACCATCAAGCACAGCTGGTGATCCTGAAGTTATATAATAGGGTATGGGAGTTAGGGGTATTGCCGTCAGCATGGAAACATTCTGTTGGTATCCTAATTGGGAAACCAGGGAAAGATAAAGGTGTAACAACTAGCTATAGACCTATCGCATTAATGTCTAATTTATGTAAAATAATGGAATGTATGGTCACAGACAGGTTAACTTACATATTAGAGAGTAGGAATTTACTAATACCGCAATAGAGTGGTTTCCGTGGAGGGAGGACAACTATGGATCCAGTGATATGTTTGGAGGAAGAAATTAGGAAGGCTCAGGTTAAAAAAGAAATAGTAGCTGCTGTCTTCTTTGATGTGGAGAAGGCTTATGATATGTTATGGAAAGAGGGTCTTCTTATTAAATTGGAATCCATGGGAATTGGTGGAAGAATGTTCAACTGGATCATGAATTTTCTGAAAGACAGGACTATAGAGGTAAGAATTGGAGTATCTCACTCTAATGTTTACTCTATAGAAAATGGGGTACCACAAGGAAGTGTATGTAGTCCTATTTTATTTAATATCATGATTAATGAGTTTTTTTCAGAGGTTGATGTCACCGGGGTGACCAAGTTAGGCGGAACCTTAATCACGGTCGGTTGTCGGGCGGGAAGGATTTCCGGTGTGGGACCCGGAAGATACCAACCCGGAAGCACCGGGGAGAGACGGAGAATTATTAGTGAAAGACTCGAAACAGGTGCGGGAGAGCGCGAACACGATGGCGATTGGGACACGTTGTCATTCGGGGAAGGATAAAAGGGTATCTCATCTTCAACTCAGGGTCGAGAAGAAAGGGAAAAGGAAAGCTGCGGGGGTTCGGGCGAATCCGGATGTGGAGAAGGAAAGCTGCGGGGGTTCGGGCGAATCCGGATGTGGAGAGGAAAACCGTGATGGGAGGAGATAAGTGCTGTTGATGTTTTGATGTTTGGATTGTGATATGAGAAATCTTTTGGAGGATGTGATGGGACTTCAGGAGGTGTAAAACTGTCTTTCTGGAGAAGGTTTGAAAACCCCACGCTTCATCGGGAGAAGTCGAGGAGGTTGTAGCGATGCACAGTGGACCAGATCCCCTGTCTACGCCCTAATCTGTGAGTGACGAGATTTTGCAGTGTTGTACATTAATATATTCACGTGTGTGGATTTGTGTGGGTTATAGTGAAACACGAGTGGAAGTGTAATGCAGAGACATTGGGGAGGCGGTCCTGACTGTGGAAACATCGTTTGCATCTTTTTGAATTGAGGCCAATGAAGGAAACCATCTAGTGGTAAAATCCTCATCTTCTCTCTCTGTCTGCTTGAGCCCTGTGAGTAGAGCCAGCTTTGCTGTTGAATCCTCATCTTCTCTCTGT
Source organism: Gila orcuttii (assembly GCA_026230005.1). Classification (NCBI taxonomy): domain Eukaryota; kingdom Metazoa; phylum Chordata; class Actinopteri; order Cypriniformes; family Leuciscidae; genus Gila; species Gila orcuttii. The sequence goes on along the minus strand of JAPDVR010000003.1, from coordinate 1,665,203 downwards.
CTGCCTGAGCCCTGCGAAGAGAGCCTGCTTCGCTGTTGAATCCTCATTCTTCTCACCGTTTGTCTGAGCCCTGTGAGTAGAGCCAGCTTCGCTGTTGAATCCTCATCTTCTCGCTCTGTCTGCTTGAGCCCTGTGAGTAGAGCCAGCTTTGCTGTTGAATCCTCATCTTCTCTCTGTCTGCCTGAGCCCTGTGAATAGAGCCTGCTTCGCTGTTGAATCCTCATACTTCTCACCGTTTGTCTGAGCCCTGTGAGTAGAGCCAGCTTCGCTGTTGAATCCTCATCTTCTCGCTCTGTCTGCTTGAGCCCTGTGAAGAGAGCCTGCTTTACTGTTGGATTCTCATCCTCTCTCTGTTTGTCTGAGCCCTGTGAGTAGAGCCAGCTTTGCTGTTGAATCCTCATCTTCTCTCTGTCTATCTGAGCCCTGTGGAGAGAGCCTGCTTCGCTGTTGAATCCTCATCTCTCTGTCTGCCTGAGCCCTGTGAATAGAGCCAGCTTCGCTGTTGAACCCTCATCTTCTCTCTGTCTGCCTGAGCCCTGTGAGTAGAGCCAGCTTCGCTGTTGAATCCTCATCTTCTCGCTCTGTCTGCTTGAGCCCTGTGAAGAGAGCCTGCTCCACTGTTGAATCCTCATCCTCTCTCTGTTTGTCTGAGCCCTGTGAGTAGAGCCAGCTTTGCTGTTGAATCCTCATCTTCTCTCTGTCTATCTGAGCCCTGTGGAGAGAGCCTGCTTCGCTGTTGAATCCTCATCTCTCTGCCTGCCTGAGGCCTGTGAATAGGCCTGTGAATAGAGCCAGCTTCGCTGTTGAACCCTCATCTTCTCTCTGTCTGCCTGAGCCTGTGAATAGAGCCAGCTTCGCTGTTGAATCCTCATCTTCTCTCTGTCTGCCTGAGCCCTGTGAATAGAGCCAGCTTCGCTGTTGAATCCGCATCTTCTCCCTGTCTGCTGGAGCCCTGCGAAGAGAGCCTGCTTCGCTGTTGAATCCTCATTCTTCTCACCGTTTGTCTGAGCCCTGTGAGTAGAGCCAGCTTCGCTGTTGAATCCTCATCTTCTCGCTCTGAAGCAGGCTCTCTTCACAGGGCTCAAGCAGACACTGTTGAATCCTCATCCTCTCTCTGTTTGTCTGAGCCCTGTGAGTAGAGCCAGCTTTGCTGTTGAATCCTTATCTTCTCTCTGTCTATCTGAGCCCTGTGGAAAGAGCCTGCTTCGCTGTTGAATCCTCATCAGCTCTCTGTCTGCCTGAGCCCTGTGAATAGAGCCAGCTTAGCTGTTGAATCCTCATCTTCTCTCTGTCTGCCTGAGCCCTGTGAATAGAGCCAGCTTCGCTGTTGAATCCTCATCTTCTCTCTGTCTGCCTGAGCCCTGTGAATAGAGCCAGCTTCGCTGTTGAATCCGTATCTTCTCCCTGTCCGCTGGAGCCCTGTGAAGAGAGCCTGCTTCGCTGTTGAATCCTCATCCTCTCTGTTTGTCTGAACTCTGGGAATCGAGCCAGCTTCGCTGTTGAATCCTCCTCTGCTCTCTGTCTGTCTGAGCCCTGTGGAGAAAGTCGGCGACACTGTGGAATTCTCATCTTCTCTCTGCCTACCTGAGCCCTGTGAAGAACGCCAACGACACTATTGAACTCCTGTGGAGAGAATCAGCGACACTGCTAAATCCTTGTCTCTCTGGTTGTTTGAGCCCGGTGAAGAGAGCCAGCTTCGCTGTTGATTTCTTACCTCTCGCTGCCTACCTGAGCCCTGTGAAGAACGCCAGCGACACTACTGAATCGTCATCTTCTCTCTGTCTGTCTGAGCCCTGTGGAGAAAGTCGGTGACACTGTCGAGTTCTCATCTTTTCTCTGTCTATCTGAGCCCTGTGGGGAAAGTCAGCGACCCTGTTGAACCTCGTCTTCTCTCTGTCTATCGGAGCCCTGTGAAGAAAACCAGCGACACTGTTGAATTCCCATCTCCTCTCTGTCTGCCTGAGCCCTGTGAAGCAAGCCAGTGACGTTGTTGAATCCTCACCTCCTCTTGGCCTGCCGGGGACTGTTTTAACATTTTATTCAATAAAGATTCTGTGCTTTAACTTCTAAATTGCTGGTTGCCTCTGTGTCCTCTGTGGTGTTGGCTCCTTGCGGTGGTACGTGAGTCGGGGGTTGGAACGGCCGGTCATCTGGCGTTCATCGTCCCCCACCCGTGACAAGTGGCGCAGTCGGCAGGGTAGGCCACCGTGAGTTGAAGCGGCCACAGGTTCACTATGGCGGACGAAGAGGTAGCGGCCGTAAGACCACAAGTCATGCCCGTGTTTATGGGAGCCCCTTGGGCCCAGCGTTATGGAGGACCGGGATCAGAACTACATCTCCAGGACTGGAGGGCGCAGACGGAATATCTGGCTGGCCTCCAGGGGCTGAGTGATGCACAGAAGACACAGTTTGTTCTGGGATCCCTGGAGGGAGAAGCCAAGAGAGAAGTTCTAGCTGCACCCAGCACTGCACGAGCCACTGCCAAGGCCATTTTTGACTTTTTGGCGGAACTGTATGGGGATACTACCCCCGTGGCCGCCCTCCGGGCTCAGTTTTTCAATTTTCGACAAGGTCCTAGGCAAGCCTTACGGGCCTATGCGTTGAAGCTGCGTGAGCAGTTCGTTCGATTGAAAGGACGACCAGATCATGGTCTGGGGGATGGAGATTCCTTATTGCGAGATCAGTTTGTTTTGAGGCTCTGAGATGGGCCCATTCGACAGAGTATAAAGCTCCATCTCCGCCGAGACCCAGCATTGACCTTTGAGGACCTCCGACAGGAGGCATTGGCATTGGAGATGGATCAGGGCGAGTCAGCCGACCCACCGGTGTGTATGGCTGTTGGTGGTGGCCACACTTCTCCAACCGTGGATTGGAAACAGAAGCGAAATATGAGTGCCCATCCAGTCAGTGGCTGCTTGGTGACCTGTGGGGCGTGTCACCCGAGGCAGCTCAAAAATATGTGGACTAGGGCAGACACATATCTGACTTATATGTCAGATATGTGTCTGAAGTTCGGGCCTACGGTGAGGGCTCGAATTGAGCAAGTTGCTCTGTTTGATGAACACATGCACCATGCTATGGACAGTGAGTGCACGTTTGATGAAGAGGTTTTGAGAGATCTACTGAGTTCCAAGGCTATGTTGGTTCCCTTCAGTGATGTTGCCTCTGATGCTGGTGTAATGGTTTTAGTGAAGGATGTGGCTGAGCATATGGTGACCAAACTAAGGTTACTGTTTGAAAATCAGACTGGGAAAGGTGGCTATGAGGAAACATGGGCGGCTTTCCAATATGAGCTGGGGCTGGAGGAGTTGTTCTTTGGACACCCGTTCTCCTCATTTGATCATGGCTATAGTGCCAGTTTGGGTACCAGCTCAAACAGTGGAAAAAGTCTGACTTTTCAGCGGGGGTTTGCTGGTTTGGCACCAATAGGCAGTGCGAGTGCTGGACTTGCTCCACCTCCGTTGTGGCACTGGACTGGGAACCTGACGCAACAATATAGAATAGAGCGATTGTTCAGGTTTTCAGAGGCGGTAGGGGCTGGCATGAGTGTGGTTGGGGCGGAGCTTGTAATGCTGCTTCTCTGCGATCTCTATGATAGGAATGACAGAATTCCAATGTCAGCCCTGCAGCGACAAAGCTGCCCGGGGACATTAAAGGGCTCCATGAGTGTTCAGGGCCTTTCTGAGACACTAGAAGGAGAGGTGTCCTTTGTGTACCCGTTTACATTCTGCCGGGCTAAAGAAATGGTGGCCCAAGCAGGCCATGATGTAAAGTTGTGCCTGATGCGGGGTTTGCTTGGCCACAAGCTCCGCTATTTTCCGTCTTTGAAATTCTACTCAATAAAAAACAACAAGAAGGTGAGCTGGAATTTTGAAGACTTCTGGGAGCTGCATGATGTGTCTGAGGAGCCGTCTGTTGGCACGAGCGGTCAGCCTCGTGGGGGATGTCTGCCTCGAGTTTGAAAAACGGGGCCTCAGCTTCATACGGAATAGTCAAAAATACATGGAGCATGGCATGCCGTGGATGAAAGAGGTGATGCTCAGGCTGCCAAAATCACTAAAGGGCTATGATCTCGTAAAGGTGATGACATTTGCAAGCTCCATTGGGTTCCTCCAAAATGGAGATTATATCAGCTTTGATAAGCTGAGAGCCCTTATCGAAGAGCTCCCTCTCACCCAGGCACGGCTCAGAACATTACAGGTGCTGTCCCGTTTCCTACTACCGAGGGTGTATGGCCTCAAGCTTTGGGCCTTACACGAGTCCATCCCGTTCAAACTGCGGGTCACAGCTGTGTGTGACCCGCAGAAGGTTTGTGTGGGTGAGAACTCTGTCCCAGAGCCTGTTGAGGAGCAGTGTCCTGAGGTTGGCAGTGACACAGAGGTGGAAAATGTTCGCAAGATCCTTCCACGCTGTGTCCCTGCCAACAGCTCCCTCCGCTGGTCCAGCATGGAGCTGGCTTTGGTAAATGTCAGTGGTGAAGTTAGTAACAAACAGGCATATGAGGAATATGTGGGTCAGTGCAGGTCGAGGAGCATACCTGTGCGCACATATAGGGCGTTTTGTTCTAAACGCTTAGCCATGATGAAATAAATGTGTTACTGGTGTGTTTAGGGTTAGTTTAGGATTAGTGTTAGTAATTAGAATAGGATTTGTTAGTAATTAGTATGAATTGGTAGTTAGTGTTAGAGGCTGGTGGTGGGTTAGGGTGATTTATTTATTTATATATATGTTAGGATTAGGTTTGTTGATTGTAGTATTTATTTTATATGAGTTAGGATTAGGTGTGTTATTTGTTAGGGTTTTTGTAAAAAAAAAAAAAAAAAAAAATTAAAAAAAATAACAGTAACCCAGCCTCTGACATTACACAAAGCAGTGTAATGTCAGTGCCGGTCCCAAGCCCGGATAAATGGGGAGGGCTGTTATACACTTAGGGTGGGGTTTGGGAAATAGATTTAGGGAAATGAAACATCCAAGTTCAAACCTAAGGTTAGGGTTAGGATTTTTGTAAGTCCAATCGACAGGTCCCGAAGGACCTGAAGACGGTTATGCACTGTCCATCCGTTCTGCTGACCGCTTTGCGATGGTGTGGGACCAGGAAGGATCCCACCACAGACTCACCCTTGTTGCATGATTTTTTTCTCTTTTTCTATTTTTTCATTTCAGGTACCAGGATCACTCCCAAGACTGGAAGGTCAAGAGGTCAACCCAAACGGCATCCACGCCACAATGAGGCCAAGGATGACGTTTTACAGATGTGGTAATGTATAGTACTTTATAATATTTATTTATTTATTTATTTGTTTATTTATTTGTTTATCTATTTATTTGATCAATTATCTGAGTGTCCGGGGTGTTCGTGAGCGGGCTATTTGGCCTCGTGTTGTTTTACCATAGGCCGTTTTGTCCAGGGTTACTCTGGGTAGGGTTGCTCTGGGTAGGGTTAGGGGTCTGTTAGAGGCTGGTCAGTCCAGGGATGGAGGGTTAGGATGGGTAGGTTTAGGAGCTGAGAGGGGTCATGTGTCCTGGGCTGGTGATGCACAGGCGGTTGTGACGGTAGGTTTTAGGGCTGTGGGGTGTCAGCCGTCGAGGTTTAGGCCCCACCAATCACAGATGGAGACTCAGGTTTCATTCAGACCTCTGGGAAAACGTGTATCCAAACGTTTAATCCATTGTGCCTCTGCTCTGAGACGGTCACTGAGGGTCCAGGACGGGTTGGCCTGCAAGCCTGTGACCCTCAAGGCCGTTAGGCTATGCAGCAGAAAATGTTGTACCACGTGTCTGCGTTTTTCCATTTTATGTGTGATGTTATGTGCGTGCTGATATATGCGTACTCGTAGTTCATTCTTTGTTTGGCCGACATACTGTTTGTGGCACTTGGTACAGTATAGCAGATAAATACAATTGTAGGTTTCGTGGGACAGAGACCTGGGAAGCTGAAATACTTTTTTGGAGAATCTACTGACTACTAATTGTGCTGGAGTGTAGTATTTGCATTTGCCAATACGGCCTTTGACAGGCGCTGTGCGAATCTTGCTTTGTACTAATCTATCCAGCAAATTGTCGTTCCTCCTATATGCCGCTATTGGCTTATATCTTTTTAGATAGTTAGTTGTTTCTAGAAATTTTTGGAAGTTGGCTTTGAGTTCAAGATTCAGCTGTGTACTTTGTGGTGAGAAATGGGCCACCAGAGGGAGTATTTTGTCCCTCTGGCCTGTGTTTTCCACAGGAGGGGCCCGTGGCTTATCAAAGGTTTTCAGGATCCTTCTGAGGAAGGACCGAGAGTATCCCCTTTGTTTAAGGGCCCTAAAGAGGGTTTGTACAGCTGAATAAAAGGAGGACGGTTGTGTGCAGATCCTTTTAAATCTGAGCAATTGAGATTTTATTATTCCCTTGAATGTATGTTTAGGGTGAAAGCTCTTTTTGTGTAGAAGTGAATGTGTGTCCGTCTCCTTGAAATAGACTCGAAAATCAAGAAGGCCAGTTTCCAAAAATGTGGGTCCTTTGTAGGAGACCACATCCAGAAAATTGACCTCCTTGAGGTCAACTGTGTATTTGATTTTTATAGATTTTTGGTGTGTGTTGAGATGGTCAGTGAAGGCAACAAAATCCTCCATAGAGTACGTCCATACCCCCCATATGTCGTCCAGGAACCTGTAGTAAGCATATGGTTTTTTACTAGCTGAGGTCAACGCAGATTCTTCCCAGTCTGCCATAAATATGTTGGCATATGAGGGCGCAAATTTCTTCCCCATTGCTGTCCCCTTGGTCTGTAAATAGAATCTGGAACCAAATTCAAAGTCATTTCTAGTAAGATTGATATCTAATAATTTAAGTATATAATGATCTGGAGCCGTATTCACAAAGCATTTTATCTTACCACTAGGAGTACTCCTAAATCGCACTAAAAGATTTTAGCTAGGAGTTTTCTCTTAAAAGTTATTCACAACGCCTTTCAGACCTACTCTTAGTAAAGAAAAATGACAACTCCTAAATTAAGAGTGAGTCTTTGTTGCTATGGATGACGTCATTACTCATGCACGAGCTTGACTGAAGTGACCACCTTGATTGGCTGATGATTGTAACGCGGTAATGATTCCAAACACCTCCCCTACGATGATGAGTGACAGATGACAGGTCTGAGAATGCGTGCGCTACACAAGTAGTGCGAAGGACGGAAGATGATGAATAACTGAATAAATAGCCTAAATGAATAAAGAGTAAGGGAAAACAAATAGCCTAGTAGCCTAATGAAACATATGGATTGATGCAATATCTTTGCAACATTATTGAATTAATCTGTCACTATATTCCTCTGCCTACGTTTGCAAAGAGAAGAACATTTTAATTTGATTCACAATGAAACGTTACAATTAGTTTACATGCAGTGAGTAGCCTAGTTTTGGTTGTTGTCGGTGGCGATTGCATCCCTAGTTATGCCTACAATACAAAATTGTTCCCTCGCGATCGGAAGCTGTAGCCGCCGCATACGCATTTCAAAACATCGCAACGTGAAATGCCACAAAAAGCGGTTTGTGAATAGGTCTTAGTGAGTTAGGAGTCCTCTCCACTTCTTTTAAGCTGTCCCAGGCTTAGGTGCTACTTTTAGGGCTAAAATGCTTCGTGAATTACTTCGTAAAAACTAAGAGTCCTAAAGTTACGAGTGACACGCCCATTATTTTTAGGAGTTGCTCCTAAATTCGCCGGTTAGGAGCTACTTTTAGCCTTAAAATTCTTTGTGAATACGGCCCCTGGTCTTTTGGGGTCTGGATATTTTTCCATGAACTTTTTGACAGCTTTGAGGCCTACCTCAGTTTCTATATTTGTATATAAGCTATCTATGTCTATGGTGAAGAGGAATGCATTTTCTGGTATTTTTAATTTTTGATATGAAATCATAAGTATCCTTTAGGTAACTGGGATGACGTATGGATATAGGATTCAAAAAGTGTTCTATATATTCAGCTGTAAAATATGTCTCACTGTTACAGTCGGATACTATAGGTCTTCCTGGAGGGATTTCTCCAGGAATACTCCATTTTTCGGGCTCTTTATGTATTTTGGGTAATAAATAAAATCTTCTGGGCCTGGGAGGGTTTTCTCCCAATAAATATTCTTTTTGTGCCCCACTAATTATTTTTTTATCCAGCATTTCATTTAATATCTCTTCTACCATAGTTCTAGTTTGTGGATATATGGCTCCCTCTAGTGTGCAATAATGTTCCTTCACTGCCAACTGTCTCTGTCCCACCCAAATATACTGACTTTTGTCCATAATAATAGTGGCATTCCCCTTATCAGCAGGTTTTATGATAATGTCCTTATTTCTTTGTATTTCTAATAAAGCTTTTCTTTCACCCCTTGTTAGGTTTTCTGGTGTTTTCAATCCCCGATTTAAGTGTTTGTATGCATAATTGTCAGCTCTGATTATTTGTGTGATCCGTTTAGGTAAGCTGGACAACGCCGGAGTCCAGTCAGACGTTCCAGTGAATGGATTTTTTTGTTTTTGATTCTTTTTACCCTCAAAGTAAGTCTCCAATTTAATTCTGCGGCGATAGGCTTGCATATCTTTTAATAACTGTATTTTTTGAGTTTTAACTCCCATAGGTGTGGGAATAAAAGATAGGCCTTTGAGTAAAACCGTATGCTGTTCTTTGGATAAAATGAACTTCTTTGAGAGATTTATGATGAGTTTTTCTTGGTCCTGTTTTGGACTCTCATGAATTAACAGTTTAAATGCCTCTTCCAGTGTTGTAGCATAGCTCTGGCCGTGGAGGCCCTCCAGTGTGTCCCATCACTTTCCACCATGAATTGTTGAGTGGGAAGCGGGGGGATGCAACTGGTGTTTTTCTTTATGTGAATGTTCAAGTGTTCAATCATGACTTGCTCGTACAATGGTAGAGATCTGGTAAAATTGATCAGTGGGAAGAATACTTCGGTGTTAGGAAGTCTCTGGGCGACAGCTTTTAGGGACTTTTGTAGTTAGGTTTTAGGGGAAATTACAACGACTCCCCCCTTGCTTAAACATCGTTTAAGAAGGTTTGGAATAGGGAGACCGAGGAGATGCACTGGCCTACGTCTGTTAGATTTTCACCCGTACCTGTGATTGGACTCCGGTCTGGGAGTCCCAAAAATCTGTGTGGATTTTTTAGACCTAGTTCTATCTTTCTTCTCTTTCAACTCCTGTTTACATATTTAGGTTTTAAAGTATAAATTTCTGCTCCCTCAAAGAAGCTGTGAGGGAAATGTTTGAGACATTTCATCAGTGGTGTACCTCAAGATCCTCAAGTGTTTCGGCCTTTCAACAACCAGACACTCTCCCCTTAGGCGGCCCGCCAGGGTGATCAATTCCCTGGCTAATGTCTCATAGCCAATCACTAAACGTGTGTTGCTAGAATCTCAATGCAATTGTAGTTGGATTCTGCATTACGATTTAAGGATTTCTTTGAATTGTTGCCCAACGCTCCGGTTCTCTCGATTAAAAGGACTTTGGATTGTCGTTCAACGCTCTGGTTCTCTTATCTAAACATCTTTTGAATTGTCGTTTAACGCTCCGGTTCTAAATATCTCGATTCAAAGGATTTTGTTTTGGCATTAGTGTGTCAGAGGTGTTGTGGTGCTAATGTGCTGTTGTGTGCTATTCGAAGCCTGGGACCCAGTCCGGAAGCCAAAAGAGGCCTCTGCGGGCATCCCTAGAACCCCCCGTCCACCATACTAAATGGACGGATTTTTAAGAGCCTAGGTCGGGGTTCAAGCTGGCGGATGCACCTGTCGATACATCAAGCTTCTACCAGCCTTCCCCCCTAGAGTAAATGCAAGAACCAAACCGACATCATCCTTACCAAGGACGACCGCTGGGAGCATCTACCCTTAAGGACTCCTATCTCCCCCTGGTGGTATATATTCTCCGGTTTAATTGTTACATTAACGGTGATTAAAATATATTTTTTTAACATTTATTTTTTATATCTTTTTTTGACTAAATATTCTTGCTTAAGTCCTAACGTCCCTAAAAAATATGTTAATAGAGTTTCTAATTAGTCGAAAAGGGGCCAAAACTGGTCTTAATTAGTCTTCCTAGTCCTTAATTGATTCTGATTGGTTCAGGCTCTTTAACTTTGTTCTTCTAATTGGTTAATTGTCTCAATTAAGTGTATTTCCTTGTTTAATCCATTTTAAAACCATTTTTAGGAATGGAATATGTTTAGTTAGACCTCAATTGTTCTTGACCTAGTTTTTTTTTTTAGACCTAGTTCTATCTTTCTTCTCTTTCAACTCCTGTTTACATATTTAGGTTTTAAAGTATAAATTTCTGCTCCCTCAAAGAAGCTGTGAGGGAAATGTTTGAGACATTTCATCAGTGGTGTACCTCAAGATCCTCAAGTGTTTCGGCCTTTCAACAACCAGACACTCCCCCCTGAGGCGGCCCGCCAGGGTGATCAATTCCCTGGCTAATGTCTCATAGCCAATCACTAAACGTGTGTTGCTAGAATCTCAATGCAATTGTAGTTGGATTCTGCATTACGATTTAAGGATTTCTTTGAATTGTCGCCCAACGCTCCGGTTCTCTCAATTAAAAGGACTTTGGATTGTCGTTCAACGCTCTGGTTCTCTTATCTAAACATCTTTTGAATTGTCGTTTAACGCTCCGGTTCTAAATATCTCAATTCAAAGGATTTTGTTTTGGCATTAGTGTGTCAGAGGTGTTGTGGTGCTGTTGTGTGGGTGGCCTAAATTGCCATGAAAGAATGGGCACCCATTTAAGACCTGTATGCCCTAGGTCACCTTCCCTGTGTGCAAGCCCGAAGGTACAGGGGGGCTGGATACTTACCACTCCACCAGAAAGACCCTTTGTTGACACCGTTAGGTTACCCAGGTCCCCCGGAAGGAGTCTGCAGACTATTGGTCTCATCTTGGGGTATACTCTGCGTCCAGAGTGAGAGTTCTTTGGGGCCCCCGGAGGTCAGCCAGGGGCCTTCCACCGGGGAACTCCTCCGAACTCCTTACCCAAGCCAGTTGAACCTCTAACCGGTTCCAGATTTCTCTGTCTGACTTTGGTTTGGGGCCTTCCCCGGCTAAGCCAGAGAGCGGGCCCCCTCAAAAGTCCCCGGCACCCAAGTGACCCTGGATAACCGGGGGCTCCAAGGGAGTCCTTTGCCCAAATCAACCGGATCAAAGGTCCTCGGCCACACGGAGCCGCACCCCAATGATCATTGGTTGATTTTGCCCGGAGTCCCCCGGGCCCCATGGAGAGAGCCAGAAGGACCCTGTCAGAGCCCCCCGGTCCCCGGAAAACGGTTACCAACCCGGCAGTGCAGCGATTCCCATAGGGATTATCAATGGGTAGGTTTAGGTCCCGAGTGGGTCTAGCCTTAGGAATTACTAATGGTTAGGGTTAGGTCCCAAGTGCGTGTAGCCATATGGATTTAGGATTAGATTAGGATTAAGGTTGGGTTTAGGTATTAGGGTTAAGGTTTTAGATTTGGCGGTCTTCTAGTAGTTTAGTTAAGGTTTATTATGGACCAGAAAATGTTAGACCTGTCTGGGCCACCCATTTTCCTGCCTGTCTGGGCATTTGGTCCATTCCCTAAACCCGATTTCCTTCCCTTAAAAAAGGGCGGGGGGGGGGGGGGGCGGGCAAGGAAGATGTATATCGTGTAGGTTAGTTAGGGTTAGGGTTAGGGTTAGGTGAAGTACTGCGTGAAGTAAAAAAAACTGCTGACGGTTTAAAAAAGAAGAAAAAAACTCCGACAGGCAGAGACGCAACGCGAGTCGCACTCTACCAAGCACCACGTCTGAACAAACCCCACGTTTTCCAGAACTCTACTGGTTAATAAGTAAGTGTACTACAAACCGAAGTAAAAAACTAACCCGAAGCTGAAGAAACCCTAAACGTTAACGGAAAAAAGACCCCCGAACCTGAGTGACTGAGGGAGAGACAGAGAGAGAGAGTGTTCTGTGTGTGAGTGAGCAGAGCGGGACACAGCAGCACAATAAATCAAATCTGTATGCGTGTAGGGGAGGGGCGCTGTGACTAGTCTATCACAGAACGCAGACACAGTCAGCTACCCAACCCAATGAGGATTTTTATTCAATCCGAGCACAGATATTGACTCGTATTACTCATATTATACTCGTACTCGGCTGAAACGAGTATCCAGTACGGATAAAGCACTTTTGCCGAGTATCCGGCTCAACTCTAGTAAAGATGTTGTTGCAAACTGTACTGTTGCATGAGGGGCGCTAGTCACCCATAGAAGTCTGGGCACCAATTAAGGCCTGTTGTACATTTCTGCACACCAAGCTTCTACCAGCCCCTCTCTCTAAGAGCCAGGCAAAAACATCGAACAGACATCATCCTTTTCTTTACCTTACAGGAGCTCAGATTAAGGAGCAAACTTCGGGATGAAACCTCCCATATTTCTCCCCATCAACATAATGTGCTCCATTTTTATTATTTCTTTATTATTTTTTATTTGAAAAGTCAGACTTAAGATTATTTACCCAATACTTCCCTCCTCTCATTCAATCCATTTGGAACGTTGGTGATCAACCTCATGATCCACAGGTATTCTTTATACAGTCTTTGCTTTAGGGTCCAGCTTGGATTATGCTCTAAGCCCCTGAATCGCAAATTCGCAAAGAACTCCTACTCATGTTTGACAGCCCCTTCCGAATTACATTCCTGTGTTGGTATAACCGAGTCTGAATTGAATTCTTAGCCTGTCCCACATATTGCTTCCCACATTTGTGACCAAACACGGAAACTAGGGATACAAGTCGGTTCTGGGACATTTTGAGGTATTCATAGATTCTGAAAGTGTAGTCTCCAAGCTTTCCAATGATGTGTAACACGTGGAAATCTGATAATATTTGGAGAAGTTGTGGCCATTTGAAGGTAGGCACTTAAAAAAGCTGAAAGGTTAGATAACGGCCTCGAAAGATTGTGCAGTTCTCACCTCTCTCTGCTGCTAGGAGTGACAATAGGGCTCATTTACATCTCATTTAGATAAGCCATACCCCCTGTAAAGCTCCCCCCTGTGCTTTACAGCTTTTTTTCTTTCCTGAGCTAGCTAATAACAATAGTTAGGTATGGGAAGGTCTAAACAGACTAAACATGAGATAACATGTACGTGTTCTTAGAATGAAAACAAAACGACAAACTTTAATGTTTATGGAAACTCACCCCCAGGACCGGCGAATGCACTTCTGCCGCTCTAGGCGAAAAACAATTGTACTGCCCCTCTATTTGCAACGTATACCAGCAACAACACACAAAGACCAATGTGCCATACATATAACGCAAAACCAGCAACAACACACAAAGACCAATATGCCATATACATATAATGCAAAACCAGCAACAACACACAAAGACCAATATGCCATACATAAAACGCAAAACCAGCAACACACAAAGACCAATATGCCATATACATATAACGCAAAACCAGCAACAACACACAAAGACCAATAAGCCATAGGCCTACATATAACGCAAATAGTGTGCAACGCGCGTGTGCCCAAAATGTCAACAATATTAAAGCTTATGCAGGAGGCAAATGCCTGCTGGCATTTTTCTTTAAGCAGTCATGACAGGAATATTCCAAATAATCATATTTCACCTCCTCAAATGACTGTTGCAAATCTCTTTACATCACTTTCTTATGTGCGTATACACACTCAAATGAAATGTCCGCAAGCACATTATATAATCAGCAGGTTCAGCATCTTAAATAACGACTAAAGAGCAAATGAAGCTTAACTTACGTTTCAGAAACGCGCACGGCAGGCCTTCATCGCAGCAAAGGTCTTAACTGCATCCTCTATTTCGATTCTCTGTGCCAGTTCATGTTCTATGGAGATTGTTGCCAGTCCATTAAGTCTGTTCCCTGTTCACAAAACGTTCCCCATTCAAAGCAATCGGGACGTCACATATGAAACAGCCAGCCACCGCTGTCAGCGAGCCGAGCCGCCGTATTCAAGCACCGAGGGCGCGCGCGCCGTGTTTCCCGAGCCCACAAAGTGCGGCGAAAACATTTTCAGCTCGTCTGCGACAATCTTTGCGGCGTCCATCTTCATTGAATTTTGATATCAGATAGAGCCGGCCAGAGTGCTGCATAATAAGTAGCCACGCTGTTGGGGGGCGGGGGCAAAAGCGCCGGCGGCTATTCAGTATGGAAATACACACAGACAATGACACGCCCCTACTGCATGCTAGAATCTCCGAAAAACAAGCCGATTTCAACCTCAAAATGTACGCTTTTAAATATATCAATACTGTTATCTCAAACATGGAAAGGCTTCTTCATGATCTCAACTAACAGATTCTGCAAAAAAGCGGAAATCACCAATTTTGAAAAAAAAAACGCTTCTTTCTCATTTTGCTCGTAAGTTGTGCTGCCGACTTGTGTCACTGGTTTCCGTGACGGGTCACATTTATTTACCTGAATAACAGACACAATTCTTTGTGTTCAATGAAATATTTGAAAGGAAATACGCACTTTGTTGCCCCCAAACCTTGATGGTTTGAGGCCCACTAGGTGGTCGAAGGCTTTCTCTGCCCCTGGAAAGACGGCTATGAACCAACAGATCACGCAAATTTGTATTCTTCCTGTAAGCTGCCAGAAGTGTGATATCTTTACCTTCCGGGGTGTCTGCTAGCATTTCAGCAAAACTATCCCTAATCTTCCTTGTGAGCCTAATAGCTACAGAAGAATATGAGAATATGGCTGAAACCAGGACCTTCTCCTCCCTGGAAGGCCCCACCTCTGGGCTTACTGATGACCGGCAATGCTCCTTGTAAATTGCCCTCAGTCGTGAACTCGAGTACCCCCTTTCTCGAAGGGCCCTAAACAGGATACACTTCGCCTCTTGAAAGCTATCCTCTCTTGAACAAATCCTCTTGAATCTCAGGAGTTGTGACAACACTATACCCCTGAATGTATGCTGCGGATGATAACTCCGATGGTGTAGTAAGGCATCCGCGTCTGTTTCCTTAAGAACACTTTGAAATCCAATTGTCCCGTCGAGGAAAAATCAGGCCCCTTATACAACGTGGCATCCAGAAACTCTATGGCCTGTTCATTCACCACTGCCTTGACCTTGATGGAATGATGCGCATTCAAAACCCCAAGAAAGGCTTCAAACTCCTCCCGACTGTGATGCCAAACTCCCCATACATCATTCAAGAACTTGAATGCACTTGGAACCCTTACACTTGGGAAAGACAGTTTCCTCCCATTGAGCCATGCAGAGGTGTCAATTCCAGGGGTCAGAAAGTAAAAGTCATGGCTGAAAAACGGTGCTAATTAGCAAATGCAGGTGATTGGAACAAAATACTGAGGAGGAATTTTACTTTCTGAACCTGGACTTGACACCTCTGGAGCCATGTATATATTAGCGTAGGCAGGCGCAAACCTTTTCCCCTTAGCCATCCCCTTAATCCGTAAGTAATAGCCTCCCTCAAATTTGAAATCATTGCAAGTCAAACTCAGCTCCAAAAGCTCTAAAATCACCTAATCTGGCCTAGCTGCATCAGGGAACCTTGCGAAGCAATCGCTTACTGCTTTCAGGCCCAAGGGGGTCTCAGTATTTGTGTCGAGACTCTCCACATCTAATGAGAACAAAAAGGCCCTGGGCGGTACCTTCAAACCCTTGACCTTATCCAAGAAGTCATAAGTGTGCCGGATATAACTAAAATAGATTCGTTTTTGTAGACAAGGGGTTCAAATAGAAATCTATAAACTCAGCCACTCTGTGACTTTCACTACCACAGTCCGACACTATCGGACGACCAGGAGGCACAAAAGGGGTAATCCACTTGTCCCGAGGTTTGTGTACCTTGGGGAGCAAATAAAACCGCCTTGACCTTGGCCTGAACTCCCCCACTAGATAATCTGCGTGGCGTTTACAGATAAAACCCCTCCTTAGCAGCATGCCTACCACCTACTCAATGCGGGGTACCGACTCCAGAAAAATAGGCGCCTTTAACTTAGAGTAAAAAGTCTCATTCCCTAATTGTCTTAACTCCTCCTGCACATGCTGTGTTCTATCCATAATCACCACAGCACTCCCCTTGTCCCCGAGCCCTCACAAAATGGCTTACTCTGAAAACCAGTATCAGCACTTGGCCCGAAAAAAAACACCCACTGCATCCTGGCATGGAATTTACTCAAGTCCACCAGCAATGGCCCCCTATCCACAGCTGTAACTAGATGATAAGGGATGAATGATAGACCCTTATCCAACAACCGAACCTGTGCCGCAGTAAGCCGAAAACACTGAGACAGATTAATTACTGATTTTTTTATTGTTCCCACTTCCCTGGGGACCCTGCTGGTATGGTCCCCCTACTGGTTTAAATGCCCCAGCCAATGCTGAAACATCTTTTCAGCCATCTTCGTGGTCCAATAGATCCCGTCGTTCTCTACCTGGAAGTCCTCCGAGGGCAAGAGTGGGATGCTGTGCCCCATCCCCTCGATGAGCCCGTTGATGGTTCGTATGTTTTGGATTATATTACTGGGTAACCCCTCGTCCCAGTTAATCAGAGGAATCCCAATGTGTGCATTGGGAAAAGTTTAAGAAGCCGCCTCCAGTAACTTCTCAAGGCTTTTCTTAAGCACCACAGAGCTTGCCTGTGCCCTGTTATTCATCCCAAACGTTAATAGCACTTGCTGTGCATCCCCAAACACCGGAGTCTTGTGCTTGATTATATAGTAAGCCTGGGTCAGATTAGCCCCAGGGTAGCAATTCACCTCAATCCTGCCGTTGCTCACCCTGGGCAACCTCCTCACATTAAAATCCCCTAAGACCAAAATAGGTCTTTCTGGGGCCAGACTCCAAAATTTAAACTTGTCCCCGAAGCTATCATTACACGGAGAAGACTCTTTTGCTCCCCCTCCTTCTCTTCTTCCTCCTCACCCGCTCGCATCTGGGCCTTCGCACCTAGGTCAACTTGATGCAGCTCTTCCTCCCACATCCACTCCTCGGGGTCAGAGCAGGCCTGAGGTCCTTACTTGGACCCGCCTGCTCCACCTCCATGAGCTCCTCCAGCTCCCAGTCCGGGCTGCCCCCCAGATCCAAGCTGCTACCTCGGTCTGACACCCTCTGAGCCGGTCGTTGTTCCCCCATGGCTTCTGATGGCCCTGTGTCGGTTCAGGCTGGTGTTTTTCGGCGCCCCCCTGGAATCACTAGGGCCTCCTGCCTCACCGCCAAGGCCCTCCCCCTGTCCCCACTCTGGACTCGGATCTTCCCTCCCGCAGGAGGTGGTCCCGGACAAAGGTGCACCACTTGGACCCCCGGGCTCGCCGAATTGTCCCCTTTCGGATACGCTTAACGTTCTTGCGGCCCCACCTGCCACGCCTCTTCCCAACGAATCTTGGAGCAGCTTTCCAGGTCCCGCTTAATGCCCCCAAGAACCTCCTCATAATGGTCCTTCAGAACGTCCATTTCTTTGTTAAGCCAGTTTTTAGCATTGCCAAAAGTGTGCCACTCCATTTTAATGGAGGGAAAGGCCGGCTGGGCTCCCGCAGAAATAAACGCTTCTCGGCGCTCCAAACGGGCCTGGGGACAATCCGGACCCGAGTCCGTCTCCAACGCCTGCCAGTGGTGATAGGCCCTCAAGAATCTATACAGTACCCTAATCAATTCCTTAAATTCACGATCTTCCGCCATATTTCTTTCCTCCTTCACTTTCCACTCGTTTGTTCCTTTCTGCCTAAAGAAAAACAAACAACTAATCACTCACCAAAAAAGAAAGAGAGAAAAAAATAGAAACAAAGAAATCCACAAATGGACCCTTTTCTGATTAACGAATCTGAAAACCAAAAGCATTCTGATCTGAAAAAACACCTAATCCACATATCAACCTCTAGGCGAGTCCACCTTTATCCAGAATGCACGGTTCTTAACTTAACAGATAATCCTGGCCCAGCAACGCATCCCTGCACCACACTTCGTACATCCTAGAAAGAAAAGAATTGAAAGAATTGTTGTGGTGCGCACAATTGCCCTAAAGTTGGAAAGAGAGGAAATAGAAAAATGGAAGGAGAGAAAGAATTAAGCCTCATTTAGGCCTCTTGGAAACACGGTGTCAAGGCGTTTGATCCAGATGCTCTCAGCTCTGAGTCTTTCTTTCAGAGACCATGCTGTTTCAGAGACCATGCTGGATTCGCCTGGAGACAAGTGATCCTAAGTGCCGGCAGACCGTGGGTCAGGAAATGCTGAACCAGATGTCGTCGCACACACCGACACAAAGGGCCTGACAGCCCTGCATCTCTCCCTCTCTCTACCTCAGAGGATTTAAATTATTAAGCAGCCAATATGTAATGACCTAAAATCTTCATAGCCACACCTTAGCAACCAGTTACAGCACCCTAGCAACCACCCCAAACGACTAACTAAATGAGCAATATCACACAAGTAGCCATGCGATATCGCTGTATATCAGCACGGCGGTCCTCTTGCCGTTCTAAAGGCACTCATTACCAAATATTTTAAAAACTCCAGAGTAACCATCTGTGACAACTACCAAAGACCTAGTAACACCATAGCAACTACCAAAAATACCTTAGCAATCACCCTGAACACCATAGCAACCGCCTAGAAACGCCCTAGCAACCACCCAAAATACCATAGCACCCACACAGAACGCCTTAGCAACTGCCTAGCAACCACCTAGAACACCCTAGCAACCACCCAGAATACCTTAGCAACTGCCTAGAAACCACCTAGAATAACTTAGCAACCGCCTAGCAAAGCCCTGGCAACCACCCAGATTACCCCAGCAACCGCCTAGCAACGCCCTGGCAACCACCCGGATTACCCCAGCAACAGCCCTCTTAATTGTAATACTTAATTTGCATTGATGTTAAATATAGTTTAATAAATAATGCTGCATGATAAATAGAAGGCTACAAATAGACCCTGTAATCGGTGATCGGTATCGGGTGATACCGCTTCCAGTAATCGGGGATCGGTGATCGGCCACAAAAATCCTGATCGGAGCACCCCTACTAACGATTCTTTTTGGAAACTCACCCCTGGATGATGACATCACTGTTTTCTGCTGAACTGCTTTATAGATAAAATAAACTATTTTATGTAATAATTGATGATCAATGGAACTAAATTAACATGGATCTGACTTCAGCTGAACAATGGCAATATTTTATTTTCAAGCTGCTGCACAGCTGAAATAAACTATTTGCATTACTGATCATCATTTTCCTGTTATCACTTGAAAAGTTGCTTTGAAACAATCTTGATTGTATACAGCACTATAGAAAAAAAGGGGACTTGACTCAGACCCAACATGAAGACATGATGCTAAGGCAGAATGAATCTCTCACTGACTTTAATTTTGCAGTGGCACAACTTCTTTGAGTGTACTGTACACTTTTGATTTAGATGAAAATTACAGTATGCAACTAATTATACTGTATACTTTTTTACAGTATGCAACTGCTGAATATAAAGGCATTCAATAATCTACAATATTCACTACAATACTGTACTTGTAGTATAGATTATTTCACCATACTTAGTTGTGATTATATAGTTGTGTGTGTGTGTGTGTGTGTGTGTGTGTGTGTGTGTGTGTGTGTTTTGTGGTGACGGTAATTGTCTGTTCAGTGACTGGCGTGTGTGAGTGATTGTCAGGTGTTTGAGAGAGTGTTCTTCAGGGACGTCTATTATTACAGAACACAGTTCCTCATCACTGTTGTAGTGTTCTGGTGTGTTTTGCTTTTGTGTTTGAATATCTATTATTTGATTATTGTTAGTGAATTTGTGTGAGTGGACCGTATGTCATGAAATATTCTTCAATGTCTTGGTTGTCCATGGTGTTCACTTCTTTTTCTTTGTTTACAAAGTTTGTAACAAGTGAATTTGTGATTGATAGAGATGTTTCTTGTTGTTTCTGTTCAATGGTTACAAATCCACTACATCTCGTTATGTAACTGGTACCTTTACGCAGTATTTTACAGGTACTGCATGGGTGGAAGTTGCCCTTTGAGGACAAGGTATGTTGGGGGTATGGCATTTTGGACATTGTTTTTTAATTGTGATTGCTACACCTGTGATCTCTGTGGGAACTGTGTGTAGTGTGGGCGGAGGTGTTTGTATGTCATTAGTAGTGTTGTAGTACTCGAGACCGGTCTTGGTCAGTCAGTCATGTTTTTGTGGTGTCGTGCAACTACTCATCTATGCGTTTCTCCATTGCAGTGAGCTTGAACTTATGAAGAGTGTTTTGCCACTGCAGTTTGTCAAGGTTTGGCATATGATGAAACTGCTCCCAATTAAATCAATTTTGTACTTTTATAAATCACATGCAGTTAGGCCACTGACTTTCTGACCTCTTCGTATTAGATATCTTTTGTTGCTTTGATTACACATAAAAGCTATAAAAGACTCTTCCTTACAATAGTTGTTCCTAAACATCAAAATTTCACATAGAATTCCTGTATTCATTCTGCATTTTAAATGTTGAATGTTTGGCTTTTTTTTCTTTCTTTTTTTTACACATTTAGCTATGTGGATTTGACAAAAAAAGGATTGTTGTTGGTTTAAAAACAACATCATTTCATGCATTGTTATAAAAGGCGGAGAAAAGTGAAAACTTTAGTGATGAACAATGAATAATTGTTTTACATTCTGTACTAAATGATGGAAGTCACCCAGGAGTATTGAATAAAGATATTTAAGTTCATTTCAGCTTTGAGTGTTTAATATCTAGGTGTTTTATGGGAATGTGGATCTTTCAGTTCAATTTGAGAAGCTCTTTTGATCATGTTTCACATTATATTGTGTCATGTAGTGTGGGGCGCTGGTCTTGGTCTCGACTTGGTCTTAGCCCCTAAAAGTCTTGGTCTTGTCTTGTCTCGGGTTGGGTGGTCTTGACTACAACACTAATGAGTAGTTGGTACTGATATTTTTTTGTGTATTGGTGCGATAGTGGATGTACGTGTAGTGGTCAGTGTGGCGTTTTCATTGAATCTCCTGGTAGACAAATTTGTGAAGCAGTGTGACTTGCCTACTTCCACAAGGTCGATTTGTGAGTCCCATAAGGACAGTGTGATCGTTCCTGTCGCGTCTGCCAGGCAGCAGGTCTTCAGCTCACAGTCGTTGTCATTTACTGCGACTGTAGTGTTGGAAATGGCCATTGTGTGGACAGATGCTTCCAGCTTGGTGATCTGTAATGAATAAAATAATGTTATAATTGAAGTGCTTAATCAATTAATAAAGGCAAAGAACATTTGGATAAGCAAATTAATTGTGAGATTTCTATTATTTTTATTTTTACTTTTATTTCAATATTCATATATTTTATAGTAATTCATCTAGGTAGGTTAGTTAGCTTGATTGATTTTACCAACAGTAATTTTTATTTATTTATTTATTTATAAGGGACAATGCATATTAATGAACATCTTAGCTTTTCAGTGTCATATCTTGTCATGTTATGTCTTGTTCCTGTTCTTTCTCTTTACTCTGTCGCCCTCTGCTGGTCTTAATAGGTTACTTTCCTTTCTCTCCTCCTCCAGCTGTTCCTCATCTCCCCTGAATACCTTGTTTACTCTCTTCCCACCTGTTCCCTTTCCCCTCTGATTAGGTCTCTACTTCCCTCCCTGCTCTTGCTGCTTTCTTTGTCTGATTCTCACTTGAGTTTCTCACGCAAGAAGCAAACTACTGTCTTGTTTGTCTCTATCCCAGTCCTGTCGGCATCCGCCTGGCAGACGCTATCTGTTTTCGGCTAGTCGTCTTGATATTTGTATTCTATCCAGTTCGTCTGACGCTGGAAGAGATCTGGTAACCACAGTCTTTCCTCGACCCTTGTCTACCCTGAGAGACCTGCAGCCTGTCGCCGCTACACCGCTATCCCCGACTGCTGCCTAAAGACTCTCTTTGAAGTTATCTGAAGTAGTTTTTTTTTTTATCGCCCTCTCTGCGGGTTGTTTGTTTAGCCATTACCTCTCAAGAAGAAGATTTGTGTTCTTCATTATTGCTACCCTGTGTTGTCATTAAAGACTCTATTTTGTTAATTCGCTTTTGGCTCCTCTCTTACCTGCACAACATTCAGCAATGTAAATATGCCAGAATTAGCCCAAGGCTACTTTACATCTGCAGTCCCCCGTCAGGTCATCACAATATCAAGTAACAATTTAAAGGACACCACAATATTCAACAACATATTATAAGAGATACCACCGTTTTCAGACAGGGCATCTAATACAGGTTACACATACATATACACATATACAATAAAGTGTTATTCTATGTACTTTAAGTACATTGTAATTATGCTAAAATACTAATAAATACAGCAAAGTGCTGGATCTGGTTTGGTATACATACAAATACTTAAACAATACCACAGTGATCATATCCATATACCTAAATTACAATAAATATTGTTAGTGGGCACAAATTTGATGTGTCTTGAGCCGTTGTTTAAGTTGGTTCTTAAACCAATTAATAATCTGAATGTGATTTATATTTTTCAGTCATATATAAATTAAACTTAAGATTTATGTAATGGTATGTGATTCACCCATAGACTGTAAAAAAAGGATTCACCACAGCCAAAATAATGCTGTATGAATGATGAAGCGCTTTTATTTATACATATTAACAAACTTGCTTACAATGTCATCAACTATCTTCTATTCTGATTCTCAAATATGTGTAAGTGAGTTTGTTTTGTTGTTTAAAAAACCTTTTATAAATGATCTTGATCTGTAACGTGAGATGGACGCCGTCATGTTTGTTTGTGCGCAGTTCAGAGATTCCTGTCTGTTGGATTTATTACAGCGCGTGAATTCATCAGTTTCTCCCGAAATACATGAAAGTGGCCGGTGAACTGGGAGAAAAATAGAGTTGACTTTATAGATATTTACACTGTGTGTCTGATATGAATAAAAACCGTCGGCAAATATTTTTGAATGGTTTGTTATTGCTGCTTCCATAGACACCATTGTGTATTTTACAAACTATAAATGTATTGTTTTGCTATAAATTATATGCATTTAAATGTCTGAAACCTAAAATAAACATGTGGTTAAAAACACTGTACAGTTGTGATATAGTCTATGACAAGCACAGAGGGCGTCCATCATTGGCTCAGCGCCAGCCATAGTGCGAAAGCACAGTTTGAATCTGGCAGTGATGTCACGTCACTGTACATTCGCTCCTTAGTGCTCAGCTGCTGCAGAGTTTGCCGAAATCGAAATTGCTGATGAGATGTAGAGGAAAATATCTAGTGGAAAATGAGAACGTTACCTCTGCACTTTCTTTTCTCTCAGGCATCGACAACACAGCTGACACAGGTAAATACACGTGCTAGAAGAGTTTTTGTTTTGTTGTTTTTAAACACCACGCCGAAAATACACACACATTCTGGTACTGCTTCGGATGCCACAATGCCATCAAGCGGTATCTCTGGTCGTAATCAGTCCTTCACTGACCAATCAGCGTTCATTAGCAGAATGCTAGCATGTAATGGGCAACTACAACTCAACCTGTAAGAAATCGAAAGGACATAAGTACTCGTTCATTCAACTTTCGACCTATAACCCATGTTGAACTTGCAAAACCTACATTCAAATCTGAGATTTCTCAACGGCAATCGGGTGAAAGAGACAAATTTAGCCGTCTAGCTCCATAGACTCCCATTCATTTTGCACTCAGGGCGATCGCCCCCCCAGTGGAACTCTGGTGGAACTACAACCCAAATTCGATACAATAGGACTTAATAGGGAGTGAACAGGCTCTCCGTAGACGGGCTCTGGTTGAAGTTAATGAGATAGTTAAGTGTTGATTGAGCGTTAATGATGAACACCTCCTGTTAACAAGCAGAATCACTGAAGGAAAGAAAAACGCAAGAACTACAACTGACTTCCAGACACAGCCTTACATGAAATCAACTGAAGATAAAAGACATTAAATCTCTGAAGATCTCAGCAGAGGAGGATTAAACAACTCAAACAGCATTACCAGCTTCACTTATTACTAACCAGATGTACTTTATTTAATTTCCATTTTAATGAAATCAATAGTTGTATTTTAAGTCAACATGATGGTGGTTATTGTATGCTTTAGTTGGGTTCTTGACCCTTGACTCTTTAATATTACATTTTCTCTGGCTGTTGAGACTCAGCTCACACAATCCATTATCCGACAATGTGACACTGCCTCTTATTTGACGCCTGGGTATGTCCAACATTTCCAGGTGAATCCTTTTGGGGCTCACCTTTACACAGAAACAGGAATAGGCATACTGGTGGATAATCTAAGAGACAGATCCCCTGTCACGCTTTACCTAGATGCAACTGGGAGTGTCATTTCGAAAATTCCACATCAAACAAAACCCATCCTGTACTACGCTCTTACCTTGCCTGGTAAAGGAAGCAAGGACACAAGTTCCCTATTGTCTATCAACACTCAATAACAGTTTATGTGATGTGTTAATCATAATATTTCTTCCCTAACAATTTGTAAATTGAAAGTAAATCGAAATGAAATTGAAGTGAAAGTTAAATTGAAAGTTAGTGATTGTTTGTGTAGGGTGTAGCCTATTTCACACACAATCTGACTACCTGGGAAATGTCAGTCTAACAGAAAAAATTAATGGATCAGTGATATTAAAATTAAGTTTGATGGTTATGTAAATTAGGCTACAGGAGTTTTCTGGGAGAAATAACAAAATAGGAGGGCACCGGAAGATGACCTTGAAAATGTATTTTTTAATTTGTTTTTGCAAAAGCAGTATCTTTTATTTTAACACAACAAATCACACAGAAAAGTACACAAGAAAAAAAGAAAAGAAAAATAAATTCCCTCCAAAATAGTTTCAGCCCAATCAATTTTTTCACTTTAAAATGCTTGCTCGCCCCGCCTTTGCCGCCCCCCATTCCTGTCCCTCCTCATCCGCAGCCAGTTTCTCACGCTCATCTCTACATCTGCCTCAGTGGAATTTTGTTGGGCAGGATTTCTTAACACAGCACCTAAACAAAAAAATTAAAAAAAGCAACAGGGGGAAAAAATAAGACAGTAGCACAAAAGTCTATATCTTCATTTGATTGTTTCTATAAAGACAATTAAGAAAAGTTAGAGCATTTTATAACAAAAAAAAAAAAAAAAAAACTTAATACTGTGAAATTAGTATATAAATATCGAAAACAACTGATATAAATACAGGTGGTGTCTGTATTTATATCAGTTGTTTTAAATATTTATATATATTTATATATGGGTTGAATAGTGACAGAATGTTGCTTCAACACATTGTAGGACTTACTCAGGAGTACCTGATGAATAGGCCGTGATTTAAGGCCTGTCTTCTGACCCCTACCGCACCAGTTCAGCTGAGTTGAAAGATTCTGTTCAAATATTTTAGTGCAGACTCTCCAAACTGTTTCCTTTAAATTCTTGCCACCAGACAATGACAGTTTAGTTATCTGTGAAGTAAAAGACTAATTTGACTAATCCCATTTCACAACGTGCTGTATTACATTGTCTTTGAAGCACTGCTCTCCCATGCCCACATCCATGGCTGAAGTGCCCTTGAGTAAGTGTTCACTGTGTGCTCTGTGTGTTTCACTAATCATGGATGGGATATATGCAGAGACCAAATTTCCCTCACGGGATCAAAAGAGTATCTATACTCTATAGGTGTCTTATTTGACGATATATCAGGGCTTTTGTGCTTTAGAGGTAGACACAGACGAGACATACCACTTTCTTCTTAAAGGTGCTGTCGGTCCGAAGTTTGTCTTCAAAATTCTCCAGGTCTTGCAGCGTGAGCAGTGGTAGCATGTTCAAATTAAAATCTTCATGAGGAATCGAATTGTTTTTTTGAAGTAGTTTGATTACATGATCCATTTTAAGCTGCAGTTCTCCGACCTGCTCCAAAAGGAGCCTTTCAACAGCTGGGGAAAGTACAGGAAGAAAATATACAAAATTATACAAAAAACAATTAACAAGTAATGCATAATACAGTAGTTTACTGACAACAGCAGAGAGAACCTGCCCAAAATACCTGTGCATCCAGCAGGAGCTGATCTGGCAAATCTTAGACCTGTGGAAAACAGGAAAAATATAGGTGTTAACAAAAATACAAACTATGAGTGTGTCTTGTTTTTTTAATAAAACTGTGTGTGTGTGTGTGTGTGTGTGAGAGAGAGAGGGAGAGAGAGACAGAGAGAGAGAGAGAGAGGGAGAGAGAGACAGAGAGAGAGAGACAGACAGAGAGAGAATTTTGAATTACAAAATTTAAAACATTGTCCAGTCAATAAACACACTGTAAAAAAAAAAAAAAAAAATCAGAACAGACAAGACAAAATTATCTTAAAAGGGGTGCAAAATGCAGGTTGACATCAATAATCTCACACAAAGCCCCCTTATTACACCAAATCTGATCAAAAGATACAAGATCTTTCATAGCTTTAAAGTATCGAAAATCAATAAAAATTCTAGATTTCACTGAATTGAAAAACACTGCCTCTAAATTATAGCTCGTGTCTCGTTCATCTCGGTCAGAAGGAAGAGCCATTTTAAGCATTTTTATTTATTTAACTCGTTTTTTTTATGACAAAAACGAAATTGTTTTTCAGTTATCACAACTGTTATAACACTGTTACCAAACTCAGCTCAAAATTCCAAATTCATCCATATCGTGATACATATCGTATTGTGGCTTTAGTATCGTGATGCGTATCGTATCATTGTTGGTGATACACAGCCCCAGAGGAGAACTTGCCCCCGACAGAGCCTGGGTTCTCCCAAGGTTTTTTTTTTCCTCCACTAGGTCGCCTGATGGAGTTTTTCGGTTCCTTGCCTTTGGCTTGCTCAGTTGGGGATATTCAAATTAATTAACCAATCATTAATACCATTGATCAGCTCTACCAAACATGGATGTTTTTACACCAAGAAACGGACATTGTTATTATGTTCTGATTGATACTTTGAAGCTGCTTTGATGCAATCTATACTGTAAAAAGCGCTATATAAAAATACTTGACTACTGTCTCAGCCTCTAGGAAGCCATTAGTCTCGAGCCCTGCTCTGCTCTAGGCTACCATGATACAGAGTAAGAAGTACAGACAAATAAAACACATCATACACTAAAATATTTCTTACTTTGAGGGGTCCTGTGTGGAAGGCCTGGACGGGATAGAGGGGTTTCACGACACTGCGGCATGTTGGTGTTCACAGACACTTGACACACAAAGATTAAAAAGGTTAAAACAAAGATTAATGATTCTTTCAGAGCGTGTTCATATAATTCTAGCTAAAGGATGATAGAAAGAACGGACATTGCGTTCAATATTTTTACATGGACAAAAAAGAATAGCATGTGTTAACGTTGACAGCACTAATTGTCATGCATTGTCGACAGAAAATTCTGCGACTTAAATTATTCTTAAGCCCTGTAACTTACATTCAGGAGAGAACATCCCTTCATCACTTTGTGTGTGTCTTGCTGCCAATCATCTTGTGGCACTTGGAAATACAGAAAAAGGCCCATTACACAAAGAACTGCATCACCCAGTTCAAACTAACTGAGCTAAACAAGTGACCCCACAGCAGTGGTTCTCAATGTTTCTGTAATTTTTGTCATTCCCTATTTTGTATAGGACTGTGCTGTGTATTTTGTGCGTGTGTGTGCCTGTCTCATTGTGTTCTCCATCTGCATGCTTAATAGCTTACTTTCAGGAGAGCCCAGCCCGTCATATTCGGCTTCCTGCAGCCAATTAACGGTTGTCACTAACAGGTGACACAAACAGGAAGTAGGCTTTTTGCACTCAAACTTTTCAAGTGCGCTTACAGCCACAAGTGTAATTTAAAGACCCAATGCATCACATGTTTAACGGAAACTTACATTCAGTAAGAAGGTCCTCATTAACAGATGTAATCACTTAAAATGGCAAAACACATTAATGCTGGTTACACACAGTTTGGTTTCTGCTTTCCTTGCATATTGGTGTAGGTTTCCTCCTGCTGACTGGCCTCAAATGGCTCAGATCCAGCTTGATTTTAAAATATGGCCCTAATTAATTTGCTATTGAATTACTATGAAATTTATACTTTTACTACCTCAGTCTGATGTTCTGAGTAAGAAGTGCAGTAGCATACACTAAATGTAAAATATCTTACAATCGCTAGTCCTCTGAAGGATCCCTGGAAGAGGGTGGCGTGGAGGCTGCTGCAAAGCACACAGGCCGTTATTATCCGGTGTCACTAGAAAATACATAACTAAATTATTGGAGTGAACAGTAAGTCAAGTTTATCACAATTAGATAAACTAATGTCAGTGAGCTGAGTAATTGCCACACATTTCTATTAGGGATGTCAATTTTCACAAATTCCCATGATCGATCGTCGTTTAAATTAACGATCAATTAATCGACTAATCGTTAGCATTAATGGCAAACAGCATTACAGGGTCTGCAAATGCTGCTCAAAAAGCTCTGTTCCTCACCAAATTAATAAGAATGGTTTTTAATCTAAATAAAGGGTTAGTAGGATTGTAAAATGTTTTGATGTGATTGATAAATTAAATTAATTATTTAATATATAAATATAACTATTACAACTTATATTTGCACAAAACAAAAGGCTGCGAATGCACACGCAAATTTAGTTGTAATGAAGGTGTAAAATAGTCCCAAACAACTCCGGTGTGTCATTCAGTGGGACTCAACACTTCACCAAACCGGCGCGCTCGCTTACATGTTTTGCGGTTGAGCAGCACGCAAGCGCATGATCCTGCTTAATTGATGATCGATAAGTTTTATCGATTAAATGTATTATCGACAATTAATCGATCGTCGATTAATCGTTGACATCCCTAATTTCTATCAGCAGCAACTAATCTTAACCCATGTCAAAATAACAGAGCTAACCCAGTGTCACTCCACATCAGTGATTCTCAAACTTTTTCTGTCATTCCCCACTTTGCATAGAACTGTGCTGTGCTCCATGTGTGTGTGTCAGTGTGTTCTTTGTCTGCGTCTTAAATAGCTTACAGTCAGGAAAGCCTTCAGTCCTCCAATCCTCCAGTCCCGGCGCCTCTTGAATATGAACTGCCGCCTCTTGGAAAGACAGAAAACCTTGGCTTACTGATCACACAACTAATATAAACTCAAAAACCATATCTGGAACATCAAACTATGGTATGCGCTGTGGACCTGTGCAGTACACTGTGTCTACTTGAGTTTAGGGATTTGATGCATTTACTATAGAGGGGACACTAACCTTTACTATACGATGATGTGGGATGGGCTGGAGCAGTTAAACAAGGGGTGGGAGGGTGGGCCAGCTTTTTTCTTGCTGACACTTCAAGAAGATTTAAAAAGGTTACAACCAAAAGAACAAAAGGCACATCAACTGTAAGATTTGCACCTTAGATATCTACATCTGATAATCGCTGTATGGGAAGTGCAGTATTATACACATAAAATGTCTTACTAGGCTTGCTCCTTTGATGGAAGGTTGGGTGGGCTACAGGCTGCTCCCTGTTTGTCACTGTCATGGCGATTTAAAAAACAAGGATTAAAATAAAAAAAAATGTTTAAACACAAAGATTACAAATTCTTATCAGGCATAATTAAAAGTATGAGCATGTAATTCATTTTCTAATGGACATATGGAAACTTAAGATCAAAATAGTTATCCCACTTGCCAGCTCTAATGTTGTTCTCTTACGAGAGTATCTCTCGTACTGCGTAATATCTTACGCTATGGGGAAAACCTCTTTTCCACGAGATATTGAAGCAAAAAAGTATCCTTAATTTTGAATTAATGTAAAACGCTGTGCAGCAGCATGCAGATATAGGCAGGACGGCTCGCGCGCCTATTGGCTGCCCTGCGGCAAACAGCAGCAGCCTATCGAGAGAGGTGCTGCGTGACATAATCCTATGGGGGCATTTCGCGCCCATTTCGTCACGTCCCGCCAGAAAAGGGCGCAATTTCGCCCTATAAATATAGCTCGATAAGGCTGGTACACTGGTTTTCATCGCGAAGCGAACCAGAGCTGTGTATGCACGGCAAGATACGCAGTACTCGTTCCCTCTCTGGAGAGAACCGAGGTTACGTTAGTAACCGAGTACGTTCTCTTACGAGAGTATCTCTCGTACTGCGTAATATCTTACGCTATGGGGAACACAATGCAAAACGCCGTGCGTACTGGGATCCGACACCAAAGTCCCAAGGGCAGTAGCCCGGGGCTCATGTAGTGCATAATCACCATAGACTCACAGAGAGTCGGAGAAGAGAGGCTGCAAGCATCATTCCCCATGAAATAGCATCCTATAGGGGCTAGTTATGTTAATAGTGTTTCACACAGACAGGGTGAACGTGTTTAGCCTGAACTGGTTAAGATTACGGGTTATTCAACAGCCATCGAGCCGTGTTATCGCTCAGTGAGCGATGCACAAGCAAAACTCAGCATCTGGGCCGGCACAGCGGGGCAGATAACACTGAATTCTATACCGACAGAAGCTTGGCTTGTAAGTCGGGAACCTCTAGGTTATAAAACCTTATAAATGTAGACGGCGAGGCCCAGCCCGCAGCCGTACAGATATCTTGCAAGGTAACGCCACTATACCATGACGTGAAGACTTGATCACTCACGAGCATAGCTCACGCGCATAAGTGCACGAGCCACCTAAACGCCCAGTTAAAAAATTGCAATATATATATATTTTGCAATATATATATTTTGAACCGCGCTTGAAGATTCATTTATAAAAAAATTATATTAAACCTAAAAAATAATTCATAAAAAATACGTGAATAACTTACATTTTTTTTTTTTTTTATCAGAACTCTCTCTCTTTTTTGCATACGTTTTTATTTTATTTTTTTCTGAAACTGTTTAGGACGTCTGTTTGTTGGGTATCATCAAATAAATTGTGGCATACGGATTTTACACATACACAAGCACCGGCTTGTGGACCATAGATGTGGACCAACGGTTGCGTAGATAGTAGGCAGCTGGCATATTTGTGCGAAAAAAGAAGCGGGATCGGCAAAATGGATCCTCACGGTTCCTCCGCCGATCTCCGAAGTTGTGCATGAATGGAGTGGTTGCAGATTCACCCCGCCGATGGTTTGTTTGGTGTGACGGGGGAAAATACCTCCTGATCCTTTGCCGCTGGTGCCCTCCAATTGCCAACGTTGGTAAGACTGAACGTGCTGTCTGGGAAAGCATGCCAGCTTACCTTAACAGGGTTTATGCCATCTGCCAAAAGCAAAAAACCTGGGCAGATATAAAATCGGCAACAGTTTTGCACCTGTGCGCAGCTCACATCATTAAAGCGGTGTCTTCAGCCTTTCAAAGGAAGACAGGTGATAAAGGGCTGCGAAATGTGGCAACATATGTTTTTGCCAGGATGCTAAACACGGTTAATCTGGATGATGCCCTGGCCATTTTTAAACCATTCTGCATTGTTTTTCTTGCAAGACATGTCAGTAAAAATGTCACAGAGAGTCTTAAATACATGGAGGGACTCATTGCAAATGAAGATGCTATTCTCCAGGACAGAACAGAAGATGTCTCAGAAAAGTGGGAGATGGATGAAAATTCAGCAAAAACAATTACTGGTGGTTCTCCATTTTCCAAACTTTTCAGAAAGATCTATGATGATGTCATGGCTGTCTTGGTAAATGAAGAACAATATCAGAGTGGTGAAAATGGGAATGCTAAGCCACTGAACAGATCGCAGCATGCATTAAGGCTGTCCATTACAGATTTGATATGACGTTACGACATAAAGAATTTCTGACATTGAAACCCCACAACAGACTATGTGGAGAAGTAAGTGCACTTTCTTATAATATTTACGAAAGATTGACCTTTTCCAATATTCAACAATACACAAATTACATGTAGAAAAATGGGTAGCACATTTTTGTTGAAATTTTTTTTTTGTTGAACTTCCTTTAAGTTGTACATGTCATTTTTTTCTTTTTGTGTAGATGCTGTTTATATTACTGAATGTAATCACAAATAATGAATATAGCTATATGATAAGAAACTTTAATTCAGCTATGGAATTTTTAGAGCAAGCATCAATATTGTTGTGTTGTCAAACTATTTAGGTTATGGAAAGTTTCATCCGCTCTGTCCTAAACAAACATGATAGTTAGGGAAAGTTAGGCATTTTTATTGCCAATCTGCAAAAAAAAAATCTTACCAATAGCTTTTTTTACCATGTGTTCCTATAGGTGTCTAGTTACACCTCCCAATTTATCCACGGCCAAATCCTCGGGGAAATGCCTGGAGAGGCAATCAAAGTTGGGGTGCTCAGAGGGCCTGGGTAAAAATAATGATTTTTTTTTTTTTAACCAATATTAGCTTTTGAGATGTCTAACTAGGGTTTTAGGGGTGCTGAATCTATCACAGCCATTAGTTTTGAATAAAAAATACTCCAAGTCCATGCAACAATCCATAAAAAGTGGTTTTATTGAACAGTTAGGAAACAAAACTTCCTAAATCAGTTTAAAATTTACATTTACATTTATTCATTTAGCGGACGCTTTTATCCAAAGCGACTTACAATTGCTGTATATGTCAGAGGTCGCACACTTCTGGAGCAACTAGGGGTTAAGTGTCTTGCTCAGGGACACATTGGTGTCTCACAGTGGATTCGAACCCGGGTCTCTCACACCAAAGGCATGTGTCTTATCCACTGCGCCATCACCACAATTTAACAAAGCTCATCCAACTCCCCTGGATCTCTCTCATGTTATCATCTGGCTGGTTGATGTTCTGGCAAGAGTTACCATGACAGTTCCCACAATCAGAAATGCACTTGACTTCTTGCTTTTTACAGCAGCACCTGAGAGTGTCACAGTCCCCTGCACAGTTGCAGCTGACAAACTTCAGAAGGTAGTCTGGTGCAATGGGATCTGTTGTAGGGACTGGTACATAACCTTGTTCTCCTTGTTTCCATCCATACTCAAGGACATCCAGTGATGGACTTTGAAGCAGTAGCCAATCTCTGGTCTGGAGATATGCCCGCAGAGAGTGCTGTGCTGCAGCTCCTGTAGTCGGAGGCAGTTTCTCAGGCTTGATGCTCCCAGCTGCGGCCCGCTTGCAGAACACATCAAATCTTAAGTCTTCCAAATCTTCAGGTGGATATCCGCTTAATATGAGCTTGAACAGTTCGCAGCCAGCTTTGATGATGTCACTTTTCTCGGCTCTGATGTCATTGAACACATCCATGGTCCCATCTCCTTTGTCAGTCTTGCAGAGCTTGGTGAGCAAAGTTGGTTTGCTAAACCCAGAAATTGCTGATACGGTATCGCAGCCAGAGAAGCTGTGTAGGAAGATCCGATATCCTCAGCTCAGCTGAATCTGTTGCTCCTCGAAATACCAGCACTTCTGAGGTAAAGTTCAAAAGAACAGCATTTATCTGAAATAGAATCTTTTGTAACACTACCATTCAAAACTTTGGGGTCAATAAGTATTTTTATTTTATTTTTTGGGGGAAATAAATAAAATAAATCAATACTTTTATTCATCAAGGAGGAATTAAATTGATCAAAAGTGACAGTAAAGACATTTATAATGTTTCAAAAGATTATATTTCAAATAAATGCTGTTGTTTTTAACTTTCTGTTCATCAAAGAATCATAAAAAAATGGTACACAACTGTTTTCAACATTGATCATAATCATAAATGTTTCTTGAGCATCAAATCATCATATTAGAATGATTTCTGAAGGATCATGTGACACTGAAGACTGGAGTAATCATGCTGAAAATTCAGCTTTGATCACAGGAATAAATAATATTAAAATCAAAAACAGTTATTTTAAATTGTAATAATATTTCACTATATTACTGTTTTTTTGTTGTATTTTTAATGAAATAAATACAGCATTTGAGAGCATAAGTGACTACTTTTAAAAACATTAAAAATCGTATCGACCCCAAACTTTTGAACGGCAGTGTATATATATAATCCAAATATAAATTAAAGTCAAAAGCACATTTTTAGTACATAGTCATTCCTGGAGACAAATCCTGTTCAAATAGATTCAAATAGGCTATATGGGCCATTCTACAGAATTTGTTCAAAGTTAGAGTTGGAAAAATCTTGAAAAGAAAATTGTCTTTTCCCATAAATTTCTTATAAAGTATTCTTTTTAAAAGTAGGCCAATACATGTTATCATACATATTTTAAAGTTAAGGATTCATTAGTTTGATATAGCTTACATTGGAACAAACACTATAATAACATCTTAGTTGATGAGTTTATTTTTGACAGAACATATTTAACATGAGCAGAAACTGGATGACAAAAGCTTATTTGATATTTTAGAATAAAAACTTTATAATCTATCCAAAACAACAAAATGTTGTCTTTCATATTTCATCTGTAACATAGTAGCCTAAACATAAACAACAGCGCCCATCTGTGCCGTTAATTCATTCACACACAGAAACGTGATTCAAATTTAAAGTCTTTTTGCGTTTACAGACACTATTCCATATCGCGATTAGAACAAAGCACAAGAATAAAAAACTTACTCACAATTCTCTGCTAGATCCGTCGCTTGTTAATAGTACATTAATCTGATGATTAAATTTGTTGTGTTATCGCGTTTATGAGGGGCGTTGACACGTTTGCATGTGTCGCTTCAGATCACTTGCGTTTGAACAGCGCGGGCTCTCCGTGGGCGTGTCACATTAGCAGAATAATGAGCTGAGAGAACGATAATGAGATCGGCTGACACCTCTCTCTTTTTTTATAGATTACATAAACAGAGAATATTTATTTTAGTTTTGAATTAGATATTTTAAAAGTACAAACATAAATGATTATAAAGATATATTGCTCATGCCTGGGTGAATAGTATTCGCTGAGCTTTGTTTAAGTTTAGAGATGTGCTCCAGAAAAAAAGTTAACGGAGATGGAAAGACAGAAAGCACACTCTGTTTATTTTCTTTATTTTACCTAAGCACAATGTTTTATTTCGATTGTAAGTGGACACAAAAAATAGACATTCAACAGTTTATTTTTTTATATTTCTTAAGTCTCTATGACCAAAAATGACAGAGTATTTTAAGTCTATTTTCCTGCTATGTGAAAAAAATCGAGCAAAAAAGAAGTTTGTCGACCGCAGAGGGTTAAAAAGAAAAGAGTTATGCGCATTTATTAAATTAATTATTTTCGCTTGGCATATCAGCGTGATGACGTCATCGCACGCCTTAGTAGCCCGTGCGCCCGTGATGTGCTTAATTCAAAGTAAATACGACGACGAAGCCATTACTGCAGCGCTCGTTCTCTTTCTTTATTTATCTTTTTATACTTTACAGGTAACTATAACACTTCGGTCTTGAGTATAAACATTCTTTAATCCAATACGGATGAGTTGTGTGTGTACAAAGTGCTTTGTTTTACTAAATGAATAGTGTGTCATGAGTTTGGTATGCCTGAGCACATGGTTAGCATGGGTGTTTCGTGATTAGCGCGATGGCCCGCTATTCAGTATAAATGGTCATTAGGTCTATGTTATTTGAGTGTATAAGAGTTCATGATGTTGTTTCAGCTTATGAGTTACTTTAAACTTCCACATGTTGGTAAATTAACACCATCATGTCTGTTAGCTATGCATTTTATTAGTCTTAATTAATCTGTTATGTGA
Organism: Gila orcuttii; assembly: GCA_026230005.1. Taxonomy (NCBI): domain Eukaryota; kingdom Metazoa; phylum Chordata; class Actinopteri; order Cypriniformes; family Leuciscidae; genus Gila; species Gila orcuttii. The sequence continues at coordinate 1,629,547 of JAPDVR010000003.1, read as the reverse complement.
CTTTATGGTAGAAAATATATCAGACACAATGGATGGAACATTTAGGCATGAGATATTAGTTTCATACTGTCATTTAGTGGTTAAGAGTAAATATTCAGTCTGAAAATGTGTTATTTTGTAAGAATATGAGATTTGAGTGTCAGTTGTAAATGCCACACATTATGAGAAATGCTTTAAGTCACTTATGTTTACAGCCAGTCATTACTGTGACAAGGAAAGTGATGCGTGCACTGAGAATGTATACATGTAACTGTTATGCCTTTTATTGTATTGATTCAAAGTAAATACGACGACGAAGCCATCACTGCAGCGCTCGTTTTCTTTCTTTATTTATCTTTTTATACTTCTTTACAGAGGTACTACATAGGCGGTGTGAGTACTACCAGCCCTCAAAGTTTCAAGTCTCTACGACTTACGGTTCGGTCTGCCCGATCAGTTTTAGATGGAGAATGTTGCATCATGGGAAAATTAACAATAACAATAGGGTTTCAGCACTTTGTGCTTGATCCCCTAAAAAAAATCAGGACAATTAAATTAGGGTTTCAGTACTTCGTGCTTGAACCCCTAATTAAAGCTGCAAACAGCATTTGAGCGGTGTTCAAGCATTTAAGGCCTTTAAGCACATAAGCATTAAAGACATTGGGCCAGTTTCCTGTACGGGGATTAAGCCTAGTCGTAGACTAAATGTCATTTTAAGCCGGTGGATTTGCCGCGGCAGTTGCCGTGGCGGTAATAGGCATTCTGGTTGTCCACCTACTGTATCTGCTCAAAATGCTGGCTCTGTGAACATTCAGAAGTTTCAAGCGTAAACAATACTTCAAGCATCACATCTTTGGACATTGTTTCTGTAGATTGCATGCTTGATCTATGAGCTACAACGTCTCTCCCTTGTGCTTCAGCAGACTGATTTGCTGACTCAGAATCAAACATAAATAACGCAGAAATAACACGTTGTCGACTGTATTTTATGTGTGCAAATGACCATGATCATCAGTGAGCAACTTTGCTGCCAACTCATCTGGTTCCACCCGACTGCTCATTTGCACATTCAGCAACTCACGAAGCACAGCATCTTCGATCACAAAAGTACTCCGTTTACCACTCTTCTCCTGTACAGTGACATTTGCATGAAGAATAGACATCACTTTTGCTGTTTTGCAATATGCTGCACATTGTGGACATGACTTGTCATCAGTGTCTGGAAATTGACCACAGGCAAATGTAGCACAGGTGGTTAAGTCACTCAGATTCAGCCCCATAATAAAAGAAACACAATATGCAACAGTGTTTTAAAGGTTGTATCAGCGATTTCAGGCCCAAACAAAAATGATCACATTCATCTAATCTTTCCTAACGATCCGCTAGCTGCCCGCCCCATAAGCAGGCTGTCAAAAAACCGCGTCTTTGTAGGCAGCGTAGGCTCTGAGATCTGCACACAAAAACATATGGGTACAACCACCACTCAAAATCAAAATAAACAGTGTTCTAACCAATCACCGACAGGGGCGGGTGTTGTTTGTTTTTGCGCTCGTGCGCGACGCCTGCACGCGAAGTCGGAGCTGAAGAATAAGGCAGCGTCTATCAACCCTATGCTATCAACGGACCAGATACATTTAACATGGAAGAGGCAATCCCCAAGAAGAGAAGGAGGATTAGGGCGAGGAAATACCCTCGTTTTTCGTCAAAGAAACGAATAATAATCGGGAAGGCTTTTGAATGGTGGAGAGAAAATTTTAAATCGGCCGCTCAGGTTGCACTGTTTCTTCTGAACAGGTGAGTAGCTGCTAGTGATGACTTTTTTGTATGTGAACTGTGTGTGAAAATATAATTCTTTAAAAAATATGAGTGAAGCTCGACTAAACTTGGATAGCTCTAGCGAATATCAGATTGTAGGGATGTAGTGTGTGAGATTGGCATGGTAGTGAGCGAGTTGATTCTGACGAATTGGAATTCGTTTAGGGAGGGGCGAGCTAACTTTGTTTGTTTGGGATCTCGCTTCAAACACAAACAGAAGTGACTTCACCCACAATCGCTGATACAACCTTTAATTCATTTGGTGTTGATTTCATTAATTTTATAATTTATTTATTTAAAAGAAAAAAATATATATTTATTTATTTCTTATTATGCCTTTAGTTCTGAAAAAAAAAAAAACGGAAAAATGTTTTGTATGAGTTCTTAATCTATTTGAGTTCTCCATTTGGTTGCAGTATGTAAAAAAAAGGGTGTTACTTATGGAAGCAGAATAGTCTCAAATATAATTCACACAAACAACATGATTCACACATGCGTAGACAATTTCACATGCATGAAACCTAATTCACGTACACAAAAAAAATTCACGTGCGTGAAAAAAATATATATTCACAAAAAGCAATTCACATGCGCAAAATAAAATTATATATTCACAAAATACATTTCACAAATGCAAAACACAATTTGTAGATATACAACTGTGCACAAAAACCTTTGAATGTTTAAAGTGTATGAGTGTGTCCTTGAATTTGAATGTGCAAATCGTCATTCACGTACGAATCGCCTTGGATGTGTGTGTGTGTGTGTTTGAGACTTTCCTGGCAGAGCTCTCTCCCCACGTGGGTCTTTCGTACTCTTTGGCCAATCAGATGCGAGCTTACCATTCAACCAATCATATCATAAGCCACTGAGAGTGCATTCAAGGAGCACGATTCTGCGTACCCTTTGCGCAATATGGATTAATTAGAACGGAAATGAAGCCTTTACAACAGTAATCCAGCATGTCGAACGAAGAACGGGAAACACGGGTAAGAGTCTATTTTATTTCATAAAAGTCTGGGTTTACACATTTTATCGTTTACACATTCAATCAAGACAGTTTTTCTAGTTAGAAAACTTAAGTCAAAAGTTAAAAAAACTATACAGTTGTAACAGGACATTTACAGTAATTATAAATTAAACTGCAATCAGGATAGTAAAAAGAAAGACCTGTAAAGACAAAAGCAACATTTTGAGTGTTGTGAAATTATAATTCTAAATAATATTGTTTTATAAATTGATGTTTGTTAGGTCAGTGTGTACTTGCTTTTACAGTAATACATTTCAAAACATGTAGCCTACTGTTAACCACTACGTTGAAGCAATATTGTTCGATCAAGATAAACAACATCAGATATTTAGAAACATTGTTGTTTAACGTGTAAATATATTGTCTGTACATTGAAATTAGGGTTGGGTACCGAAACACGGTGCCAATAGGGAACCGGTTCTGACGTAAACGGTAGTAACCAGACCGAATAAGAACGAAAATTTCGGTGCCTGATTTCGGTGCCTGACTCACACGCAAGATCTTGCGCGCGCTCTCTCTCTCTCCGCCGTGCGCGCACAATACTGTCTGAAGCACAGTCTGTTCTGTCTCGCATGCGGGCTCTTGCTCGCTCGCTCTAGATTCCAGGAGATTTTAACTAATTTGCGGGCATCAGGGAGCCGCTATCAATAATGCGGGAGACTCCCGGAACGTCTGCTGATTGCGAGGGGATTAATGAAGATGCAGAAGACAAAACGCTCCAAGGTTTGGCTGCATTTCACATGTAAAATTACGCGTCAGAATGCCCTCTGGGTGTGCCGATTGTCTGAAGCACATATAGAAGCGAATCATCTGCTCCTCAGATTTCTCTGCCGAAAAAGGAAGCTTGTCGGCAGCGCGAGGAGTTTGGCAGCGAACGCAGCGTCTCGTTCCCTATTCAGAGAACATAGGTTACATCAGTAACCAGAGACGTTCTCTTTCATAGGTTCACTCAACACTGCGTAGCTAAGACGCAGTGAGAATGAAATACCAAACTCGCCAAGCTAAGCGCTGCCGTTCTAGTGCAACGACCAGATAACTTACATGACTGGTTCAAGCAGACAAAACATGGGAACCTGTAGCCATGTCGAGATTAGATTACCCTGGCAGTAATCTCTATTAATCTCCAGTATTATTACATTGTTTGATACCATATTGTTTTATTTGATATTATGTAAATGTGAATTTTTATTTTATATTGGTTTATTTAATATTACCATATATGTTACTTGTATTTATGTTGTTTAAAGATTTAAGTTAATATTGTGTCCAGTTTGGCCCTGTAAATAAAAGGATATTAGTTTTTGTCAAAGTGTGTGCGGTTTCGTTTTCTTAAAGGGATAGTTCACCCAAAAATGAAAACTCTGTCAGTAATTACTCACCCTCATGTTGTTCAACCCCGTAAGACCTTCGTATCTTAATTCATGTTCCAAAGATGAACGAAGGTCTTACGGGGTTCAACAACATGAGGGTGAGTAATTACTGACAGAATTTTCATTTTTGGGTGAACTATCCCTTTAAGTACCATTTCAAGAACCGTTTAAGCACCGGAACCGTTTAAAAAATACCGAGTAGGTACTGGTATCGGATAAAACCCAACCGATACCCAACCCTAATTGAAATGCATCTTTCTCTTCTTATAATTTAGGAATATCTAAAGCAGTATATTCTTCAGCGATTTCATGATCGTTTAGTTCATATCTTGGAGAGACAGCCACTGAACGTTGACTACCTAGAGTTTATTTGCAGACAGGAACTAGTATTTATTAGTGCCCTGTCTGAAATGTTACATATGTCAGAGGATGTAATGGTAGCTCTTACAAATCTGAGCAACCGTATACAACGTATGAGGGATAATGGAGGCTTTGGAGGAGGTATCTGTGACAATGGAGCTGGAACCAGGACAGGGACGTGGACGTCCAAAAATTCCGATTTCTACGATCAACCTTACCCATCTAATAGAACTCGGGCTTCCAACCCAGTCTATTGCTAATATACTTGGTGTGTCTTGTGCAACACTGTTCAGGAGGATGAATGAAAACAACTTATCTGTGAGAGCTTTGTACAGCACATGTACAGATGAAGAGCTTGATGCCCTCGTCACACAGATTAAGACCTCCATGCCAGACGCAGGATATCGTATGGTTCGAGGGACTCTACTGGCACAGGGGCACTGCGTACAGTGGGATAGGGTGTGTGCATCCATGCATCGTGTGGACAGTGTTGGTGTTCTCTCCAGAATGATCAACTTGAGATGTATTGCTCGGAGAAGATATAGTGTTCCTTACCCCAAGTACCTCACAGTAAACTCTAAACTATCAATAATTTCTACTATAAGATAGAGTCTGTAATTCCACTGTTGTCCACTAGAGGGAGCAGCAGGATTACACATACAGTATTTTGAATGTTTTTTTCTTCTTCCATCTTTCAGTATGGGTTAACAAAGAAATTATTAAAGCTATTTTGTATTATCATGATGAACTGTAATAGTTATATTTTATTGGATCACAAAGAAAAATGTGAAATGTTTAATGACCATTAAATGTTAATTTGACAATAACATATCTCAATAAAACATATTTTGTGTGTGTGTGTACGCATGTGTACAACTGTGTGTATCAAGTATTATTGTTTAAGCTTCTCTTTTGTCTGTGTTTTAGCGTATTCTTTTTTATGCACATTTGTATCAGCCGTACATAACAAGAAGCATAAATGGCAAATGTTTACAAGTGTAGGAATTACAATAGTAAAATAGACATATGACTCTAAATATGCATGCAGAATTTCACGGAGATTGGGCAATATGTGCCTTTTTAAAATTTAAAAAGGTCAAGAATGAAAATGTTCCTATTTTTTTATTGAAAATTCTATAAAATTTCCACTAGATGACAGTAGAGGATCAATTATTAGTACATTCTGCTCACTTATAATGTAACTTTTTCATTTGAAATCATATTTAATATTTCTAAAAGCATTATAATAACATTACAAATACATTTTTAAGGTTTACCACTTTATTGTTAATTTGAGGCATGTGTTTTCAATAAAACTATATGATTACTATGAAACTTGAAAATTGTGTTTTAAAGGATTGCAACTTATAACCACAACTAAAGTGTAGCCACAATTGTGTATATCTTTAAAATTATGCGTTTTATGAACCCTATTGTAAGACCATGTCAGGGAAGGCTTTGGAGAAGTTTTATATAAGGCTGATAAGATGCTTATCAAATATTTTATTGCCCTGTAAACACCCATTTACCATCTTTGACTAATGTCTGGCGAGGCGAACTGGCCCATTCATGTAAATCGACAAACATTTTACACTTCTGCGAGTGAGAGACTTAATCTTCATTATTCTTTTGTTTTTATTCTTTTGTTTGAATTCACTGAGGCATTATAGCCTGTATTCTGGCATTATGATTGGCCAACTAACTTACACCTCTGTCATCCCACTATACATGTATCCACTATACATGTATAATCCACCTATTATCTTAAATCTTGTTATATATATATATATAACAAGATTTCAGATAATAGGGGCGGCAGTGGCTCAGTGGTTCATGTATGTTGTCTACAAACCGGAAGGTTGGTGGTTCAATCCCCGGTTCCACCTGACCAAGTGTCGAGGTGTCCATGAGCAAGACACCTAACCCCAGCTGTGTGAGTGTGAGTGTGTGAGTGTGTGTGACACCTAACCCCAGCTGTGTGAGTGTGAGTGTGAGTGTGTGTGACACCTAACCCCAGCTGTGTGAGTGTGAGTGTGTGAGTGTGTGTGTGTGAGTGTGTGTGACACCTAACCCCAGCTGTGTGAGTGTGAGTGTGAGTGTGTGTGACACCTAACCCCAGCTGTGTGAGTGTGAGTGTGTGAGTGTGTGTGACACCTAACCCCAGCTGTGTGAGTGTGAGTGTGAGTGTGTGAGTGTGTGTGACACCTAACCCCAGCTGTGTGAGTGTGAGTGTGAGTGTGTGAGTGTGTGTGACACCTAACCCCAGCTGTGTGAGTGTGAGTGTGTGAGTGTGTGTGTGTGAGTGTGTGTGACACCTAACCCCAGCTGTGTGAGTGTGAGTGTGAGTGTGTGTGACACCTAACCCCAGCTGTGTGAGTGTGAGTGTGTGAGTGTGTGTGACACCTAACCCCAGCTGTGTGAGTGTGAGTGTGAGTGTGTGAGTGTGTGTGACACCTAACCCCAGCTGTGTGAGTGTGAGTGTGAGTGTGTGAGTGTGTGTGACACCTAACCCCAGCTGTGTGAGTGTGAGTGTGAGTGTGAGTGTGTGAGTGTGTGTGACACCTAACCCCAGCTGTGTGAGTGTGAGTGTGAGTGTGTGAGTGTGTGTGACACCTAACCCCAGCTGTGTGAGTGTGAGTGTGAGTGTGAGTGTGTGAGTGTGTGTGACACCTAACCCCAGCTGTGTGAGTGTGAGTGTGAGTGTGTGAGTGTGTGTGACACCTAACCCCAGCTGTGTGAGTGTGAGTGTGTGAGTGTGAGTGTGTGAGTGTGTGTGACACCTAACCCCAGCTGTGTGAGTGTGAGTGTGAGTGTGAGTGTGTGAGTGTGTGTGACACCTAACCCCAGCTGTGTGAGTGTGAGTGTGAGTGTGTGTGACACCTAACCCCAGCTGTGTGAGTGTGAGTGTGAGTGTGAGTGTGAGTGTGTGAGTGTGTGTGACACCTAACCCCAGCTGTGTGAGTGAGTGTGTGAGTGTGTGTGACACCTAACCCCAGCTGTGTGAGTGTGAGTGTGAGTGTGTGAGTGTGTGTGACACCTAACCCCAGCTGTGTGAGTGTGAGTGTGTGAGTGTGAGTGTGTGAGTGTGTGTGACACCTAACCCCAGCTGTGTGGGTGTGAGTGTGAGTGTGTGTGACACCTAACCCCAGCTGTGTGAGTGTGAGTGTGAGTGTGTGTGACACCTAACCCCAGCTGTGTGAGTGTGTGAGTGTGTGTGACACCTAACCCCAGCTGTGTGAGTGTGAGTGTGTGAGTGTGTGTGACACCTAACCCCAGCTGTGTGAGTGTGAGTGTGAGTGTGTGAGTGTGTGTGACACCTAACCCCAGCTGTGTGAGTGTGTGTGACACCTAACCCCAGCTGTGTGAGTGTGTGAGTGTGAGTGTGTGTGACACCTAACCCCAGCTGTGTGAGTGTGAGTGTGAGTGTGAGTGTGTGAGTGTGTGTGACACCTAACCCCAGCTGTGTGAGTGTGTGAGTGTGTGTGACACCTAACCCCAGCTGTGTGAGTGTGTGAGTGTGAGTGTGTGTGACACCTAACCCCAGCTGTGTGAGTGTGTGAGTGTGAGTGTGTGTGACACCTAACCCCAGCTGTGTGAGTGTGAGTGTGAGTGTGTGAGTGTGTGTGACACCTAACCCCAGCTGTGTGAGTGTGAGTGTGAGTGTGTGAGTGTGTGTGACACCTAACCCCAGCTGTGTGAGTGTGAGTGTGTGAGTGTGTGTGACACCTAACCCCAGCTGCTCCCGACGAGCTGGATGGCGCCTTGCATGGCTGTCAACGCCGTCGGTGTGTGAATGGGTGAATGTGAGGCAATATGTAAAGCGCTTTGGTGGCCATTGGGTCTATGAAAGCGCTATATAAATGCAGTCCATTTACCATATATATAAAAAAGCCTGTTCTTGAAACCTGAAAGGCGATTTCTTTTACAAAAATGATTGTATGTAATAGAAAGCTCCTTTAACAGGTGCATTAGCACAACATCAATCTACATGACACAATATAATTGATTAATATTACACTTTTAAATAATGCTCACTTTAAAATACCATTGGCGGTGGTCAAAATTCGGTACAACACCGTTTACGGTTTAAAATGGTTTTAAGTAAAAAAACAACATTTTGAAATATGTTATATTAAGAATTTTATATGCAGCAACGGGCTATCCTTAGTAGCATGCATACTGTAAACATTCTTTATTCAAATAAAATACCCCAAATCGGACGAAAAACACACAAAGCACATATACTTGAAAACATTTTATTAGCTTATTGTTTCAGATGAATAGATGTGAATTTAGCTTGATCTTACTCGATCAAGCTCAGAATGAGGAAGTGTACACAGTAGAGCTGAAGATCTTTGCCCGAACCCGACAGGACCCGACGGGTTCGGTCTGAATTTCGATCATTTTACGCGGGCTCGGGCTTGCGCTCCGGATTGCGCGGTAAATGAATGGTCAGGTGATGCGTTTCGATTAGCGCGAAAATGGATGCTGAGGAGATGAAACGGAGGTTGGCCTCTGGAGATTATGTTTTGGTTGCACAGACAAAGAAAGCAAAGTCTGAGGTGTGGAAAATTTTTTACTTTGTGCATAATGAGAACAATGAGACAGTGGGATATGTGAAATGCAAAAGATGCGACATTCTGTTAAAGTACGACAGCAAAACGACAGGGAATTCGTCGCTGAAAAGGCATGTTGATCGAAGCTGTTCAACACCTGCCAGTGCCCAGGATCAAACTACAATCACGTTGTTTGTTACAGCATCAAAACCCATCCCTGCAAAGGTGAAACAAACTGTGACGGAGAAGTGTGTCAGCTTTTGCTGTAAAGACATTAGGCCTTTTAATATCGTAAATGGCAAGGGGTTTGAAGAGCTGGCGCAAGAACTAATTAATGTCGGGGCTGCGTATGGGAGGGTTCCCGTAAATTCTGTTATTCCCAGCCATGTGACAGTTGCGAAGAGGTGCACTGACATGGCTGAAGAAAAGAGGGAAGCTTTAGTACAGAAACTTAAGACTTTGTTAACCCTCTGGGGACCAGAAACGCGCCCGCGCGTTTTGCTTGTTTTTTTTCACATAGCAGAAAAATAGACTTAAAGTACTACCATCATTTCTGTTCATATAGAGTTAAGAAATATGAGAAAATAATCTGTTAAATGTCTACTTTTTTATGTGCCCACATACAATCGAAATAAAATATTGTGCTTTTGTAAAATAAAGAAAATAAACAGGGTGTGCGTTCTGCCTCTCAGTCACCGTGAACTTTTTTTCTGGAGCACGTCTCTAATCTTCAACAAAACTCAGCAAATACTATTCACCCAGCTATAAGCAATATATCTTTTAAATCATTTGAGTTTGTACTTTTAAATGATCCGATTCAAAACTGAAATAAATATTCTCCGTTTATGTCATCTATATAAAAAGAGAGACTTGTCAGCCGGTCTAATTATCTTTCTCTCAGCTCATTATTCTGGCAATGTGACACGCCCACGGAGAGCACGCGCTATTCAGACGCAAATATGTGAAGCAACACATTGAGACGCGTTAACGCCCATAAACTCTGAAAACACACTATATTTTTTAGTCAGATTAATCTACTGTCGTCTTGCGCGGCTATATGAGGAACAATCCTGGGACATTTACCTACCTCAGAACTAGTGCTGGTTTATTTTCACCACGAGGAGGAGCAACAGATTCAGCTGAGAAGTAAGTGTTTTATGCTTGTGCTTTGTTCTAATCGCGATATAGAATAACGTTAGTGTCTGTAAACGGAAAAATAGCATACTGTTTAAATGTGAATCATGTTTCTCTGTCTGTGTGTGTGTGTGTGTGTGTGAATGAATGAATGAATGAACACACAGATACGCACTGTTACAGACGAAATAAAAGAAAACATTTCGTTGACTAGTCTAAAATAGACATCAAATAAGCTTTTGTTAGGAGTTTCTGCTCATATGTTAAATATATAGTATGTTTTGTCAATAAACTAATCAACTAAGATGTTATAGTGTTTGTTCCAATGCAAGCTATATCAAAATAATGAATCCTCAACTTTGAAATATGTATGATCAAACTAAGACATTTATGGAAAAAGACCATTTTCTTTTCAAGATGTTTCCAACTTTGAACTTTGAACTGAAATAAAACCATGTGTATATGGTGAAGGGTGTGTGATAGAAGTGTCCAGATGTATGCACCCTGTATTTTAAGATTTTTTATTCCTCTTTTTAGTCAACTTTAGCATGAGTGTGTTCACTTATTCTAAGCTGTGTGTGTGTGTGTGTGTTGTAAATAAATCCAAACAATCTAAAAGCCATTCTTTTTTAAATCTCCTCATTCTTTGTGCAAGGCTCCTCATAATGATATGGCCTGATAGCACAACTAATAGGGCCATTAATTCAATTCAATTCAATTCAAATTTATTTGTATAGCGCTTTTCACAATACATATTGTTTCAAAGCAGCTTTACAGAAAGTGCATTTCAGAAATGTACGTAAAAAATACAGTTAGTTAATCATCATGTATTAATTTAGGGCATAACATATCGCCGGCGTTGAGTCGTCTCTTCACAGGCGTCGAGTCGTCTCATCGCAGGTGTTGGGGACTCTGAAGTCTCCGTGAGAGGCTGGATACAGACTGCAGCTGAAGAACGCTATTTACCTCGGGACTAGCGTCCCGAGATAACAGCAGAAAAGCAGATGGGAAATAATTAGCGTAGCTGCTGTTCATAATATTAATGCATTCGATCTGATTCAACAGTAGTATAAGAGGCAAGCATTATGTGAATGCTTGGCTGAAGAGATGCGTCTTTAATCTCGTTTTGAACTGGGAGAGCGAGTCTGAGCAACGAACAGTATCAGGAAGGCTATTCCAGAGTTTAGGAGCGAAATGCGAGAACGCCCTCCCTCCTTTAGTGGATCTGGATATCCTAGGAATGACCAGAAGCCTCGAATTTAGGGATCTTAAAGAACGCGATGGATTGTAGGGCGATAGAAGGTCCATTAAATATACAGGAGCTAGACCATTTAGGGCTTTATAGGTCAGTAATAGTACTTTGTAATTGATACGGAACTTAATAGGTAACCAGTGCAGAGATGATAAAATTGGTGTTATATGATCATATTTTCTTGATCTAGTAAGAACTCTAGCAGCTGCATTTTGCACTAACTGTAGCTTGTTTATTGAAGATGCAGGACAACCAGCTAATAAAGCGTTACAGTAATCTAGTCTTGAGGTCATGAATGCATGAACTAACTTTTCTGCATCAGAAACAGATAGCATGTTACGTAGCTTAGCAATATTTCTAAGGTGGAAAAAGGCTGTTCTTGTAACATATGAAATATGATTTTCGAAAGACAAGTTGCAGTCTAGTATAACACCCAGGTCTTTTACTGTAGTGGATAAAGTAACTGGACATCCTTCTAAATTAAAGTTGTATTGTACGAGGTTTTGTGGGTAGTTTTTTGGACCAATAAGTAATACCTCCGTTTTATCTGAATTTAATAGCAGGAAATTACACGTCATCCAGCATTTTATATCTTTAAGACACTCTGTCAATTTAGATAAGTTAGTGTTTTCATCTGGTCTTGATGAAATATATAATTGAGTGTCATCAGCATAACAGTGGAAATTAATTCCATGTTTTCTTATAATATTACCCAGTGGCAGCATATATATTGAGAATAGCAGAGGGCCTAACACCGATCCTTGCGCCACTCCATAGTCTACTGACGTTATCTTCGATTTTTCACCATTTAAACAGACAAAATGGTAACGGTCTGATAAGTACGATCTAAACCAGCTTAATGCCTGTCCCTGAACACCAGTGTAGTTTTGTAGTCGATCCAAGAGTATTTTATGATCTATAGTATCGAACGCAGCGCTAAGATCGAGTAGAACTAGTATTGAGATACAGCCTTGGTCAGAAGCTAAAAGTAAATCATTAGTAATTTTAACTAGCGCAGTTTCTGTGCTATGATGCGGTCTGAATCCTGACTGAAATTTTTCATAGATATCATTTTCTTGCAAGAAAGAGCACAATTGAGCGGACACAATTTTTTCTAGTATTTTAGATATAAATGGAAGATTTGAAATGGGTCTGTAATTTGCTAAGTTATTTTGATCTAATTGCGGTTTCTTAATAATAGGTTTTATTACTGCCAGCTTAAATATTTTTGGAACATGACCTAAAGATAAAGACGAGTTAATAATATTGAGAAGAGGCTCTTCCACTACAGGTAACACTTCTTTCAGTAGTTTAGTGGGTATTGGGTCTAATAAACATGTTGTTGGTTTCGCTGCAAAGATAAGTTTATTTAGCTCTTCCTGTCCTATAGTTGTAAAGCGGTGTAGTTGTTCTTGAGGGGCGATAATTGTGGCTGAATCATAAGACACCATAGAGGATTGTACATTTACAATTGTATTTCGGATGCTTTCCATTTTCTCATTGAAGTAATTCATAAAATCATTACAACTATACTGTAACGGAATATTTTGCTCTGGTGATGTCTGTTTATTTGTTAGTCTAGCCCCGGTGTTAAATAAAAACCTTGGATTATTTTGGTTATTTTCTATTAGTTTGCGGAGATGCTCAGCCCTGGCTGCTTTTAGAGCCTTTTTATAACGTGACATACTGTCTTTCCACGCGATTCTAAAGACCTCTAAATTAGTTTGTTTCCATTTACGCTCTAAGTTACGAGTTTCTCTCTTGATAACATGTGTAGTACTATTGTACCATGGTGCTTTAGTTTTCTCTCTAACCTTTTTTAATCTAATTGGTGCAACAATATCTAATGTACTAGAGAAAATGGTGCTCAAACTGCTAGTCATTTCCTCTAGTTCATCTGTTTGTTGGGGTTCACTGAGCAGCTGAGATAGATCAGGTAAGCTATTTGTGAATCTATCTATAGTGGTTGGAACGATTGTTCTGCCTGGTCGATAACGTGGCGCAACATGGCAAATTTCAGCAGTACGTAATATGCACGTTACCATACAATGATCAGTGAGATCGTCACTTTGCGCTATAATATCTATATCGGTTGGATTGGTTCCATGTGATATAATTAAATCTAGTGTATGATTTAGACGATGAGTGGGACCACTGACGTTTTGCTTGACCCCAAAGGAGTTTAATAAATCTGTAAACGCAGCCCCTAACGCATCATTTGTGTTATCTACGTGTATGTTAAAATCTCCAACAATTATTGCTTTATCGGCATTGACCAATAGATCTGAGAGAAAGTCTGAAAACTCTTTTAGGAAATCAGCATAGGGCCCTGGAGGTCTATATACGGTCGCCAAGGCTAGAGATAATAGGGATTTCTTTCTTACATCTAAGAGCGTAACATTTAGCACAAGTACTTCGAACGAATTAAACCTGTGACCTGTTTTCTGAGTAACATTTAGGATATCTCTATAGATTGTTGCAACACCGCCGCCACGACCGATCGGACGGGGCTCATGCTTATAACAGTATCCTGGTGGAGTAGACTCATTTAGACCGAAATAATCATTTGGTTTAAGCCAGGTTTCAGTAAGGCACAGAACATCGAAATTATTATCTGTGACCATTTCATTTACAATAACCGCCTTAGGTGTGAGCGATCTAATGTTTAGAAGACCTAGTTTTAGAAATTCTTTTTGTTCACTGAGATTTAGATTTTCTGGTTTAATTACAATAAGATTTTTCCTAGATCCTAAACTAGATTTATTGTTTGGCCTCACTAGACGAGGAATAGACACAGTTTCTATATAATGTTCTACACTACTTGTATCAATTAAGTTGGGACAGCAGAGATTGTGATTTGGACTTTGACTTACTAGTCAGATGGTGTGTAACGTCTTGGAGATGTTGTCCGACAGCATAGCCGCTCCGATTCTGCTGGGGTGCAGGCCATCAGCACGGTAGAGCCTAGGTCGCTCCCAGAACAGATTCCAATTATTTACAAAGAGCAGTTATGGGAGGGTCTTTGTCTTTCTCAGGTGTGAAATGCCACACATATTAATGAGAGATCACGCCCCTTCGCATAAAGCTTTCTCAAACAAAACACGTCATACACATTCTAAAAGACTTTATTGACTTATCTGAATGAGTAGTCAGGATGATTCTCACATAGTTTTGGAGCAAATATTCTAGACTATGTGATACAATTTTCAAAAGTCTTGTGAAGAAATAATCAATATGTGTTTTGTGGCCTTATTTCAGAAACTTTTATTTTTATTTTTTTCAATAACCATGCATAAATAATATTCTCTCAAAAATACAAACATGTACATACATGTTGCTCACATATTACGGTAGCCCCATTTGTGCTATATAGAGTGAATTTACACCTTTGCCATTAACATGTTTATAAATAACTGAAAAAAGCACAAATGTCAGTGCATGTCAAAACATCCCAAGGGCCCCAAAAACCCCTTGGTCCCCAGAGGGTTAAATGATGGCACAGTCGCAATGACCACGGACATGTGGACAGAGGATTATCGGAAGATAAGTTATTTGACAATCACATGCCATTTCATAAATGAGGATATGGAACTGGTGAATAAAACCCTGACAACTACAATGTTCCCTTTGGAAGAGGGAGAAAATATCAGACGGGACATACTGAAACTACTGGTGACAAAGTTTGGCCTTGACGCTTCCTCTCTCAGCAAAATTGTATGGGTGACCGATGAGGGGGCAAACATTAAATTAGCTCTGCGGCCATACCAGAGATTGGACTGCATTGACCATCTCATCAATACGGTACTTCGCCATGGACTCGACATTGCCGAGTTATCCAAAGCCGACGGTGCTCCGGACATAGGAGATACCATTTCTGCTGCTAAATCATTAGTGAGGTATGTTAAACAGTCGGGGTTGGCTGCACAACTGTCAACAACATTGCTGCAAATGGGAGACACTCGGTTCAGTACGGTGTACCTCACACTGACTTCTATACAGGCCATTTATCATGAGCTCCATGAAAAGCTGGATTCGCGAGGAGAGAGCGCACGCATTGAGAAAATAGCACCAGACACACTGGACTTTTTGATAAACTTTCTGAAGCCGTTCTATGAAGCACAGCGGGAACTTGAGGGAGACAAGTATCCAACACTTAATAGTGTGTGTCTCTGGAGTGAGAAACTGAAACGCCACTGTCAGCCCAATGTCCTGGACTCCCCTCAGCAAGCTGTCGTGCGTAAACGGCACGAAGACTGGCTCGCGCGTAAAGTGATCATACAGGACCTCCACAAGATCGCAACATTCCTCTGGCCAAAATTTAATCAGCTGAGAATGTTATCACATTCAGACAGGAATGCCGTACATGCTCATGTCCGCACTCTTCTGCAAGCCATGGCTGCAGGTGCACCAGATGTGGAGATTCGAGAGAACCAGAGCTCTCCGGAGTCGAACCCATTGACAGTCCTCCGGCAAAAAGGGCGAATTTTGCGGAGTGGGAAAATGTAAGGCAAGCTGACTGGGAAGATGACGAGGTCACTCGCTACATTGAAATGGCTGCTGTCATGGGAAATGAAATGGATGTTCTTGGCTGGTGGAAGGCCAACAATCCATCCTACCCAAAACTTGCAAAATTAGCCAGATCAGTACTATGCATCCCGGCCAGTAGCAGCAGCAGTGAAAGGGTGTTCAGTGCTGCTGGACGCCCCATCAGTGAGCGCAGGACCGCGCTGAAGCCATCTACAGTGGATTCAATAATTTTCCTCCACAAAAACATGTAGCCTAATCTTGGTGAGTAAAGGTTTTTCAAATTATAACTAAATATTAATTTAGTCTTAAATGCATAATGTATACATACAGCAGAGTATAGGCTACAGGCTAATGTTGGCATTATTCTTTTATTAAATTTCAGCTGCTGTTCACCGTCGCATTTTTTGTGGCCGCGGATCGTGGAGAGAAGTGACGAAGCAAATCCTGCATCTTTATCTTAATTTTGTTATTGCCAAACACGCATCTTAATTTAGAATTGATCTTAATTTAATTTGTTAAGAAAGTCTCCTATAAAGACGCTTTATTGGCACGTTGGCCTTTTTATATTCGTATTGGTGATTGTGGAGAGAGGCGGCCTCAAGCAAGTCCCGTTTTCGTTTGTCTTAGGCATAATCTCAATTTTATGAAAATTTTCGTTTTATTTCGTTATTGCCAAGTACAAATCTTAGTTAAGAATTTATCTTGATTTAATTTGTTAAGAACGACTCATTTTTATAGGCACGTAGGCCTATTTATAGGCTATGTGTATGCCTAGGCATATGCTGAGCCTGAGATGTTACAGAGGACTTATTTTATTTCTTTGTTCCTTCCAAATTCCCTATACCTTAGTCATAAATAAATGATGTTAAAAATGTATAAATGAAATGACTCATTCTTGACTTGACTTGACAAAAGGCAAAAGAGCTGTGTGCGTGCGCACATTTGAATAATGTCGGGCTGTAAACGGGTTCGGGCTTTTAAAAAGCTGTCAATCAAATTGTACTTGTCGGGCTCGGGCCGAATTCCGTCGGGCTCGGGCCTTGTCGGGCTTAACTTTTAAGGCCCGATTAAAGCTCTAGTACACAGGACTGCATCACAGGCTTATGGTCATGTTGGTTGGTTCACGTGAGATGATCGGCAGCTGAACAACGAATGATAGAGCGCTGATATAGCTAACGCAAATCAGGAAGAGGAGAGTCAAGTCATAGAAAACAAAACTGTATTTATTATTTTAATGACAGAATAATACAATGTTTATTTATTAAAACAATGCATATGAAAAGAAGTAATATAAAAAAAAGTAAGAGAAAATTAATCAATGAATTTATTCATTAAATTTATTTATTTTTGCATATTGAAGTATGTCTCTGTGGTAAAGTTTTTTTTTTAAATGATCACATTAAATGAAAATACATAATTGTGAAGTATTAAGATTTGAAATGACATAATCTAGAAATAAAATGTAAAATACTACATATCGAAATAAAAAAAAAGTTAAATAGTAACCAAAAAAAGCATAAATTAAATAATAATATTGTTTTAAACAGAATGTATGAAAAATATCCAATAGTGGTAAATAAATATCCATTAATTTATTTCAATTGTTTGTTTGTTTATTACAGAATATAAAAATGTAACTAAAAATATCAACAATAAAAATAAAGCATTCATTCATTCCTTTTAAATGAATTGAAAACATTTTGAAAGCAAAAATAACATTCAATAAAAAGTATAGTTGTTAAATAGTACATTAAAGAGGCAATAACCCGTAAAAAAAATTACAAAATATAAAAATTATTTAAAAAACCTAAAAATATATAAAAATAAAACATACATTCATTAATGAATTATTTTAGAATGCGTTGAAAAAATGTTTTGAAATGAAAAATATCATTTTCAATAAAGTATAGTAGTTAAATACATTAAAGAAGCAATATAGAGTAAAAGCGAAATTTAGTCCTACTTACAATGTGAAATCACATAATATAAAAATGTATAAACCATTCATTCATTAATTCATGTCTTTTGAATGCATTGAAGATTTTGCCATTTTAAAAGCAAAAATAACATTCAATAAAGTTAAGTAATGTAGGCCTACATTAATAACAATAAAAAAAACATAGTGGCAAGTGGTGACAGGGAAAGTGAAACTGAACATAATGAAATTAAACAGAATACTATTGTGACTTAACAAACCACATGACATCACATACCACCAAAAAGTTGTGCTCGTGCTGCAAAATTTTCAACAAAGGCAACAGAGGTTGGCAATGACCAGACAATGAGATCCATTATCTGGCTAAATGTAACAAGACAGTGGAGATGATGGAGGAAGAAGCCAGACAGGATCTGATGGAGGGAGGAGGTTAAGGATGACTTGCAGGAGATGTTGGAGGTAAGAGGCAGGGTGGAACCAGGAACCAGACTGACATAGGTATAGTTGTGAACAGAGTAGATCCTGGCAAAGATGATGATGATGAAGGAGCTGTGACCAGCTGTAGGAAAACAGACTTGGAGCTGGGCAGGACCAGTGGTGATGAAGATGACATGGAACTGGACTGAAGCAATGGCAACAAAGACATCTAATGACTGGGCTGAACCAGCAGAGATGAAGATACCTTGTAAGTTGGCTGAACCAGTGGAAACTGAAGCTCTTTTAATGTGGCATAATCCAGCTAATCCCATGACAATAATTCAGTGGGCGCTCAGCTCAGGACAATCGTCAGTGATGACAGGGTGGTCGGGGCTTCAGTCTATGCAGGACAACACCACTACAATTCCATCAATGAAAGACATCACTGGCCTCTGTCAAACACAAAAACTGGAGATAAGCATTTCAGAAAGTTCAACACATGGCAATGTAAAATGACTAGATTATGTTGATTTACTCTTTTCAGAGCCAAGAACAGAAAGCTAAACCTGCAATGAGCTCAAAGTCACAAAAATAAACAGGGAACAGTGGGAAAATTTACCTTGTACTGTGATGGTCTGAATCGCTTCTGAACTGAGCCACACGGATGTAGTTGATATCAAGAGCAGGAATCCACGACTTCCCTTGAGTCAACAGTCGATAATGGTGATGGTGGTGTGATGATCTGGACATTGTTGTCTGTAGTCAAACTGTTTCCTTGATTTGCAGAGTGTAATCTTCAGATGGTTGTGGAGTTGAATATTGTCCTAATAATGAAGATAATCTGGTCATCAAAGTAGCGTAAGACATTTGATGTATCTATAGACAAAGAGGATGTGATTAGGATTTTTTTACACTTTAAAACATATACAAATGAATTATGTACTTATAAAACATTGTGCTTAAAGCAACCATTTATTATTTATTATTGTGGTATAATAGAATATCCTTATACCACAAACATAAATAAAGAAAGTTATAACCAATTTAAAAGATAAAAATAGTCTTACCTGTTTATCAATACTTGAAGTGTTGGAATATGATGAGAATGAAGCAGCGAAGCTATTGTAATATTTCTTAAAGTTCATCTTTGTCTTTCCTTTCTTCTTTATATATCTTCCCATTTATTGTTTTGCTGCAAATATATATATATATATATATTACACCACCTTTTGAAGTACTGTATTATAAATTAGCGAACTGTATGATGCAGGTCTCCATACAAATTCATTGTAAAATGACATTACACAGATATTTTGAAAAATAAAATACATTAAATAAATAAAATGAATGAATAAATGAATAAATAAATAAAATGAATGAATGAATAAATGAATAAATAAAGAAGAAATAATAAAATGTTTGTGTGGGTGTTAAGGCCATTTAATAATAAATATATATATATATATATATATATATATATATATATATATATATATTGACATGTATATTTAAATAATGAAATATTAACAGTTCATTATGATAATTCAACAGGAATATGGAAATATATCATGATTATGAGTTTAAAATGTTCATGGGATTTGTTGTACAGAAAAATATTATTTTTCATAGAATCTATAGTGATTCTTGCCTATTTAATTTTGATCAACATTCTGTTGTTTAAGATTCTAGGATTTTTAGTAAATATTGTTACATTTTTAACAATTTTTTATTTATTTACAATAATTCCGATAGCACGTAAAGGCAGCATAAATTCCCACAGAGGCCGTCCAGTGTTCAGCATCCACCTCTGTGGATTACTGAAAATGTTTTCATTGAAATCTCCTATAATTATTTTGCCACCTGATAGGCAGTTTATTTGATTAATTAAGGTAATCAAGTTCTCTCTAAATAAAGGTATGTTATATGATGATGGTCTGTATACGACTCCCACAGTTGTGTTTAACTCTTGTACATTGCACATTAGACATTAAATGTTAGTGCATGGTAAATCAACTAAAGCAGCTTTTATATTCTCTCTGTGATATATACCAACATCACCATGATTTTCCTCTTTTAGTTTAGCAAAAACATCTTTGATTGTGTCATATGCAACACTTCGTGGTTTGTCATGGAAATGATATCCAGAAAGGATCGTGATCGAGAATGACATCATTCTCCAAATAGTTTGGCTTTAGCCATGTCTCTGTTACACAAATCATATCTGCCTGACAATATCTGTTATCTTGCCGAATATCTAAAATATTGTGGAATCAGCCCTTGGACATTGTGTAACATCATTTGAAATTTTACATTTTCTGTGGTTTCACATGGATTAATGAACGGAGGCATTCCCTGTAGAGCTTCCTCAATGTTGTCTTTTGCATAAATAGCTTTTTCTTTGAAATCTTGTTCACTGTCAGACCTTGTACTTTGTGAACTGTGGAAGCCCATGCTATCTTCAAAGGAAACTGTCTTCTGACACCACCACTGCTGGTCACTTTCTCTTCTTCAGGCTTGATTGGTGTACTTTTCTCCAGTCCAGGTTTTAAACATGGATTTTTACCTCTAGCTTCTTTACCAAATCGTTCATCATCAAATTCAATGTATATTTTTGATGGAAATATTTCATCATTTTCATAACAGTAATGTTTCTGTGTTCCAAACATCCCGTTCACTAGGCCATCTGATACATTGATATTTTTCAGTAGCATTACTCGAGCATCGATCGCTAATTCAAGGGATTTTTCCAAAGAACTGTTGTGAACTCTGAGATGAAACCCATCCTTTTTTTCCATTTGGCCAGTTTTAGCATTTCTCTCAAAATCCTGGGCGTTCACAGTAACTGTGTCAGAGCATATTTTGTGCACCATTTTTAGGTTATGTTCATCAACCTCACTATTAGTTGCATAAATATATATATATATCTGTACTCTCATCACCATCACCTGTTTCACATGTTTTAAGCATAGCAATATCTTCTTCAAGCATTACTTCATCTTTCTTACGTTGCCTTAAACGATTTAATAATTCTGCAAACTTTTTGTTCTTCTGACGCATAATCTCTGTAAGTTC
The DNA here is from genome assembly GCA_026230005.1 of Gila orcuttii. Classification (NCBI taxonomy): domain Eukaryota; kingdom Metazoa; phylum Chordata; class Actinopteri; order Cypriniformes; family Leuciscidae; genus Gila; species Gila orcuttii. Next base: position 1,608,099 of record JAPDVR010000003.1, on the reverse strand, counting down.
AACAAAGCTGAAGTTAGTTTCCCAAAGATTCACACTGTTCACTGGTTCAGTGTAAAGTGGTTTTCCTTTAACAGGAGACAGCTGATAAAAATCTCCAACTGCTATGACAGAGACTTTTCCGAATGCAGAGTAATCACCTGTTTGAATATATGCTATAAGTTTATGATCAACCATTGAAATTTCATCAATTATTAATTTTTGCAGTTTCCCAAATTTGGCTCTCAAGGAATTCATTTTTTCATCTCCAAGTGGCTGATATGGCAGTGTAGCATTTATTCCGATGCAGACACTGCTATGTAGTGTAGATCCGTGAATCTGGTACGCAGAGACTCCGGTGGGAGCACTTAATAGCACATGTGTCTCATCTGGGTTGTCTGTTAACTTTGAAAGTATGTGAGAGGCTTCATAATAGATGGCTTTAATCAGTACTGACTTTCCAACACCTCCTGGACCAGATATGAACAGATGAAGTGGATCCGGGTTTTCGCCATGCACTTTTGATAAACACCATTGCCACACTTTGTAAAAGATTTGTGACTGCTTTTCATTCAAAGAACGCAGTAAATCCATGGCATCTTGCTTTGTCATAGCAGATGGATTGTTTTCTATCCTGGAAGTACCCACATTTGGTAATAGATCAGGAATGATATCATCACCTTCTTCTGTTTCTATTTGGTCTTTCTTACTCTCCAGACATTCAAGACGTTCAAGTTCTGCTTCCGGACAGATTTGGGCCCAAGCATCTTCCATTGGTCCATGTTGTTCTAAATCATCTTGAGCTCTTTGTATTGTGTCTGCTTCTTTCTCAAATTTTCCCATGTTTAGTGTCCACTATCCTTTTCACTGACTCAAGCTCATCATTTAAAATTGTTACAAATCCAGTCTCATAAAAATCCTTATGTGAAGTGAAATTTGTTGGTTTCAATTGCTCTCGCACAAAATGAGGCAAAAATAATTCTAAAATACTTTGATGATAATTTTCAGAATTTTTAGTGGGTGAAAAACGAGCATATCGCACAATGGCAGAGTCTGTACGAGTTCTTTTTCTCACAAATCCCATGTCATTTTCCAGTCTTACTCTGTCTGAACTATTTTCAGAAGCACCCAAAACTCTGTAGTCTGATGCAAACGTTGCTAAACACATTCCACTGAATTCTGTTGTATGTGGACGGGCTCTGTATCTGTCTGAGATGCTTTTCATCCATATGCCATCACCGTCATCTTCTCCACATTCAGCTTTTTTATGTATGGTGTTTAAGGGTAAACTCATTCTTATTTGATTAGTACCAGTCGGAATAAACACCACTTTCCTTGATCCTTCTTTTAGTTTCATGTTAGTCAGTCGATACACACTCTCTTGAGCTGAGACCTCTCGATTATGTAAAAACACACTTCCTAGTTTTCTCAAAGCCTGTTTAGCATCCATATTACCTTGATTGTGTGCTTCTTTTTGAGCATTATCCAGCAGCAATCCCATTTCTCTCTCAGCTTTGGAAATATAGGAAATTATATATACTATACATGAGTAAGCATCAACAACAAACTGTATGTCCATGTTTGCATTCCAGCATCTTAAAAGATCTGGGTTATATTGATTCACCCATACATCACTTGGCTTTCTTTTCAACACAACACTGGTTTTCTTTGTCATTTTATTGTAAGCCATTTCAAATGTCTCTTGATTTATACCAATAGATGCAAACATAGAGTCAACTGAGTCAAAGACAGCATCACTATTCAACAAACATTCTCTCACTCTTTTCATTATGGCTTCGGCGAACTCCTTTGATATTTATTGACAGTTGTTTGCCTTTTTGCATTTACCTTCATTTTTTTCATCATCAGTTTCTTTTTCATCCTTATCACTCTTGCTGCTTCTTGTAATGAACGTATTTTTGCTTGGTGGACGTGGAAAGTTAAATCTACACACAGTTCCTTTCTTTTTACATGTTTTTGAATGTCTTTTGCTGTGTTGTTGGACAGTGCTCACAATTTCATGCATTTCTTCCTGCTGTTCAGGTGGCATTTCACAAGTGACATATTGATCAACAAATGCTGCAACTTCATCATCATCATCTCTGTCCACTTGAGGTGCATTTTCAACCCAAAAGAGACAATGTGTGTGAGGGGATCCACGCTGTTGAAATTCTATTCGATAGAAATAATTTATTACTTTTCCGATTGGCTGGGCTGACGACATGATCACATCACAGTAATTTTTGTTTTGTTTCTTGTGTCATGGCCTTTCCTCAAAGCAATAGATACATCTGAGATAACTTGATTAAGCTCAGACAAATATTGTCCATAAAAGATGTAGTCTAGGTTTTGAGCAAAACGTCCATCTGCATTTAGGATTATATTATTTAAATATTTAGAGAATGTTAATTTTTCAGGTCGTTGATCATGAAATGTTCCTGTTCCTTTTGGGAAGAGAACTGGAAAACATTTGCCTTCATTAGTTTCATCCATTAACATTCTCACTGGATTATTGCCCTCTGCTGGTGCAAGTGACATAATTCCATCAAAATGTTGATCTAAAACCTCTTGTGCAATGTCCACTGGCTGTAAACATGAATCCATAAATAAACCGTGTTGCTGTCGATCATGAAGTGTTTCATCAGTGATCTCTTCATCTTCATTCTCAATATTGTGCTCTTCATCAACACACATGTCCTGACATCCATCTGAATCTTGTCCATTGTTATCATTTGTATCATTGACCTGTTCTTCTGTTTTACTCAAGGGATTAATCCAGGTCTCATTAAACTCTACATCTGTATACCATTTGTTATTTTCTTTTAAATATGCCAAAGCAGTTTTGACATGATCAGTGTGCACAAATTTATATTCATAATGTCCTTTGTACGTTAATTTAGTTTTACTCGTATCATTAAATCATAATTTTCTGATCTTGGTAAAACATTCACCACATCTGTAACATCAGATGGAACACAAGTCACTGGTCCATGAACACCATTCTGTCCTCCTCGTGGTAATGCCAGCATCTTCATGAAGGGAATATGCTTTGCTATTAGATGTTCTTCAAGAGAGTTTAAACAGCTCAATTCAACAGGAATAGGATCCAGGGCGAGATTATTTGCTACACTTTCAGCAGGCATTTTACCTTTACTGATCTTTCTATCACATTTGTGACAAATCCACAGAGATCCAGTTGGAGTATTTTTATAAACACAATCTTTACTGCAATTTTCATTACACTCATGCAGATAATCTACTGTTATACATTTTTCTGCAATACATCCAGCATGGACTGATTTTTGTAAATATTTACTTATTTTACAGTGTTTGACCTGCATTTTAAAGCAGCAACGATGACGAACTGAACATATATAGTCAGGACCTGTAGATATTTTTCTTTAAATTGTTCAATTACACAGTCAATCTCTTTCCTTTTGATTTGAGCTTCTTGACTAGTTTCAGTATTTCTAAGTTTAATACTACTAGCAAAATTATCATTTTTATATTTTTCTGTGTTGTAATCAATTATCTTAACTTGTGCATTTTATTTTCATTATATTTTTGAATACTGTACTTTTTGACTGATTCTCTGTGAGATTCAATTTGTTTCTATTTGTCAACGCTGGACTTTTTGACTGACTGTTTATGCATTTCATTTTCCTTGTATTTATTAATACTATAGTTTTTCACAGACATTTTGTGTTTCTCATCTGTACTATACTTACATATGCTATATTTTTTCACAGCATTACAATGCAAATGATTTGAATTATATTTATCTGTGCTATATTCTTTTTCTCAAAACTGTTCATTTTGCTTGTATTTTTCAATTTAATTTTTTTCTGTCTATACATTTCATCTTCCTGATATCTTCTCTGTGTCTCCATTTTTTTCCCCTCTTTTAAATTCTCATTAATACTGTATTGGACTTTCTGTCTATAAAGCTTACATGGGTCTGAGTTAGCATTTAACGATTCATGAAACTTTGAATCTACTAATGATGATTTACAAATGGAAACACAGCTACCATCTGTTCTTTTTACATATACAACAACTTCATAGTGACAGCTATTTACATGTTTCAAGTAAATCCCATTGAAACGACAGCTATGTCTATTTGATGAGACAGTTAAGGCTGAATATTTAAGCCATTTCTCTTCACTGAATGTAAATATGTCCGCACCAATTAAATCACTGGTTGCTTGTATTTCCAGCTCTGTTGCCCAAGTTTCGACATATTTCATTCTTGAACTGTCAATGTAGTTTGCAACAGAAGAGTGTCCTTGTCTGAGATACTGACTGTACCTTCCTTCATTCTGGAGTGTGTGTGTTACAGCAGCGCGTCTCAATTTTCTGTGTTCTCGTTCACTTCCACTAACAGCATAAGCTACCGATCTGAAAAAGCAGTTACCATCACCCACAATATCTTTAGTTTCACAAGGTTCAGCCATTTCCACAATCTCATCTGGATTATTCTGTTCTTTTACAACGTGTACAATGTTCAGCTTCAAGCAAATACTTTTTTGTTGCTGTACTGTTAATGGACTGAACTGAAAAGAAACAGTGTTAGTTTGTGAAATAAATTCAACATCAGCTGAATTTTTATTTCTTGGGCATAAAGACATTATTGTTTTCTTTTGTGTACATATTTCATTCACACCTTGATCTGTGCCTATGAAATCAGTCAAAGAAACTCTGTCAGTTTGCGAAACAAATTCAACCTCAGAGGCATTTTCATTGCTTGGCCAATCAAAAGACTTTCCTAAGTTCTCTTCTGTACATGGTTCAAGTATTTGATCTGTACTGATGAAATCAGTCAAAGAGTGACTGCAACTTTCCATTTCTGAGTTTACACCTTTACTCACTCTGACTGTGTTTGTCAATCACATTTACCTGGACCCCAGTTACTTCAAATGGACGATTATATGCTTTCATGGATGTACCCAGTCTCCTGAAATGAATGACCAAAGACTCTATGCTGGGATGGTAAACCACTACACTCTTACCACGAGCTGAAACTGTCCCATCACAGTGCCGTGAATGTGGATTAATCACTACATACCACGAACCTTGTCTGACAGCTGCACACATGTAATGCCTAATGTTTACCAAACACGCATCATACCTCTGGAATGCTTGATTTAATGCTTCACCCCTTCAGACCTGAATTATGTTTTAAGTTTCTGAAAAATATAAAAGTACATTTTCCCAGCTCATGAGGCTTCTATAAATGAGACCAAAAAAAAAAAAAAATGTTTGGCTTTAATATTTTTTTTTTTTGTCCATTTCAATGGACATCAGGTCAAAACAGGTGTACTTCACAAAAATGTACCAACATAAAATTAAATAATAAACATAAAAATTGTTAGTATATACTTAAAGCTTTTTCTCAAGGTCAAAAACTTTTCAACAGTTTACCATTTCAACTTTAATTTTGAGGTTTTTGTATAATTAATTATATGGTATTGTACTGTAGTATCTATATTGATACATTACTGCTAAATATTATTATAATTTTCTAAATAATTACTAATAATGATAATATTATATCATAATAATATAATATGTAGTTATAAGGAATATATAGGCTATAGTAGGAAAAAATATTATAGAAGTCAATGGCTACTGTCAACTGTCTAGTTATCGACATTCTTTAAAATATCTTCATTTGTCTTCAGCAGAATAAAGAAACTCATACAGATTAAGAACAACATGAGGATGAGTAAGTAATGACAAATATAATTTTTGGGTGTACTATACCGATAAAGGGATAGTTCACCCAAAATTAAAATTAGCCCATGATTTACTCACCCTCAAGCCACCCTAGGTGTGTATGACATCGTTCTTCTTTCAGACGAACACAGTCGGAGTTATATTAAAAAATGTCCTGGCTTCCAAGGTTTATAATGGCAGTGAATGGTTGTTTCTGTTTTGAAAGCCCATAAAAGTGCATCCATCCATGATAAAAGTGCTCCATGCGGCTCTGGGGGGTAAATAAAGGCCTTCTGAAGCGAAGCGATGCGTTTGTGTAAGTAAAATATTAATATTTAAGTTTACGCTTTAGATTTAGGTCAAATCCGTATGTTCATTTGGCCAGAAGCTAGTCATTTTACTTTATACAGTTTTAAATATTGGTATTTTTCTTACATCTCCATCTTCCTCATCATCACATAAAGTCAACATCTGAGATATTTCCATCAGCTATATGCTCAAGCACTTCAAGAACTATATATTCTGCATATGAAAAAGTTTCAAAAATGTATCGGTGCTGTGATGTAGATTTTTTATATAAGAAATTTCAATCAGCATTACTGGACTTCAGTTACTGGAATGTGATTTCAGTAACAGGCTTTTGAACCCACTGTCCATTCTAATGGACAGACACATTTGAAAAAATCCTGATTTAAAATGTGCAATTCTACAATAGATTTTTAACGTTAATTAATAGGTTCAATCTTTCTTTTATACATACAAACTATGAAATACTGGCAAACATATCAAAAAATGTAAATAAAACCATAGGAAATGTTGCTTGCTTCTGTGTTTGGAGAGAAGTGCTGACATGCTTCTCTTCAATGTAGTGTTTTTTTTTTATAATTACTACATGCAGAGCTTTACTGCCATTTGATTGGATGACAAGCGTCCAATCTAATGGACTGCAGGCTTTAAACTAGGTGAAATGCTCCAGAAGTAAAAAAAAGGTGGTTGACATGTGATGTCCATTGTAATGGACGCAGGGTCTGAATGAGTTCATCAAGTGACATGGCAACACCTTGCAGAGCAGCATCATAATGATTAATTCCAAACAACCCAGTAAATGACAAAGAATAGTTTATTGAAAAACAACAATTATTCAGTGTGTGTGTGTTAGGCAGCTCAGCAACTTGTATGAAGCCGTGCAAATGATCGTGGATTTTCCCAGTATCTCTCATGGCACTGTACAGGTTATCTCCAAGCATCAGAACATCATTCAGGTGACTCGGAGTCCATCGCAACACACTTTTAACCTTACACATCAAAATTGCAGTTAAACTGTTTGCTGCACATTGCCTGCCACTATTGATGCCAAAACACTTCGCTGCCTGATGGAAAGAGCCTCTGATGAAAGATTTCTGTGGACACAAATCAGAAACAGCTTTCATGGTCATATTAGTATCTTGCTTAAAGAAATCAGGGGTTTGTTCAGAGGTTTGTTCAGAGTTTGGATCAGAGTTTGGATCAGAGTTTGGATCATTGTTTGGCCCGTTGTGATGTACACAACGTTCAGTTATTTCTGCCAATTTTTTAAGAGGTGGCAGAGCCTCTTCAGGATCAGAAACCATCCGGTCCACCATCCTCCTCTTCGCCGCCTGGGAGCACCGGCTTGCTTTGTGCGTGGCATCTGTACACAAAAAAACACAAGATAAATTGACTTACACATTACTGCATTCTAGTAAATAAACAACATTAAAAAAATAAAAACTAAAAACATCAATTAGTGTTAAATCACATTACAACAAAGCAATGAATGATAATTTACATTCCATTCTGTTTATTTTGCAGATACAGATTATATCATATGCAAAGATGAAATAAATATACAAGCATTAAGTTATTTCATTGTAAAATGTTTCAATGTGAAACTACATAACTATATTATTGATTATTTTTTTGTCACTAAATTGTTAACTATATAGGTAGGACACCCCAGTTGATCATAATACCCAAACAAAACAGAATTAATTCTACAAACCAAGACAATAACATAAACCTACTTGGTATTTATGCTTTAAAATAAACATTGTGTAATACATAATGGAAATACACTAAAAACCAAAGATAGTCAGCAATCAATCATGCTTTGAATCCCCAAAAATAACCATACGTCTGAAAACCCTTCTCAAACCAACTACAGATTGCACAACCCTGTTTTACTTGGTTATACTGACATCTAGTGGTAAAACTGTTGTTTTTTTTTATTTTATATTATATTTATAACAATGAAGACTGATTTTCCTCCCCTTATTTAAATTTTAAATACATTTTCCCAATTTTAATTTCTTGACAAAACACACTATGCCACATCATGCCCAATATGGTCTTTTAAAACATGGCAATTGAAAGCTAAGAAGAAATATATAGTGAATATATCTCTGTTATACATTCTATGAGTTTAAATCTCCTCATTAAAAATGAAGATAATAAAGAAAAAAAACTCAGTGTTGATAGATAATAGGAATGTTATACAGAGACACACATTCATTTTTACTCGCAATTATTTATCCTGTAAAAAATGTCTTAAATTTATATTCAATTACACGCTATTATATCTTTACAGTTACTATTCTCATAAAATATTTGAACTACATGTTGACTACATTTAACTGGTTTAACTGATACTGGCTCAGTGATATTTGAAGTTTAATGCAGACACACATTAATGCAAAACGGAAAAACTTGGGGGAATTTGTAACATTTACATCAAGAATCTTACTGTAAAATTAAAATTTTGCGCTGAAGAAACCCATTTCACACATTAAACAGCATATGCAGAATGTCTAACAGGGCAAGCCATGTAAAACCATAGGTTGTGCCATGATGATAGTGACATGCGTCACTGACATTATTGCAGAACATGTCACTGTATGTTGTGGTTGACCGATGAATCGAGCAGCTATACTGATGTAATTGTGACACAAAATCCTAAATAGCCTGATTTTGTTATATTTTAATTATCAATTAAACACTTTAAAGTTAGTTTTTTTTTTTGTACAAACAATATACTTGTCACATCTATTTGATTAACACTGAATGTTTTATAACACCAGTGCTACTTTGTTGTTTAACTCACAAACTGCCCATTCTCTAGGAAAGAATAAATCTATCATGAAACACTACGAATACCACATTAACAGTCACGTCCGCTACCGTAAACCTTTATTTTTGCATGATGCTGCATTGACACACGCCAGTAGGTGTCAGTATAAGTAGCCTTTAGTGTTAACGCTGTCCAGCGCAGGGCTTTAATCTGTGGCTTTAATATTTCCAAAATAATTTGATCAAATTATGTATAACAATGTTGTACACATTAACCTAGCAATGTAAAAAATCATATGATCACACCATAAGTCAAATTGTTATGCAATTGGCACATGACACAATCAAGTGGCACATCACACGTTTTAGTGACACATGCCACTATCCACTGTCACATGACAATGAAGGCTGGATGTGCCAATAAGCATAGTGGCATGCCATTAGCCTCTGTGCGTCAGATGCCATATCACTTAATGTTAATGCCGCCTCTCACATTCACAAGTTTCCCAAATGTTTTCTTGTACTGTACAGTATTGCCTATATTATCACTATATATTATGAAAAAAGTAACGTCTTACCTCAAATCAGGTTATTCTGTCTCCTGCAACATAAAAGTAAAAAAAAAATGTGGTAACACTTTATTTTACGACCCGCAAACAACTGGGTAAGTACAGTGAAATTACGGTGTACGTTTCTGTAATTATAGTGTACTTCCGTGTAGGTATAAGGGAACAATATGTTAAGTTTGGGGTAATAAGGGGGTAACAAGCAGATATACAAGCAAATTATTTAATTAGTTAAAAAATAACAGGTACCTATTCTTTTAATATATACCAGGCAAAAATTGTACGTCTGTTGTTAATAAAATGTATCACATTTCTCGCAAAATTAGTTATTTTGCAATGTTACATGGTAATTTTGACATCTGTGGGTTTAAAATTAAACATACATATATATATATATATATATACTATGATAAAAATCTAATTTAATGGCTTTTCTTACTCGATTACATAATGTTAAATCAAAATAATTATTTTCTGTTATGATTTTAATTTAGACTGTACCATGTGGTAATTAGTAATTGCCTTATCCCACTGAACGACACTTAAATGTCAGGGCAAATATACTGTGTAATTAACCCTCTACCGCACGCATTATGATAGACCTATAGAAAAAAATATTTGACTCTTTTTATGTTCTTAGAATGGCTTAACTTGAAGTGCTGTAAAAAAATTTTTTGATTTTTTTTTAATTTTAAGGTCCTTTATGATATGTTGCCATACGGCATCAACGTACAACAGTGGAATTTTTTTAGAGAAAAAAAAAAGCCATTTAAATTACATTTTTTTCCGTAATAGCCTACAAATGCATTGGCAGTATGACAAGCCGTTTTAACTTTTATTCATTTCCAGGATGCTAATTCTTAATATCAACAATTACATTTTTACTAGGTAAAATGATAGTTATTGATATAAGGAATTAGATTTCTACTATAACAATGGCAATTTTTGATATCAATAATTTAATTTTCACTAGTGACAATGTTAATTTCTGATATCATGAATGTGATTGTTACTAGTAAGAATTTTAGACATTTTAGATATCTAAAATAATATTGATATCAGATTTTCAGATATCAAAAATAATTTTTTTACTGGTAGCAATTCAATTGTTGATATCAAGAATAGACATTTCAACTAGTGACATTTGAATTATTGATATCAGGAATTCACATATTTACTAACAAAGAAATGATTGATATCAAAATTATATTTCTACTAGTAAGAAATCAATTATTGATATCAACAATTGATTTTGAATGGCAGCCTATGGTGACATTTTAGTGAAAATACAATTATAGATATCAAGAATTCATATCCTGGAAATGAATAAAAGTTCAAACAGCTTTCCATATTGGCAGTCCTTAACCTATGACTAATCAACATTATATCACTAGCATTAATGTTGTTATTGCTACAGCTTAACAGATTGCAGCTGACCTGTCTAGCTAGCTAAACTATTGCAATAATGTCATTCCACTATTGCACAGTGTTGCCGCTTGGCAACACAGACATTTGATCGATTTATCAAAAACTGATTTCATAAAAACTTTTTTTTTTGGTGAATATGTCATCATAACTTAACTGAGGTGATGTTTTGATTTTTTTTGTGTATGTGATATGGGATGGTCCTTGTTTGTTACTGACGTTCTAGATTGCTTTCAGCAACTACCGACAAGAGACGGCAGTCTGTCAAAAATCGCGCCACAGAAAAAAATTGCATGTCATGTGACTTAACCAAAGCACATAATTGGCTAAACTAAGGTCTTCTCATTCCAACAAAAAAACATTAGAATGTTTTCTTAAAGAAACATTGGCAATGAAATGAACACAAAGAGTATGTTGCCATATGGCAACACCATGCGGTAGAGGGTTGAAACTTTTTTTGTTGTTTTGTTTTCTTGATAACAGTACCGTTCTCTGTAATTACAGTGCAAATAGTGTTGTTTCGTATTGCTACATAGTAAGTGGTGCTTGTTACCCCCTTGTTCTGTGTAGTTACAGGGTAAGTGTAACTCCTGCGGGCTGTTAATTAAAGTGGTGCTTGTTACCCCCTTGTTCAGTGTAGTTACAGGGTAAGTGTAACTCCTGTGGGCTGTAAATTAAAGTGGTGCTTGTTACCCCCTTGTTCAGTGTAGTTACAGGGTAAGTGTAACTCCTGCGGGCTGTAAATTAAAGTGGTGCTTGTTACCCCCTTGTTCTGTGTAGTTACAGGGGAAGTGTAACTCCTGCGGGCTGTAAATTAAAGTGGTGCTTGTTACCCCCTTGTTCTGTGTAGTTACAGGGGAAGTGTAACTCCTGCGGGCTGTAAATTAAAGTGGTGCTTGTTACCCCCTTGTTCTGTGTAGTTACAGGGTAAGTGTAACTCCTGTGGGCTGTAAATTAAAGTGGTGCTTGTTACCCCCTTGTTCTGTGTAGTTACAGGGTAAGTGTAACTCCTGCGGGCTGTAAATTAAAGTGGTGCTTGTTACCCCCTTGTTCTGTGTAGTTACAGGGTAAGTGTAACTCCTGCGGGCTGTAAATTAAAGTGGTGCTTGTTACCCCCTTGTTCTGTGTAGTTACAGGGTAAGTGTAACTCCTGTGGGCTGTAAATTAAAGTGGTGCTTGTTACCCCCTTGTTCTGTGTAGTTACAGGGTAAGTGTAACTCCTGCGGGCTGTAAATTAAAGTGGTGCTTGTTACCCCCTTGTTCAGTGTAGTTACAGGGTAAGTGTAACTCCTGTGGGCTGTAAATTAAAGTGGTGCTTGTTACCCCCTTGTTCAGTGTAGTTACAGGGTAAGTGTAACTCCTGTGGGCTGTAAATTAAAGTGGTGCTTGTTACCCCCTTGTTCAGTGTAGTTACAGGGTAAGTGTAACTCCTGCGGGCTGTAAATTAAAGTGGTGCTTGTTACCCCCTTGTTCAGTGTATTTACAGGGTAAGTGTAACTCCTGCGGGCTGTAAATTAAAGTGGTGCTTGTTACCCCCTTGTTCAGTGTAGTTACAGGGTAAGTGTAACTCCTGCGGGCTGTAAATTAAAGTGGTGCTTGTTACCCCCTTGTTCAGTGTAGTTACAGGGTAAGTGTAACTCCTGCGGGCTGTAAATTAAAGTGGTGCTTGTTACCCCCTTGTTCTGTGTAGTTACAGGGTAAGTGTAACTCCTGCGGGCTGTAAATTAAAGTGGTGCTTGTTACCCCCTTGTTCAGTGTAGTTACAGGGTAAGTGTAACTCCTGCGGGCTGTAAATTAAAGTGGTGCTTGTTACCCCCTTGTTCTGTGTAGTTACAGGGTAAGTGTAACTCCTGCGGGCTGTAAATTAAAGTGGTGCTTGTTACCCCCTTGTTCAGTGTAGTTACAGGGTAAGTGTAGTGAATATACAATAAAGGATCCCATTTAATTTCTGACTTTTATTGTAAAAAAAATAAAATAATTCAAAACGTCTCAGGTTACGACTGTAACCTATGTTCCCTGAGAACAGGGAACGAGACAATACGTCAACGACGTTATGGGGAACGCCTCAGGCGTGACAGGTGTCTGAAATCACTATCAAATCACGTCAATCATATTGACCGGCGACAGCCCGTGAATCATTAGCGTGAATGATTAACGTGCGACCTGGAAGTATAAAAGGGCGCCTTGCAAACATGACAAATCACCTTATCGTCTGAAGGGACTGTACGGTAGGCAAGCCCCGAGGCATGGCAGGGAGACGTATTGTCTCGTTCCCTGTTCTCAGGGAACATAGGTTACAGTCGTAACCTGAGACGTTCCCTTTCGAAGGGAACTCAACAATACGTCAATGACGTTATGGGGAACGATATACCAACTCCGCCATGCTAAGGTGAGTGCATGCCAAGTGGCAGTGACAACTGTCAGAACCAGCAACTTCAAATGAAACGCTAGAACCACTCACCCTCAGGTCACACTGGGCTGTCAGTGACAGCATTCCCTACGGTCATAGCCCAAGCTACAGCCTCACAGAAAAACCTTCATAAACATGGTTAAATGAAAGGTCTACCTGGGCAGGCTCCGGGCCTGGAACCACAGCTTCCAATTAGAAGGGGTCCCTTCTAGGAAATGTGGCTAGGGAACCCGAAGGAACCCCAGCCAGTCACTATTCAGGGGAACGTACTCACCCCGAAATGCCACCAGGACGGCCTGACCTGGCGTCAGTACATAGACACTTAGTCTGGCCAAATCCTGTCTGTCTGAAGACAGAGCCTCTGGACAACAAAGCCTTAAGTAAGGCATCCAACCCGAGGGACTGCGAAGCTAGCAGTGAACCACTCAGCCCGGATCTCAGAGACGGGATATCCCGGAGAGTATGACTCAGCATAGTGCTTTCCAACCCTTGCTAGCGAGGGGAGTTTCTCTACTCGATCCACGGATCAACTCAGTGTCTGTGTTTCAAACCACTGAGGAGGCCTGTGAAGGCCTAAGGGCTGATCTAACTGGGAGGCCTCACGAGAGGCCTACGACCGTCTGACCAGACTCAGGAAGCCGCATGCTCATAGAGACCCTCGGTGAGGGGAGCACAGGTCTGCCTGGTAGGCGAACCAGGCTGTAGGCAGAAAAAGTTCCGACAGGGAACCAATAGCAGAGAATGAACACTTTAGCGAGCCAGGGCGCAAGCTCGCCTTCAGAAGCTGCCTATTAAGGCTAGCTGAAACTGATAGCAAGAGACCACTAGCTTCATAAACCCAGCACCACTAGGGAACGTTACAGGGAGGCCCGGAGAGGCCTACTACCTGATAGCCAACGTAAGTGGGAATTCACCTTCAGAGAGGCCAAGAGAGGCCTACTACCTGATAACCACAGTACGTGGGAACTCACCTTCAAGGAGGCCCGGTGAGGCCTGCTACCGTACAACCACAGTATGTGGGGAGCTCACCTTCAGGGAGGCCTGGTGAGGCCTACTACCCAACCGTACTCATCCAAGGAGGCCTGGAGGAGCCTACTACCTGATAATCACAGCATGTGGGAACTCACCTTCAGGGAGGCCTGTTGAGGCCTACTACCTGACCGTTCTCATTCAAGGAGGCCTGGAGGAGCCTACTACCTGATAATCACAGCATGTGGGAACTCACCTCCAGGGAGGCCTGGTGAGGCCTACTACCTGACAGACAAAATATTTGGGAGCTCACATTCAGGGAGGCCCAGAGCGGCCTACTACCTGACAGCCACAATATTTGGGAGCTCACATTCAGGGAGGCCCAGAGAGGCCTACTACCTGATAGCCAACGTAAGTGGGAATTCACCTTCAGGGCGGCCGGGTGAGGCCTACTACCTGATAACCATCTTAAGTGGGAATTCACCTTCAGGGAGGCCTGAGTGGCCTACTACCTGAAAACCACTGGTAGCTTCGAGCCCTGAGTCCGGGTGATAGTATAAGGTGGCCTGCTAAGGCCAGCCAGCTGGGGACTCCCCTATCAGGGAGGCCTGGTCGGGCCTACTAGCTAATAGCAAGTCATATTCTGCCATAAAGTACACTGTTGGGAACCATACCACACAAGCATAATTTACTAATGGGCTTCCAGTAGCGCTATAAGGTATGTCCCACAATGTTGGGACTCACCTCCGAGGAGACCTGTTTAAAGGCCTACTACCCATCAGTGAGTCAACTGCCCGAACCACCAAGGCCAACCACGTAAAGTGAGCTGGCCTACAGTGCCCTCTAGGGGGCTGTCCAATCAAGGAGGCCTGCTGAGGCCTACTACCTAATGGCGCAGCCTTCGTTGGCAGAAAAGCTGTTTACACAGCGCCTACAGCATCCTGGTGCCTAATCACATTGCCCATGGCAGTGTACTCCGCAAGAAAGCTAGCACCCTCAAAACAAGGGGAGTACAACATACGCCACTCTGCCTCAACGGAGGCCCCAGTTAGTCAGGGGCCTACCATCTATGCATGGGCGTCAGCTCAGGGCAATGCTCTGGCTTCAGGGGAGCGTACTTCGACCAAAGAAGAAGTGAAGCTCACTTCATACTCGACCCGAGCCATAGTGGTGCGAGGTAGGATAAAACAGAACTGGGAGTGAAGTGCTCAGACCTACCCTGTATCACAGAGGGATACTCACACCTCACCCTGAGGTTACCACGGTGCGGGCCTGCCAGCGGCTCTAGGGGTGACCGAAATTTATCTGTGCCCAACCTAGGGGAGTGGGGCTTGAATGAAAGCCAACCACCTACAACCTAGTGCTCGAGCAGTAGCTCAGCGAGGTGAGTGAAGCCTAAACTGGCGGCCTAAATCCGTAGGCCAGTTCTGCATGGCAGGGTCGGGCAGGAAACCCAGTCTTCTTCGTGAAGCGAAAGACGGCCTAACCTTGCTCAATAAAGACATAAATACCACGGAGGCCTGTTTGAGGCCTACCATGTCCTTACAAACCATCCTTTGCACCACGCTGCATTACTCTAGTCACCCCAGAATGCAGAGAAGGGGGCGGGCCTTGGCCTAACGACTCCCATGGGAGGAGGCTGTTTATACAGGGATGCTAGAAACTTACATTCACAAAGTGAAGGTTCAGAGGAAGCAATGCTAAATTTTTAGCAGAGCGCCTTTATTATCCCTGGCACAGCCTAGGCCAGCTACAGAGGCGGCCCTGGTGAGGGCCAGCCTGCAGGCATAGATCTATCTGAGGGCTCGGAGGAGCCACAGCCTTACTAAAGAATATAGTCTGTATTATTCCATACAAAGGCTGTAGATCGCTCAGCCTAATGAAATCCCAAACAGAGCTCAAGGGGCGAAATACTCAGTCGAAGTCAAACGGACCCGTGGGCCGGACATAAGATCTATCTGAAGCTCTAGCGTCAGTCAACACTCTAAGTAACAAATTCTAAGAGAGAGACCAACTACTCTACCCTGAGGTGGCTAACAGCCCGAAGGCTAACATAGTTATAGTTCTGGCCACCTAATGGGGAACTTCAGGGCCCTAATAATCCAGGAAACTCTCTTACCTTATTACTTGATGACATGGCAAATGACATGACCCCATAGCTCTATACAGGGAACGAGGTCTGTAGAGAGATACATTTCGGAATTTTAATTCACAAAAATTTACTCTTGAAAAGACCAGTCAGCTCACCTGCGGCATGCGGAGTGAAGACTCGCCAGATAGTTCTTTATGAACCTGGGGTCCCCACTTTACATGCCTGAAAGAGGCGTTTCTACTAACCAAGACTAGGCGGGCCATTGGAACATCGTTCTTATCACAGGCCCAGCCCCAGGCCTGATGTAATGAACGTCTGGGGAGTCAGAAGAGAGGAGAGGGCATGGAAGAAACCGATCGCCGAGCCTACCGCGAGCGGTCTCTCCTCTAGCGCGTTGCCATGGCAGTTTTTTTTTTTTTTTACAGCCTGTTGGCGGCGCGCTCCACAACATCCACCAGACCTGCATACACGGGGCAGGGTGGCTGAGAGGGTTCAGGATCTACCTGATTATAAACCTCCTCAGCCATCTCCTGCTCGTCCTGAAGAGCAGCAACTGCAGGAAACTGTCGGTGAAAAATCCTCATCATCGACCTGCAGTTCGCCCTCGTCAGCCGTCGAATCATCTGAGAGGTTTACAGCACTCTCAAGATGATCGACGAGCTCTATCTGGAAGCCCATGATGCAAGTCGCCGCTCTGCCTCGGCACGAGCGGGACCACGAGGACCAGACGTTGAACCCCCTTCACTCGAGAAGAGGGCCAGACGAGAGCGGAGCGTTTTAAGAGAAAAACGCTCACAGTTCACACAGAGGATTCCCTCGAGAACCTCCCGTGCGCGCTCTTCTCCCAGGCAGAAAAAGCACACTCGTGTGCTGTACATTTAATTTTCTTACCGTTTCATTGAGTAGCGTTTTCAAACAGACAGTCCCTGAAGACGATGAGATGATTTGTCATGTTTGCAAGGCGCCCTTTTATACTTCCAGGTCGCACGTTAATCATTCACGCTAATGATTCACGGGCTGTCGCCGGTCAATATGATTGACGTGATTTGATAGTGATTTCAGACACCTGTCACGCCTGAGGCGTTCCCCATAACGTCGTTGACGTATTGTTGAGTTCCCTTCGAAAGGGAACACTTTTTCATCATAATAAAAAATTGTCTTTTCTACAGTATACTCAAACACCAAAGTAACAATTTATTATCCCCCACCCCCCTATTTGCTTCTCTTGCTTTTCTTCTTCCTTTTCTTGCTCTTCTTTTTCTTAAATTCCACAGGGGACTCTGAAGTTGAGCAGTTGGAGTCCCATTGGTCTTGGTGCACTGCAAAAATATGACAAAAGTAATAATAATAATATTTTTTTTTTATAATAAAAAAATAAAGAAATATAATACAATATTTTATATATATATATATATATATATTTATATATACACATACTCTTAGCAAACTACACCTTCATTTTTAAGTTGTCGAACAATCCTTACTCTAAAACACTTTGTGCCTGCTTTTATTAGTGTAGTAACTTAAAGAAACCACATTTTGGTGAAGTTTGAGGCAGATCATTTGGAGGGGCTGTCAGAGACGCGGGAAGTCATTTTCGACAGGGGGTGCTGGGTGCTTGGGCGGTGCGTGCGTGCGCGGGGGGGGGGGGGGGGGGGGCGACCAAGCAATTACAGGAACGTGGTTATAGGAAAAGTCCACTTCTAAACAGATCTATTAATTACTAGTAGGCTACCTAGAAAAGCGCTATATAAATGCAACGAATTATTACTCTCCCTCAAAACCTTTTTTTTGCATTTGCATTCACGCAGGCCAAGTGGCCATAGGGACTATAGGAGGAGTAAGGGACTGATGCAAGCACGGCAACGATCTTTATACCGTAAAACTTCAAATAATAGCCGAGTCCCAAATAGACGCCTGTCTCTTTTACACGCCTCATGTGGCGACAGGTTTGGGTAAATAAAGGCCGGTCTCAAATAGAGGCCGGGTCTGTTTTTTTAGTTTCGGGTTGTATTTAATCTTCTAAAACCCGTCGGATCGTCCGCTTTTTGGCGCCCGCCAAAGCCTTTTTTGATCGGTGAGTGATGCTTTGACAGGGCGCAAACGAGCAGAGAGAGAGAGAGAGCAAGAGAGAGAGAGAGAGCTCCGGCCGCGCGCACACACTCTCACGTCTTCACACAACACAAGCGCTGTCTTGCTCTCTCTCTCTCTCCCTCGCGCATATTAATCAAAATCAATGTACATAGTAAAAGGTTTGTTTCTTTATAATAGGCATGCTAATCACAATCATATAGGCTACCATCTGGGCCTGCACGGCGGCAGGAAAAAGACGCAGAGATGTAAGACACCGTGTTACGATGATTTTGGTACACCAAAGGTTGATTTGCGCTCTGGAGTTCGGCTGATAAACTCTGCCATGAGCTAACTAATTATATTGCTATAGCGCTGATATTGATATAGACTAACGTTATATCACTAGCAGCAGTTTTTTAGACATTGGGTGCTTCTCATTTCTTATTTGTGCATCCTCGTTTCCTTTCCTCGCTTCCTTTCCTAGCGCCTCAGCTCCACCCCTGTAGGTTGTGAGGGAAGGACGCAAGGAAAGAAAATGAGGACGGAGGAATCGAATGAAAGCTTTTTTTATACATTGGAATACTTGATCACTCGAGCGTCACTTCACAGCGTCATCAGCAGCGCTCAAAGGATCTGCCCTTATGTTGTTGAAGTATGTTTATTTAAGAAATTAAATTAAATTAAATTAAATTAAATTGAATAATAATAAAGCAAGATACCCTGTTGAAATATGTGAGATGTGTGGTTTATATAAACTGCAAAGGTAAACTATAAATTAAAAAGATTGTGATCGATGTGAAGGGGGAGGAGAATTTATACGTGCGTCACGTTTAGTCAATAAAACACTTCCGCATAGGATACACCTGTGTATCCTCGCTCATAACTCCTCTGAAAGCCTCCTCACTCCTCGCGGTGCAATTAGAGAATTGAGATGTCCTTCAAGATGGCTGTGCTTGATTGGTTTCCGGGTCATAGGATGGAGGACAGAGGAGCGAGGAGACGAGGAGGGATATTGAGAAGCACCCTAGGTTTTTTTGTGCTGCGTAGGCTGAATCGTAATCGCGTGATTCG
This sequence comes from Gila orcuttii, assembly GCA_026230005.1. NCBI lineage: Eukaryota > Metazoa > Chordata > Actinopteri > Cypriniformes > Leuciscidae > Gila > Gila orcuttii. The sequence goes on along the minus strand of JAPDVR010000003.1, from coordinate 1,588,718 downwards.
CGTCAAGACACCTGATTGGCTAATACTACACACTGAAGATAAATTAAATAATTTTTAATGAAATAATTACTAAAAATATCCCTCTCTTCATCCCACACCCCAAACATGACATAAAAAATGTTGTGGAACAGAAACAACAACCAGAGATATATTTATAAGCTATCATTTTATTGTCATCAGTTTGCCAACAGGGGGTGCTGCAGCACCCCCAGCACCCCTACTTCCCGCGTCCATGGGGGCTGTGATATTTTATAGTGATAATGACTGCAGTGCAGCACAAAGGTTTTTTTTAAAAAAGGTATAGTTGTTCTGACAGCAACAAAAAACTAGAATGTACATTTCCAGAATAAAATGTGAAGTGGTGCTTGCAGTGGTAAATTTCACCACCCGGTTGCTAGAGAGACAACAAACACTTCTATACGATGTTCTGGTGTTGAGATATGGCTTATTCATATGTTTTTAGGTTTACTAGGGTACCCTATATGGTTGCTAAGGTGTGCTTAGACTATCAACTAGTCTTTAAATATCATCTCATAAACTGTATAAGTCAAAAAAGGCAAAATCCATGTTTCTTCTATTTTCTATGGCTTGAATATGTTGTTTTATGGCTGCTAGGCTGCCCCAAGTGGTTGCTATGGCACGGCTATGAAGTGCTAGGGCACGGCTATGAAGTCACTACTTATTGGCTGCTTGATAGGCCGAGGCAATAGAGCCCAATCCCAAGTCTCTATGAGCTTCTGGTCAAAAGATATGACATAACAAATTTTGTGACAATGTTAAGTCTATGGGACTTTTTTACCCAATGATTTGCCCCTGGGGCGAACACTGTACCCCCGATCGCTACGAAAAGTCACAGGACACCTCTCCTCAATAATCCGCACAATTTGACACCTCAATCAGGGGTTTGTGATGTCGGCATGTATTTTTTAACAGATGATTACTGTGGAGTTGTTATATGGAGTTTTTATAGAGTTATTTAGTATGGCACGAGGCCAAATCGCCCACGGTTGCTAGGGTGCTGTAACTGGTTGCTATGGTGTGGCTATGAAGATTTTAGGCCATTACTTATTGGCTGCTTGATAAAATAAATCCTCCTAGGGAGAGAGAGAGGTCTGCAGGGCTGTCAGGCCCTTTTGTGTCTGTGTGAAAGTGACAGTTTGGATTTGAATATTTGAAAGTTCCCCAATGTTAAGTCAATGGGACTTTTTGGGACGCTTTTTGGGCCGCTGTGCGAACACCGTACACCCGAACTCTTAGAAAAGTCATAGCACACCTCTCCTAAATGAGCCGGTCGATTTGACGCCTCACCATGGTCTGTGACAAAAAGCTGCGGGAGGAGTAGCGCGCCAAAAAGTGACCATACGTTTAAGAATAATAAGTATGGACAATAACAATAGAGAGCCCAAGTCCCTCCCCTTCTGGTCGACCACCATGGGACCTTATTTCGGAAAAATATTGAATGGTAGTCAATGGCGAGAGACAACAAATATTTTGATCTCGTTTGAATTGTGCCCTGAATTACACATATGATGTTTGTCAATTTAAAAGATACATTTTAAAGTAAAGAAGGTGGCAGTTTGATGTGAAACCGTTGAGGTATAAGACTGTGAAAATGCGTAATTACAAAGACTACAACCCCCAAAGGCACACATTTTCTCTCAATGAATGAAGCTAACTTTACTGAGGCTAATGTCTGTCATTGTTTCTATAGTCTTACGTTATAATCTTAACGTTACGCCGTCTTACCTGAGTGTTTTGTATCAGACTACACACACACGAGCAGCTGATCTCACTCGTTGTTTTGCTTCCCGGGAGATGTAGTTCATTGAGCGATTTTCACATAAAACTAAATGTTACTCTTCTGTTTTATGACAAACTGCGACGTTTATGACTTTCAGAATTACCTTTTAAATTGACAAACATCATATGTGTAATTTAGGCCACAGTTCCGATGGAATAAAAAGATAAATTGTCTATCGCCATTGACTACCATTCATATTTTTCCCGAAATAAAGTCCCATAAGCCGGAAGCGGGGGGCTCTCTATAGTGTTGCTTTGCAAGCACCACTAACTAAAAAGCATGAAACACAAACCTGAGGGCTGTGGCACTATAGGAACAGAATATCTTTGTGCCATTGCAGATGGGACAGCAGACTTCATCTTTTCAACTTCCTTTTTCAAAAAATCACACTCATCTTCGAGCAAGTTGATCTCTGCCTTAAGAGTGATAATCTTATCTTTGAAAAAAGAAAGAAAGAAAGAAAGAAAGGTTAGATGATTAAATTTTACGTCTGCTCTACTTCAGGGCTTATACTTGTGACCACTTTCCTATTTTTAAAAACATCAAATTGAAAAACTAAACATCACTGGTACTGTACATAAAAAATGCACTTTTTAATGTCCAAACAAAATTAATCAATAATTTATAAACAAACCTATTGGATTACAAATTGAGATGCAGCGATTGGTATATTTATCTTATTTTGTTATTAATATATTATTTTATTGCCATTACCTTTTTTCATACAGACGTTTAGTTTGCTAAATATATATTGAATACTGGATGTGAAAAGGAAATGGTTCTTCCATAACACTGCACTTTTTAGATGTGTGTGAATGTATTTTCCACACCAGGAGTAATTTATATAGTTTTATTTGATAGGATTATCTGTTAAATTAAATTATGTTTTGTGCAAATTGTAAAATGTTCTATTAAAGAAAAGATAGAATTTTTTTTATATTTTTTATGTGTGCTGTAAAGTGGCAAATTATTGTAAACTTCAAATTATTGTTGGAATGATAATATACAAAATAAATGAAGTTGTGGCTACATAGCATCATAGACTTCATAAAAATAAATATTGCACATCTATCCACCTTATTTTTTAACGTGGAAGTTAGTGAATGTGATGTATTTCCCTTGACTTCCTTATTAATATTCAAGTGAAGTGATCATGCATAAAACATGTTTTAAATAGTTATGGTAAAAAATTTACAACACCTGCCATGTGTTAACCAATGGTGGGATGAAATTAACAAGTGGCCTGATATATCATAAGCTAAAGATATATTTAATCATTGTACGTTGTTGCTCGAGGGTCACGGGTTTTCAATGCGCAATTATAGTAGCATACCAATATCTTTACTATTAGAACATCTGTCGAGTGTTTTTAGATTAAATATAACAAGACTTTTTTTACCTTTTCAGGCATTTGTTTAAAATGGCACAAAAATAATCAGTATTGTTTTTCTTTTATGAAATTATTGAGGTGGTCCTCACTGCAGAACACGAAATCCAGGGTGAGGAGTTGGACCCAGATCCAACTCCTCCCAACTTACATATACCTAATCCTACCCATCTCCGCCCCCTGACCCCTAACCCCACCCCTAATCCTACCCATCTCCGCCCCCTGACCCCACCCCTAATCCTACCCATCTCCGCCCCCTGCCCCCTAACCCCACCCCTAATCCTACCCATCTCCGCCCCCTGACCCCTAACCCCACCCCTAATCCTACCCATCTCCGCCCCCTGACCCCTAACCCCACCCCTAATCCTACCCATCTCCGCCCCAACTCCGTCCCCTGGATCTCGTGTACTGCAATGAGGTGCTACTGAAATTATTTGCTTAATAAAAAATGATTTTTTACATGTACAAACAAAAGTACATGTAAACTGTGCTCATTAAGAACAGTCATAAACATTAACTAAGCAGTTTATGTTGTATATATTCTGTAATGTAATGACATTTTTTGGAATAATATATAGTTGAAAAAATAAACCAAGCATATCAGCATATTTTTATCAGCATCATTTTAGTTGTTTTTTAAACAATTATTGTATTTGTTTACTAGCAGTGTATGAAAGGTTTTACTGGATGGATGTGTGGATACAAAGTGCGCCACATACACATTTAGCTCGTGTGGGTGTATTATGGTTACAGTAAATGTTTTGTAAAGATTTAATGCGTTATGGCAACCCCTTAATGCACAAATTATGCTGGTCTTCCTGGCTCGTCCCTCGCAATACAACCATAGACGGTAAAAGAAATACAACTAAGTGCTTTATTGGCTCACCGGAAGTCTTAAACCCACACCATGCAAGATTTGTACCATAATATAACAGCTTCAAAGTCGTTTCAGTGGTAAACAAAGTCATAATAGTGCGAATCATCCTGGTAGGAAAGCTTGGGTGGGACAGCGCCGCAAAAAAAAGTTTGAGAGCAGCGCCCCTGACAAATCTCGCGAGAATCACAAAATGCTTTACGGTAACAACGTCACACACATCAACAACAACATATGAAGCCACTTGCACGCATCCTAGAAAAGTCGGTCAGACTCAGAAATGTCCAGAAAAAGGAGAAGAGAATCAGACCGTGTTAGAAACCGGACAGGAGTCCACTCGGTCAGGCTTTCACTCGTTGGCGCAAGCTTAAAAGCAGCACTGGATTGTAACTGCGATGCTGACCTGGCGATCTTGTTGATGGACTTGTAAGTAAAACTCTTATTTGTAAACTTGTTTGCTTTCTATGTTGTATGTTGCTGCGCTGCCTTGTAGTATGTCATTTTTTATGGTGCTGTTCATTCATCCGTTCTTGATAATTACACATGTCTAGCTAGCTTTTGATTACCAGAGCTGTAAGCAGACTTCCTAACCAACAGTCGTTTCTCTTAGTTGTGTTTTTTTTTTTCATTATGTTTTATTGCCTAGCTTGGCACAAGAGCTAGTTTGCCAGATGAACTCAGGTGTTGTGATGTGTATTTATCACGTAACGTTAGTCCTGTGTCTGGTTCGGATTTGGAGAGGGAGTAAAATCTTTCCGTGGCAAGGACAGCTGCCACCGAGACCTGTCACTCCACCCGTCACCGCTAGTGGCAGCTGTCACTGTACCTGCCACCGCTATATGCGCCTGTCACCCGACCTGCCACCGCTACATGCGCCTGTCACCCGACCTGCCACCGCTATATGCGCCTGTCTCTCAACCTGCCACCGCTATATGCGCCTGTCTCTCAACCTGCCACCGCTATATGCGCCTGTCTCTCAACCTGCCACCGCTATATCCGCCTGCCTCTCAACCTGCCACCGCTATATGCGCCTGTCTCTCAACCTGCCACCGCTATATGCGCCTGTCTCTCAACCTGCCACCGCTATATGCGCCTGTCTCTCAACCTGCCACCGCTATATGCGCCTGTCTCTCAACCTGCCACCGCTATATGCGCCTGTCTCTCAACCTGCCACCGCTATATGCGCCTGTCACCCGACCTGCCACCGCTACATGCGCCTGTCACTCGACCTGCCACCGCTATATGCGCCTGTCTCTCAACCTGCCACCGCTATATGCGCCTGTCACCCGACCTGCCACCGCTATATGCGCCTGTCTCTCAACCTGCCACCGCTATATGCGCCTGTCTCTCAACCTGCCACCGCTATATGCGCCTGTCTCTCAACCTGCCACCGCTATATGCGCCTGTCTCTCAACCTGCCACCGCTATATGCGCCTGTCTCTCAACCTGCCACCGCTATATGCGCCTGTCTCTCAACCTGCCACCGCTATATGCGCCTGTCTCTCAACCTGCCACCGCTATATGCGCCTGTCTCTCAACCTGCCACCGCTATATGCGCCTGTCTCTCAACCTGCCACCGCTATATGCGCCTGTCTCTCAACCTGCCACCGCTATATGCGCCTGTCACCCGACCTGCCACCGCTATATGCGCCTGTCTCTCAACCTGCCACCGCTATATGCGCCTGTCTCTCAACCTGCCACCGCTATATGCGCCTGTCTCTCAACCTGCCACCGCTATATGCGCCTGTCTCTCAACCTGCCACCGCTATATGCGCCTGTCTCTCAACCTGCCACCGCTATATGCGCCTGTCTCTCAACCTGCCACCGCTATATGCGCCTGTCTCTCAACCTGCCACCGCTATATGCGCCTGTCTCTCAACCTGCCACCGCTATATGCGCCTGTCACCCGACCTGCCACCGCTATATGCGCCTGTCTCTCAACCTGCCACCGCTATATGCGCCTGTCTCTCAACCTGCCACCGCTATATGCGCCTGTCTCTCAACCTGCCACCGCTATATGCGCCTGTCTCTCAACCTGCCACCGCTATATGCGCCTGTCTCTCAACCTGCCACCGCTATATGCGCCTGTCACCCGACCTGCCACCGCTACATGCGCCTGTCACCCGACCTGCCACCGCTATATGCGCCTGTCTCTCAACCTGCCACCGCTATATCCGCCTGCCTCTCAACCTGCCACCGCTATATGCGCCTGTCTCTCAACCTGCCACCGCTATATGCGCCTGTCTCTCAACCTGCCACCGCTATATGCGCCTGTCTCTCAACCTGCCACCGCTATATGCGCCTGTCTCTCAACCTGCCACCGCTATATGCGCCTGTCTCTCAACCTGCCACCGCTATATGCGCCTGTCTCTCAACCTGCCACCGCTATATGCGCCTGTCTCTCGACCTGCCACCGCTATATGCGCCTGTCTCTCAACCTGCCACCGCTATATGCGCCTGTCTCTCAACCTGCCACCGCTATATGCGCCTGTCTCTCGACCAGTTACCGCTATACGCGCCTGTCCCGACTCTAGCGACATGTCACGGTTATTTCCGCCAGTCCCGCAACCTTTCACGGCTATACGCGCATGTCCCGCGACGCGTCAAGGCTTTACGTGCCTGTCTCTCGACCTGTCACTGCTGTAGCTACGTGCGTGTCCCGTGACCTGTCACGGCTATATAGCCTACGCACCTCTTACTCATGTTTAAATAAATCTATGCTATGGGCTATAGTTATTGAAGTTAGTTGATTACATGTTTTTTTGAACAAATGTTTAATTTATCTAACTGTAATTTTAACTGATGATAATAATAACCGTAATTTAATAATGCAGTAATATTTAATAATTGTTTAATACCATAAACCGTTATATTTTCTGAGACGGTTCTCAGACTGTGAAACACTCATACGTTACAACCCCACATGGGAGAATCCCCCACCCCACCCAAGCTGTTAAACAAGTTACTCAGCAACTTTTACTCATGTTTTAAATTAACTACTTTTTACTTGAATAGATTTTTAGACTGGTATGTTTACTTTTATTTAAGTAAAAATGTATCAGAGTAACAGTAGCCTACTTTTGGTTGGATCACATTCTTCCGGTTTCACCTCTGATATTATAACAGTAAGTTAATCTAAAATAGTTATGAATTATTAGCAACAATTGACATCTTCAATAGTGTTGTTAGATTAATGTAATAATTACTATCTCTAGAAAGTATTGGTCTACATCAGAGGTCTTCAATCCTGGTCCTGGAGGGCCGCTGTCCTGCAGAGTTTAGTTCCAACCCTAATCAAACACACCTGAATCAGCTCTTCAGGATCGCTTGAATATAAAAAAAGGCAGGTGTGCTGAAGCAGGTTGGAACTAAACTCTGCAGGACAGCGGCCCTCCAGGAGCAGGATTGAAGACCTCTGGTCTACATATTACTAATTACTAAATCCTATATCAACCTCAACCACTTGATTAATACAAGGAGGAGAAACAAGAAACTGCACTTTTAATGCTTTCAAATTAACAATATACTATTGCCTGAATTATTCTTGAATTGATCAAAATGTGTAGAGGGAGAAGGTTACATAAAAAATATACCTTTTAAAAATGTATATTAAATCCACTATTGTTTTATACTGAATTGTTCTATAGTTTATGCAGTAGCCTATTTAATGTAATTGCATCATATTTTATTTTAAATTATAGAAGAATTAAGAGTAATCCCTTTAATTAAATTACAATATTTCGATTACTTGGTAATTAATTACACCCAACACCTTTTTTTGTCTGGCGCTGTTGCCATGGTGACTCATAATATCTGCGCTCCATTGATAATGGCTTTTTATATGTGTGGTGCACGCGCTTAACTCAGAGTCAGTCAACTCAGAGTTGATTGAACTCATTTCAGCTGTTCGGTAACGGAAAACTCAGAGTTTCCCATCTCAGGTTAAGTCAACTCAGAGTTCGAGCTTTAACTCAGAGTTGGTTGAACCTCCTTATTGAAACAGGCCCCTAATCTACTGCCTTTCTTACTTTGAGTTTACTGTTATTTGTATTTTATTTTGTTGTGCTTGATGTATCCCCTGAGCTTTTTGTTCAAAAAATACAAAAATAAATAACCTAACAAACCAGCAGTTAGACATTTAAGTCAAAAATAAGGTGGATAGTTTCACTAAAGATTGCAGGTAACTAGTTTAGAATATGTGGTGAAAATATTCGATTTGTAAAGACTGTGATGCTGTGAAAGGTACTCCCCAATCTTACACTTAAATACGTCGTCATGTTTTCCCGACACAGTGGTGGTCATGCTGCTCCCACACGCGACTTCAGTGGATGTGGCGTTTTCACCCACCGTCCTGTACTTCGACGGTTTCATAATCTTTATTTTGGGTCGGTTCATCTTTGATTAAAGACGAAAAAGGAACATCCGATATAAACTGAAGGACGGACACTCAACGAACTCCACTCTCTTGGTAAGTTATTTGGTTGGGGCGCATCAGGTGCATACCGCCACCTACTGTACCGGAATATGCAACCTCATGGCTTCACGTAATTACTTATAAAAGGTAAATAAATGAGTTTAATAAATAAAAAAAAGTTATTATATTATATATCCTACCTGGCTTTCTAGGGATCGAGTCCAAAAATTAAAAAAGGCTTATATGCCTTCTGCGTGTTTGCATACAGAGATGACGTTATGTGGGCGGAGCCCAACTAGTGACAGTTTGAAGTGTTAGCGTTAAACTTTGATTGTAATGGTCCCGGTTTCTGCGGTTTCAGAACGTTTCGTTTATTTTGTAGATAGATTAAAAGTTTAAATTGCTTGGCTACTGATGTGTGCATGCATGTAAGGTATGTATACTGATATGAGCTTTGAATAGGATTTCAAACCACACATGTGCTTTTTTGGACAAACAGTCTGAACGTAACGTTAGCCTATGTCGGAATCAAAGTAAGGGCTAGCTAGAGAAGCTAGCTCTTTCGGATCTTTACCACATATATTAACTTTAGTTTGCCAAAATTTCGCGCCCGTTCCTGCTTACTAAGTCCTTCTCTATCTGATTTCGCAGCTTCCGTGTGTTTTTCTATGTGGTTTATTAGTGTAATAATCTGTTAAGTAGCATTATTACAAAAACAGTGCAATCCATGATGTTGTTTACATCCGCGTGCCTCCATAATGGCCGAGCATATAGTGTTAGTAGCTAGAATTGTGTCTTTATGACATGCGAGAAAATAAATGATATGAGAGAGAAAAAAGTGTGAGAGAAAAAATTATCACATAGCAAAAAAAAAAAGCATTTCATGAGAGAAAAAAATCATACCAATATAAATATATATATATATATTTTAGACTACATTTTTTGGGAGAAAAAGTATTTTCTCATCTAACATAACATATATAAATTTGAATTTTTAAAAATTAAAAGAAATTTATATTTTTTTCGAAAATTATTTTAGAAAAAAACAATCGAAATATTTTGAAAAAGAAAAACTCAAATGTATATATTTTTGATATCAGTGTAAAAAAAATTCTCTCTTAAAAAAGGTTTCTCGCAAAACGCTTTTATTTGCTCTATTCTTGCTCTAGTGTCAGAATTTTGCTTTAGCTGTGAAAGTTGTGTCATGGGCGGGGCCACGTTCCTATTGGCCAGTAGGAGGAGCATAATCTTTTTTTTTGGGAGAACTGAATCATTACACCATTGTTTGTTCACCTAGATGCCCTCTGCCCTAGTTGACACTCCAATGTGTGGGTAAGATGATGACACTCAACTCAATGGGTAGCTGGCTGAGCAAGTTCAGCATCACTGAAGATTAAACATTAAAAACACACTCATAGCTTTTCGAACGAGAGAACCCATGCGCCGCTAAAATCCAAGTTGTACTACAAAGTGACGTCATAACTTCGACACTCTACACTCGAACATTCTCCGATTCAGAAATCAAAAAGCCCATCTAAAGATCGAAGTTGATTTTAACATTTAACTTATATATTTTTTATCTTTAAGAAATCCAGGCTAATGTAATGATTAAACATTTAAACTATATAATATTTTGTTTATTTATTCGCTAACATTTTTTTTCCGTGTCCGAATCACAGCAAACTCATAGTCGCAAATGTTTAATTAATGTTGACCTACTGTCTAATTCTACCAACGTTTTAATTGTATTAACTTGTGTATCTTTCATGTTTGGATTTTAGGCCCAGTACAGCGTAAGTTACGCAATCTTCGTAATTTACTGTATTACACTCGTGGATACAATTATTAGGTAATTTTCATTAACCTTTCGATTGTTGTCCTTTCGATTCATGTTTCATCAGTAAATTAGTTTTTATGTTTTATAGTTAATCCTAAAAATATACATTTTTCATTAAGAAATCAATAGTTTTTTGTAATGCTTTTAGTTGTGTGGTGTACTTCCCTGCTGGAAAAACCAGCAAGACCAGCATATATGAAGTTCCTAAACGTAAGTTAGGGAGGAGTGAGCCAATCTAATCTTTCAATCAACAGCCTGAGTATATAAGCAGCCGCTTACCTCTCCCTAGCATCAGCTGTTCCAGTATGCATTACTGCCGCACGGAATAATGTCCGACTTCCCGGAAATCCAGCACTTCCCGTCAGACGACGAACTGACAAGCCTTCCTGGGACACAGTCACACCCCGTGTGAGATCGGATCTTATGGATCATCTTCATGAGCGTTCTTATCGAGAAATCCAGCGCTCATATAAACCACGTTCCAAAGGCAACGCTCTCCTCCATCTTCAAGATCGCCAGTTTTAACCGAGCCTCGTCCGTCTTCTTATCTCCATTTTTCCGCTGCTAATACACCGATTCCACCCATTTCAAAATGTTCAGTCAACAGCCTACGTCAAGTCCTCCAGCTCCGGAATTCATTTCTCCTGCAGATCATCAAAAGCTCAACTCTACGATCTTTTCATCAGTTCTTACAGTTCCAGCATTCCATCGAACACTTCAACATCTTATAAAGGCAAGACTCGCACCTCTTCTACCTCCGTTTCTCTCCCGGTTCGGCGTTCTGAACCCACACAATCCCAACGCGCCGATTCAAAGGCCGCCGGCGCTGCCGCGGCTCGCACTTCCTTGTCCGCCGGTATTTCCACCCGGCCAGCAACAGTGGCCGCAAAAACAGTTCCGCTTCTTCTCCAGCTCTCACAAACTTCATGCAGTCAGCCCCACTCCCCAGGCAAGAACCAAACTCACAAACACATTCCTCCGCACTTCCCTCTGCTTCTCCAGTTCTCTCTAAACTTCTTTATAATAACCCTTGTGCCAGGTCACCCTCGCACACAGTTACATTTCTCTCACCCTCAAACCAACCTACTCAAAGAGCGGATCCTAGCGCGAGGTCGCCTTCGCTAGCCATCTTCCCTCTTTCCTTCCATTCCAATTCGCTTCATTCCTTTTTCCCCTTCTATCTTCCAATTGTCTCCTAATATTCTTTCCAGTTCACATCAGAGCGTGAGGTTGCCTCAGCAAAGGATTTCTACACTTTTTTTTTTTCCCCTTTCCCACAAACCCTCCTCTTCCTCTCACTTCAGGCCATGCCAGCCATCTTGGACACCAGCAGTGTTGGGGAGTAACGCTATACATGTACCGGCGTTACGTTTTCAGAATACAAAATATGAGTAGGCCCATCTGTATTCTGTTAGTTACAATTTAAATAGTTGGTATTTAGAATACAGTTACATTGTTGAAATCAATGGATTACATTACGATACTTCTGTTTCACGAGTTTAGTCACTTTCTAAACAATTCAAAACGAAACAAAACAAACTGCTTTCTGCTTAAGTAATCCATATGAAATGCGCATTTCTCTCTGGCGCGTTCACTAGCATACTGCAAAGATCGCGAGTCAGCATCGTCAACTTCATCTTTGCAGGCTACAGTGTCACAGACAGAAGACACTTGTTTATTAAGAAACAATTAAAATATATACTTGCTATATTTGACATTCATAATTCTTTTGCAGACTCTTGGTGACAGCTTTTAGGTGCTTTATTGGCAGAACCATCCCTACAATGCGTCACCACCGCATCACCATTCCGCATGCCTACACTTATAAAATGCAGTTCAATGTGGAAGTAATCCAAGTATTCAGAATACGTTACTCAGATTGATTAACTTAACGGAATAGGTTACAAATTACATTTTGGGGCATGTATTCTGTAACGAAATACGTTTTGAAAGTATCCTTTCCAACACTGGACACCAGTCAGTAATGGGACCCTCCGATCAACATTCATTTACTTTTCTCAACACTAACACTTGCTCCTCAGATACAATCCGCTTGCCAGCCCATTCACTCTCAACAGCAGTCAATCTTCCAGCTCCTAACAATGCAGTCGCCATGGAACCACCTCCAGTCCCAGCCCATCTCCGTTCCCTAATTCTATCAGGTGCAACTATCAATCCTCCTTTTCTACTGACTTCCGTCCCACTCAATGAATCCCACCGCTCGTGAGACTTAAATCGTTGATCTTACAAATTCCGTACAGCCTTCAAAACGGGTTCTCACACATGCAGAATTCTGCGTTGCTTTTGCCAGATACACAGAAGTAATTTGCACTTCATTTCCAGCCAGACGCAAGGAATTAAATGACTACCTCTCTATCATAGCAGAGCCCAGTCTCTCTTACGGAGGTAGTCATTTTTATACATACCATAAGCTTTTCAGCTAAATGCGCCGCCCGCGTCATACACTGGAACAAGTGTCCTTACTGGGGAGCCTTGGACCTCGAACTAACAGAGTCTTCTTAGGCGTTCGAAGCCCTTCTTGCGCCATCTGCAGGTCTATCATTCATTCTACTTCAGAATGTCCCCAAACCAACCCAGATCTTCCAACCCATCCAGCTCCTTTTCAAGAAAAATCCACTTCATATGTCTCTCAATCAAGGAATGACCGTAACCAGATTTTTCTCAGTTTCAGGCAGACAAGTGTGCAACAGCTTTAATTCATCACGTTGCAACAGACAACGATGCCACTTCCCCCAAGTCTGTCATTTCTGTGGCGGAGCTCACGCCCGTTCTATTTGCCCTGTGCGCCGCTCCTCAGCTAACTTTAACCATCGACATTCTTAACGTCTGCCTAACCACTCTCCGCTCACGTCTTTTTCTCCTAACAAAACAAGAACCCTAGACGCTATGTTCAATTTGGCTTTCTTCCGATCATCAAATCAAAATGCTAGGTCGATGGTTGTCCCTCGCCTTCGAAACATATGTTCGTTCAGATCCGCATAACATTAGACAAGCTCAGCAAACACTAGCATTCCTCTGAGTCTGGACCGCTTCTCCCTACTATTTTGCATCTCCCCGCTTACCTAGCCCCGCAGGGCGTGTATTCATCTGGATGCAGTGAGAGCTCTCCCTTTTCAGATGTGCGTGACCTACCACTCCTGGAGTGGGGTCTCCCATCTGAATCGCTGTGTGGGCTCTTCCGTTCAGATGCATCATAGGCTCTCCCGTTCGACTTGCTGTGTGGGCTCTCCCGTTTTGATCGCCGAGTGAACTCCCTATTTATACATATGGGGGGGCTCTCTCCTTCAAAACGCAGTGGGAGCTCTCCCGGTCGAATCGCAGTATGAGCTTTCCGTTCGGGCACCGTGGGGTCTCTCCCTTTCCGAATCGCTGTGTGATCCTTCATGTTTTTAACCATGGAGGCTCTCCCGTTCAGATCGCAGTGTGGGCCCTCCTATCCGAAAACAGGACTGGAGGTATCAAGGATCGTACGTCCCTCGAATGCGACGGGCCAATATGTCTTTATGTGATCGCCACCCCCTGCGTCAGAAGGATGGTAGTTCTGCATTTCCTATGTATACCGTAGGCTCCCTCTTGCTGCGTAGGGAGTTTCACTTCAGATATTGGTGGCCCGTTTGCCTCTAGGGACGAGGACCTCCTTCCCCGTTTGTGACATCTGGAAGCCCTATGTTCTCTAACTCCATGGAGCTCCATGTCATGGATGTGGCAGGGCGTTCTCCAACCTCGTACTCAAACCTCCAGTCCCAAGATACTCCCGCAGGAGTAATATCTGAAAGTCACTGCCGCAGCAGTGCAGCGGTGAGATGTACCCCAGTCAAATTTCCACAAGCCCATATCGTTTCACTCCACAACGAACGCAGGCACACCCTTTAAAACAGCTCCCGCCGGAGCTCCACTCATAGCCCCACATGGTGGGCATAGTAGGGAGACGCAGTTCCAGCCAGGAGCCCCATTAATCATATCACTGCCGCAGCAGCGTCCATCCATGCTCCATACAGCTTTCAATTTCCACTCTTTTTGGGGGGTAACATGCTTTAAGCTCTTAGGCATCCTGTATTTGATCACGTAATTCTAACTTGCTGTCCCAAATATTTATTCAACACTTTTGGGGGGTATATCAGAGCTCGAGTTGAAGCTGCTTCATCGAGCCCCTCTCCAGTGGACAGCAAGCCAAATAAGTTTAACCTAATATCTTAAAGATTCTATGGGCAAACGAACTCGTTAAATGAAGTTCCTAAACGTAAGTTAGGGAGGAGCGAGCCAATCTAATCTTTCAATCAACAGCCTGAGTATATAAGCAGCCGCTTACCTCTCCCTAGCATCAGCTGTTCCAGTATCCCTCCACCTCCCCAAACTCCACCTTCATCTTAGGTACCTTGCCCTTTTTATTTATCAGGTCCTACATTTAGCCACTGGGGGGGGTATATCAGAGCTCGAGTTGAAGCTGCTTCATCGAGCCCCTCTCCAGTGGACAGCAAGCCAAATAAGTTTAACCTAATATCTTAAAGATTCTATGGGCAAACGAACTCGTTAAATGGTGTTATGGTGCTGCTTTGCTGGTGACCACCAGCTAAACCAGCACCAAACCAGCATAGACCAGCATGTTAATTCTGCTAGTCTATTCTTTTTTTATAGCAGGGATATAGCTATAAGGTCTTCACAGTCCTTAATGTAAAGATATATTGAATTTAAAAAGAGGAAATTGTCATGTGAATACGAAATAACTTGACCGCGTACTGGGTCAGCTGTTACCGCCATATTAGCGGTGGAATTAGTAACGTTAGCCTGCACAGAAATTAGAGTAAATTGGGAAAGCTGCAACTTATTTTTATAACTCTTATGTTACATCTCTCCTCTGATTTTAACAGTTTCTATCTGTGTGGAGTTGAGTATATAATGTCTTCGATTTTCTTACAATTGCTTTGAATCTGTACCTTTAATACGTAAAATAGTATTTGTATGAGGAATTATGATTGTATACACTTGTCATGTCTATTAATTTGGCTAGCGGAGGCCTCCATAAGGTAAAATAGCTTAATGTAAATGAAGTGAAATAAATTCTTTGGCTTGATGGTTTTAAATTGTAACCCTTGCACACGACGGACACATTTTTACCTCCAGTTGCTATGAGAGTAATGGAGAAGTTTCCACCACTACGGTCCAGCAGACAACGTGCAGTCCAATTATTTCTAGTTTTACCTAAAATACTGAAGTTACCTTTGTTTTCTCTTTATCTTCCACAGTCATGGGCAAATTCATGAGAGAACTACAATATATGACATGGAAAGGGGGAAGAAAGTTGATTAAGTGGTTGCAGAAACATAGGCTGCTTGCACCAAAGATGAAGTGCCCTGTTTGTAGGACACATATGAAAATGTCAAAAACGGGCTCTACAAAAATCCGTTACAGGTGGTAAGTGTAAATGTATCTGTAAATAATTTGCAAGTTTATTTTTAGTCATTTTTCTTGTTTGTTTTTGAATGGTTCATTTTGTGGCAAGTCTGAATTAAGATGAAAGCCAAAATAAGCAAATCATAATAGTAACCCAGTGTTTTTGTAAAGTATATAGATCAGACATAACAAGGATGAATTGGTTACACTGGTTAAAAAATGAGTAGTGTGAAGCATAAAATAAGATAACTCGGGACCCCTGGGTTTACAATTAACTAGGGTAAACTATCTACTATGTATGATTGCTAAGTTTGCTAAGTATATGAATTTAAAATAACTTTGAGATATATTTAATACTTATTTAGCTGCTGTTGTGGCAATTATTCATTTTAACCATCACTGCGTAAGAGACACTCGGTGTCAAATCAGTAAAAAGAGAAGTATTTAATGCAAGAATAAAAGGTTCAATCCAGTACACAGTTATCCTTGCAAATGAGTGACACACAGAAGACATACCAGTGCAATCTTTATAATGTTCTTTCCAAAGCCATTTTTTTGGCCAAAAAGCGTCCCAAAAAGTCCCATTGACTTAACATTGGGGAACTTTCAAATATTCAAATCCAAACTGTCACTTTCACACAGACACAAAAGGGCCTGACAGCCCTGCAGACCTCTCTCTCTCCCTAGGAGGATTTATTTTATCAAGCAGCCAATAAGTAATGGCCTAAAATCTTCATAGCCACACCATAGCAACCAGTTACAGCACCCTAGCAACCGTGGGCGATTTGGCCTCGTGCCATACTAAATAACTCTATAAAAACTCCATATAACAACTCCACAGTAATCATCTGTTAAAAAATACATGCCGACATCACAAACCCCTGATTGAGGTGTCAAATTGTGCGGATTATTGAGGAGAGGTGTGCTGTGACTTTTCGTAGCGATCGGGGGTACAGTGTTCGCCCCAGGGGCAAATCATTGGGTAAAAAAGTCCCATAGACTTAACATTGTCACAAAATTTGTTATGTCATATCTTTTGACCAGAAGCTCATAGAGACTTGGGATTGGGCTCTATTGCCTCGGCCTATCAAGCAGCCAATAAGTAGTGACTTCATAGCCGTGCCCTAGCACTTCATAGCCGTGCCATAGCAACCACTTGGGGCAGCCTAGCAGCCATAAAACAACATATTCAAGCCATAGAAAATAGAAGAAACATGGATTTTGCCTTTTTTGACTTATACAGTTTATGAGATGATATTTAAAGACTAGTTGATAGTCTAAGCACACCTTAGCAACCATATAGGGTACCCTAGTAAACCTAAAAACATATGAATAAGCCATATCTCAACACCAGAACATCGTATAGAAGTGTTTGTTGTCTCGTATGCAATCATGTGCCACTCTCTAGCAACCGGGTGGTGAAATTTACCACTGCAAGCACCACTTCACATTTTATTCTGGAAATGTACATTCTAGTTTTTTGTTGCTGTCAGAACAACTATACCTTTTAAAAAAAAAACCTTTGTGCTGCACTGCAGTCATTATCACTATAAAATATCACAGCCCCTCCAAATGATCTGCCTCAAACTTCACCAAAATGTGGTTTCTTTAAGTTACTACACTAATAAAAGCAGGCACAAAGTGTTTTAGAGTAAGGATTGTTCGACAACTTAAAAATGAAGGTGTAGTTTGCTAAGAGTATGTGTGTGTGTGTGTGTGTGTGTGTATATATATATATATATAAAATATTGTATTATATTTCTTTATTTTTTTATTATAAAAAAAAAATATTATTATTATTACTTTTGTCATATTTTTGCAGTGCACCAAGACCAATGGGACTCCAACTGCTCAACTTCAGAGTCCCCTGTGGAATTTAAGAAAAAGAAGAGCAAGAAAAGGAAGAAGAAAAGCAAGAGAAGCAAATAGGGGGGTGGGGGATAATAAATTGTTACTTTGGTGTTTGAGTATACTGTAGAAAAGACAATTTTTTATTATGATGAAAAAGTGTTTTCAATTATTTTATTTTTTTTACAATAAAAGTCAGAAATTAAATGGGATCCTTTATTGTATATTCACTACACTTACCCTGTAACTACACAGAACAAGGGGGTAACAAGCACCACTTTAATTTACAGCCCGCAGGAGTTACACTTCCCCTGTAACTACACTGAACAAGGGGGTAACAAGCACCACTTTAATTTACAGCCCGCAGGAGTTACACTTACCCTGTAACTACACTGAACAAGGGGGTAACAAGCACCACTTTAATTTACAGCCCGCAGGAGTTACACTTACCCTGTAACTACACTGAACAAGGGGGTAACAAGCACCACTTTAATTTACAGCCCGCAGGAGTTACACTTACCCTGTAACTACACTGAACAAGGGGGTAACAAGCACCACTTTAATTTACAGCCCGCAGGAGTTACACTTACCCTGTAACTACACAGAACAAGGGGGTAACAAGCACCACTTTAATTTACAGCCCGCAGGAGTTACACTTACCCTGTAACTACACTGAACAAGGGGGTAACAAGCACCACTTTAATTTACAGCCCACAGGAGTTACACTTACCCTGTAACTACACAGAACAAGGGGGTAACAAGCACCACTTTAATTTACAGCCCGCAGGAGTTACACTTCCCCTGTAACTACACAGAACAAGGGGGTAACAAGCACCACTTAAATTTACAGCCCGCAGGAGTTACACTTCCCCTGTAACTACACTGAACAAGGGGGTAACAAGCACCACTTTAATTTACAGCCCGCAGGAGTTACACTTACCCTGTAACTACACTGAACAAGGGGGTAACAAGCACCACTTTAATTTACAGCCCACAGGAGTTACACTTACCCTGTAACTACACAGAACAAGGGGGTAACAAGCACCACTTAAATTTACAGCCCACAGGAGTTACACTTACCCTGTAACTACACAGAACAAGGGGGTAACAAGCACCACTTTAATTTACAGCCCGCAGGAGTTACACTTACCCTGTAACTACACTGAACAAGGGGGTAACAAGCACCACTTAAATTTACAGCCCGCAGGAGTTACACTTACCCTGTAACTACACTGAACAAGGGGGTAATAAGCACCACTTTAATTTACAGCCCGCAGGAGTTACACTTACCCTGTAACTACACAGAACAAGGGGGTAACAAGCACCACTTTAATTTACAGCCCACAGGAGTTACACTTACCCTGTAACTACACTGAACAAGGGGGTAATAAGCACCACTTTAATTTACAGCCCGCAGGAGTTACACTTACCCTGTAACTACACTGAACAAGGGGGTAACAAGCACCACTTTAATTTACAGCCCACAGGAGTTACACTTACCCTGTAACTACACTGAACAAGGGGGTAATAAGCACCACTTTAATTTACAGCCCGCAGGAGTTACACTTACCCTGTAACTACACAGAACAAGGGGGTAACAAGCACCACTTTAATTTACAGCCCACAGGAGTTACACTTCCCCTGTAACTACACAGAACAAGGGGGTAACAAGCACCACTTTAATTTACAGCCCGCAGGAGTTACACTTACCCTGTAACTACACTGAACAAGGGGGTAACAAGCACCACTTTAATTTACAGCCCACAGGAGTTACACTTACCCTGTAACTACACAGAACAAGGGGGTAACAAGCACCACTTAAATTTACAGCCCGCAGGAGTTACACTTACCCTGTAACTACACTGAACAAGGGGGTAACAAGCACCACTTTAATTTACAGCCCACAGGAGTTACACTTCCCCTGTAACTACACAGAACAAGGGGGTAACAAGCACCACTTTAATTTACAGCCCACAGGAGTTACACTTCCCCTGTAACTACACAGAACAAGGGGGTAACAAGCACCACTTTAATTTACAGCCCGCAGGAGTTACACTTCCCCTGTAACTACACTGAACAAGGGGGTAACAAGCACCACTTTAATTTACAGCCCGCAGGAGTTACACTTACCCTGTAACTACACAGAACAAGGGGGTAACAAGCACCACTTTAATTTACAGCCCGCAGGAGTTACACTTACCCTGTAACTACACAGAACAAGGGGGTAACAAGCACCACTTTAATTTACAGCCCGCAGGAGTTACACTTCCCCTGTAACTACACAGAACAAGGGGGTAACAAGCACCACTTTAATTTACAGCCCGCAGGAGTTACACTTACCCTGTAACTACACTGAACAAGGGGGTAACAAGCACCACTTTAATTTACAGCCCGCAGGAGTTACACTTCCCCTGTAACTACACAGAACAAGGGGGTAACAAGCACCACTTTAATTTACAGCCCGCAGGAGTTACACTTACCCTGTAACTACACAGAACAAGGGGGTAACAAGCACCACTTTAATTTACAGCCCGCAGGAGTTACACTTCCCCTGTAACTACACTGAACAAGGGGGTAACAAGCACCACTTTAATTTACAGCCCGCAGGAGTTAGACTTACCCTGTAACTACACAGAACAAGGGGGTAACAAGCACCACTTTAATTTACAGCCCGCAGGAGTTACACTTACCCTGTAACTACACTGAACAAGGGGGTAACAAGCACCACTTAAATTTACAGCCCGCAGGAGTTACACTTACCCTGTAACTACACTGAACAAGGGGGTAACAAGCACCACTTTAATTTACAGCCCACAGGAGTTACACTTACCCTGTAACTACACAGAACAAGGGGGTAACAAGCACCACTTACTATGTAGCAATACGAAACAACACTATTTGCACTGTAATTACAGAGAACGGTACTGTTATCAAGAAAACAAAACAACAAAAAAAGTTTTAATTACACAGTATATTTGCCCTGACATTTAAGTGTCGTTCAGTGGGATAAGGTAAGTACTAATTACCACATGGTACAGTCTAAATTAAAATCATAACAGAAAATAATTATTTTGATTTAACATTATGTAATCTAGTAAGAAAAGCCAATAAATTAGATTTGTATCATAGTATATCTATATATATATATATATGTATGTTTAATTTTCAACCCACAGATGTCAAAATTACCATGTAACATTGCACAATAACTTATTTTGCGAGAAATGTGATACATTTTATTAACAACAGACGTACAATTTTTGCCTGGTATATATTAAAAGAATAGGTACCTGTTATTTTTTAACTAATTAAATAATTTGCTTGTATATCTGCTTGTTACCCCCTTATTACCCCAAAATTAACATATTGTTCCCTTATACCTACACGGAAGTACACTATAATTACAGAAACGTACATCGTAATTTCAGTCTATACTTGCGAATGTATTTGCAGGTTGTATATCTGCTTGTTACCCCCTTATTACCCCAAAATTAACATATTGTTCCCTTATACCTACACGGAAGTACACTATAATTACAGAAACGTACACCGTAATTTCACTGTACTTACCCAGTTGTTTGCGGGTCGTAAAATAAAGTGTTACCAAAAATGTTTATAAAACATAAAAGCAATTACATTTAAGAACAATATAATATATAGACATCACACTCATGCAGGCACCGTGCAAAAAAAGAGTTTAGCACACATCGTTTTATATCATGCCATTGCCAATTAAATTGTAGCCATTATGAACTATAAATGTACATGCATCTTCAATCAGTGTATGCTCAAACAAAATGCACACACAGTGTATTACACTTTTTTAAAAAATATATATATTATATTAAATGATATATCTTCATTTGTGTCCTGAATAACACTGGTCAATATGATCAAAATAAATCTTTCACAATACAATGCAGTTTATTTCACACAAGCAATATTTAAAAATATATATTTTATTTGTTTGAGTGTATGTATATGCATGTATACACACACACACACTTAAGTGTGTGTGTGTATATACATACACACATCGAACAATAAAAATAAAACAAATTCTGCATTTATGATTTAAATATACATTCATTTTTTATTTTAACTTGTTTTCGTTATTTTAATTAACATACACTGTCACTTTAAGACCTCATGCACGGACTTATTGATGCACACGTGGTTCAGGATTTTGGACATTGGGCCTCACATTTCCAAGTTATTCTGGGTGTTATTCATCAGTGGAGACAGTTTTCAAAAATGTTCATCCAGTCGTTCCAGTTGCATAGTTCGCCGGTGCTAGGCAAGCGCGAGTTAACGATAACTGCTAGCTTACCATTAAAACAGTTGTACCCACTCCACAGTACACCAAAAGCAAATAAATGATAACGCCAGACTATCAATGTAAATGTCTGTTTGAGAGAATAATGTTAGAAATCAAACTACCCTTTCATCGCATTGCAATAGTTATGCTTTGTTCCCTGTATTCATTAACACAATCTACAGCAGCGGCGGAGTGATATGTAGTTACCTAGGCAACTTAGAGAGGTAGTGAGAGAGAGGTAGTACAGATAGTCCCGACTGTACTGCGCTTCGGTTCGGTTTACTTTTCGGCGCAGTACTACTAACCAGGGCAAAGTAAAATTCCGCCGCTGCTGAGAAACTAGATCCTGTATATGTATTGCGATCATTGAGATCCAAGAGTAGTTTTATTTTTACATTATTCTCTTAACAGACATTTACATCGATAGTCTGGCGTTATAATTTATTTGCTTTTGGTGTACTGACTCGCACTAGCCTAACACCGGCCAACTATGCAACTGGAACAAAAAATCAGTCTCCACTGATAACACTAAGGCTCACTTGGAAACGAGGCCCGATGTCCAAAATTCTGGACAATTAAATTCTTAAAACAACAAAATTCTTAAGATTACACACAGAGAATCACTATCGCATGTCTTACCTTTGCAGAAAGTAGACAAAATGGTTTCTCTTCCGGTCAAAACGGAAATACAATACAGCACGCAGTCATTTGATTCCAAACAAGGACATTTGAGTCTTTTGGTTATAACTGATTCAGTTTCAAATGACTCAGTTTAAAAATAATTTAGTTTCAAACGAGTCAATTTGATTTCCATACCATAGATTCCATACAAGGACATTTGAGTCTTTTGGATACAAGCGAGTCACTTTCGAGTCATTTTAACAGTTATATTGTTTCGAACGAGTCAATTTAAGAGTCATTAGATTACATAAAAGGATATTTCAGTGTTTTAATTACATGCGACTCTTTGTATAAGTTATTTTATTTCAAATGAGTAGGTTTAAGTGTTATTTTATTTTGAAAAAGTGAGTCAGCTGATTACAAATGAGTCAATTTAAGAGTCATTTACTTTTAATCATGAAGCAAACACTTTTATCCAAATCGACTTACAAATCATAAGAGTATACATTTTTTTTGTATATACATACAAAAAAAAAAACAAATTGTTTTAAGTTTCCTACTCAGTTAACATTAATGAACTTGTTCAGTGAATTTTACTTCTGACTTGTAGCTGGCACACGCTCATCTAACACATCACCTTCAGCAAACCAATTGTCCATTTCAATGCCTTCACCTTCAAGCAAATTTGACTCTTCAGCCACAGGCTTAACAGCATTCTCCATCTTCATCAGTGCAACCACAGTGTTGTCCAGCATTTTAAAACTGCACATTCCCATCTCAAACAAATGCTCCTCAATGTCCTGTCTATCCAACAGTAGTGCAAGCAGTCCCTCTTTCTCTAAATAATTTCTCAAGACTGAATTGGGCACTTTCACATCTTCTTCTCCAAAATCTCCTGACAAGGACACTTTGGCAGTTGCATTGGCCTGGAAACTTTCAGACCTCTGCAGCATCCCACACTTTTCACAGCGATGAAATTTCCGTTTGCCATCAAACTCTGCCTGCCACACTTTGTACAGCATCGCCGGACAGTGACCTCTGCAGCAGTGACATTACCAATCAATGATCTGGCCTCGCCTTCATCTACGGCAAATGAAGCATCCACCTTCACATCAGGCAAAGCTGCCACCTCGTTCAGCTCAGTGTATCAACTTGCAGTCAGGAACATCTCACCACCAAACTCCCTGGTAGACACATTCATGATGTCATACGATCGGCCATTGATCAACACTCCAAGCTGCCTCTCCCACAACTGAATCTTTAATTTTGCTTTATTTTTCTTGCTCATTTCGGGTCTGTTTGTGCAGAACAGTTGTGCCTTTACATCGTACACCCGATGTGAGCTTTTGGATATTGGTTCGCGAACTTCCAACAGTTTTATGGACAACCTTCGACTGCTTCCTGAGATCGCCAGAACACCCGAGGCTATGCACTCTGCCCGGCCGGACGGAAGTGCTCGCAGGCGGCGTCGAGATCGTAAACAAAGGCGGGGGAAGCGCGGAGGACTAAGAGCTAAGCTAAAGCTAACACCACATAGGCTCTCAAACTCTGCTATTGTTGGGAGACATTGTTCAGCTAACCTTGAGTTTCTCATGGTTTCTCCCTTTTGTTTGGGGGGCTGTAAAAGGTAGCTTTGTGGAACATTATAAAACTGCCAGCCAAGCACCTCTGAAATGTCTCACTCTGCCTGTAGCCGGTCTATGGGTAGACTGGGAACATTCTTGCAAGAATAAATATATTTGAAGGACAATTTGAATCCTGATGTCTCTTATGCTGTGATGCTGTTTGTTAAATTATTGTGGTGGGAAGATTCATTTTTATTCTGTCCACACCAATACTTTGAGACCCGAGTTTTAGACATCGGTCTTTTAGGCCTGATCCAGAATACAGACGTTGTGTTTTATGTCTTAATAATTGTTCTCTTACGAGAGGTTCTTTCGTATTGCGTAAGTTGCTTACTCAACGGGTAAAGTCATCTTTTCTCGAGATCTGAAGCCAAAAATTATCCTTAATTTTGTATATATTGTCAACGCAGTGCGGCAGACAGCAGACCATAGCAGGCTGAATAAGCGTGCTCATTGGCTGTCCTGCGGCAACCGAAGCGGCCTACCGTTGAGCCCCGCGTGACGTCGCGTCCTCCACGCATCACACCCCGCCAGAATGGGTGTGGCTTGCGTGTATAAGAGAGGGGCTCGACAGGCTGATCTCTGGTTTTCATCTCTTCAGCGAAGCTCTTCGCATCGCTGGATCGTAGAAGCCGCCGCTGTTGAAGCAAGCGATCAGCAAGCTTAGGACAGCGCCTGAAGAAGCCGGCCGTCTTCGCCACCTTCAGCCATCCGTGCCTGCTACGCCATCCGGCGACAATATCCTTTTTCTGTGCTGTGTGTTCGCCGCTGACACACTTCATCTAAAAAAGCGCAAGTGTTTTTATCAAAATGCCTCGCTTTTCCTGTGGCTCGTGGCGAGCCCCGCTCACCAACGGAGGCCGCCACGTGATGTGAGCACGCTGCCGCCGCACTCTCTTCGGGCGGATGTCCTGAGTGCGAAAAACTGTCTATGTTGACCCTGCGGGCTCGACTAGCAGTTTTCGACGATGAAACCGACACTCCGCCTGTCTTTGCAGGACCGCGTAAGAAGAAACACCGTTCCCAGAGGCCGCCGGAAACCGCTGTGGCGCCGGACAGCCCTCTCCTTCTCCGCCCCCTTTCTATGAGTCTGGCCGTTCACGGGCTGGCGTGGATGCCGAACTTCTGCGCCTCCTCACCAAGGCCATTGACCAACTTGGCCTCGAGTGGTCAGCGCCTAAGGAGCCTGCGCCGAACAGACTCGACGGCTGCTTCCTTCACCGCCGCACCCGCATCCAGGACGGCCCCCTTCCTGCCAGAGCTTCACGCTGAGCTCTCCAAGTCTTGGAACGCGCCATTTTCTGCGAGGGTCCACTCACACGTCTCCTCGGCGCTCTCACAAGTTGACAGCGCCGCCGAGAAGGGATATACTAGCATCCCCCAAGTGGAAGAAGCGGTTGCAGCGCACCTTTGCCTGGCCTCCGGTTGGCGCTCAAAGGCTGCCCTCCCGTCCAAAGCCTGCAGGACGACTTCAGCCATTGTCGGCCGCGCTTTCGCCGCCGCCGGACAAGCTGCCTCAGCCCTGCACTCAATGTCGGTGCTTCAGATACTCCAGGCCGATCTCCTCCGCGAACTGGATGAGAGAGGCCCGGATCTCGCCGCCAGATCTACGTAGCGCGACGGATCCCTCCCTTCGTGCCACGAAATCCGCTGCTCAGGCTTTGGGGAAAAGTATGGCCTCGCTGACCGTCACAGAGAGGCACCTCTGGCTGACGCTCGCTTATATGAGGGAGTCCGAGAGAGCCGTGTTCCTCAACGCCCCGCTCTCCCCCACCAGCCTGTTCGGCCAGCGGTTACCGGGATCGTTGACCGTTTCCCGGAGATGCAGAAGACGACGCAGGCTATGAACTTGTTCCTGCCGCGACGCTCGAGCTCAGCCGCACGCCGTCCTCGGGACCAGCCTGCGCAAAGCTCCGCCCAGCGTCCAGCTCAGCGTCCAGCTCAGCCTCCGCAGCGACGACAGGGCGGCCGCCCTAGATCGCGCTCGGCCAGCCGTCACACACCCCGGCCTAAGATCGCACTGAAACCCGAGCCCGCGAAGTCCTCCTAGCAACTCAAAGGAGGAAGACATGGTTAAGTCCCGCCGCGGCTGGACCACCGTCGAAGCTTTCCGCTCTGCCAGTCCCCGCTACTGCAAGAGTGTATTACGCAGCCAACGATCTCATTACACATGTAAGTCCCGTGCCCGCTCTCGAGCGCTCACACTTACTGTGGTGTCTCGTGGGTGCTTTCCTTCCTCCAAGAGCTACTGGACAAGGGCAGGTCCCCTTCCACGTTCAAAGTGTACATTGCGGCGTTCGCGGAGTCGACGCGCTGCCGGATGACAGGAAGGAACGAGCTCATCATCCGCTTCCTCAGAGGAGCCAGGCCCCTTTTGGTTCCTATCTGGGATCTTTCTTTGGTCTTGGAGGCCCTGAAAGCTTTTCCCTTTGAACCGTTAGAGTCTGTGGACCTAATATATCTTTCGCTCAAAACCGTTTTTCTGATAGCTCTGTCATCAGTAAAACGTGTGGGGGGTCTGCACGCGCTGTCTGTCAGCCCCGCGTGTCTCGAGTTCGGACCAAATGACTCGAAAGTTATCCTCAAACCGAGGCATGATTATGTCCCTAAGGCGATGGGCAGGCCTTATTGAGCGCAAATCATTTCCCTGTCGGCTCTGCCAGCATCCGATAGCGAAGACACTGATAACCTCTTATGCCCCGTCAGGACGCTGAGAGTTTACATCACGTG
Source organism: Gila orcuttii (assembly GCA_026230005.1). Taxonomy (NCBI): domain Eukaryota; kingdom Metazoa; phylum Chordata; class Actinopteri; order Cypriniformes; family Leuciscidae; genus Gila; species Gila orcuttii. The sequence goes on along the minus strand of JAPDVR010000003.1, from coordinate 1,561,851 downwards.
CTCCGCCGCCTTCAGGCATTCTGAGCAGCTCTTTGTTTCGTTTGGTGGGCGCACTAAAGGTCTCGCCGCCTCGAAACATAGTCTGGCTAGATGGATAGTGGACGCTATTGCAACAGCTTATGCGTCTACACACCTGCAGTGCCCTGTGGGCATCAGGGCCCATTCCACTAGAGGCATGGCCGCCTTGCAGGCTAAAATTTTATCAGTTTAAGTGATGTGTATGTTCTGCCCATTTATGCATATGCAGGCTACCTTCATATTTGTACTAGCTCTTCTGGTTGAGCTGCATAAAAGGGTGAAATTCTCTACACATAGACAGGCGATTCCGCTCTATATGTTTTTCCCTATTCTTGTGCTTGTGGACTTATGTCACGTTAGATATAGACCGGCGGTTCCGCTCTGTATTCTTATTAAGTGCTTATTACATGTAGACCGGCGGAGCCGCTCTGTATTCTTATCAAGTGCTTATTACATGTGCTGGCCCGTGTTGCTGGCCGCCTGTTCCCGCTCGTTATGCTCCTCGGGTTTCCCTGGTATGTATGCAGTGGATGCTAGGCGCGCACAGCGTTGACGAGGGGTTCCCGTAGCGTAAGAAACTTACGCAAAACGAGAGAACCTTCTCTCTAGATGAGGGAACGAGTATTGCGTAACCTGCCGTGTTCACGCCTCGAGCTTATTCGCTTCAGTCAATGAGATCAGCCTGTTGAGCCCCTCTTTTATACACGCAAGCCACACCCATTCTGGCGGGCTGCGATGCGTGGAGGGCTCGACGTCATGCGGCGCTCAACGGTAGGCCACTGCAGTTGCCACAGGACAGCCAATGAGCACGCTTATTCAGCCTGCTATGGTCTGCTGTCTGCCGCACTGCGTTGACAATATATACAAAATTAAGGATAATTTTTGGCTTCAGATCTCAAGAAAAGATGACTTTACCCGTAGAGTAAGCAACTTACTCGTTCCCTCATCTAGAGAGAACTGAGGTTACGTTGAGTAACCGAGTAAGTTCTTTTTATGAAAACATGTGGTAAGCAGTTTTTGGCCTCATCAACAGAATGCCAAAATGTTTTAACATATCGTAAATTTCAATTGTTAGATAAATTATCTAACTATTATATCTAACTATCAACAGTTATATGTGAAACAAGCTCAGTTGCATTAGATCTGGATTCTTGTTTATATTGAACATTGTTATTGAACCGCATGTTTAACAGTGCTAGTGTTCTTGGCCTCATCAAAGCTCACACGAGTCACAAAGTTTTCACTGGAGCATACCGACTCTGAAACAAGACCAAATATTAGCATGTAACATTTTGGACACCTTTGTTTTTTATGCATCTTTGATTTTGTTTGCATTTCTTCTGAAACACACTGTTTTGGAATTGCTTACCATTTTTTAACATCACCATTCTCAATCTATTGCAACGTGTCTATTTTCCTTACACTTTGAAAAACAAACTTTGAAAAACAACTATGTTTTCCTAGAATGTTGTCAGCTGGTAGAAATTTATTGCGTATGTCTATCTCACACATTTTGCAGGTGTTGCCTGCACTACCTAATCTAGAGCAAAGAAAACATTTACAAGAGTTGCGAATGTGCGTTTGTATGTTGAAACCAAAGAATCTGCATGTTACAGACGTAATAATGGTTTATTCAGAATGTAGATTACTGTTTAAAAGTCGATGTGTAGGGTTATATTGCATTTTAATTTTACTCGAGACAATTTAATAAACGTTTTAGGGTCTGCATTTTAACATTTTAATCTTTGGTAAAAATTAACTTAAAATCTGCACAAAAAAGAAATTCCATCCTATCTACTTTCTAAATGCGTGTTATGTAAATAATAATAAATGGAAACAAACTAATTTAGAGGTCTTTAGAATCGCGTGGAAAGACAGTATGTCACGTTATAAAAAGGCTCTAAAAGCAGCCAGGGCTGAGCATCTCCGCAAACTAATAGAAAATAACCAAAATAATCCAAGGTTTTTATTTAACACCGTGGCTAGACTAACAAATAAACAGACATCACCAGAGCAAAATATTCCGTTACAGTATAGTTGTAATGATATTATGAATTACTTCAATGAGAAAATAGAAAGCATCCGAAATACAATTGTAAATGTACAATCCTCTATGGTGTCTTATGATTCAGCCACAATTATCGCCCCTCAAGAACAACTACACCGCTTTACAACTATAGGACAGGAAGAGCTAAATAAACTTATCTTTGCAGCGAAACCAACAACATGTTTATTAGACCCAATACCCACTAAACTACTGAAAGAAGTGTTACCTGTAGTGGAAGAGCCTATTCTCAATATTATTAACTCGTCTTTATCTTTAGGTCATGTTCCAAAAATATTTAAGCTGGCAGTAATAAAACCTATTATTAAGAAACCGCAATTAGATCAAAATAACTTAGCAAATTACAGACCCATTTCAAATCTTCCATTTATATCTAAAATACTAGAAAAAAAATTGTGTCCGCTCAATTGTGCTCTTTCTTGCAAGAAAATGATATCTATGAAAAATTTCAGTCAGGATTCAGACCGCATCATAGCACAGAAACTGCGCTAGTTAAAATTACAAATGATTTACTTTTAGCTTCTGACCAAGGCTGTATCTCAATACTAGTTCTACTCGATCTTAGCGCTGCGTTCGACACTATAGATCATAAAATACTCTTGGATCGACTACAAAACTACACTGGTGTTCAGGGACAGGCATTAAGCTGGTTTAGATCGTACTTATCAGACCGTTACCATTTTGTCTGTTTAAATGGTGAAAAATCGAAGATAACGTCAGTAGACTATGGAGTGCCGCAAGGATCGGTGTTAGGCCCTCTGCTATTCTCAATATATATGCTGCCACTGGGTAATATTATAAGAAAACATGGAATTAATTTCCACTGTTATGCTGATGACACTCAATTATATATTTCATCACGACCAGATGAAAACACTAACTTATCTAAATTGACAGAGTGTCTTAAAGATATAAAATGCTGGATGACGTGTAATTTCCTGCTATTAAATTCAGATAAAACGGAGGTATTACTTATTGGTCCAAAAAACTACCCACAAAACCTCGTACAATACAACTTTAATTTAGAAGGATGTCCTGTTACTTTATCCACTACAGTAACAGACCTGGGTGTTATACTAGACCGCAACTTGTCTTTCGAAAATCATATTTCATATGTTACAAGAACAGCCTTCTTCCACCTTAGAAATATTGCTAAGCTACGTAACATGCTATCTGTTTCTGATGCAGAAAAGTTAGTTCATGCATTCATGACCTCAAGACTAGATTACTGTAACGCTTTATTAGCTGGTTGTCCTACATCCTCAATAAACAAGCTACAGTTAGTGCAAAATGCAGCTGCTAGAGTTCTTACTAGGTCAAGAAAATATGATCATATAACACCAATTTTATCATCTCTGCACTGGTTACCTATTAAGTTCCGTATCAATTACAAAGTACTATTACTGACCTATAAAGCCCTAAATGGTCTAGCTCCTGTATATTTAATGGACCTTCTATCGCCCTACAATCCATCGCGTTCTTTAAGATCCCTAAATTCGAGGCTTCTGGTCATTCCTAGGATATCCAGATCCACTAAAGGAGGGAGGGCGTTCTCGCATTTAGCTCCTAAACTCTGGAATAGCCTTCCTGATACTGTTCGTTGCTCAGACTCGCTCTCCCAGTTCAAAACTAGATTAAAGACGCATCTCTTCAGCCAAGCATTCACATAATGCTTGCCTCTTATACTACTGTTGAATCAGATCGAATGCATTAATATTATGAACAGCAGCTACGCTAATTATTTCCCATCTGCTTTTCTGCTGTTATCTCGGGACGCTAGTCCCGAGGTAAATAGCGTTCTTCAGCTACAGTCTGTATCCAGCCTCTCACGGAGACTTCAGAGTCCCCAACACCTGCGATGAGACGACTCGACGCCTGTGATGAGACGACTCAACGCCGGCGATATGTTATGCCCTAAATTAATACATGATGATTAACTAACTGTATTTTTTACGTACATTTCTGGAATGCACTTTCTGTAAAGCTGCTTTGAAACAATATGTATTGTGAAAAGCGCTATACAAATAAATTTGAATTGAAATGAATTGAATTGAGTGAAAATAAAAACTTCTCTCTGGTGACATCCAGGACTTGTTGCTACTTCTGTTGCATCGTGACTGTAATTTACATAGTTATTTATGGCTTCCTGATGACAATCCCCCCCTCGTACACCCTACACAACAGTGGGGAGTGGGCGGACCTCAATCGCTGTCCTGACAAACTCTACACAGAGCTCAGCCTCAGTTATCGCACGCAAGCCTGGTTTTCCTAACTGATGTGTGTGTGGTGGTAACGATTCCACTGTCTAATCCAGGAACCATGTTTGAGAACTTTGAGAGCCTTGGTGGAAGAGTGGGGTAACATCTCACAGGAGGAAATGGCCAGTCTGCTACAGTCCATGAGGATGAGATGCTCTGTGGAAATTAAAGCAGCTACTGGCTACACCAGATATGACTGCTTATTTTGATATTGTTCAGGGACTCATTGTTCCATATCTTTTCCTCAAATGTCTGTGGAACTTGTTTAGTTTATGTTTTTATACATTAAGACATTTTCTGGAAATAATAGCAGTTGAAAGTTAGAGGACATCACTTCTTTTTACTGAGTTTAGTTCTTTATGACTGTCTCTTTTTTGTCATTATGTTTCTGATAACACAAATGCAACATGACTGATGAAAGTGATTAAGCATAAAGCACATAATATCTACATTTACCATTTATTCAAGTACATTGAGGATTTATGCTGCTTGCTCAGTTTATTTAATGAGCTAATTTAATACAATTTATGAACATTGTGTCGATTTGTTTCAATGTGTGTGGAAAGAAGTTTAACTAATTGTTAAAATTGAACATCAAATGCAGAAAACATACTCTCTGAAATAAGCTACATACTAAGATACATGTAGTGTAAATTACAAATATAAATCCTACAAAGATAATCATATCCTTTATGAGTTACAGCTTTACCAGTTTAATTACAATTGATGCTCTGTAAAAATATCAACCAGAGAGGATGCTGGCTGAAATATTTTCAGAGTTAAGATGTGTTTAACTGTCTTTTTGAACCAGGGATAAAATAAAGCATAGACCAGAGGATTTAGACCTGAGTTTGAGTACACAATCCATGCTAAAACAGTTATGATTGTTTTAGAGTCTACTGATACAGAACAGATAAAGAACGGAACAAAACAAAGCATATAAACTATCACAATGATTCCTAATGTCAGAGCAGCTTTATTCTCAGATTTCCTCCTCATTGAACCTTCCGTTAAACATTTACCACCCTTCATCAGAGAGTTTATGATTTTCACTTGCTGATGTACTACATAAAATATCCTCAAATAAACAGTTATGATTAGGGTACATGGAAAAATAAAAGACATGACCAAATCAGTGACTAACCAGGCAAATTGTATCGAAACAGAACACTCTCCATAACACATGTTTGAATATCCACTATAAATTATAATTGTAACATTATAAGTAAAACACCAAACCCAGCTTAGACAGATGGTTATTAAAGTTTTAGTTGTGGTTATTTTCTGTGGGTACTGTAAAGGGTGACACACAGCCACATAACGATCACCAGCAATTAAAATTAAATTAGTGAAAGATGCTGAGAAGAGCAATCCAAGGATTATAATAAACGGTCCACAGAAAGTGTCTCCAAAGTACCAACACGTCTCAGTCAGTCTAATGGCATCTACGGGTATCACAATAAGTCCAATAAGCAGGTCGGCCACAGCCAAAGAGAGAATAATCAGGTTTGTTGGAGTGTGAAGCTTCTTGAAGTGAGAGATGGAGATTATCACCAGCATGTTCATAAACACAGTCCATGCTGACATTAATGAAAAAAACACATACATAATATTGTATTCATATCTAGAGCGCATTCCCTTGATACATGATGAGTTGATGCCAGGAAAGCAGTATTGAGTCTCATAGTCCATGAGTGAGTCTCCTCATGTTAGGAGTTTGTTCTGCTCTCTTTATTCTCATATAATTTATACAGTGTTTGGATCAGAGGGCCCACCCATCGACTGCCCACTGATGATGTAACATACAAAAGTTTTTTTTTTATTATTCATTTTTAAATCTTTTTTTTTTTAAACATTAGCTTTGATATGCAATTAATTTCTTCAGTGAGACACAGGAAAAAGAAATACTGCAAAATAATAATAATAATAACGCGACTAAACTAGATGAAATAACGTTATAACATTTCGTCTTGTCTCGTCTTAGTCAACGAAAATGAAGAGACATTTTAGCAAAGTTTTTACTTTGTAAACCACATTTAGTCTCATTTTTATTCGATCGATCGATTGCTCCTGTCTGCCCTGCTGCGAGTTTGCTATGAGTTTGTTTGCTTCGAGGCTGTAAGCTCCGTCTAAGCCTCGTATTAGCTTCGTATTTCTTTCTGTTTTGAACCATCATTTACTATCATTTTTAGTTGTTTATATACTACTAAATACAGCGTACCCAACATCTCAGATTAACTTGACATTGCTAGCTTCCGTTATTGTTAGCACAACACGCTAGTAACTCGCTAGCCTGTTAACGCACCACCCGTGCGCTCATTTATTTATTTTTCTCTCGCACGCCCGTGCCTTTGAGTTCATAAAAAGCCTAGGTGAGTAAGAATCAGTCAACAAACACAGTGTGTAATGTCTTGTCCTGTTATTGTCACCTGCACTTCATGTTACATGTTTAGCATAGCCTTCTCTGTCGGCAATATAGGATTTATATGTGATAAATGCAAGGAGACAGTCAGGCTGACGGAGAAGATTTCAGAACTAGAGACACGCATCCAAACTTTAAGAGTTTTAGATACTATTTTGGATGCACCTAGCATAGTGAACTCTTTACGGTTCCGGCTGAATTATTGCCTGTGCAGCGAAGCAAATGGGTGACAATTAGGGATCACTCTTGTCGCGGATCAAAAAACCACTCTTCCGTTCCAATTACCATAAATCGAATTGCCCCACTCAGTGAAACACCCACTGAGAAACTGTTGATTGTGCGATTCGATCACACGGAACGTGAAAACAGAGACACCAGCCACCATAGTCACATGTTTACCGGGAGCCAGAGCGCCTGACAAATCAAAGCAAATTTAAAAGTGCTGGCTAATGCTAATCGTAAATTCTCTAAGATCATTATTCATGTCGGCACTAATGATGTTCGACTTCCCCAGTCGGAGATCACTAAAAGTAATATTAAAGAGTTGTGTGAACTCACAAGTACGATGTCAGGCACTGTAATTTGCTCTGGCCCTCTTCCTGTTCGCAGGAGTGATGAGATTGTTAGTCGATTGGCCTCACTCAATGGCTGGCTGTCGAAGTGGTGTCCGCAAAATAATATAGAATTCATAGACAATTGGAAAAGTTTTTGGGGCAAATCTGACCTGTTGAAAAGAGACGGTATTCATCCCTCCTGGGATGGTGCTGCTCTTCTCTCTAGTAATATGGCACATAGTCTTAGAGACAAAACATGACAATCTGGGGCTCAGGTCAGGAAGCAGACAAACTGGCTAAACCGACCGTCTGCCAGCTGTCTCACGTCACCAAGGTCAGATAAATCCCATCACATAGAGGCTCTTTCACCTAGATATCATCATAGAGAGACTGTGTCTGTTCCCCGAATTTGGAAATCCAAAAAACGTCCAAATCCATCTAAGGTTAAAAATTTTATTGATGTTCAACAAATAAAAAACAGATATAATACAGATGAGCAAACGATAAAGCTTGGGTTGATGAATATTCGATCCCTTACTTTTAAAAACGCTCATAGTTAATTAAATGTTTTCAGAGTTTAACCTAGATGTGCTGTGTATGAGAGAAACCTGGCTAAAACCAAACGATTACATTACTTTAAATGAGTGCACCCCCCAAGATTACAGTTATAAACATGAGCCTCGTCCGAAAGGCAAAGGGGGAGGTGTTGCGGTAATTTATAGTAATATTTTCAAAACCACTAAGAAATCTAGTTTTAAATATACTTCTTTTGAAGTGTTGGTGCTTAATGTAAAAATATATAGTATAAATGATAAATCACGTTTGAGAATTCTGCTGGCTACTGTATACAGGCCACCAGGGCACCATAAAGACTTTATCAAAGAATTTGCTGACTTTCTATCAGAATTAGTATTGGCTGGAGATAAAGTACTAATTGTTGGTGATTTTAATATACATGTAGATAATGAAAAAGATGCATTGGGATTGGCATTTAAAGACATTGTAAACTCAATTGGAGTTAGACAACACGTGTCAGGACCTACTCATTGTCGTAATCATACTCTAGATCTAATAGTATCATATGGAATTGATGTTGATACCGTTGAAATACTGCAGCAGAGTGACGACATCTCAGATCATTATCTAGTCTCATGTAAATTACATTTAGCCAAGGCTGCAAAGCCGACTCCGTGTTATAAATTTGTTAGACCTATCACTTCTGCCACTAAAGATTGCTTTATCAATAATCTTCCTAATCAGTTCCATCATCCCAGCATTCCGGATAGCTTAGAAGAACTTGATATTGCAACAGAAACTTTTAAACACAGTTGCTCCATTGCGCTTAAAGAAGATTAAAGAAAATAGTCCAACGCCGTGGTACAACGAGCACACTCAGGCCCTTAAGAGAGCAGCCAGAAACATGGAGCGCAACTGGAAGAAAACTAAACTAGAGGTATTTCGGATTTCATGGAAGGAGAGCTCTGTGTTCCTTTCTTGAAAGAAATGATATCTGCGAGGATTTTAAGTTGGGATTTAGACCATACCATAGTACTGAGACTGCTCTCATTAGAGTCACAAATGATTTGCTCTTATCATCCGATCGTGGTTGTATCTCGCTATTAGTGTTACTTGATCTTAGTGCTGCATTTGACACTATCGACCACAACATTCTTTTAAATAGACTAGAAAACTATGTTGGCATTAGTGGAATTGCACTAGCATGGTTTAAATCATACTTATCTGACCGTTATCAGTTTGTAGCAGTAAATGAAGAGATGTCTTATCGATCACAAGTTCAGTATGGCGTACCACAAGGCTCAGTACTAGGACCGCTGCTGTTCACTCTGTACATGCTACCATTAGGAGATATCATTAGGAAACATGGAATTAGCTTGGCTGATACTCAGCTGTATATTTCTTCAAAACCTAACGAAACTTACCAATTCACAAAATTAACGGAATGCATAGCTGACATAAAAAATTAGATGACTAGTAATTTCCTACTACTAAATTCTGAAAAAACAGATTCTAATTATTGGACAAAAAACTTCCACACGCAATAACCTAGAATACTGTTTAACACTTGATGGCTGCTCGGTCAAGTCTTCGTCGTCAGTTAGGAACCTGGGTGTGCTCTTTGATACCAATCTTTCATTTGAAATTCACATGTCTAGTATCTGTAAAACCGCATTTTTTCCATCTTAAAAATATATCTAAATTACGCCATATGCTCTCATTGACAAATGCGGAACAATTAGTTCATGCGTTCATGACCTCAAGGCTAGATTATTGTAATGCTCTACTGGGTGGTTGCCCTGCACGCTTAATAAACAAACTACAGCTAGTTCAAAACGCAGCAGCTCGAGTTCTTACCAGAACCAGGAAGTATGACCATATTAGCCTGGTTCTGTCAACACTGCATTGGCTGCCTATTAAACATCGTATAAATTTCGAAATATTGCCGATGACTTACAAAGCACTAAATGGTTTAGCTCCGCAGTACTTGAGCGAGCTCTTAACGGATTATAGTCCTTCACGTCTATTGCGATCTCAAAGTTCCGGCCAGTTAATAATACCTAGAATATCAAAATCGACTGCAGGCGGTAGATCCTTTTCCTATTTAGCAACAAAATTTTGGAACAGTCTTCCTACCATTGTCCGGGAAGCAGACACACTCTGTATAATTCATTTCAGTTGCCTGGCTACCAGTTGCTTTGAAGCTATTGATTTGTCAAACATGCAATGGCAAGTTTCTCATTTACTCCTGATAATAAATCAGCTGAGGTTATTCATTACAGCTACAGTAAACTCTGAAGACCAATTATAGCTATTATGGTTTGCTGTTGAATAAATGTGCACCTGAGGGTGTTGTTAACACCTGTGCTGAATGCAGAGATGATCTATTCATTAGAGGTGTGAAAGCAACACATCTAAACACACAGTGAATGCACTGATGCAATAATAGTTACATAATATTTTGTTTTGATGTATTTTAAAAGTAAATGAAGTAGAACATTTCAACAAGTAGATATACAAAAAAAAAATCCACAACAACATAAAACTAATTAGTTATCCTAGCCCACAGTGAAAACCAATCCCATGCTTCCTAATGATATCTTCCAAGGGTAGCATGTACAGAGTGAACAGCAACGGTCCTAGTACTGAGCCTTGTGGTTCTCCATACTGAACGAGTGATCGATATTACATCTCTTTGTTTACTACTACAACCTGATAAAGTTATACAAGTATGATTTAAACCATGTTAATGCAATTCCACTAATGCCAACATCATTGAGTCTATTCAATAGAATGTTGTGGTCGATAGTGTCAAATGCAGCACTAAGATCGAGTAACACTAATAGAGAGATACAACCACGATCCGATGAAAAGAGCAAATCATGTGTAACTCTAATGAGAGCAGTCTCAGTACTATGATATGGTCTAAATCCTGACTATACCATTTCTTTCTAAAAAGGAACATAGTTGTGAGGATACTGACTTTTCTAGTATCTTTGACAGAAAAGGTAGATTCGAGACCGGCCTGTAATTGACTAATTCTCTAGGATCAAGTTGCATTTTCTTAATAAGAGGTTTAAAGGTGGGATCAGTAGTTTTTTTAATATGCTGTTTGGATGTGAAAGGGGGGTTAAAATCGCCCCGTCAGAGACCCAGGACCAGATATAATGAAAGAAGACTAGGAGTTGTAAGAACAATTTACAGAAAAATAGTTCTTGCTTCAAGACTCACACAGGAGTTCGTAGGCCGTCCCCCTTACAGTTACAAAGATCACAGCAGTTATACCATTTCCAAGGTCTAAGCTACGTAATTGCTAACAGGAAAATTTTGGGTAAGAAAAATAATAATAATAATAATAACTAGAAAAAAAAGTTTGATGAGACAAACTTTAAGTTGGCTTGAAAAAGCCGGACCAGAGAGTTTGAAGAAATTTAAAGTAGTTTGAAGTTTAAGGTAGTTTGAAGTTGATAGATGGATTAGTTAGAAAGAAAGAAAACGATTGGTTAGAAAGAAAAGAAAGATGAGTTAGAAAGAAGAAAGAAATATTAGGTAGAAAGAAAGAATAGCTAGAAAGAAAAAAGAAAGAAAGATTAGCTAGAAAGGAAAAAAGAAAGAAAGATTAGTAAGAAAGAAAGAAAGACTAGTTAAAGAAAGAAAAGTTAGTTAGAAAGAAAGAAGGAAATATTAGTTAAAAAGAAAGAAAGATTAGTTAGGAAGGAAGAAAAAGAAAGAAAGATTAGGTAGAAAGAAAGAAAGACAGAAAGAAAGAAAGAAGAAAGATTAGTTAGAAATAAAGAAAGAAAAAAGAAAGAAAGATTAGGTAGAAAGAAAGAAAGAAAGAATGAAAGAAAGAAAAGAGAAAGAAAGATTAGTAAGAAAGAAAGAAAGAAAAAAGAAAGATTAGTAAGAAAGAAAGAAAAAAGAAAGAAAGATTAGGTAGAAAGAAAGAAAGAAAAAAGAAAGAAAGATTAGTAAGAAAGAAAGAAAGAAAAAAGAAAGATTAGTAAGAAAGAAAAGTTAGTTAGAAAGAAAGAAGGAAATGTTAGTTAGAAAGAAAGAAAGATTAGTTAGAAAGAAAGAAAGAAAAAAGAAAGAAAGATTAGGCAGAAGGAACGAAACATTAGTAAGAAAGAAAGAAAGAAAGATTAGTTAGAAAGGAAGAAAAAAGAAAGAAAGATTAGGTAGAAAGAAAGAAAGAAAAAAGAAAGATTAGTTAGAAAGAAAGAAAGAAGAAAGATTAGTTAGAAAGAAGAAAGAAAGATTAGGTAGAAAGAAAGAAAAAAGAAAGATTAGTTAGAAAGAAAGAAAGAAGAAAGATTAGTTAGAAAGAAAGAAAGAAAGAAGAAAGAAAGATTAGGTAGAAAAGAAAGATGGATTAGTTAGAAAGAAAGATAGATTAGTTAGAAAGAAAGATGGATTAATCAGAAAGAAAGATGGATTAGTTAGAAAGAAAGAAATATAGATAGATTAGTTAGAAAGATGGATTAGTTAGAAAGAAAGAAATATAGATAGATTAGTTAGAAAGAAAGATGGATTAGTTAGAAAGAAGGAAAGATAGATTAGTTAGATAGAAAGAAAGAGATTGATAGATTAGTTAGAAAGAAAGATGGATTAGTTAGAAAGAAAGAAAGATAGATAGATTAGTTAGAAATAAAGAAAGATGGATAAGTTAGAAAGAAAGATGGATTAGTTATAAAGAAGGAAAGTTGGATTAGTTAGAAAGAAATAAAGAAAGAGATAGATTAGTTAGAAAGAAACAGATTAGTTAGAAAGAAAGCTGGATTAGTTAGAAAGAAAGATAGATTAGTTAGAAAGAAAGAAAGATGGATTAGTTAGAAAGAAATAAATATAGATTAGTTAGAAAGTAAGAAAGTTGGATTAGTTAGAAAGAAAAAAGAAAGAAAGAAAAATAGATTAGTTAGAAAGAAAGATGGATTAGTTAGAAAGAAAGAAAGATAGATTAGTTAGAAAGAAAGAAAGATGGATTAGTTAGAAAGAAAGAAATATAGATTAGTTAGAAAGAAAGAAAGAAAGAAAGATAGATTAGTTAGAAAGAAAGAAAGATGGATCAGTTAGAAAGAAAGAAATAAAGAAAGATAGATTAGTTAGAAAGAAAGAAAGATGGATTAGTTAGAAAGAAAGAAATATAGATTAGTTAGAAAGAAAGAAAGAAAGATAGATTAGTTAGAAAGAAAGAAAGATGGATCAGTTAGAAAGAAAGAAATAAAGATAGATAGATTAGTTAGAAAGAAAGATAGATTAGTTAGAAAGAAAGAAAGATGGATTAGTTAGAAAGAAAGAAAGAAATATAGATTAGTTAGAAAGTTGGATTAGTTAGAAAGAAAGATGGATTAGTAAGAAAGAAAGAAAGAAAGAAAGAAAGAAATGTAGGGTATGGACCAATCAGACACACACTAATTATTCATTATATACAAAGGTTTATGAAACTTCAAAACTAACAGCCCAAATGAACGAACACAAGGGCAGAAACAGTGTCATGTTACAGGGCTGATAAGGAGATTTTACGACCTCCGAGGAATGTGGCCACATGCACAAGAGAGAGACAATGGAAAACAGAAACCCTCTTTAAAACAGACTTTGCTGCATTAATCATAGACTAACTGATCTATAAATGAACATGCATTAAACTGTGAAAGAAACAGTGTAAATGGTTTACTGTCTCGTGTACTATTAGGTATATATTATGGTATGTACCCTGGTATACAACCAACTAACAATCAATGTAACCTCACCTGTATCATGCCTCCTACCTAATTAATCCTCATTTAATGACTCACACTTTGATCTACATCACCTTCTTCTAGAATGCAGTGTGGATGTGTTATAGCTATCTGAGCATTAGTGAAGGTATAACCACGCTTGGGACAAAGACCCGCAAATCAACTAAGAGCCACTTTCCCTCTCAGACATGTCACCTTTCTGATTGGTCGAGTTCAACCCTTAGGGGACGATCTTTTCTAGGCTTTATTAGAGACAGTCCACATGTGACCTCCCTCTCTTAGTTGTTTCATCCAGCCGCAACACTGTTCTGGTGATACTGGGGAACCCCCTCCCCCTCCACGGGGGCCCCTGGGCCCAGCAGGCCTCGATCCAACCAGATATGGGCTCAGGCAGGAGAGAGAAGACTCTCTCACAAAGAACCAAGGACAATCTCAGGAGTTTTGGAACAAAGACTCCAACCAACAACGACTCCAATCACCCACTCTTCCGACTTCCTCACTTCTCCTGGGTGCTCGGCGTGGCCTCAACAGGGCCCCAGGCCTTGACCAAACCAGCCATGCGTTCCTGGAGAAAGAGAACTCTCAACCAACTTCCACTTGACACTGCCGGAGCCATCAATGACTTAAATTTTCAACAACTTCAAGAATTGTTCCCACTACAAATGCAAGTATTCAATTCAATGAAATGTGAAAATGAAATTCTGATGGTTCTTCTCATAGTCCCTTTTTCCGGTTTGCAATTTAATCCTATCACTAACCTATTTCTGTATTTCTGTATATATGTGTGTTTAGTTTATGTTTATGATTTAGTTAATAAAACTTATGCACTTTATGTATTTGGTTCTGATTTGCTTGCAATACGAAGTCCCTTTACGGTTTTTGTTCATGCTACATGCTCAAAACGCTGTACATGCTAAGAAATAATTATTCTTCTGTGGCCAGGGAAGATACTCTTTTCTTAGAATAAATTGATTGTAATATTAATTTAGCCATGTCAAGTTAATCCAATTAACTGACCCAAATATTCATAATTAATCATAACAAAATATTATTGATTATTAATATTTCATATAGCTAGGTTCCTTACAGAAAGATGGATCAGTTAGAAAGAAAGAAAGATAGATAGATTAGTTAGAAAGAAAGAAAGATGGATTAGTTAGAAAGAAAGAAATATATATAGATTAGTTAGAAAGTTAGAAAGAAAAAAGAAAGAAAGAAAGAAAGATTCGTTAGAAAGAAAGATAGATTAGTTAGAAAGAAAGATGGATTAGTTAGAAAGAAAGAAAGAAAGATAGATTGATTAGTTAGAAACAAAGAAAGCTGGATTAGTTAGAAACAAAGCTGCGGGTCATCACCGCTTCCTATATATTGTCAGTAATTTCATTCTCATGTTGTCAGATCGTTGTGGCTTCCCCGGTGTCGTGTCCTGTTCCTGTGTGGCTTCAGTCTTCTCCTCGTGTGGCATTCCAGTCTTCGTGTTCTCCGTCGTCTTCGCTGTTCACAGTTGGATTGTTTGTTCCTGGTTCCTGTCACTGAGCACGCCGATCATCACCACGTCTCTCCGGGTTGCCCATCAACGTCCCTGTGTCCCATCTCCATCTGAGTGTTTGTTCACCGACCTGTTATTTATGTCATCCTGACCAGCATAAATAAACAGCTTTTACTTGCTATTGTTTCCGAACTGTTTCATCACAGATCGATCTGACCATCATGGAAGCAGCAGGTTCGACCAATTTGAGCGATTTCATCGCACACAGCGTCACAAGAATGGATCAACAAGGAGAGGAGATCGCGAACACAGGTCGCGCTGTTCAAGCACTCGTGACACAGGTGTCCGAGCTCACCCAGCAGCTTCAACATCTACGTGCTCCCACTGCGCCGCCCACATCGCCC
Organism: Gila orcuttii; assembly: GCA_026230005.1. Classification (NCBI taxonomy): domain Eukaryota; kingdom Metazoa; phylum Chordata; class Actinopteri; order Cypriniformes; family Leuciscidae; genus Gila; species Gila orcuttii. Next base: position 1,546,384 of record JAPDVR010000003.1, on the reverse strand, counting down.
GTTCAACCCCCACCGATGCCGCATGAGAGCCAACCAGAGCCTCGTCTACCCACGTCTGAGGGCTATTCTGGTGAGCCTGAATATTGCAGAGCTTTTCTCACGAGATGTTCTATGTACTTTGCCTTGCAGCCACGGACCTTTCAGAATGAACAGTCTCAAGTAGCGTTTGTGTTGACTCTCCTGTCGGGGAAGGCGGGACTCTGGGGAACGGCGGTGTGGGAGAACCAGGACCGTTGTTGCGCCTCGTTCCAGGCACTCTCCGCAGAGATAAGGACAGTATTCGATCGAGCGGTGGCGGTTAAGGAGGCAGCCAGATTACTCGCGGATCTACGCCAAGGTGATGGCTCGGTGTAGGATTATTCTATTCGTTTCCGCACCCTGGCTGCAGAGTGCCAATGGAACGAGGAGGCGCAGTTGGATATGTTCCTGCATGGGCTGGCTGACCGCGTTCAAAAGGAGATATATATCCTGGACCTTCCTAAGACTCTTAATGGTCTGGTGGAGTTGGCGCTGAGGGTCGACTCACGCCTGAATCGCGTAAATCTTTGTGCACGTTCTAATCGACCCCAACAGTACCCTGATGAACCATGAGTCGGCGACGGGAGCGCGGTCAGCCCAGGTTTCGACCACGAGCCCATGCAGATTGGGAGAGCTCGGCTTTCCCGGGAGGAGAGGGAAAGGCGGAGGTCCCAGGGACTCTGCCTTTACTGTGGTAAGGCTGGCCATTTCCTCTACTCTTGTCCAGTAAAAGAGCAAGCCCGATAGTAAGTATGAGGCTACTATCGGGTGGGATCTCCGCAGAGAAGACCTCATCTACATCATCGACCCTCCTCCCGGTAAGACTGAGATGGGCAACCTCCACGGACCCCACTCAAGCAGTTCTGGATTCGGGAGCAGAGGGTAATTTTATGGACTACAATCTGGCATCCAAACTACAGATTCCCATCACTTCTCTCAAACACAAGATTTCCGTCAATGCACTCAACGGACAGGAACTTCCCAGGATCTCTCACTCTACTGAACCCATCACACTCATCACGTCTGGCAATCACGCTGAAAGGATTTCGTTTCTACTCATGGACTCACCTTTGGCACTGGTGGTTTTGGGGTACCCCTGGCTCATTAAACACAACCCCCGTATCGACTGGTAGTGATGTGACATCTGAAGCGAGGCTCCGGAGCTTGTGTCGAGCAAAAAGGGGCGTTCCAGATGAAGCCCCGATTCGAGGCTTGTGTCGTTTCCGTGAAAATCACGTGACGATAACAAACGAGGCCTCGGATTGTGTTGAATACGTCATTGCTTCATTCTGAGTATCGCTTCCGGATAAAAGTGGTTCGAAACCTCGCGCCTCTCGTGGGTTTTGCAGTAGGCGTTTGCATTGGTGTTGAAGTGTTGGTTGTACGAAGTAGTGAGTAGCGAGTTGTAGCGAGTTTGTAGTAGCATAGTTATCATTATATATCATAGCCTGTATTATATATTATATTACATTATACTTAGTTTAGTAGATTATTAGATTATTAGAGTAAATTAGCCTATATCTAGTTCTAGTTGCTATATATATATACATATATTGGTAGTAGTGTTATTATTGTATATATATATATATATATATATATATATATATATATATATTATTGCTATTATTATTATTCTAAGACTAGACTGTAGGGAAAGCCTTAGAGTGCAAACGTTAAAGGCAAACCTAGAGCCCTTACAATGGAGCCAGCAAGAAAGAGGAGAACTTCTCCTGTCTGGGAGCATTTTGAATTGATTGCTCATAACAAGGTTTGTATACATTTATATAATTTATTATCATAACATCACATAATCCTCACCATATCGCTGTATAATCACAATGTGTATTATCTGCATGTTGAAGGTGAAATGTTTGCAGTGCCATAAAGAGCTGACTTACAGCAACAACACCTCTTCAATGCTTAGGCATTATCGTGCAATGCATGAGGATGCACAACCTGCTGCAAACAGACCAGCCACTAGTCAAAGTAATATTTAATCTTAATTTTTTTATTATGTAAATAATGTGTTAGGCTCCTACAATACACCAGCATTGTACTGTGTTATAGATTACAGAAAGAAAATGGTGGATGAGGCTGTGGTCAACATGGTCATCAAAGACTCCCAACCCTTTTCTGTTGTGGATGACGTGGGGTTTAGGGAGCTTGTGCATGTGCTGGATCCATCCTATGTTCTCCCAACAAGAAAGGTATGTATGTGAATAGACTAAAGTAGTTTATTGTTATAAAGTCAGAATGAATAGTAACAATTAATATTTTCATTCTCAGGCTTTGAAGTCCATGGTTGACACCCGGTATGAGGAGGCTAAGGAGAAGGCCAAAGAAAAATTGGACAATGTTGTTGCTGTTAGCCTTACGTCCGACATGTGGACGTCCATCAACATGGAGGCTTACCTGGCTGTGACTTGTCATTTTATTGATGCCAATGACCAGCTTGGGACAATCTTGCTTGGGGTGCAACATTTCCCAAACACCCATACGGCAGACAACTTGGCTATTGCCCATACCATGGCCATGGAGGAGTGGGGCATAAAGGATAAGGTGAGGTGCCTTGTCACGGATGCTGCTGCCAATATGATTGCCTGTGTGAGGGCATTGAATATTAGGCATGCGATATGCATTGCACATGCATTGAATTTAATTGTCAAGAAGTCTTTCGATGATGTGCCAGGCTTAAATGAGCTTCGCACCAAATGTAGGAAGCTTGTAACCTACTTCAGGACCAGCACAACAGGAAAAGAAAGACTGGCCCAAGTGCAGGTGCAGATGGGGAGGCCTGCTCTGAAAATGATTATTGAGGTGGACACTAGATGGAACAGCACTTACAGCATGCTGGAAAGGCTCTATGACCTGAGAGAGCCAGTGGGGGCAGCTCTAGCCTCTTTGAGGACAGATGTAAGCCCTCCTACTTCATTGGAGTATGAAACAATGAAGGATGCTCTCGACCTACTGGCCCCATTCCACCAGGCCACAGTAGAGCTTTCTGCAGAAAAAAGAGTGTCTGCTTCAAAGGTTATTCCCCTAATGAAGATGCTGAACCACACAATAGTAAGAAAATCCGAGGGCTTAACATCAAATATGGCAAGGCAGCTGGCTGACAACCTTGTCCGTCGCGTCAGAGAGCATGCGTTACAAATGGAATCCATTAGTGTGATGACGATGCCTACATTGCTGGACCCTAGGTTCAAAAAACTAGGGTTCCTAAGTCCAGGGAAGCTCCAAGAAGCCATTACAAGACTAAAGTCAGAATGTGCCAATGTTATCAGAAATTCTGAAACAACACCCCCAGCTCAAGTACCTGCCTCACAAGCTGGGCCATCTACAACCTGTGGTAAGTAGTCTATGTCTTATGTGAATTTTCACATTTGTAATGTCATGTAATGTGAACCATTGAGAAGTGAGTGTTTTCCCTTGTATAATTATAGGTGACCTTTGGCATCTACTGGACAGCACAGTGGATAACAGCAGGCGGAGCTCCAGTGTGACCGCAGATGCTACTATTGAGGTGGACCGTTATTTGTCAGAGACAAATCTGGCAAGGACTGAGGATCCGCTGGGTTATTGGAACAAACAGAAGCTCCAACATCCCAATTTATATAAGCTGGCACTTACGTTCTTATGTTGTCCGGCATCATCGGTGCCCTGTGAAAGGGTGTTTTCTAAGGCTGGAGAGGTGGTTTCCAAAAAGAGAAACCGCCTCAATCCAAATACTGTAAAAAAACTTTTGTTTTTAAATAAAAATCAGTAAAAATGTTCCCATCCCTGTTGCACTTTGCTGTTCCACTCCCAGTTCCATAAGCACTACATAATTGTACTCCCAGTTCCATAATCACTACACTATTGCACTCAGTCAGCACTGCACTCAGTGATTTCTTGACACTCATTTGGGGCATTCACTGTCATCACTAACCCAAAGAACTACTGAATACAAAGTTATGTGTGTGTGAGTTGTGTGTGCATAGGTAAACACAAGCAGAGTAAAAAACTTTATTTAATACACAGGCAATAGAAAAAGGGTGTGCCCACACCATGACAATTTGGTTGCTCAGGATGAATAGATTTGTGTGCGATACATTGCTTTGCACAGCAGGTGTCACTAGGGAGCACACTGTTTCATGAGGCTTCAGGTAAACGAACCTTTTGGTGAACCAATGGGCTGGAAAGCCTCAGTGGTTCAGGAAGCCTCATTTGGCCATCACTATCGACTGGCATAACAATTACATTTCCTCCTGGAGTAACCACTGTCATGAGTCATGTTTGTTGTCTGCCTGTTCGTCTGTGTCAACTCATCCCTGAATCAACTCATCAGCTCATTATTACATACTATATATCCCCATGTGATAATGAGCTGATGAGTTGAATCAGGTGTGTCTGATTAGGCAGACAAAGAAAACGTGTTGGTGGTCCTTCAGTCAAACTAGTGCCAGACTAAAATGTACGTTATGAAATGAGATTGAAGTAAAAACATGAAATCTAATGCTAATTGTATATACATGTAACTTAAACCTGACGACTGATGACATTACTTTAACTTTTTTTTTGTTTTTTAAGAACATCTTTTACCTTTATAAAATTACTCTAAAGATTATTTCGTTTTTAAATGTTGTTGAATATGTTTTTATGACTCTAAAAGAAATTAATATATCAAAAGGCAAAAGCCTATCTCTCATGGAGTGAGTGACGTGACACTGGTTGAGGACCAGCATCTCAGAACTCATTTGACACTCCTTTAATGCATGTTCTGACGTCGGTGAAAAAATTATATAGAGATGTCTTGATTAAAGCATTATTTGGCATTAGGTGCTGTTCACACAGACCATGTTTTTCTATTCCACTCTGCTACTCTTCCATTGTTTTTCCAGTGTGAACGCACTAGCCATGTTTAACTGTTGCTCTCGACACAGCGTTCTCAAAACGCAGCGCTCAAGTTAAAATAAGTTAAACTAAAACGCACCTCGAGAATATGCGTTGTTCCTCCGTTCCACTGCCAGCGTTTGGCTTTTTCGCTTTTAAAGATTATGCATTCTGTGTGAACCCTGAACATACACGCTCAGGAGTTAAAGGTAAGATGCAGATTTTTGGGCTGTTTCAACGCCCCCAGCACCCCCTGATAAAATATGTTCCCGCGGCTATGATTGCTAGCTCACCCCAACACTTATGCACTATAATAATGATAAATGATGACCAATACTCAATTATATTACATATTTTCTTACTGAAAAGTATATGTTGTAGTAAAACATGCCTAATTTATTGTTATTGTCATAACATACTATGGACAAATGCAGCCAATGTGAATACATACATTTTCAGTCAAGAAATTAATGTATGAATTAATGAAAGAATTATATTAACTGACTACAATAAGAAGCATGAACAACGAGTAAACAAATGGATAAAACTAACCATCACAATAAACAAATGCAAGTCAACAACACATGAAATAAAGCTTTATTCAAATTTCTTGTTTTAACAAATTATCACATATTTACAGGCAGTGAACCCCACATCATACTGCCATCTCAACAGAGCTGTTCCCATTCTGCGGCTTTATCTTGATGAAGCAGCTGACCACCATTCCCACCTTCGCCTGTCTCTGCCGTCCATCATGTCCCTGATTGCTGCAGTCAGACTGGGATCTATCCATGGATGGGAACGGGAGATTGAGGTCCTTGTGTTCCTGCACTGGCTGGCCCATGCAGCATCCTACAGGGTGGTGTCGCAGGCCTTCGACATCCCAAAGACCTCTGTGTATATCTATCTTTCTTTCTAACTAATCCATCTTTCTTTCTTTCTTTCTAATCAATCTTTCTTTCTAACTAATCCAACTTTCTTTCTTTCTAACTAATCTATCTTTCTTTCTTTCTAACTAATTGTGATGAAACAGTTCGGAAACAATAGCAAGTAAAAGCTGTTTATTTATGCTGGTCAGGATGACATAAATAACACAGGTCGGTGAACAAACACTCAGATGGAGATGGGACACAGGGACGTTGATGGGCAACCCGGAGAGATGTGGTGATGATCGGCGTGCTCAGTGACAGGAACAAACAATCCAACTGTGAACAGCGAAGATGACGGAGAACACGAAGACTGGAATGCCACACGAGGAGAAGACTGAAGCCACACAGGAACAGGACACGACACCGGGGAAGCCACAACGATCTGACAACATGAGAACGCCTCCTGGCGTTCCCAGCCAAACTTACCTGTATCATCGATAAGGGAGTGATCCAGAATGTCTCTAGCAGGAACCCAACTTCTCTCCTCCGGACCGTAACCCTCCCAGTCCACCAAGTACTGAAATCCGCGTCCCCTCCGTCTCGAGTCCAGAATACGATGTACCGAATATGTAGGTTCCCCATCTACGAGTCGCGGCGGGGGGGGGGGACCGGGACTGGCGGATTAATAGGAGAATAAAATACGGGCTTGATTTTAGATACATGAAAGGCGGGACAAATTCTCCTGTACGCCGGAGGAAGTTTGAGTCGGACTGTCACCGGACTAATAATTTTGGTGACAGGGAACGGGCCAATGAATTTGGGAGCTAACTTATTGGAAACGGAGCGGAGCGGAATGTTCTTAGTAGAAAGCCACACCTTTTGACCCATGACGTATACGGGAGGCTTTGACCGGTGGCGATCGGCCTTGGCCTTCATGCGCCTCCCCACTTGGAGCAGAGTCTCCCGGGCTCTGGTCCAAGTGCGGTGACACCTCTGGACGAATGCGTGGGCGGAGGGAACCGCGACCTCGGATTCCAGACTGGGAAAAATTGGTGGCTGGTAACCTACACTACACTCAAACGGAGAGAGGCCCGTAGATGACACTGGTAACAAGTTATGAGCGTACTCAACCATAGAGAGTTGTTGGCTCCAGGACGAAGGATTCTTAGCTACCAAACATCGTAACGTTCTTTACAAATCTTGGTTGGCTCGCTCAGACTGACCATTACTCTGGGGATGATAACCCGAAGACAGACTGACCGTAGCCCCCAATAACCTACAAAACTCTCGCCAAAATTTGGACACGAATTGGGAACCCCTGTCAGAAACCACGTCCTTCGGGAGGCCATGTAACCGAAAGACGTGATTAACGACCGTGACTGCTGTCTCCTTGGCTGAGGGTAATTTGGGCAAGGGAATGAAATGTGCCGCCTTGGAGAACCGGTCCACCACGGTCAAAACAACCATCATGCCATTAGAGGGCGGGAGGACGGTGACAAAATCTAGCGCGATGTGGGACCAGGGTCTCGAAGGGACAGACAGCGGTCGAAGTAACCCATCAGGAGGTCGGTTAGACGTCTTGTTAGTGGCACAAACTGAGCAAGCCAAAACAAAATCGTGAACATCACGAGCCATTAATGGCCACCAGAATCGTTGCTTTACCAAGCCGTTAGTACGACTTACTCCTGGATGACAAGCCACGTTAGAGCAGTGACCCCATCGAATAACGTCGGACCGTAACCCCTCCGGAACAAATAAACGACTCGGTGGTCAACCGGGCGGAGGCGTTACCCCTTCTAAGGCCGTCTTGACCTTCGACTCGAACTCCCATGTGAGTGCGGAGATAACTACCCTCTCCGGTAAAATACACTCGGGAGTCACCGGGCGTTCGGATGGATCAAAAATACGAGATAAGGCATCGGGTTTGATGTTCTTAGAACCCGGGCGGTACGAGAGAACAAAATCAAAACGTCCGAAAGAAAGTGCCCACCGAACCTGCCTGGAGTTAAGTCTTTTGGCAGATCTAATATATTCAAGGTTCTTATGATCGGTCCAAACGATAAAGGGAACCCCTGAAACCTCTAACCAATGTCGCCACTCCTCCAACGCCAATTTAACTGCCAACAATTCTCTGTTACCAATGTCATAGTTACGTTCGGCAGGTGATAAACGATGGGAAAAAAACGCGCATGGGTGCATCTTGTCGTCTGAAGAAGTGCGCTGGGAAAGAACTGCACCTACCCCCACCTCTGACGCGTCGACCTCTACCACGAACTGACGTGTAGGATCAGGGGTGACAAGAATTGGAGCCGAAATAAAATGACTCTTGAGGTTGGCGAATACCGCCTCAGCAGTATCGGACCACCTGAACGCAGTTCTGGGAGAGGTCAAAGCGGTCAGAGGCGCGGCTAGTTGGGTGTAATTACGAATGAATCGTCGATAGAAATTGGCGAACCCCAGAAACCGCTGTAGGGCCTTACGGGAATCTGGACTTGGCCAATCCATCACTGCCTTAACCTTGTCAGGATCCATGCGCATTCCCTCAGAAGAGACGATGTACCCTAGGAAGGAAACAGACTGTGCATGAAAATCGCATTTCTCCGCCTTGACAAAAAGCCCATTCTCTAACAACCTCTGAAGCACTCGTCTGACCTGTTGAACGTGTTCCTGGAGAGACGAAGAAAAAATCAATATGTCATCCAGGTAAACATGTATGAACTGATCGACCATGTCTCTCAACACGTCATTGACGAGTGCCTGGAAAACCGCTGGGGAGTTGGACAGGCCAAATGGCATAACCAAGTATTCAAAATGCCCCCTGGGGGTATTAAATGCAGTTTTCCATTCATCCCCCTTCCTAATGCGGACCAAATGATAAGCGTTACGTAAGTCCAACTTTGTGAAAATAATGCTCCCTGCAACCTCTCAAAAGCTGAAGACATCAACGGCAAAGGGTAAGTATTCTTTACCGTGATGTTGTTCAGCTCTCGGTAATCAATGCAAGGTCGCAGAGACCCATCCTTCTTTCCAACAAAAAAGAACCCCGCCCCCGCAGGAGAAGAGGAAGGCTGAATGAACCCAGAGGCGAGAGAATCAGAAATATATTTCTCCATAGCCTCCCTCTCAGGAATAGAAAGAGAGTAAAAGTTTGCCCTTAGACGGAGACTTACCTGGCAGTAAATCTATAGCACAGTCATAGGGACGATGCGGAGGAAGAGAAGCAGCTCGTGACTTACTGAACACCTCCTTCAGGTCTAGGTACTCTGCAGGCACGTTAGACAAATCCATTGCCTCGCTCTGAAACAAAGAACCAGACACAGACGAACAGGCAGACAACAAACATGACTCATGACAGTGGTTACTCCAGGAGGAAATGGAATTGTTATGCCAGTCGATACGGGGGTTGTGTTTAATGAGCCAGGGGTGCCCCAAAACCACCGGTGCCAAAGGTGAGTCCATGAGTAGAAACGAAATCCTTTCAGTGTGATTGCCAGACGTGATGAGTGTGATGGGTTCAGTAGAGTGAGAGATCCTGGGAAGTTCCTGTCCGTTGAGTGCATTGACGGAAATCTTGTGTTTGAGAGAAGTGATGGGAATCTGTAATTTGTATGCCAGATTGTAGTCCATAAAATTACCCTCTGCTCCCGAATCCAGAACTGCTTGAGTGGGGTGCGTGGAGGTTGCCCATCTCAGTCTTACCGGGAGGAGGGTCGATGATGTAGATGAGGTCTTCTCGGCGGAGATCCCACCCGATAGTAGCCTCATACTTACTATCGGGCTTGCTCTTTTACTGGACAAGAGTAGAGGAAATGGCCAGCCTTACCACAGTAAAGCCAGAGTCCCTGGGACCTCCGTCTTTCCCTCTCCTCCCGGGAAAGCCGAGCTCTCCCAATCTGCATGGGCTCGTGGTCGAAACCTGGGCTGACCGCGCTCCCGTCGCCGACTCATGGTTCATCAGGGTACTGTTGGGGTCGATTAGAACGTGCACAAAGATTCACGCGATTCAGGCATGAGTCGACCCTCAGCGCCAACTCCACCAGACCATTAAGAGTCTTAGGAAGGTCCAGGATATATATCTCCTTTTGAACGCGGTCAGCCAGCCCATGCAGGAACATATCCAACTGCGCCTCCTCGTTCCATTGGCACTCTGCAGCCAGGGTGCGGAAACGAATAGAATAATCCTACACCGAGCCATCACCTTGGCGTAGATCCGCGAGTAATCTGGCTGCCTCCTTAACCGCCACCGCTCGATCGAATACTGTCCTTATCTCCGCGGAGAGTGCCTGGAACGAGGCGCAACAACGGTCCTGGTTCTCCCACACCGCCGTTCCCCAGAGTGCCGCCTTCCCCGACAGGAGAGTCAACACAAACGCTACTTGAGACTGTTCATTCTGAAAGGTCCGTGGCTGCAAGGCAAAGTACATAGAACATCTTGTGAGAAAAGCTCTGCAATATTCAGGCTCACCAGAATAGCCCTCAGGCGTGGGTAGACGAGGCTCTGGTTGACTCTCATGCGGCATCGGTGGGGGTTGAACGGGCGATGTGGGCGGCGCAGTGGGAGCACTTAGATGTTGAAGCTGCTGGGTGAGCTCGGACACCTGTGTCACGAGTGCTTGAACAGCGCGACCTGTGTTCGCGATCTCCTCTCCTTGTTGATCCATTCTTGTGACGCTGTGTGCGATGAAATCACTCAAATTGGTCGAACCTGCTGCCAAATTTTTCAGGAAATCAGAAATAAATACACAGCTTCATTTTGCAAATAAAAATAATGTTAATGCAATGTTGTACATGTTATAATGACTAATTATGTTTTTTGCAGATGCATTGGACAATGTTTTATATTTGTTTTAAGACAAACAAATGTCTCCACATAGATTTTAAAAAGATTTATTAAGATTAAAAAACTAAACAGTGAGCTTTTTATTTATGCAAACAGCAACTAAAACTTACCAGTAACTTCTGAGGCAGTATCTTCATCTCTTCGAGTCTGCTTGGACGTGAAAAGCTTGGCTCTGATTGGTCAAATTGAATGTAGCTGAACTGAAAAAGACGTGCTGTTACACTTTGTGTCAAAAATACGACTGGCAAAGACAAGTAACGTTAATGTAATACAAATCTTACCTACAATCACAACATAATGAGGTTCCAAATGTCACTCGCCATGCAAACTTGAAGAAGCTGGGTAAAAATCACGTTTGTCATAACGCTACGTTTCAAAAAGTTAATCACAAAAAATACCACCTAATCCATATGAATCGCGTGGTTTCCTCCTACTCCTCTAAAGAGACACGACCGCTCTATATATTTTTAACAGTTTAAATTTAGACTTCTAAATCTAATCACATTCAAGTAACACACACGCACAGCATCTGATAAACGGAAGCTCTGAGTGAGGTGCGAGCGAGCTCATTATCATAAGAACCAATCACAACCATTTAACGGCTCTGGAACCAATCAGGACTAGTCACGTGTATTATGCTATTGTTTGAATTTAACCAAGTACAAACTTTTTTTAACTTCTCTGGACAATGTATCTATGATCAATTTCAAATAATATGATGTTGAAATCCTTGTGGGAATTCTAGTAGTACAAACGTAGCATGCAGTGGACAACAGCCTTTTACAAGTAGCCTACAAACAAGTAAAAGTGAACAACATTAATTAGGTATGCTTATTGCAATGCTTAATAATAGTTGACAAATGTTTCTAATACATTATAAGTTGGTACATTGTAAATATATATTTTTTTAAATATTAAAATGATAAATACATACATATTTAAAATATATTGCAGTAGGCCTAAGTGTTTATAAAGTTCATATATTTTAAACACACTAAAAGCTTAATCATTTTGCTATGTTCTTACACAAAGTACTCCAAAAATGTATTGTAAGTAAGAGCAACATAAGTATGTTTTCTTTAAATGCACTAAAACTTCACTAAAAGTATTCTTGTGTTTAGCATATTTCTTAAAAATGTAACTAAGCATATCATTATTACCAAAGTACTTATAGTGCACTTTTTAGAAATATGTTTAAAGTATGCTTGTTTTAAGCATATTTTTTAAAGTATAATTAAGCATGTATTTATTACCAATGTACTTCTAGTGCACTTGTTAGAAATATATTAAAAGTATACTTGTGTTTAGCATATTTCTTAAAAGTGTAACAAAGCATATACTTTTAACCAATGTACTTATAGTGGACTTTTTAGAAATATGTTAAAAGTATGCTTGTTTTTCAATATACTTTTAGAAAATATACTAAAGTACAATTATTTTAAAGTGTGTTAAAAGTTGTATTGTAAAAATAGGTAAAAAGGATGATGCTAATATACTTTTAATATATTTAAAGATAGTACATTTTTTGTTAGTATATTTGCAATGTACTATTGAAAAAGGGAATATATTTCAAATACAATAAAGTATACTTTTTTTCCACTTGGGGTTCACTATCTCGACCAGCCTCTTCTGATCATTTTGATGTGTGAGGATATCATCCACGTAGCTGTCTTCTTCTAGGACTCTCCGCTCCTCTTTGAAGTGTGCAAAAGCTGCTAAACCAGCGGTCTTCCCTCATTGCCAGCTGTGCGATACAACCTGCCGGGCGATCTCCAATGTTAACTCTGGTTATGGCGTCGTACTCTATTTCTTCCTCAGGTGTATCCCGCCAAAGAAATCTGTGGAGATGCATTTCTCGTTCTTCCAGTCGTACCGAATTATACATCTTTCTGATGTCTCCCAACACTCCCTTCCTGAACCTGAGTAGGATCTCCTGATAGAATTCAACACATCAGGTCCTTTCAGCAGAAGGTCGTTCATACTCAGCCCCTTGAATTTCTGGCTGCTATTCCACACAAGACGCACAGGCGTGGTGATTGAATGTGGGTTTGGTACAAAACTATATGACTTGCGTACCAGACTGGATCTGTCCATTTGTCAAGCACTTCTTTTGTTAGTTTTACTGCGGCATCTCTTCTAACCATTTTATGAACCTGTGCAGTGTAAACTTTTGAGAACTCGGTTCTCAGGAATGTTGATTCCACTCCGTTCCGGTTGTAAGGAAGAGAAACAGGGTCTTGGATCCATGGGTACCTTGCGTCCCAATGGGGTCGATCACTATGAGAATCCACGTGCACATAAGTAAGGCCACTTCTTATGATCTCTAGCTCTTTCTCTTCTGCCAAAGTCCTCTTTTCCTCCCGGCTGGCAGTTCTCGCAGTGGCAGCCTCCACACTTTGGCTCGCATGCAGCTCCGATGCTATCCCAGCTCCACAATTGAAGAAATTCCTTGTCACTTGCAAATGTGCTTTTTGCATCAATGCAGGCCATTTTGTTTTCTTTTGAGGTTTTGGAGGTAAACAGTGGTTCACTTTCTCTAAGAAGTTCTTTATACTTGACCACAGCAGTTCTCATTGACCTTGCAAAGTGTGTCTTACATTTACATTTTATCCAAAGCGACTTACAAATGAGAATAGAAGCAGTTAAAACTAACAGTAGGACAACAATACGTAAGTGCTATAACCCCTATCAGTTTAACTTAAGTGCAGTGTTTTTTTTTTTTAAGAATAGAAGAGAAGAGAAAGTGTTAATACTACTGAATTCAAGTGCTGCCGAAAAAGATACGTCTTCAGCAGTTTCTTGAAAGTGGCTACTGACTCAGAAGCTCTGGTTGAGTTAGGCAGATCATTCCACCAACAGGGACTCATAAGCTGTCTTCGACTCATAAGCTGTCATTCTTATTTCTTCAAACAAATCTGGGTGCGCTCCACCCACCATTTTCCCAAGTGGGCTGTCCCAAAGAACAAGATCTCCTACAATTTTTACTTTGTGGTGCAAGCTTTCCTTCCAGATGACTGAGAAGTAGTTCTATCTTTTCAGGCCTCCTTAGCTCTGCCAAGTCTACAGTACATCTGGAAAGAACTTTTTCAATTGCTGTGGACTCACACTCTTATGCATTCTTGCGATCTCTTCTAAATCATAACAGACAAGCTGGTGGGATTTCTCTGTTCCTGCTGATGTTCTTACTCAAATTCTGAGGAGATACCTTTTGGTTCTTACACGGATAGCCATCTTACCCACTCCATGAACAACCAGGTTGATTTCTTCTCCGCTCAATCCGAGCCTGTCGGCAGCTTTATGAGTTATGTAATTTGTATCAGATGCCAAATCAATTATTGTTACAATTGTTTGTCCTGCATTGGTCGTCACCTCTTTGAGCATCATAATGACTGGAAGCTCCTGAAGTTCATTTTCCTCCAACAGTCCTAGTTTCCCTTCTTTGGATCTTTCGCTCATAGCTCTGTTGGTAAACGCTTTCATACACTTTTCCACCATTTCAGGAGAAAGTTCAGGGAGGAATTTTTCTTGTTCCATAGTTAATCTGCTTCCATTCTCTGGATGGGACTCTGCCTTCATGCTCAGATCTGGTCTCCTCTTTGGGACAGAAAAGATAATGATGATCTGCAGAGGCTCCTCCTTTGCATTCTTTTCTCCTGCACAGAAATACATCTCTACACTTGCTGTCATCTTCATGATACCCCAAGCACCTCCTACACAATCTGAGTTTTCTCAGGATCACCTTCTTTTCTGCGAACTGCAGTTCCTTGAACTTTTGCCTTTGTGCTTCTCAGATCCACACACAATGCACACACTTTCAAACAGGGCTGTCTTTGTTGACTTAGTGAATGCATGACTTCTTTCTGGCTTTATTTCCTGCCTCTCCACTTTTTCTGTGACTCTTAGTTGCTCAAGTCTCTCAAAGATTTCTTCCTCCAAGAACTCGAGAAGTGGTTTTCTGATGTGACCTCACTTTCAGGAGCACCTAAAATAGTCCTAGGCTACTTGACATATATATATATATATATATATATTTTTTTTTTAAATTAGATATATCTCTGCTGTTCGGAATTAACAGGATAGTTAATTTTTTTCATCTGCAGAACAAAATTGTATTAAAACGAATAGCATATGAATAAAAAAAATCATATCAAAATATTTAACAAAATTAAGGAAAGTAAGGATAAATGATGTTTGACAGGGAACGCATCTTAAGGTTGCATACACACAGTCATGTTGCTGTTAAAGCAGTCAGCACCGAACAACAGGCAAATAAAATATTAAACTCATTAAAGTTACAAAAGTTCAGTGAGTGATTTTCTTTTCTTTTTGTTCTTTGGTCAACATTAATGGTGGCAGCGAGTATAGGCCGTCAATGCACTGATTCAGTAGACACAGGAATAACCAGTGGAACAGTTCAATCTGACATGAAAACTGTGGAGCTTTTCATCTCCAGAGGATTCAATGAAGAGAACACTAGTAACAGTGAATTAGTGCTCAATGTCTTTAGATTAGTTTAAAGGGGCTAACAGTGATGTCATCTTCCCGTTCAGCTCTCATCCAATAGTGTCAGTGCAGTCAGATTAGTAATATGGCTGAATATTCAGTGTTATGGTCTTTATTTTCCACTTTAAACAAAATGCTACAGTATATTTTAGTTCTGAAAGAAACCGTGTCGAGAGCACAGATCAGTGGTCGACAGCCGACTGTTGCTATAGTAACGAACAACTTCCATGCGCACCTGATTGACAGATAAACTGCGCTCTTATTTCAGGAACAGAAGAACCATTTACATACAAGCGTGTCAGGACTGATCACACAATGAGCTGTGTTTGTGTGGATGCTTTGTTCATGTCCATGTTGTGCACAAAGAATAAAGATTAGATTCTCCTTCCTCTTTCTTTCTGTTAGATTCACGCTCCGGGTCGGGGAGGAGGAGTTCCCGGAGGGGTCCGGCAGTAATAAGAGAGCGGCCAGGGAGGCAGCGGCCCAAATCGCTCTGCGGGAGCTCCGGAGAAGACGCCCGCCGGAGAGGGTGAGAGAACGACCGAAACCACAGAAAGAGTCTGATGACCGAGAGAGAAACAGGAACAAGAGGAGAATTGGAAGTTCTAGAAAGATGGAAACTGCAATAGAGATGAGAAGTCCAAGATCCGGCCGTGAAACAACCAGATGCGTTTCTGACCTCCTGTGGCGTTTAGGTGCGGCTCGATCTGAAAGCGGCTGATATGAACCCGTGAGCGGTTCCTGCGCTGAGGTCAAAGGTCAAGCCTACAGTCCAACTGTGACGCATCCAGACTCTTCACTGAAGTCTCCTTTAATATTAGTGATGAAACGCTCTCGTTTGCTCAGAGTTCAGCTTTATGCTTTGCAGTAAATTCTTCATATTCCAGTCTGGAAATATAATTCAGTACTGATCGGCTGATAATGATGTCAACGGTCCACTTCAGATTATATTTTATTAATTAGTGAACTGTCACCAGTTATTGTAATCTAGTCTCTGTGAGAGATGATTGAACATGTATGTTTCATGTTTATTAAACGCTTCAGCAGTTTAATACAGAACTAGAGACGTTTACTAACCACACGCTTTTATTCCCTTCTGCTTCATTTTCTGTGTCACATGATGTAATCTCGAATTGTTCGCAATAGATCCATAACATGCATTTAGAAAGGATAGGATGGAATTTCTTTTTTTGCAGACTTTAAGTTAACTTTACTAAAGATTAAAATGTTAAAGTTCAGTCTCTGAAGCGTTTATTAAATTGTCTATATAGTGAATTTAAAACAATGTACCAATTGTATATAACCCTACACGTCGACTTTTAAACAGTAGTCTAAATTCTGAATAAACATATTACGTCTGTTAGATTCTTTAAGGTGTGAAAAATTGGATCACGGTTAAACAAAAACTAATAAACCTCTAGCAAGAAACTGAGATAATTTCGAGTGACAAAACCAGATACAAAAACTCGATACATTATAATATCATTGGTTTTGCTGTAACACATTGGTCTTTTCGATACCTTTTGACACTTACCAATGCTTAAACTCAACTTAAACTGC
This sequence comes from Gila orcuttii, assembly GCA_026230005.1. Taxonomy (NCBI): domain Eukaryota; kingdom Metazoa; phylum Chordata; class Actinopteri; order Cypriniformes; family Leuciscidae; genus Gila; species Gila orcuttii. The sequence continues at coordinate 1,529,722 of JAPDVR010000003.1, read as the reverse complement.
TTGTCTATTGTTGAAAAGATGTTGTGTAACACAGATATGGATTCCCAGTAGAGAGGAAGAGGAAGAACTGAGCCAAATCTATGTCTCATTTAGTCCCCTCGGGTACAAGGCGTCCAGACGTTTAATCAAAACCCTCTCAGCCCACAACCGGTCTTTGAGGGACCAAAGTGGATTTGTCTGGAGCCCAGTGAACCTATGGGACTCAAGGCCGTGTGCCAGAAAGTGCTGGACCAGGTGTCTACGCTTTTCAATCTTATGCAGAATATTGTGCGCGTGTTGGTAGGCCCTAACGCGCAGCTCATTCTTGGTTTGGCCCACGTATTGTTTGTGGCACTTGAGGCAATAGATAAGGTATACACAGTGCGTACATCCATGGGATAGAGGACGGGACAACCTGAAGATCTGACCATTAAATCTGTTCCTAACCCATCTCAGCGGAATAAAGTATTTGCATTTACCCACATGGCCTTTCGGTGAAAGTGCAGCAAGTTTACATACCTTGGTATGCGGTGGCGGAGAGCGTGTGCCGATAGATATGGGCATAAGTCTGGGTCTCTCATAAACTGGAGCTGGGTGTTCAAACTGTGGTGGTTGCCCGGCATTCCTCCCTCCCAGCCTGCTTTGAGGGTCCGGACAAGAGGTCAATTTCATTTAAAAATTCAGACAACGGTGAGGGTATTCTAACTGGTGGATCAGAGTCGTCAGAGAAGAGCAAGTCGCTGGAATGAGGCGACCCTGCCTCCTGATATGGACACGGGTACGAGTCTGCCTCGCTAATTGGTGCCAAAAGACCCGGTGGGGATAGAGGAGGCTATACAGAATGTCCGTACATGGAATATTCACACAGAAAACCTTCTGAGATAGCAGCTGGCTGGGCGGGTAGGAATTATCAGACCCGAATCAGTAGGGAGACCATGGAGCAGCCAAAGGCCTTGATCATAGCGGAAATGCCGAGCACCTCAACAGCACAGACTACTTTGGTCACACACGCGCCGTCCTATGCGGAAGTAGTGGCATTAGGCGGACACACATCCAACACCAATGCTGTTACCACCACCACACAGGTGGAACGCGTTACCCCACTACCACATACCACCTGCACGATGGCTCACTCAGGTCAGCCCGGGGGAACCACACAACAACACATTGCGATAGAAACTTCGCAGAGGTTATTTATTAGGAGGGATTGGTCATTTGAAGAGGAAGCTCCTCCAATAGGCCTTCAACAAGCACTCCAGCCTACACAGGCACAAGGGCCCCTCCCACTCGAACAGCGTCCCCACAAGAGGACACGTAAAGTGTTGCACTGCACCCCCTCGCCAGTAAGACCTGTGCGGACCCAACTCTCTGCTGCTGCGGACCCAGAATCCAAATTGGGTTGTCCGGGACAGCCAGAGGGGTCTCCACAGCCCCTTTGAGACCTGAGCAGACCCAACTCTCTGCTGCTGTGGAACCAGAACCGGAGTTGGATTGTCCACAGCATCCAGAGTGTGTTGAACGACCAATTTCTGGTTATTCTTTTTTTTATATATAGTTTTATTTTCAGTTATGATACATGAAACAAAACATATATACATAACATAACAATTGACATTTTTCTTTTACAAAATCAGACTACATAACCCCCCCTCCCACCCAAAAAAAAAAACACGCAATTCAGACCTCACTTATTTAGCTGCACTAATCACATAAAATCTAAAATGTAAGGAATGTGATTGCAATTAATTTGCAATAAGAGAAGGTAAATGCTCCAAAAAAGATCCCCAAAAGTTTTCGGTGATTTCCTAACATTGAAAAGGATTTTCTCAGGGGTGCAGTATGAAATGAGTTCATTGATCCATTGTTTTCTTGATGGAGAATGAGTCGATTTCCAGTTCACTAATATACATTTTTTCCCCGCAGTTCCTGCCAATAGTGTGAAATACTTTTTATGATGAGAGGAATTTAATAAATCAGTATCCCCTAATATCCAAATCCTAGGATCATTACTAATTGGGATACCTATAACCTTTGAAGAAATATCAATTATATATTCCCAAAAATCATTCAAAATAGGACAATTCCAAAGCATGTTGAGTAAATCGCCTTCAGCCCTCTTACACCTTTGACATTTTGCAGGTATATCCGTATTAAACATGTGAAGTTTCTGAGGAGTATAATATGTTCGATGCAGAATATTAAATTGGATTTGTCTATGTTTGGTAGATATTAAAATAGTCTGCATTCTTTCCATAACACATTCCCACTCCACCAGATCATATGCACAGTCAAGATCTCTTTCCCACCTCTGCTTCAAGATTACGTTGTCAAATGGTTTAAAGTTATTTGTTAATGTGCTGTATCCTACAGAAGCAATACCTTTTGGGGAGGACACAATCTTGTTAAACATAACATTTTCAAATGGCGACAGTGTTGGAATTTTAGGAAATGTCTGGGGGTGATCTCTTTGACCCAATGCCTAACTTGCAAATATTTGAAGAAATTATGTTTGGGGATTTTATATTTCTGGGATAGCAATTCAAAGCTCATTAAAGAGTTATTGGCATACAAGTCGTCCAGTGTCTTTAAACCTTTACTCGCCCATGTTTTTAGGGTACTATCAGCAATACCAAGAGGTATAATAGGGTTTTCACAAAGGGGTGAATGTCTAAGTGGAGCAATACTAAGGCTGCATAGATTATGCGACTCCATCCATGCAGAAAAAGTATGAAGTATTAACGGGTTTTTAGTGAATTTAAACAAACATCTTTTTGACCCCAAAAAAGGAATTACCTTTAGTGGGATGGAACCCATCTCCCACTGTTCTATCACTGTCCAGTTAGTATCAACCTTATCGGGATGTAACCAGACCCATATAGGCCGAAATTGCGAAGTTAGGTAGTAGTGTCTAAAATTGGGAAGGTTTAGCCCACCTTTCTTATACGGTGCTTGAAGTTTAAGAAGTTTGACTCTAGGGTTTTTGCCTTTCCACAGAAAGCGCTTTATCTAGTTCCCTAAAATAAGACTTAGGGATATTCAAGGGGAGACACTGAAATGCATACATATATTTAGGTAAAATTACCATTTTTATAACATTGACTCTGCCAATTAATGATAAGGGTAATTCTTTCCATTTTAGCATATCATCTTTCACTCTTTCCAGAAGTATGGAGTAATTTTTTTTGAACATGTCGACATGTGTTAAATCAATCTGAATACCTAAATATTTAAACCCATTAGTGCACAGTGTTAGTGGTGTAACCATATATTTTAACTCATCTGGTATATTGATAGGAAATGCTTCACTCTTGTCATAATTCAATTTATAGCCAGATATATCACTGTATTCCTCAAAAACACGTAGCAAGGGGGGAATAGAGAATTGTGGATTGGTCAGGTATATCAACAGGTCATCAGCATAAAGGGATAATTTGTGTTCATGTCATAATATAAAACAAGTGGAGCAGTGTGATTGATGGTTAACCTTATTTTATTTTGGGAATTGTTATTGATTGATATAGTGATTGTTTTCCGTAACTTTTATATTTGTTTGCTGTGAGTTTTTCCTTATGGTTTGCTGTGGATTAATTTATATTGTTTGTGGTGATGTTGCTGGACATTTGATAGTACTGTTTCCCTCTTTCACAAACTGCAACAACAAACACTAATTGACACACCTGTAGAACCCCGTTCACATCAGCGATCTAATTTGCCAGCTGATCAGATCACTCCCAATAAAAGGAGGTTAGATCTCTTACCGAGGAGAGGAACGCTCGGGGTGAATGGACGTGCCGTGTCCTGTGGTAAACTGGCGTGCGAATCTCCTTTTCTCTCGGTGTTGCTGCTGACTGTATCTCCGGTGCCTTGGTGGAGCCGACTCTCGGACTCTGCAGTGTCAACGCTCACAAAACTTCGACTAAAGGGAAGTGGTCCTTTTTTTCCCACACTGATGTGTGTTAATTTGGTATTCGAGCTAAAGGAGTCGTTTAGTTGTTGTTCATTTCTGTGAAGGTGCCAGATCCAGCGGCCGACGGCCGAGCAGCGGATACGGCAGTATTGTTGATGAGCCCACATGAAGTACAGGAAAGGAAAGTTGTCACTCTAATCACCCGAGACTGTTTTGAGGTTGCCGGCTAACGTTACGTGCAGGCTGTCCGTTGATTTTACGATTTCTCCACTGACAGAAGCGGAGCGGTACGGCGGAATACCTGGTTCTGGATTTGTGGATTGGAATAGGCTATTCGAAGCCCCGCTGACGCAAGATATTCTTTGCCGGCGACAGGGGGAAAAGAGCTGACTCCAGGCTGGACTGGACTTGAGTATTGTTTCACCCTGGGACAGAACATTAGACAATCCATGGTTTTATTGTCTCCCTGCGTTTTTTGAGAAGATTTTATTTTGATATGGTTATTAGAAACTTTAACTTTTAAAAATAATAAAATACTATTTTTATATATTTCTTGTGTCTTTCTCGCTGTGTTGGTGTGGCTGGGAATCTAAATCTGGATTTATTTAAAATTAACAGACTACAAATCTGTTACATTAGTGGCGCAGTCGGCAGGGTTTCCCTCTCCACACCACACAGTGTAGAATGGCAGATGAAACTGAAGGACAGCATGGAGGTCCAGAGGGCAGTCTGTTGCAAGGTACTGGGGCCAGGCTGGAAAATGTTCCACCTAGTCAGTCTGTCATAAATGCAATGATGATGCCTTGGTTTATGAGGGTCCCATGGATCCCAAGGTTTAATGGTGACTCAAGCAAAATGAGTTTTTCTGAATGGAGTGGGCAGGTACAAGCTATGCTGAGGGCACAAGGGTTAAACGAGGAACAGAAAATTGACTTTATATATGGGGCACTTGAGGGTGAGGCAAAAAGAGAGATGAGGCTACTGAATCCAGCAAGACGCTTAACAAGTGTAGATATGCTGAGCGAGTTAAAAAGGCTGTATGGGCGTGTAACACCAGTAGCCCAGCTCCGGGCACAATTCTTTAAATGTCACCAACAGGAAGAGGAAACCGTTTCTGCTTTCATTCTCCGTCTCCGGGAACTATTCTTCACATGGAAGGAGCAGGAACCAGCAGGCTCTGCCCAGGACGAGATGACTATTAGGGACCAACTTGTCCTGGGCTTAAGGCCTGGTGTGGTGCAACAGGAACTCCAAAGGCAGGTGCGTAGAAAACCCACATTGTCCTTTACTGAGGTGTGTAGTGAAGTGAAAGCATTAGAAGCTGAGCTGAAGATGGAGCCTGTCTGTGCCTCACGTATCTCTGTGCCACAGCCAAAACAATCCATGGTTGCACCTAGCCTAGAAGAGTGGAGGGAGACAGTAAGAGCCGAACTCAGAAAAGAAATTACAGACCAACTTCATGTTCTTAAAGAAACCCTAACTGACGAGATTAAACGCCAACTCTCCCCTCAGACTATGGTGCATAGAGACCCGCCCTTATCCCCTAGGGGGGCTGTACGGGAGGGCCGTTATACTGCCTCCCCCAGGCGTCACCAGACCTTGGAGTGGGACGACCGAGGCAAACCAATCTGCAGAGGCTGTGGGAAGGCTGGTCACATCCAGAGGTACTGTCAACAGGGGAGGAGGCAGTTAAACTAACAGCCCCAACCACTGAGAGCCAGGTGGTTGGGGAGGGGGACCAGGGAAACCAAACGGACAAACCATCCCTGGTGGGGACGTGTCCAGGAGTTGAAGTTGTTGTTGCGGGAGTGAAATTGCCCTGCTTGCTTGATACAGGCTCACAAGTTACGCTGTTCAGTGAAACTTTTTTTCAGAAATGGCTGAGTGGAGAGCAGAAGCGAAGCTCACAAGATCTGCACTGGCTTTCTCTAAAAGCAGCTAATGGACTACAGATTCCATATACTGGCTATGCCATCTTGGATTTTTCAGTGGGAGGAGTCACAGTGCCAGGTAAAGGAGTCATCATTGTAAAGGATGAGTGCCTGAGTGCTGAAAGAGGTATCCTAGGGATGAATGTCATTTCATGTTGCTGGAAAGAGCTGTTTCAGGGAGTCCACCCTGGCCTGACTGTCTTTGGTGCAACTATGTCACGTGAAGCAAAGGGGGAATGGGAGCGTGCTTTTGCTGTCTGTCAAAAGGTTTCACAGGATGAATTATCCAATGGACAGATTGGAGTGGCCAGGTTAACCCGCCAAGACCCAGTCTATTTGCCTCCTAACAGTGAAGTGGTGCTGTGGACACACCTTTATGGCGCAAAAACCAGGTCGGATTTTTGTGCTTTGGTGGAGGGCCCAGAAAGAGATGACGAGTGGCAGGTGGCCCGGACTGTTACTACTGTGGTGAAAGGACGCCTCCCTATAAGGGTACGTAATCTTAATCCTTACCCCATATTGATACCTCAACGCCGCCCCCTTGCTGATGTCTTCCAGGTTGACCCAAGGCAGATTCGAGGGGAAAAGGACCTTGTTTTGAAGACTTTAGATCCAGGTGTGGTGGAAGTGGATGTGCAGACCAACCACATCAGTACAAAAGATCAGCATCCAGTCAACCTGCTGAAAGGTGATGGCTTAACAACAGACCAGCAACAGAAGATGGACTTACTGTTACAGCGATGGAGAGACCTCTTTGCAGCAGGTGATGAGGACTTTGGCCAGACCAGTGCAGTCCTCCACTCCATACCTACGGGTTCTGCACCGCCCAGCAGGGAGCGCTACAGGCCAGTTCCACCAAGCCTTTACCCTGAATTGAGGGAACTTCTGCAAAACATGCTGAATAATGATGTCATAAAGGAAAGCTCCAGCCCTTGGGCAGCACCAATTGTCCTTGTGAAGAAGAAGGATGGATCCTGGCGCTTTTGTGTGGATTATAGGAAGCTGAATGCTCTAACCCACAAAGATGCCTATCCCTTGCCAAGGATTGAAGAATCCCTCACCAGCCTCAAGCAAGCTGCTTGGTATTCTACCCTTGACCTGGCCAGTGGATATTGGCAGGTAGATGTGGACCCGAAGGATCGAGAGAAGACTGCATTCACTACACCCCTGGGCCTGTATGAGTTCCAGAGGATGCCCTTTGGCCTCTGTAATGCACCTGCAACATTTCAACGTCTGATGCAGCGGTGCCTAGGCGGGCAGGTCCACGACTCTCTCCTGATCTACTTGGATGATATTGTTGTATACTCCTTGGACTTCGACACCCACATCAACCACCTGGAGCAGGTTTTTGAGAAGCTGACAGCCCATGGCTTAAAGTTGCAGCCCCATAAATGTAGCCTGTTCCAGAGGAAAGTCACCTACCTTGGTCATGTCATCTCTGGTGAGGGAATATCCACAGATCCGGAAAAGACAGTTGTCGTTGAGAACTGGCCCATTCCCTCTACCATTAAGCAGGTACGATCATTCCTTGGGTTTGTGGGGTACTATAGAAGATTTGTGAAGGGTTTTTCTAAAATAGCAGCACCTCTGAATGCTCTCCTAGTAGGTTCTGCTAGTATGCGGAGAGGAAATGCTGCCATCGACTGGACCCCAGACTGCCAGATGGCATTCGATTCTCTGAAGACTGCTCTGGTGAGTGCCCCAATCTTGGCATACGCAGACTTCTCAAAACCCTTCCATCTTTACACTGACGCCAGTCTGGGAGGTTTGGGGGCTGTGTTGGCACAGCTACAGGATGGCAGAGAGAGAGTTGTAGCTTACGCCAGCAGGAGCCTTAACCCCACCGAGAGGAACGACCAAAACTACAGTTCGTTCAAACTGGAGTTTCTAGCCCTTAAATGGGCTGTCACCGAAAAGTTTAAAGACTATCTGTGGGGCAATAAATTCCTGGCCTTTACAGATAACAACCCCCTTGTCCACCTGAATACAGCGCACTTGGGGGCCACGGAACAGCGATGGGCAGCACAGTTGGCGAATTTTGACTTTGAACTTAAGTATCGCCCTGGTGCTTCTAATCGTAATGCTGATGTTTTGTCCAGGTTACCACAGGAAATGGGATCCGACCGACAGGCCCAAGTGGAGACCGCAGTGGTGGAGTCAGAGGCCAGCATAGAAGCCGAAGACCATTGGAAGGAGTGGCAGGAGAAAGACCAGACGGTGGCCCAAATGAAGGGTTGGGTGGTTGGAAATTGTTTTCCAGGAGCCGAGGAGAGGAAAGCGTGCCTGCCTGCAACAAAACGCCTCTTAAGGGAATGGAGTCGACTACACATCCAGGAGGGTGTGTTGCAGCGGAGGGCCCAAGATCGCCATACAGGGTCAAGCCTCTACCAAATTGTGGTTCCCACAGACAAGACTTATAAGTTGTGGGAGAAGTATCACAATGCCTCAGGCCATATGGGAATAGCCAAGATTGAGGGCTTGTTAAGAAAAACCTTTTACTGGCCCAGGATGGGTGCGGACTTGCAAGAATGGGCATCCAAATGTGCAATTTGCACTCAACAGAAAAGAGGACCAGAGGTAAGGGCACCCTTGGTGCCTATTCTTGTATCATACCCTTTGGAAACCGTTTCAATTGATTATTTGTCTCTTGGTAGGCATGGCGACACTTATCCTTATCTGTTGGTAATAACTGATCTTTTCTCAAAGTACGGATGGGCTGTCCCTACAAAAGACCAGACAGCAGCCACTACGACACGTGCCCTTTGGCGCCACCTCATCCAGCCATGGGGATGTCCAGAACGAATCCTCTCAGATCAAGGAGCGGCCTTTGAGTCGACCATGGTAGCACAGCTGTGCTGTCTGTATGGGTGTGCCAAAGTCCGAACCACACCCTACAGGCCCCAAGGAAATGGGGCCTGCGAAAGGTTTAACAAGACTGTTCTGTCTCTTTTGGGAACACTGAGTCCAGAAGACCAAGTGCGATGGCCAGATCACTTGCCGACCCTACTGCAGATGTATAACAACACCCCGCATGAGACCACTGGACTGACCCCACACTTTGACCCAAAGACAAGATTTGGAGGGTTGGGTTCACCAACACAACCAGACCCTACAGAGAGTCTACAGACAGGTGGCAGCAAAAACTAGAGACAGCAGAATGCGGGACAAGGCCAGGTACGATCAGAAAACCAAGAACCTCCCCTTGTTGCCCGGAGAGCGAGTGCTCTTGCGCAACTTCCGCCGCAGAGAACAAGGGAAGTTGGCACCTCACTGGCAGCCCCAACTTTACGTGGTTATTGATCAACTACGTCCAGGCCTGCCAGTTTTTCGGATAAAGCCTGAAGGAAAAGAAGGCCCCATCAGGACAAATCATCGTAATCACCTAAGGCCTTGCCTTTTCAACCCCCCTGAGGAGCCTCAACAAGCCCCAGAGACTGAAACGGTGAACCCCAATTTTTCAAATGCCTTGTATCCTGGGCCTTTGTTACCTCTGACCCTTGTGCCCATAGCATGTGCCCCTCCCGCAGTTTCAGTGGACGATGACCCAGTAGCCCCTATTGTGAGACCTGAGCCAGGAGACAGATCACCCCTGCGTAGGTCCCAGAGACAAAATAGGGGTAGGCCTCCGGACAGGTATGGACACTAAGACTTTGTCGGGACGACAACTGTTAAAGGGGGGAGGAGTGTCATAATATAAAACAAGTGGAGCAGTGTGATTGATGGTTAACCTTATTTTATTTTGGGAATTGTTATTGATTGATATAGTGATTGTTTTCCGTAACTTTTATATTTGTTTGCTGTGAGTTTTTCCTTATGGTTTGCTGTGGATTAATTTATATTGTTTGTGGTGATGTTGCTGGACATTTGATAGTACTGTTTCCCTCTTTCACAAACTGCAACAACAAACACTAATTGACACACCTGTAGAACCCCGTTCACATCAGCGATCTAATTTGCCAGCTGATCAGATCACTCCCAATAAAAGGAGGTTAGATCTCTTACCGAGGAGAGGAACGCTCGGGGTGAATGGACGTGCCGTGTCCTGTGGTAAACTGGCGTGCGAATCTCCTTTTCTCTCGGTGTTGCTGCTGACTGTATCTCCGGTGCCTTGGTGGAGCCGACTCTCGGACTCTGCAGTGTCAACGCTCACAAAACTTCGACTAAAGGGAAGTGGTCCTTTTTTTCCCACACTGATGTGTGTTTATTTGGTATTCGAGCTAAAGGAGTCGTTTAGTTGTTGTTCATTTCTGTGAAGGTGCCAGATCCAGCGGCCGACGGCCGAGCAGCGGATACGGCAGTATTGTTGATGAGCCCACATGAAGTACAGGAAAGGAAAGTTGTCACTCTAATCACCCGAGACTGTTTTGAGGTTGCCGGCTAACGTTACGTGCAGGCTGTCCGTTGATTTTACGATTTCTCCACTGACAGAAGCGGAGCGGTACGGCGGAATACCTGGTTCTGGATTTGTGGATTAGAATAGGCTATTCGAAGCCCCGCTGACGCAAGATATTCTTTGCCGGCGACAGGGGGAAAAGAGCTGACTCCAGGCTGGACTGGACTTGAGTATTGTTTCACCCTGGGACAGAACATTAGACAATCCATGGTTTTATTGTCTCCCTGCGTTTTTTGAGAAGATTTTATTTTGATATGGTTATTAGAAACTTTAACTTTTAAAAATAATAAAATACTATTTTTATATATTTCTTGTGTCTTTCTCGCTGTGTTGGTGTGGCTGGGAATCTAAATCTGGATTTATTTAAAATTAACAGACTACAAATCTGTTACATTCATTAGAACCAATTTGTATTCCCTTTATTACAGTATGGGACCTTATTGCGATAGCGAGAGGTTCAACAGCCAGGGCAAATAATAAGGGAGATATAGGACAGCCTTGCCTACAACCTCTAGATAATGCAAAGGTGCTTGACATAATACCATTGGTGTATATTTGTGCTTTAGGGGAATCAAAAATAGCTTTTAAATACCCAATGAACTTAGAACCAAAGCCCATAGTTTCTATGGTTGCAAAAAGTAGGCTCAATTCTGTCAAAAGCCTTTTCGGCATCCATAGACAGAATAAACATTGATAATTTCTGCTTTTGAGCAATATCAATTATATGTAATAGCCTTCTAATGTTATCTGATCCTTGTCTATTCTTAACGAATCCTGTCTGGTCTGGATGTATTACTTTTGTTATTACAGTTTCTAGTCTTAGGGCAAGCAATTTGGTCAAAACTTTATAATCAGCATTAAGAAGACTTAATGGCCTATAAGACCCACATTTTTGCCTATCTTTCCCTGGTTTAGGAAGTAGTGTTATTGTTGCCAATTCCAGGGAGTGTGGAAGTGAGCCTCGCTCAAGTGATTCTTTAATCATGTTTGTGAAAGGAGTTAATAATATATTTGAAAACGACTTAAAATACTCAATCGGGAAGCCGTCTGGTCCAGGGGCCTTGTTATTTTCCAAAGCATTAATGGCTTTAAGTACCTCATTCTCCGTTATGTCTGAGTTCAATAGTTTATTATCCTCATCACCAATCTTAGGTACCTGTATTTTATTTAAAAAAGATTTAGCATCAACATTTCCCTGACCGTGATCAGTTTTGTACAAAGTTTCATAAAAGTCCTTAAATAAAATATTAATTTCTTTAGGGTCCTTTATATATCTTCCGTCATTTGATTGTATCATGTGAATATATCGATCTGATTCTTCTTTTTTAATTTGCCATGACAATAATCTGCTAGTCTTATCTCCAAATTCGTAGTAGTGATATTTTGTTCTTGCCATAATAGACTCAACCTTCCGGGTGCACATGTTATTGTATAATACCCGTTTTTGAGTAAGTTGTGTCAAACAATCTTCATTATTAGTCAATGGATGTTCTAATTCCAATGATCTTATTTCTTTTTCTAACTCTGTTAAAACAGCTCTCTTTTCTTTTTGTTTATATGCCCCGTATAAGAGAATATGTCCTCTCATAAATGCTTCAAGTGCCTCCCATATAATTGAATGTGAAGCTGAATTAGCATTAGCCTTAAGAAAAATTTGAATTTGATTTGTCATAAACTGAATAAAGTCTGGGTCTTTCAGCGTATAAGTTCTAAATCTCCAGTTTTTAGAGTAGGGTAAAGCCATTGTTGGTTCCCACGTAAGCTTAACAGGGTTGTGGTCAGAGATGGATGCAGGAAGGAAAACGCAATCCTTCACTTGGTAAGCTATTGATTGTGATGCTAAGAAGAAATCTATTCTTGAGTAAACATTATGTACATTTGAATAAAATGAGTAATCAGTTTGGTCTGGATAGAGATTGCGCCATACACCATACAGCCCCAAGTCAGTCATTCCTTGACTCAAAATAGCTGCTGCTTTTGATTTAGGAGATTTTTTTGAGGATCTATCCTTAAGAGGATCTAGAACTAGATTAAAGTCACCTCCAAAAATAGAGTTGCCCTTAACAATAGCTAATCTTAATAGTAATTTACTAAAAAAGATTGGATCATCATGGTTTGGACCATAGACATTTACCAAAGTTATATGTTCCCTGTTTAACTCACATTCAACAATTACATATCTTCCAGTATTATCAGATTGTGTATTAAGTTAAATTGTATTTTTTTATTTATTAATAATGCTACACCTCGACCACTAGATGAGAATGATGAGTAATAGACCAGACCAACCCATTCTCTCCTAAGTTTTTTATGTTCCTGATCTGTAAGATGAGTCTCCTGAATAAAAGCTATATCAGTGTTTACCCTTTTCAAATATGAAAGCACCTTCTTTCTTTTAACTGGATTATTTAAACCCCTGACATTCCATGATACACAATTTAAAGTACTAGCCATTCGACATGAACTTTAAAGTAACCGTGTAGGTCTCCATTAACATCTTGTTGCGTGAGAAATAAAAAATAAACAAGGTACCAGAGCTAAAAATTAACTCAAAAAAGAAAAAGAAAAATGAAAAAAGCAAACTAGATAGCCTTATTAAAACCCTTTGCTACCGAACTTGTAGCTGACACTGACGAGCCATATATTCACCTATATGACGTATCAACACTTCACCACCAAAAATAAAATAAAATTGTATATCGGTCAGTATCTTCTATTATCATTATACTTATTGAATCAATTAAATAACTTAAATTCAAAGGACTTATTATACTAGACTAACTGAACAGTCAACACAACAGAGGTAACATTGTAATCTATCAACTTTGAGTGATGTTATTTGTAATGACCTTCTGTCAACGATATTAAAGAAGAAAATTGAAGTCTATACTCAACTCACATGGCATCGGATCTTCATATGAAGGACATTAGAGAATAGCAACTCAATTCTCATTCAGGAGTAAAAGATTCTGTGTCCTTGCTTTGTGAATCAATAAAGTTCTTAACCTCAGATGGTGTGGAGAAGATCTTAGCTTTACCCTTGTGCAGGATCCGAAGTTTGGAAGGGTATACGAAGGAATACTCGATTTCCCGATCTCTCAACATTCGCTTCACCTCCGTATAAGCTTTCCGATCGTTTTGCAGCTCCGCGCTAAAATCAGGGAAGAAATGAATGCGCCGGTTTTCAAGGTATACTTCTTTACGTTCTCTCAGAGAGAAGCAGAGAATCCTTCAATTGGTGAAGTTCAGGAGTTTCGCCACGATTATCCTTGGAGTCGTTCTGTTCGACGAAATATTCCCCGTTCTGTGCGCCCTCTCAATTGTCAGAGGCGATGGAAAGTTTTCGGCTCCAAGGATCTCTGGAATAATGCGTTCCAGAAACGAAACCATATTGCCTCCCTCGGATTTTTCCGGCAAGTTAACAATACGAATGTTAGATCTCCTGCTTCTGTTCTCCAGATCTTGCACTTTTTCTTTAAGGTAGGAGACATCTTTCTCCTAGCAACTGACTGTCGAACGAGTGTCTCTCAAGTCGTCCTCTGTGGCGCTTACTCTAGCTTCGACCTTGCCCATCTGTTCAGATAATGTTGTCATAGATGTTTCGATACAGGTCAATTTGGCCTGAATGTCAGTGGTCATCCTATCAATTTTTTTGCTTATGTCCTCTTTGCTGGCTTTGATCTCCTTCCACAGAGTCTGTAGTGATATTTCACCTTCCACATCTTCGGCCATTGTTAGCGTGTCGAGGTCGTTAGTTTCGGCAGTTTTGCTAATTGCTCGTGTTTTACGTCCTTTTCGGCGTGGATTGTGTTCTGCCATAAACAATAATGGATTTCCAGATACTTAATAGACTCAAATTTCTACCAGTTAGTAAGATTAATGAAGGATTTTCGATGAATAATATAGCTAGTCAGAGGAGCTCACTAAAGCACGTCTTTCCTCACCGTCTGCATCACGTGGCCCCTCATTTCTGGTTATTCTGATTACAAATTTGATGAACACACAGGGCGTGAATTTTTTGAAGACGACGTCAGGGCGAGCCGTCCTCAACACCCCGACGACAACAGCAGTACTATACCAAACAACATTCGGTGCCCAACCCACACTTTCAGAAGAGGAGTTCCTGGTGTAATTTCCCCTCACGTTCTTCCTCCAATCAAGGAAACTAGAAAGTATCTTTTATTAAACATGGGGGCAGATTTAGGGACATAGGAATCTCCATAGACAGAGAAGTACCCACACAGAGGAGAAAAAGAGACAAAATTCCTCGCTACTTCCCTCGTGAAAAAGACAGTTTTGAGGTAAGGCTTAACTCCAACAGCTTCACGCAGAGGAACGAGTACATACCCGCCCAGCCAGCTCTCAAAAACACTATCAACCCTTATGGCGCCATGGTCGAGATGCGGCACTGAATAAAACGGCCGATTTTGTCAAATAAGGTGTCAAATTCCGTTCGACCTCCCCTCTACTAGATGGCAGACATGTCATACTTCATCCCTGACTCAAAAAAACTTCATGGTTCTATAGACGGTTTCATCGAACGCACGCGCGTTGCCCGGGTTACGCGCTGGCCCGAAGTTAACTTCCGGTCTGTGTTTGTTCACCGGTAATATCATAATATCATTCTCTGGTAATATGGCGCCGACTACAAACGCAGTGAAAATGAAGGTGATGAGTAGACTGAAGTTGGGCTCAGGTTGTTGTGTTGTGGGATGCAACCTGACCTCTGGAACAAATACCTTATCGAAAATAAAAATGTTTCCTAAAAACGAAGGGAGACGGCGAGCATGGATCACCGCTGTGCGAAGAGAGGCTTGGCAGCCAGGCAGTGTTGGGAAAGTTCACTTTCTACATGAACTAGTTCAAAGTTCAGTTCACAAATTTTAAAATGAACTAGTTCAGTTCATAGTTCATACTTCCCAATTTTGAACTAAGTTCACAGTTCCAAAAAATGAACTAGTTAACGTTAGTTCTTTTTTTTCCATATGTTGCTGCGAGCTTTTTATTTTTTATTATTGCCGCAGCCAGCAATTATTTTATCGGCGGGCAAAGTTTGCACAGAAATGTAAGATTTTTCCCATCCTCACCGACCTGGTCTTAAAACTGATCATACGATACGACGCCTCCTTGATGCTTTGTCGACTACATGCTGCTTTTTGTTTTGATGACGCATGCGGCGGTGCCATACTGGTGGCTGGTGTTGCCAGATTGGGTGTTTTTTCCGCTACATATCAAGGCCTGTTTACGTGTGTTTTAGCCGGGTTTTTCGCCTGGTAGGCTCTATAGAAATCTGGCACCCTATTGAACGAAGTTAAACTGAGAGAGCGTGCGTTCACAGACACCAGAATGAACGCGTTCACAGTAACGTTCATCAGGCAGTAATTCAGTACGTTCAGTTCACGTTCGCCCAAAATATGAACGAGTTTATGAACTATCGTTCAATGAACGCGTTCTGGCACAATACTGCAGCCAGGCAAGAATTCAAGGATCTGTAGCACTCACTTCGTTACAGGTAACAAACTCATGATAGCAACAGATAATTATGGAAGCTTGTTTCCGCCACTGAAGAATAAAAAAATAATAATAATTGCGACTTTTTATCTCACAATTGCGAGATAAGAAGTCAGAATTGTGGGAAATAAAGTCGCAATTCTGAGAAATAAAGTCGCAATTGCGAGAAAAAAAGACCGAATTTAGACTTTATCTCACAATTCTGACTTTTTTTCTCACAATTGCGAGTTTACATCACGCAATTCTGACTTTATAACACAGGTATTTCCATCCGTGTGTGTTAATTTTTTTTTTTACTTTTCCGGAATAAAAATAGTTATAGGCATCCAAGCTGCGATATGCCTTGAACGCCTCCCTTGTATACACACATTCCTTCTCGACTAAGTATTCAAAGTACCTGACTGACCTCCGGTAAATCAGAGAGGTCTGTAGAAAAAAATGTTTGCCTCAAAATTTTGTTGAACGGGTCTGATAGTGTAACGTTGTCACATTTAAGTTTGGCCAAGTAACAGCTCTTTTCTTCTATTGGTAGTCCCAAATAATACTGGCTGGACATACTTGCTAGCTAATGTAATTTCCTTGTTTCTACCATTGGTTTCTACAGATGAACTCTGTTGTTATTGATTCTACCGGAAGTTAAGTTTGGGCCACAAAAGCGCGCATGCGCAGTAACGTTTGTTTATGTTGTTGCCGTTGAAACCGTCTATACAAAATCTTCGAGCTAGAGCGCAATGAATCAGTGTGAACAAAAGCGGAGCTAGTGTGCGAGTGAGCCATTTTATCAGAGCAATATTGTCAACGTCAGCGAGTATTTGCATTAGATTATTATTAATATTATTATTATAATAATTATCTAATGGCATTAATAAAGCTTACCCGCAATGAAGTGTTGGGTCTTATTGCGGACCCTGATTCTGAAGGGGAATATCTGCCTTCAGAAGATGACAGTGATTCTGAAAGTGAAAGTATAGCCCTACACAAAGCACAAACGGAGAATCCTTTGCCCAATGTAGATGGTCCTTTGCCCAATGTCAGTGGTGGGAACAATGTTTCCCGGGGTCGGAGTGTTCATCGCGAAGTTAGCAGGCGTGTTAGTGTTGTGGGGAACGAGGCGGGAGATTTTACCGCGCTAGCCACCTAGATTTGTCTTCTGACCGTGTGCCTCTCTGCAATCGCGGCGACAGTATTGTGGTGGAGACTTTGTCTAATGTCACTGGGTATGTTAGATGAGGTCGAAGTATGCATAGGACAGTTAGGGGGCAACGTGGAGGCAGGGTGGAGAGTCGCAATGACAATGACAGTAGTCCGAGCTGTGCACACTCAGCGCGCGCGAGGCAGATCTGGCCGCACTGCTTGCAGCAGGAGCATCACAAGCATATGAATAATATATATGTGCCCCATACAGTGCCGGCGGTATGGGGGGCATTAGGGGGCAATGCCCCCCCAAATGTCTTTTATGCCCCCCCAAATTGAATGATATAATTTATAAAATAATATCAGTTTAATTTAATTCATATTTCAGTGAGAAATAATAAAAATATATGTCTACAAATTGCTCATTAGCTGAAAATATAATAAAGCCAACATAAAACCACAGTGTGGCGCTGTGAGGAAACCCCCCTGCCGCCCCCTCAATCACTTGCACGTTAATACTTGAATGAAATGACTTTCAGTTGGCGCGAGATTCCTGGCTGCATTCAAAACAAAGCAAACAGATGAAAACTGATAAACTGTTTTGATAAAGGTACTACATGATGCTTTTTTAATAGTAGGCTATAAACGCTTATGTTGCAAAGCAGAATAAAGATGTGTAGCTTTTTTTCTCTCTTCCGCCAGTGAGATAGCAGTTAAACTACTATCCTGTCAGTGAGAGACTGTGTGCATGTTTGTTAGCTTTGTTTATAATAAAGCTGTGGTCAGAGTCGGTCTTGCAATTTTTTTATAGGCCTATTTAACCCTTATTTAATCAAATTTCTTAAGAGTTGAACGTCTTGCAACAATGTGTAATGGTTTATGTGTTTATTGCATGGGTTGCATCACTTCATGGTAATAGCTAACAGAAAAGGCAGTAACAATAATAAATATAGGATATCTGATATCCGAAAAAAAGTCCCCATACCTAGTGCCCACCCATCGAAAATAAATGCCCCCCTGGTGAGCGCAGTCTGGAGCCGGCTCTGGCCCCATCCATGGAATCAGAGTGCCTACTGTATGTAGTAAATGGAAAATCTCTACAGCAAAAGACCAACCGCTACATGCATATGGTTTGTTTCTACCATTTATTAGTAATGATTTACACAGTTTGTTCACTACTTACAATTTACCTGAGCATTCAGTATTGTGCAATATAGCATAAGGAAGGTGAGGGACATTTTGGGGGGAAAGTTGTTCTGCATTTTATCATTTAAACATGTGACTTTTCTTTTCTAAAATGTAATTCCTACATAAACTTTGGGTCATCCTTAATATTTCTCTAATTTACATAAAGTCTGTATCTTTTATCACTTTTAAGATATAGCCTTTTGAAATTAAGATGTCAAAATCGAACGTTTTAGGAAAAAACCTCTGGCGCCTCAAGGGTTAAGTCCTGTGGACAATGACATCGTTAAATTAGTACATCATCTGAGTAAAGTGACTACAAAAGTAAATGACAATCAGCCCATCACTTTTCGTAGACTCACACAATTACTCACAAACACAGTCAGACCAGCGTTCCCAGGTCAGTCTTATGCTAGAAGTCTATACTGATCATTGGAGAAACCAGTGAGTCTATGAGGAGACACACACCTGAGTCCTCTATAAACATTTGTTCGCCCACGCATGTCACGATTATCTCTTTGGTCATATCTGCGTGTGGTGTGGACACTAGCGTAGCCAGGAATCACAATGTAGGTGGGCCCAGAGAAAATCGGGTGGGCACAGCCTAAAATGCATCTGTGATCAAAATAGGCCAACACAACTACACCTGCTTCAATACACCACAGTTTAAAGGGCCCCTATTATGGATTTTTTTTAAATTACCTTTAATGTAGTGTCAGGGCTCCAGACTAACTTTTCCACTGGTTGCACTGGTGCTACCAACTTTCTCAGTTGAGAACCAGCATAGGATTTGGTCGCACCAATAATTTTTTTTTTTTTTTTTGCTACATCCCATGGGATTAATCAATGCATGCTGATGAATAGTGGTTTTAATCTGCATACCCTAGTTTTACACTGATGTTAAAAGACTGACAGTGACAAGACCTCATGTTAGCAAAATGTTTTAATCTTTTAACTATCAAATCAAAATACTAAAAACAAAAAAAAAAACTATTAAAAAAACATGTATGTTCTTTTCATTTGTATATGCCTTAATTCCTAATTGGCGCGTTTCACCATCAGTGTGCAATGCGCTTGATGTGTACGTTCGTTAATAAATAAACTGCAAGTGTCTTGCGGAAGAACATTGTAGCCGGAGCTACTTCTCTCCGTTAATGTCTATGGCGAGTCACTGGGCAACTCCGCAGCCGAGCCGACCCCGGGATAAAATAGTCAGAATATAAACACTTATAATAGGCGTACCGTAGTGATTCAGGATAAGTCAAAAACACGGTATGGAAAATGGATGTACTCGTTCATTTTGAACATAAGTTACGGACTGCAGCAGGTGCTGATACAACGGCGTTCTGTTGCACATGCGTGAATTTACCTGGATCTTCCTCTGTCTTTCCCCCTCTCTTCATCCAGCTCCTCTGTACGGAAGCGTACGTGTGGCTTAGAACCTGAACAATTGTGTCTATTAATGACTGGAGAATTACTGGAGAGTCTAAGTCTAAAACGTGGAGTACTTCTTTGTCTCTCACGGCCTCTACATCCATCCTGTAACTATACTGAAAAAAAGTGAGGAAAAAGATGGACTAAGTAAACAAGCCTATTCGCGACGTTTCGGTCTTGTACCTTCCTCAGACAGGCTTGTATGTGAAAAGGGAAAAAATGAATAAATAAATATATATAAAACTAGCAATAAAAAAAAAAAAAATTGAAAAACTCTCCATTTTGAGGAGAACTTTTCTATCTTTAATCTATCAAATACCTATTCTAAAGTCTAAATCTATCTCTCTATATAATACTAATACACTACAATATATATCTTAAACTATATGTTTATATATGTATTTAATAATCAATACATGTTCTTTCTTGGTTCTCAAAACAGCAGAGCGATCTTTTCGTGTCAGCGCATTCTCCGAAGTGAACTGTAAGTGAGCGCGCGCGCCATGCGCGCCCCCATTTATACACGGCTTTTAGAAAAAAAGTTTTTCAATAAACTGGCTAAATAGGCTTGAATTAGTCTAATTAAAAAATGTAACTCAGCGAATTGTGATTAAATATGGTCATTGTAATCTGTATAAAATCAGTTTTATAGAAAAATGTGTAATTCCAGAGTTATAATATATTTACTGTAAGTAGGTCGCTCTCCTCGTGCACTCTCCTCGTGCAATAAAGCAACATTTCACACGAAAGAAAACAGCAATATAAAATCGAAACTTGGTTACAACAGCACAAAAGTATCATATGTATTAATGACCATGATAAACAATATTGTTGTGAAAGAGAATGTATTTTTTTCATCTAGATGTGTTATTTTATTTTATTTGTACCGACCTAGTGGCGACGACATCGGATGACGAGCATCGTTCGTCCTGTGGAATGTTGTTTTCCGATGGAAGTACCTCACGAGGGAAAATAGTGATTTAAAAATCGATTTTTGTATATTCATGTAATTAAATGGCCCACATGTGTAACCAAGATCCTAACAAAGTACTTTATGAGTGAAAACCAAGGTTTTTATTATTTTAAATGTGGTTAAAAAATTAAAATGTGTCTCTCTGATGGGGACGATATCGGATGACATCATGCTCGTCAATCATCGTGTGGAATGTTGTTTCTGAATCAAAATATCCTATTTCCTTGGCTTTTAGAAAGAAGAAATATAGCAAATAAATTTAAAGAGCACTAACAGTTCTCCTTATTCCTATTTCCTCCTCAGAATAACTGTGTATTAATTTGACATTTAAATAGATGAATATGAAGTTATAAAATGAGATGAGAAATGAATACCTGCTTTATTTATTGTTTGTTTTTATGAGTTTTTAACCCAAGCTCGGAGTAAACTGTGTATTTATGTCTGTATATGTTTTTATGAATTTTTAATAAAGCTCTGGATTAAATGTGTGCATATGGCCGTGTATATTTAAAACTTTATTGATATTCTGAACCAAGATTCTGGGTTATGGAATCACATATATAGTGTTCAATCCATCTATACATGTTAAGAACTAAATGGAATATGTATTGTAGTTTAAATATTTTTTTATGTATATTCACTCGTCTGTCTTTTTAGCTCCTTTTAAATTTAATATTTTAGTTTTCATTCATGTGAATTTAGGAGAATATACAAGTGTGTATATTTTTTTCTGTCTCTATTTTTTTATTTATAAAAGTGATCATGACTTACCAGTGTATTGGTATAATATCTTTAAAAATCTAGTGCACACTGTTATAGTGAATCAGGGTATCTTCCGTTCATTCCAAATCCCTTTTCAATTAAAAAACAGTAAACGAAAAATTTAATCGTTTTTCAATTTATTATATCCGTCATAAAATGAAGAAAAAATAAGATGGATTTGAAAAAGAAGGAATTAATATTGGTCCGTGTATCTTTTGGTCATTTGATTTCCTGTTAGAAATGGGAAAACGAGAAATTAAAAACAGCTTGTTTATTCGTTTTTTTTTTGTTGTTGTTGTTTAGTTTTAAAAACGAAAAGTGAGATTTTGGCTCGATTTTTCATTTTTCGATTGTGGTTTACAAATCGGTTTATGGGTTTGCCCCTTTCATCTGATCACGCCCCTTTCCACTGGTCAAACCGCTCCGCCTTCAGTACGAGCTTTTCTTTCTGTCAGGCAGAATAAGAGTCAGTACGAGTGCGGCACTGACAAATGCACTTAAAATAATGTCTGAAACCACCACTCACTGTTAATTACGCACAGTATTTTAAACAGAAATATGTTGCTGGTCACGTAATTCGTGCTGCTGCTTCTTGCAAGCGACCCCTTTAATGTGAGCCACAGTTACTATGAAAAGAAAGAGACAGAAAAGAGAGAAGCTAGAATCAGTGAACGTACATTAGCCTAATACTGACGAAATTAGCAGGGTTTGGGATTAATTAAAATCTTGTCGGTTGAAGAGCACGGCATACCTTTAAAATGTTATTAGTTTTATTATAAAACTAATACAAATTTATTACATACTGAATTGGTCGATGTTTCTCTGAGTTTTCTTTATTATGTTGCCTTGAGAAAGCCAGCAAATATTTAAACATTATTAATATTATTATTATGAGAAATTGACTCCGCTTAGAACTTTAATGCTTCCCCAAACTCGGCTCAGACCTTCAGACTGGTCTGACTCGCTTATATCTTTTCTAACTGGTCAGACTCACTTTCCCAAAAAATCAATTGACTTCCGTTATCTGAGCAATGAAGGCCGTAATACTCAATGCTGTCCACTAGAGGGGGCGACAGGATAATAATTCTTTTTCTACTCTCTTTTCCTGTTTGCATCAGTTTAAATGACAAATAAATGCATTGATTTCATTCATAAATAGGCCACATCTGTGTATGAGAACAAGCTTTACACTTCAAGCTGTACAACTAATTAAAACTTGAACCCTACTTCAAAGTTTGCCACTCTCTAGTTTCTTTTAATATATTGTTATTCACACTGGTTTTTGCATTTAATGTTTGTCCATCTGGAACTTTTATTTGTCATGAGCTCTATATTTTAAGATGTACTAAAAAAATATGATTCAACGACACAAACTCTGTTTTTACTCTGCAAATTTGTTTTCCTTTCAAGGCTATAGCCTACAAGTTGTCCTGCTTTTTGCCATGGCTTGCCATGCCATGAATAAACAATATTTTCTCCACACGTGATGTTTAAAAACCCTTCATGTAGTTTTTGTGAAGACGAGCGCATATCTTACAAAGTTCTGTTTAGGCTATTGTAGTTCATAATGCTCAGGGCTCTCAAGTCTCACTCATTGGGCGTGAGACACACGCATTTCAACCCGTTCACACGCTCACACCTTGTGTTTCTCACGCTGAGGAGTAAGGGAACTTGTCCCGCTATACAATTAATGGACGAGGCGCAGACAAACGGAGGGAAGTTCTCTGCCGAGTTCATAGCATCTGTCTTGATGGTCTCGAGTTATACAGAGTTTAATGCCAGCTACCAGCCAATCAAAATTAGAATTAGTTGTTTCCGGGTAAATTATGTGTTCCCGCTGCAAGCACGTTCGTTACTAGACAACACGCGCACACACGGAGTGGAAGTTGAACGAGCAAGATCTGATGAATGCGGTTTGCGGACATCTTCATTTATTTTTTATTTTTTTTTTAGCATTTTGATTTTACGATTCCTGGACGATATCTCTTGCCTGTGATCAAAGACAGTGAGAGCTGATGTTGAGGAGTATAGCCAAATTCGTGCTAAATTATTTTTGATGCATTCAAAAACTCTCCGACTGCCTTTAAAGGGGTCATCGGATGCAAAATACACTTTTTTATGGTGTTTGCATATAAATGTGTCTTTGCAGTGTGTGGACACAATCACCATGCAATGAAAAAAATCCATTCACTTTTTTTTAATACTCAAAAAGCCAAAAAGTTGTTGCTCATTATCATTTAAAGAGACATGCACCGAAACGGGTCACTGTGAACAGAGCTGTTTTTGAAGAGGTAAAAAGGGTTGTTTTACACAACCATTGAGAAATTTTAACCAAAGCATGTTACAAACTTTACATGAAGACCCAAAAGAATCATACCAACTTGTGGAAAATGGGCATCCGATGACCCCTGTAAAGGTGACCGGTTTGGGTCTTGACATACATGCTCAGGGCAAGTTGTTATGACACAATGTTATGTACATTGAGCACTGATGTTCAGTTTGGGGTCAAATTTATTTTTATTTTTCAATAAATTTGTATTTTTAAAATATAACTTTATTTTATTTGGATGAATTTGTCTTTTATCAGATTTACTAATTGTTATCATTTCCATTTGTGCTGGTCAATTATGAACAATAGGCAAAATTGAACTGCTAGCAAAAATTGCAGCGAATTTGGTTGGGTCGAGGGACCGCTGCTGCAAATATTTGGGTGGGTCCTCCCCTAACAGATCTCACTCTTAACTTTTGCTAAAACTTGAGAGCCCTGATAATGCTTGTTATGTTCCTAAATGTATAGGCCTAACACATTTAAACTTCTATCTATGTATCTATGTATCTATCTATCAATGTATGTCTCAATTCAAATTTCAAATTCAAATTTGAAATTCGATTGTGGTTTACAAATCGGTTTATGGGTTCGATATTTCATTTGCACACGTGGGCGCGCTGACACGCCCCTTTCATCTGATTGGTCAAACCGCTCCGCCTTCAGTACGAGCTTTTCTTTCTGTCAGGCAGAATAAGAGTCACGAGTGCGGCACTGACAAATGCACTTAAAATAATGTCTGAAACCACCACTCACTGTTAATTACGCACAGTATTTTAAGATTTGGATTGATAGGTGGTATGTCTGACGGAATTGACATAGGCTCATGCCTTTTTGCATCTTTATGCGTTTCCTCCAAATATCTCTCTAGCTCAACCCTAGATGCTTTTAAAGTGCCATTCTTCTCACTGGTGAATAACTTCTTTACGAATTTGAATGGGTCTTTATAGAAATTAGCCCTCGCATGCTCCTTTTTGTAGCGTTTCCGTAGCCGCTCAGCTCTGCGAAATGTTGCAAGCTTATCTTTTATGGCCCTTTGTAAGAGATTGAATCCCTCCTTCTGACTTTGTTCTGCTCTTTTCCATTGCTTCCTCAGCTGTCTCCTTTCTCTAACTAACCCTTCAATTTTCTGCTGCCGTCTAGACAGTCCAGGAGTAGTTTGTACTTTTTCCTTCCTTTTTTCCACACCAAACCTCTCACTTCCATATGCGTAAATAATGTCCCTAAATTTATCCAGCTTCTTTTCAACTGTACCAGTTAATCTTTCCAATGCAAAGCATAGATCTATGTTTACCGTGTCCCATGCAGTTTTCTCACAAGCTCTTGGCCATCTAACTCCAGGCCTATGCCCGTTGAGGTTCTTTTCTCTCTTATGCTGGTTAGTCTGACCGGGTTCACAAGTATCAATGTGTTCATCACTAACTGTGCAAACCCTCCTCTCCTCTATGACAGGGGTGCTGATATCCTGCGAACTGTGGTTTGCTTCCTGTCGCTGGATTTCATTCGACTGACTTGACTGACTTCGTAAGAAGTACTGATCAATGCGAGGTCCTTGTCCCTTCTCCCTCAAGCATTACATTTTCCCTTGATGAATCTTCAACCCCCTGACCGTTGTCGCCTTGCTCCAGCCACAGACACAAGCTTGGAGCTCAATGACTTTGCTAACTGCAGAACCTGAACTAGTCTTTTGTGAAGTACTCTCCATACTCATATCCGTTTCCATTCCAACGTCGTTAACCATGTTGTCCAACATTGAGTCATCTTCCGCCCCCGCTCTCGCAGACTCTAGGGGTATTTTCGTCTTTAATTTCTCAGAAGCCTTGGGCGGGTGTCTCCAGCATCCTGTAAACACAGAGCTGGATACTGCCGACAAGGGTAGCTAACCCTTACCAGCCCCATTGGGGTCTCTTTCCTCCTGTCAGCTGTCTCTCCAGGCTGTCACAAGGTCTTTCCCTTGTTGCCAGCAGCACTATTCACTGCAGTCACTGGACGTATCCAGATCTTCATGATTTCCATTACACGAGAGTAGATGTTAAAACTTCATGCTGATTTGTACTCGGCTTTCGCCAAGATAAGCACCAACTAAGACATAGCTTTACAGTAACCTATGCTTCTCCATCCATTTACGCTTCTTTCCATATGGTGATGTAAATCTCATTTAGATAGATAGATAGATAGTATATCTATCTATCTCTCTATCTATCTATCTATCTATCTATTTATCTATCAATGTATGTCTCTGTCTGTCTGTCTATCTATCTATTTATCTATCAATGTATGTGTCTGTCTGTCTGTCTATCTATCTATCTATCAATGTATGTCTCTGTCTGTCTATGTATGTATCTGTCTATCTATCAATGAATGTCTCTGTCTGTCTGTCTGTCTATCTATCTATCTATCTATGTCTCTATCTATCTATCTATGTATGTCTCTGTCTGTCTGTCTATCATCTATCTATCTATTTATCTATCAATGTGTGTCTCTGTCTGTCTGTCTATCTATCTATCTATCAATGTATGTTTCTGTCTGTCTATCTATGTATCTGTCTGTCTGTCTATCTATCATGCAAACATTTATGCACAAATATAGCTTAAATAACAGCTTAAAAAAGGTGGTCTGCTATATTTCACAAAGGAAGCCCATTTGTGCGGTCGTTGGCGTTATATGAGAAGGACTTTCTGAATATTAGCCTACTGTAAATTAGCTGGCTTAAAAATGCGGATTGATAATTGCACAGTCATTCCAGACGCCTCCCGGTGCTATTCGTATTGGAATTGTGTAATCACAGATTATGAACAGATGTTTTACACAACAAGGATATATTCCCAGTGGGTTGCTGGGTTTTCATGTTTTATGTGAACTTTAGACATAATGATTTTATACTGTATAACTGTGTTATCCCCTAACTCTAATGTTACAGTTATGGGTAGGTCATCTGGACATCTAATGTTACAGACATATTATCATGGTAGGCTACAGTTCAGCCTATTATTGTTTTTTATTTCCACTTCCCCTTTTATCCAACTATTTGCACTGTATTTATCAATGAGAAATACATCTAGCTAAAATAATCCGTCATATGTAGGCCTACTGTGGCTCACATTAATGGGGTCGCTTGCAAGAAGCAGCAGCACGAATTACGTGACCAGCAACATATTCCTGTTTCAAATATTGTGCGTAGTTAACAGTGAGTGGTGGTTTCAGACATTATTTTAAGTGCATTTGTCAGTGCCGCACTCGTACTGACTCTTATTCTGCCTGACAGAAAGAAAAGCTCGTACTGAAGGCGGAGCGGTTTGACCAATCAGATGAAAGGGGCGTGTCAGCGCCGCCCAAGCGTGCGATTGAAATATCGAACCCATAAACCGATTTGTAAACCACAAACGAAAAATGAAAAATCGAGCCAAAACGAATAAACGAGCTGTTTTTAATTTCTTGTTTTTCCATTCCTAACAGGAAATCAAATGACCAAAAGATACACGGACCAATATATTTTCCTATATTTCCTATATTATATTTCCTATATTTTCTTATATTTTACTTCTTAAAACTAAATTGTGAAAAATGAAATAAACAAAATCTTAAAAAGCTACATTTTCCACGACGGAGCTACATTTTTTCATCAGCATTTGCAAAGGTCAACGGCAGGGGGAGCAAAGACGCGGCAAAATTATTACAATGGCATCTTTAGCAAGGAACGCAGATGTGATCGTCAACATGATTGATGATCATATGACTAATGAAAATATTTCTGCGCACCTATTCCAAATGGGTGTACAAAAATGCTCTGCAAGGAGTGTTCGCAGATTTTGCAAAGAACACAACGTGAAAAGACGCAGCCACGTTGATGATAGTCATCTAGAGCTGGCAGTGGCCACCGCTATAAATGAGGTAAGTTTATGGACTATTTTTTAAGTTTATTATTCATGTTTATTCATGTTATGTAAGGGGACATCTGTTATGAATGCAGCACACAAATATTCAGCCTGCAAAAGCAAATATATTTGTTATTACTGATAATGATTGTGTCTTCCTTTCGCCTTTGCATTTATTGTACAACACGGTAGCATAATGAGGGTCCCTACCCGCAAACTGAAGCATTGAGAACGTTGTAAGTGTACAGACAGTTTAATAAGAAGATATTTTATAAAGACAGTCCACTTCGCTTATACAGGCAGGAGCCATCGAATCATGAACGCCGAGCCAAGTGCGCTGGTGAGATGTGAACGAGCCAGAATTTACCGGTCGGTCAATAGTGATATGTGAATGTGAACATAATAGTGAATTGGCGCAGCTGGTCAAAATCCTATGTCGCTAAACAAGAGCATGTATGCCAGTACAGACCACTACAAACACTATGACTCAATTACTGATTTTAAAAACGGACTTTAAACTTATCTATACAAGATGGCTTATGGACTGATTGACTGACTTATATTTTTTATTTGTATGATCTGACTATAATTGAACGACCTATTGTTTATGAAATTACCTTGGGTGCATAAAAAGACCTTTTAAATTAAATGAATTAATATTATTATTTTATCCTGAAATAAGTTGTGGTGTTTTTCAATATCTATAGTATCTTGTTATGAGTAGCGTACATTTGTTTAATTAGCAATGATTTATATTGTAAGTGCATTAGGATGTGTGTGTTGATGAATGTACTTTTACATATTTTAGGCAAGTGGTTCTGAACCCTATGCTCACGAAAATACATCAGAACTAGCTGCACTCCCACAGTCTACACCAAAGAGGTTCCAGCACACAGAAGCAGCTCAGTCACGGAGGTCTGGTCAACCCTGCTTTCAGACTTTCGCTATCAACTCCTGAGCATTGCTACAGTCAGGCCACGTACAACACCAACGTCCTCTGGAATGTATCTTGCACTGCCTCCAACATGGCAACTGTCAGAGGTAAACTCTACATCAGGTTGATATTCAAGTAGTGTTGACATTCACCCATGGCAACAATGAAGTAACACTGTTTCTAAAATTACCAGGATAAGGGTGCAGGATCAATATCACATTGGAGTCCTATCCATGCAGGCAGTGGAGCTATGTCACAACAAGTAAGTTGTATGGCTTCCTGTATCTTTTTCAAGTACTCTTGGCTTCAGTGATAATGTCATTCCAATCCGAAGTAAAAGCTTTATTATTTTACTTATTTTATTTATTTATTTAACTATGTCATGTCACATGAACAGGAAGACATGGATGAAGGTTCAAGAGCATCTGTTCATGATATGAGTGTTAGCTTTGGGGAGATGGAGATGTAAGATCCTGTTGATGTCAGCTTTCAGCCATTGAGTGACACTACTCCTTCCAGCCAAGAATCAGGTTCAGGCTCTGCTTCTGACCAAGGGACAACCAATGGATGGGCAGGAAAAAAGTGGATAGTGGACTTGCTATAGTCCAACTTGCTAGAGCTCTTCAAGACCTGCCACACATGTGGTACACCAATTGAAGATAAAAGGATGGTGACACGAGCCAGCCAACTTAAAATCTACTGGACATGCCTGCGTGGACATTCAGGGGAGTGGGCATCATGTCCTGACCAAAGAGACATGGGACGAAACAATCTCCTGACCTGTGGGGCGACACTGTTTACAGGAGCATCACACACTGACATAAAGGACTGGGCGGATCTTATGAACATTCAGATTCCTGCAAAAACACAGTACTACAAAATACAATCTGCATATCTAATTCCTGTCATAAACTGCCTACGAAGACCAACAGCAAAAAATCATGGAGCGACTCACTCAGCTGTCTGCCTAAGGAGAGAGGATTGACTTATGTTGCGATGCGAGGTGTGACAGTCCAGGTAAACAGGATCACTAATTGAACTTTGGTTGGACTATTAAACATGCTTATACATTTATATTTATGAAGGTAAATGTATTTATTTTCCAACAGGTTTCAGCAGTAAATATTCTACCTACTCTTTCCAAGATGATGCCCCGAAAGAAATTGTCCATTATGAGTTGGTCCAGGTAAATAGGAATGCATTGTTCTTGTGTATAATGACATTAGCATGGCTATGACAAAGCAATTGGTTGCTTGGGACTATGCACATATTATGACAAATAAGGTAAATGTTGTACTATAGGTTACAGAAGCATCCAGTTCTGCAGGGTTGTGGACTCGAGTCGCATGACTTGGACTTGACTTGGACTCGAGTCCCAAATTTGATGACTTGCGACTCGACTTGACATAATCAAAGATGACTTGCGACTCGACTTAGACTTAGACAACAATGACTCGCGACTTGACTCGGACTTGAGCCCTGTGACTTGGAAAGACTTGATCTACCTTCTAAAACCACAGATCAGAGTTGTAATAATCACTGTAGTATAGCACTGTATCATTGACGCATGATCACAGCGCTGATTAGCGCTGCTTTCGCACGTTTGGCACTGAGCCAGAGAGCGCGTGATAGAGTGCGTTCAGCAGCGCTTGTCAGTTGTCATTTATCACACGTTCAGACAGTTTTCAACCAAATAATGTTTTTTTCTTTTCTTTTTCAATCATTTAAATACACAAGTACTAGCGAATCATTTATAATTTGAGAAAAAGCAAACAAACTGATGTCTAAGTTAGCGGAAATAAATAGGCTACTAAACCTTTCAAATATAATTTTGAGACATGTTTTTTTTTCCCCACAACAAACGCACATTTTAGCCTATAGGTAACTATAAAGTCTTCTCCTTGTTCACCAGCCACTCACTTTCATGTCTTTCTTGTCTCCACTCACACCCATGTCAAAGAAATGGGTGGATTTATGTTTTGTAGGCTAAATGACAGGCACGTAGCCCCAAAAAGTGTCACGTGACGCTTGATACGTCGCCTTGGAAATAGGAATGTTCTACAATCTCGCGTTAACAAAATAATTTAACCAGGGACTCATTATTTTAAACTTAATGTGTAGCAAATCACGATTAATTTTCCCAATGAACAGTTACTTTTATTTTTAAATCTGCATTGCCACATTCTTTCTCACACACATACAAAATGTGTAGCAGTTATTTCTATTAAATGATTTTGCCTTTGTTACTGGGTTACCAATAATATATTTTTTTTCACTGCCTTTTCCTTTTTTTGTCACACGTAAGAAAAATCCCTAAATTGAACTGAGATAGATGGGTGCCCTTAGTGAAAATTTTATCGCAATAAATATGAAATTAAACAAGTCATGAACATATTTTAAAAGCCTTCCTGATATAAATTATATACATTCAATAGTAATTCTATAGTAATTAACACTGAGACACTAATTTGTGCAAAAAGCACTAATGACTTGTTTAAGACTTGAAGCTTAAACTCGAGGACTTGCAACTTGACTTGGACTTGCCTGTCTTGACTCTGGACTTGACTTGGGACTTGTCTGTCTTGACTTGGGACTTGACTTGGGACTTGAATGCAAAGACTCGAGACTTACTTGTGACTTGCAAAACAATGACTTGGTCCCACCTCTGCAGTTCTGTAGCAATGGAGGCAATGGGGTTTCAGAGAGGCCTGGACCATCTGATCTCCAAGGAAGTGGATGTTGGAGTCATGACAACAGACAGATCTCCATCCATTCGGAAAATAATGAAGGACAACTACACCAATATAAGGCATGAATTTGACCCGTGGCATATCAATAAGAGTAAGTATCACATCTACAATATGAACACATAATAACACAAACACATTTTAATGTTTGTAGTTTATGACATGGAAAATGCCCCCCTCACCCCCTCTCTTCATCATTTTGTTGTTGGTGATCCTAGGTGTGAAGAAGAAGCTTGTGAAGGTTTCAAATAAAGCCGAAAACAGAGTGCTGCAGCCATGGATCCGATCGATCAGAAATCACCTGTATTGGTCTTGTAGCTCAAGCCATGGTGATGAGGAGGTAACAATGACATTGTGTACTGGTTGACATGACATACTTTTAGAAATATAGTGTATTGTATATGTCAGAAAACATATTTTGTTAGGCCGAAGACATTATGTCATACTAAAACAATTAGGGTATTATAAAAAAAAACTGACCGGATAAATAAAAAAGTCTACTGTATTTTTTTTATCAGGACTGTATGCGGCGTTGGACATCACTGCAGTACCACATTTGTGGTGTTCATAGATGAGAGGATGATGGCGGCTTAGAGTACCATTGTCTTCACCCATCACTCACAGAGGAGGAGCAAACAGGGAAAAAATGGCTTACAAAGGATTCTACTGCTTTCCGTGCTTTGAGGGGCATCATTATGGATAAAAATCTGATCCGTGATCTAAGGCAAATGTCGCTTTTTAAACACGCATGTATGCCCTCACGCTAATTTAATTATTTTTTAAAAATCCATTATTTTATTCTTAAAAGGATAGGAAGTTCACTGCTGTGAAAATTAGTAGCACTATTCTCCAGTACTATTGCACTAACAACAAAGGCATAATAGCAAATGTAGTACACTTAAACTTTGTAACCCACCTATCAACATTCTAAATTGCTATTTCTTTTTGAGTAATGTATTTCAATTGGACACTTGCAGGATCACTTGAAGTCTATCACAATGTTACACTCAAGTATGCACCAAAGCGACGGCACTTCGGCTATGACTCAATGAGGGCCCGCACTGAACTAGCCATCATGGACCAAAATATGAATGTTGGCCGGGAACTGAAAAAAAGGCAAGAAGGTAACAAAAAAATATTTGCCTCTGATTATATAATTCTACTGTACTGTACCCAAATTTTTATTGATTAGCAGAGTTGTAAGTTTGATTTACAGGCTCAACCAGCAGTAACATTTATTCTAGTGGAACAGGTGATTATGGTAACCTACATTGTGGGAAATTATTTATTTATCAATACTTTTGTTTGTGTTTGTTAGGAGACCCTCAATTCAAGTACACCTACACCAAAGCAAGCCATCAGTGGGTGGCCAAACCCATCTACGAAAAATACCTTATGGAAGCTGTTTTGAGGATGAGGCAGGAACATACTCTTGAGCCTAGGCGCCGTCCTCGATCAGGCCAAAGGCGTTGTAACAGACACCTGTCAGTTACTTAGTTTTTAAACTGCCATTACACTCCTCACCACTATTAGGGGTATTAGTGAGACCTGGGTGCTTAGATAAAGAGACAGGTGAGCGGTAAAAGAAATTATCATGGCTGACCTCCTTGTTCAAACAAAGTCATATGCTGCGTTCCAGTCCACTTTTAGACACGCACTTGCGAACTTCCCTAAGCATTTCCCCTCGGGGGAATCCCTGCCGCCATTTTGAAGTGCGTTCCACTTCGTGAAGTGGACGAGGGAAGTTTATATGGACAGACCCTCGTTCCCTCGATTTTGACCGAGGGAGCGAGTCTACTTTATATGTACACTTCAGGCAGCTCCATATACCACAATGCAATATGATTGTGACGTCACTGCAGATCTCGTCTAATCACCATCACCACAAACAACTCTATGATAATTTAATTCGATTTTTTTTTTATATAAAACAACACAAACACACCTATATACATTTGGATACTGCATTAAACAAATTCTTAAAGGGAAAAAATTGTAAATAATAAATCAACTCCATAGCTGATTTCCGCCAGGAGTGGGCACTCGTGCAACGTAAGCAATGACGCACATCCGAGTGAACGAGACGGAGGGAAGTTAGCGAGTGAAGGGCATGTCAATTTTGGACTGGAATGCAGCCGTGGTTGGGAAACTTTCTGTTTCATGCTCAACTAAGGATTTTTTTGGTATATGCTGAATCAATATTTGTGCCAACTTTGTGGTTCTGCTTGGGATTGTTCCACATCTGAGTACTAATACGAGGTTCATGGTTGGAAATAGCTACATTTGACAGTTTGATTACCATTATGGATTTCCTCTGATGGGGGAGCTATATGTTGGACTAAGGTCACGTTTCGTTGGATTTCATCAAACCTCCACATCCTTTTTAACGGCAGTTAAGATTTGCATCTGACATTCACACTCTCACCTTAACTTTCTCCAACTGTGAATGTGATAAAGACTGAAATATATATTGCTGGGACTTCAAGTCATCTACAGAACCATAGATGTCTTTGTGTGCTGGGTGTTTTTGTAACACCGTTTGAATATTGTTGCTTTGTTATGAGTCTATTTTGGTGTTTATATAAAGTCATAAAAGGTGTTTTCATTACTGTTTTTATTTACTCATTGGATTAAACTTATGTTTATGCTGATGACCCTCTCTTAAATTCCCATCGAATGTGACAACACGATAATGACACTGAGGAGAAGACTTGAGGCTTTAAATACAAGATTTAATGCATTAATACAAAATCGATTTAGAAATGAAGATGAAGACAACAATTTGTCAACACAACACAACACAATTGACAGGTTGGTTTTCTACACCTTTCATGTAATGTATTTCAAATTTCGCACCAAAATCTAAATAAGCTAAATGGGTAAAATATTTTAAGTTCATTTGTATTTCGATCCCTGTCAACTTTAAAAGCAAATCCTTGGGTTTTACATAAAAATAATTTATTAAATGGTACCAAGTATATAGTAAGAATGGATTTACTTCATTAATTCATGGATTACACTTCCTTCATTATCGTTGATCATTTCTTATAACATGTCCAAACCTCCAGAGCAGTCACTTTACTAAGCTGAAAAATAAGAAAATTACACATGATTTAACACTTATAAGACGTACACGCTTTGGGCTTCACCAATATGACCCACCATGTCTTTGCATTTTGAAATAAATGCTTTCTTATCAGACTGAGAATGTTCCAAAGCAACATCCCCAATGAAGTCTCAGCCACGACTAGGAGAAGAGCATCATTAGGATTTCTTTCATTGAAAATAGTGGGGAGCATCTCTTCACAACACAACGTAAGTGCTTTCTGTTGTGTCTAACGAGACTGTTACGACCCTAAGGGTCATGTATTTGGTTGGGGTGTATTTCTTTCTTCTCTCTCTCAGGTGGTGGCCCCTCCCACTCCATCTCTGGGCTGCATGCGTGAGTGGCAACAGGTGTGCCTGATTAACACTCAGTACCTGGAGGATAAGAAGACTGTTCTTAGCACAGTTTGACAGTGTTGTTTTGAGATGTGTGCTGGTTCTGTTCATTTCTCTTCCTTCCAGTTGTGACCAAATTGCAGACCAACTTTATTCAACCTGTGGGTTGAACACCAACTTGCATCGTGTTGTGAGTTCAGAACAGTGTTTGGTGTTTGTTTGTGTGTTAACCTCCTCAGTGGAGAGAGGATTGTTTAGTAGTCCAGTTAATGTTGAATCTTGTTTTTGTTCTTAGTTATTTAGTTTGTGTTTATTGTTTGCCTTATCTTGCTTGTTTGCTGTCTCATTGTGAGAGAGTAATTTTGTATTGGTTTTTCTTTGTCCATATTATAATAAATACACATTTCAACTGCACATGACTCTGACTTCCGGTTCTCTTTTGCCCTGGTTATTTTAAATTATTGTTGCTTCCCCTTCCCCTGGATCTAACGTTTTGGGGGAACGTAACAATTTGGGGGCTCGTCCAGGATTTAAAGGAGACTGGAGATCAGATTTTTTTTGTGCTAGTTTGTATTGTGTGGTTGTCATTGTCCAGGGTTGTGAACACATGACTAACTTCCCTAGTTTAGACTAGAGGTGCCCAGCTGAACTGTCACAGTTCTTCCTTCGGACACCATTTGTTATTTTGCCTTTTTTATGTTCGGAGTAATCCTGGGTTGGGATTAATTCCCTGGCGGGGGTAGGCGTTTCGGGGTTTCGGCCACCGAAGTTGTTGCCTTTAAAGTCGCCTCGAGCCTGGCACGCTCCAGAAGATAGACTAGGTAAAGAATTGATAGGCAGGATCTGGGGAAGTTGTGGTGTTGCACAAAGCGCTGGATGGTGAGTATTGTAAGTGTGTGTGTTACGCTTGCATTTGGTTTAGCTTAGTGGCTAGTGTCTAAGTACTAGTGGGTGGCTAGTATGGTTGTCTTTAACCGGGAGGAGTTTTTAGCGAATCCTACATTAAATCAGCTTGACTTGTGTCGGAAAGTTGATTTATATTTTGTTGCTAATCACTTTAGTATTCCTGTCGGTAGTACTCTAGTGAAAAGAGAGCTGAAGGATGCTGTGGTGAGTGGATTAGTGCAGAGAGGAGTTTTTAGCTTGGTTGTAGGTGAGACCTCCCCAGATGGCCAGGTAGAGGTAACAGACCCGTCAGAGCAGGCTGATGTTGTCACGCCCAAAGTAAAGCAGGGTGAGGTTGAACGGCAACA
This sequence comes from Gila orcuttii, assembly GCA_026230005.1. Classification (NCBI taxonomy): domain Eukaryota; kingdom Metazoa; phylum Chordata; class Actinopteri; order Cypriniformes; family Leuciscidae; genus Gila; species Gila orcuttii. The sequence goes on along the minus strand of JAPDVR010000003.1, from coordinate 1,493,937 downwards.
TTTCACTTTACCTCGTTTTGTACCGCACTCTGTAGAATCCTCTTCCTCACCACAAGATGTCGATTGAAGCCCGATTGAAAGTTCGATTAGCTCGTTTACAGTTGGACAAGGAGGAGCGGGAGCGGGAGTTCCAGCTGCGTAGAGAGTTAGAGTTGAAACGCTTGGAGGCGGACACGGCTCTCAAGATGCGTGAGCTTGAGCTGCAAGCTAATGCTGCTGTGCACCCCTCAGTTCCCCCTGATACTCGGCCGTCATCCAACACCACTTTTGATGTAAGTAAAAACATAGCACTGGTGCCTGCATTCAGAGAATCAGAAGTAGAAGGTTATTTTAGCGCGTTTGAGCGAATCGCAGTAGCTCTTCGTTGGCCAAAGGAAGTTTGGGCCATTTTGCTTCAGTGCAAGTTGACTGGCAAGGCTCAGGAGGCTTGTGCTGCACTTTCAGTGGAAGACAGTATGTGCTTTGATAAAGTTAAAAGCGCAGTTTTGCGGGTCTATGAGCTAGTGCCTGAAGCGTATAGACAGCGGTTCAGGGGTTTCAGTAAAGCTGTTAGCCAGACATACGCAGACTTCGCTAGGGAAAAGGTAACTTTATTCGATCACTGGTGTGCAGCTTGCAAAGCTGAAGACTTTTCTTCCTTACGTGAGTTGGTATTGTTGGAAGAGTTCAAGAACTGTGTATCTGAGAGGATCGTTGTTTACTTGAACGAACAGAAAGTGGCTACCTTACAGCAAGCGGCGATGCTAGCTGATGAGTTTTCTTTAACACATAAGGGTGTCTTCAGTAAACCGATCTCTTCCTCTGTCTCTCCACCATATCTTAGTGCTAGCAAGAAGTCTAGTGACAGACAGGTACCCCGAGTTGGTTTAACTAACTCTATTTCAAGTGCTAAAACGGATAGACTATGTTTTTTCTGTCATAAACCTGGTCACCTCATAGCAGATTGTATAACTATGAAACAAAAGCAGCAGGGTTCAGTTACCAAGCAGCCGAAAGGAGTGGGATTAATAAAAACTGTCACTTCTGGAAGTGAGCATATCTCTTTGCAAGAGCCAGATGAATGTTTTAAACCGTTCATCCTTTCTGGTTCTGTATCACTCACAGGGCAGGTTGAAGATCGGCAGCAGGTCAACATACTACGTGACACTGGTGGTTCGCGGTCTTTCATCCTTTCTAGTGTCTTGCCTTTAGATGCTAAGTCAGCCTGTGAGGTCAGTATAGTTGTTCGAGGTATTGGTATGTGTTATGTCCCAGCCCCACTTCATCGTATCCACGTTCAATCTAAGCTTGTTTCTGGTTGGTTCCCTGTAGCTGTAAGATCATGTTTTCCTGTGGAGGGAGTACACTTCATCATGGGTAATGACATTGCGGGAGGTAAAGTGTACCCTGATCCTGAAGTTGTGGATGTACCCATTTCTGATAGTGAGTCAAATGAGCTGGTTTCAAAACGCTCAGAACTGTGCTCAGTCAGTGTGTTGACTAGAGCTCAAGCTCGGAAAAAAGATCAGGAGGTAACTTTGTCTGATTCTATGTTCCCTTCTGTTTTTTCTGAGGACAGGATGTTTGCTGGTGGAGAGTCGACAGAGGTGTATGAAATAGTGCCAGAGACTTTTGCCACTCCTGAAGTACCACTGCCGTTGACACGTGAAGGACTCATTGGTGCCCAGGAAAATGACCCCTCACTGACAAAGTGCTTTGCAGCAGTTGTTGCTGACCCGAGCGAGTGTGGGAAAGGTCAGTGTTTTCTTGTGGAAAATGGAGTACTGATGCGAAAGTGGTCTTCGCATACAGGTGCAGTAACTGATGAGACTGGTGAGGTTTTCAACACAGTGTATCAGATAGTAGTTCCGGTTGGTTGGCGTAAGCATGTTCTAGGATTAGCTCATGAACACCCGTGGTCTGGTCATTTAGGCATCACAAAAACCTATGACCGTGTCCTTAAACACTTCTTCTGGCCAGGAATGAAATCTCATGTAACTCGGTTCTGTAACATGTAATACATGTCAGATGGTAGGCAAACCCAATCAAGTTGTGCATCCAGCTCCACTGCGACCAATCCCTGCAGTAGGTGAGCCATTTGAACATGTTCTTGTGGACTGTGTGGGTCCGTTACCAAGAACAAAAGCTGGTAACCATTTGTTAATGACTGTTATGTGCATGTCCACTCGTTTTCCTGAGGCAATCCCTCTGAGGAAAATAACGGCACCAGCCATCACAAAAGCATTGATTAAGTTTTTTACTACATTTGGTTTGCCCAAGATTGTTCAGACTGATCAGGGAACCGACTTTATGTCCAGAGCATTCAAACAGTCCCTGCAGTCCTTAGGAGTGTCACATTCTGTATCCAGTGCTTACCATCCAGAGTCACAGGGAGCATTAGAGCGCTGGCACCAAACCCTGAAGTCGATGCTAAAAAAGTACTGTTATGACACAGGGAAAGATTGGAACGAAGGTGTGCCGTTTGTTTTGTTTGCCATACGGGATGCCAAACAAGAATCCCTGAAATTCAGTCCTTCTGAGCTGGTGTTTGGCCACAATGTCCGTGGGCCGTTAAAAGTGCTGAAGGAGCAGTTAGTGGCTGGCTCCTCTAAGTCTAATGTGTTAGATTTTGTTTCACAGTGTAGGGAACGTTTGCATCGCGCCACTTCCTTGGCTAAGGAAGCCCTCTCCTCTTCTCAGGCCCGCATGAAACAGCAGTATGACAGAAATGCCATTGTCACCAGGCTGAAACTTGCGGTCAAAGTGTTGGTATTACTGCCTGTGCTCGGTTCTTCTCTTTCTGCTCGCTTCTCAGGTCCATATGTAGTGGAGGGCAAAGTCTCAGAAACCGACTATGTCATCCACACCCCTGAGCGCAGGAGGAAAAAGCGTTTGTCACATTAACATGTTGAAGGCTTATCATTCCAGGGAGAATGATCAAGGGGAGCAGAAACGCAGCGTGGAAGCGGTTTTTCCCGACACCAGTTCTGCGTCCATGGTTTATGGTGCGTTCATGGGTGCTGAAGGGGATGATGGTTTGACCGTGGTATCCGAGGGGCAACAGTGTGGTAGGCTATCTAATACAGAGTTCTTGGCTGAAGTGGGGGCACAGCTTTCCTACCTTACTGACACTCAGCGGGGAGACGTACTTACCTTGTTCAACTCATTTCCCATGCTTTTTAGTGATGTACCATCTCGTACAACTGTGATACTGCATGATATTGATGTTGGCTCTGCTATTCCAATCAAGCAGCATGCTTATAGGTGTCCTGTTGGAAAAAGAGTTGATGAAGGAGGCTACTTGTCTGTTAGAAAATGGTTTAGCCAAGCCTAGCAGTAGCTCATGGAGTTCACCCTGTTTGCTGACACCAAAGTCAGATGGTACCCACAGGTTCTGTACAGATTTCAGAAAGGTCAATGCAGTCACGGTTCCAGACTCGTTTCCATTACCCCGTATGGAAGACTGCATAGATAGCATTGGTTCTGCTGTTTTTATCACCAAACTGGATCTTCTTAAAGGATACTGGCAGGTCCCGTTGACTGATAGAGCTTCTGACATATCAGCATTTGTGACTCCAGATCACTTTCTTCAATATACAGTGATGGCTTTTGGCATGAGAAATGCCCCAGCCACATTCCAACGACTCATGAACATAGTGTTGGGAGATGTACCCCAGTGTAATGTGTATTTGGATGACGTAGTGGTTTATTCAAATGAATGGGAAAGTCATTTGGCTAGCCTGGAAATCGTGTTTCAACGGCTTGCTAACGCAGCATTAACCCTTAACCTAGCCAAATGTGATTTTGCTAGGGCTACTGTCACCTATTTAGGGAAACAGGTAGGACAGGGGCAGGTCAGACCAGTGGAGGCTAAAGTGGCTGCAATATTGACTTATCCAATTCCTACAACCAGACGAGAGCTCCGGCGTTTCTTAGGCATGACAGGATACTACAGATGTTTTTGTAAGAATTTCTCAGTGGTAGTGGCTCCTCTTACTAAGCTCTGTAGTCCAGCTGTACCATTTGTGTGGACACCTGAATGTGATTATGCCTTTGCCGCTGCTAAGTCCCTGTTGTGCAGTGCTCCTGTACTGGCTGCGCCTAACTTTGCTTTTCCCTTCCAGTTAGAAGTGGACGCTAGTGGTACTGGAGCTGGAGCTGTTTTGTTACAGGTTGGAGAAGATGGTGTGCATCACCCCGTTTCATACTTCTCCACAAAGTTCAAGCGCCACCAACTGAATTACTCCACCATTGAGAAGGAGACGCTGGCCATGTTACTTGCATTACAGCACTTTGAGGTATATGTGTGTTCCAGCCCATCTCCTGTGACTGTGTACACTGATCACAATCCTGTAGTTTTCCTGAATCAGATGTATAATCACAATCAGCGTCTGATGCGTTGGGCCCTGATGGTCCAGGGATTCCAGCTCAACATCAAACGCAAGAAGGGGTCGGAAAATGTTGTTGCCGATGCTCTGTCTCGTGGGTAAGAGGTGTCTTAACTTGTTATCAGTAGAACACAAGTGATGTATTATGGTTAAAGATAACTGTATTAGGACTATTATTATATAATATGGTGAATGATGGTGATTTCTGTTAACAAAACCTATGGTTTTGATCTTAAGTGAGGGGGTGTTACGACCCTAAGGGTCATGTATTTGGTTGGGGTGTATTTCTTCTCTCTCTCAGGTGGTGGCCCCTCCCACTCCATGTCTGGGCTGCATGCGTGAGTGGCAACAGGTGTGCCTGATTAACACTCAGTACCTGGAGGATAAGAAGACTGTTCTTAGCACAGTTTGAGAGTGTTGTTTTGAGATGTGTGCTGGTTCTGTTCATTTCTCTTCCTTCCAGTTGTGACCAAATTGCAGACCAACTTTATTCAACCTGTGGGTTGAACACCAACTTGCATCGTGTTGTGAGTTCAGAACAGTGTTTGGTGTTTGTTTGTGTGTTAACCTCCTCAGTGGAGAGAGGATTGTTTAGTAGTCCAGTTAATGTTGAATCTTGTTTTTGTTCTTAGTTATTTAGTTTGTGTTTATTGTTTGCCTTATCTTGCTTGTTTGCTGTCTCATTGTGAGAGAGTAATTTTGTATTGGTTTTTCTTTGTCCATATTATAATAAATACACATTTCAACTGCACATGACTCTGACTTCCGGTTCTCTTTTGCCCTGGTTATTTTAAATTATTGTTGCTTCCCCTTCCCCTGGATCTAACGTTTTGGGGGAACGTAACAGAGACATTATTAAATGTGGTTATTATGTGACCATTATTTGTGATACTCATAGGCCTATTTGATATTCATACATTTTTTCTTTTAACAGGTACAACAGTTAAAAAACTAGTTGTGCCATTTTCAGTGGATGAGAGAGCATTTCATCAGAAAATTAGGGAAGCTTTTCCAATAATAGGAGCGGGTGGGATTGAAATCTGCAGAGTTGACAGGAGGAGAAGGGTAACACCTGTTGAGTTGAGCTCAGTGTCTCCTGCAGATATAAAAGTAGTTTGGCAGCTCAGCGGTATATTAGGCTTAAGGTAAGAACAACAAATTATTCTACCAAATATATATCCCAAATGAATTATTATGCTATAAAAACAAACATGATTTTTTTTTTTTTGCTGATTCTGCATTGCTTTTACTGGGATGCCATTACTATTGTTATATTAATATTCAATTAAAAAGAAAACTCTTTGTTTGAAAGACTATGCTGCCTTTTTTCTAGACAGAACACATCCAGTTTGGCTGGCACACAACATGACCGCAGTAATGAGGGGAACTGTCAGTACTACTGGAAGCTTTTCTCACTTTATGATTCTTCAAATATACATGTTTATCTATTACAATATATCCAATATGAAATGCTTAAAGGGGTCATATAATGGTACATGCACTTTTACAAGTTGATTGTACTGAAATGTGTGTTGGAAGTGCCTGTACACAACCATCATATAATGATAAAAATCCATCCAGTGTTTTTGTTTTAATCTCCATATGTTTTCCCCTGCCTCAAATTGAGCTGTTCGATCTTGTGACGTCACTAGATTGTACGCCCCTCCCACGATTGTTAATTGACAGCAGCGTTTCAATACAGACCCGCCCTGAGCGAGCTGTCATCATAGTCCGCCATTGTTGATACACTGGAGCAGAATGGCGTCTAAACGATTGTGGTGTTCTGTTCTTGGCTGTAATAATAAACACAGCAGTCATTTTAATGTTCCTAAATTCGAACCACTGAAGACGCAGTGGCTGAGTTTTATTTTCGAAGGGAATATTCCCAACTATCTACGTAAATGCGTTCATGTTTGCGCAAATCATTTCTTACCAGATTGCTTTATAAACGAAGGTCAGTATGAACTAACGTATACATCAGTAAACACATAGCGTTCGTATCTCACTACTCTACCCTGCCAGTACAAACAAAGATAGATCGAAGTGAAATTATGTTAACCAACCATTCAGAAACATCCTGTTCGAGTCTTACTTGTCGAACTTCTTCGGGACATCATCTTGTTCCGGGTCCGACTCCGGTCCAAATTGGTATGATTGCACAGATGTGTCCTCAGAGACTCCCGCTGACATTCTTGTTGCAAAATATACCCTCAACTGTTGTCAAGGCAACACTCCACATGCGTTGAGTCAAAACGCCCCACAGAACAGAGGGCCGGAGTGAGCAAAGCTCATTATCATTTAAAGGCATATGCACTGAAACGGAGTGCTGAAAACAGAGCTGTTTTTGACCAGGTAAAATTAGTGTTTTCTTACAATACTAATGATAATTTTTAATAAAAGTATATTACAAAGTTTTCATTTAGACTAATGATTCATATTAACTTGAACAAAAATGGCATTATATGACCCCTTTAAGCCCCTTTCCTTATCATGCCACATACAAAGACTGTTTCTGCTCTTGGCTATTATCAGTGAATTACAACATTCTCTGTTTTCACCCAAAAGCTACGATTACAATAATCTAATCAGCCTGATTGGAACCACTTGCTCAGATCCTACCATGGAAGGTGAAGGCTGAGAATAGTAAAACAATCCAGTCGTAAGCAGCTGTTATTTGGTTAAACTGAGCCATACTTAAGAGAGCGAGAGGTAGAACAGGTGATGAAGGCTACACTACCTACCAGCCACTCTTTAACACTAGGGGCCCTATCTTGCACCCAGCGCAATTGACTTTGTACACCGACCTATGTATCATTCATATTTTGCACCCGCGCAAAGCGGACTTTTCCCTCCACAGACGCACGCCGGCAAACTAGGGAATGAACTTGCGCTCCCTGGACGGTTCAGCGCAAAAAAGGAGGCGTGTTCCAGCGCAAACAATCCCTGGTGCTATTTTGCAATTCCAGAAAACAATTGCGCCACTGACCAGAAAAAAACTAGTCTAAAGTCAGTGGCGCGTTGCGCGTACATTCAGATGCTATTTTAAGCGCGCATGCTTGGCCTTAATACAGAGTGTGAACAACGCGCATACACTGTAGATGATTCTCTCATCTACACAGATGCATTTTCCTTTTTGCAAATGATACATTATTATATGGAAAAATATTAAAACACGAGGGAAATCATTGTTGTGTCCATGACGATGGGAAAAATAGGCATAAAGCTTACACATTTACCCAAACTATTATATTCATGTTTAACCGAAGCAATTTTGGGTGGGTTTGTCCCATCCCCAATGTCACTTCTCTTACTTTTATGGCCCTGATGAGAACATTGATCTCCTCGGCTGAGAACCGATTCTGAAGCGCGCCTGGTAAATGCGCCGTTATAATAGTATTGCGCCATGGAACAAGCGCACCTCGTTCATCATGCTCTTAAAGGGAATGTGATATAAAGCTCTTATTGGTTTGTTTCCTGTTACGCCCAAACCACACCTATGAATAATGAAGCTACTTCAGACCAACCCCTTTTAGATTTGCGTGGGGCACAAGAGTCATTTATCCCGCCGGTTAAATAGCAACAGCGCTGAGATCCGCCCACAAAGTTACTTGCGCTTTGCGCTTGACACTTGCGTTTCAGATCGTTAAAATAGGGCCCTAGTGCTCTAACCACTTGTTCACTGACTTTTTCAAAGAAATTCTCATAAAACATTCATTCTTTTGTCATTGCGAATGATTAGAGGGCTGCCAATGTACATCTGGGGCCAATGGCTGTCAAGTATTATCTATGTAAAACAATGTCTTTTAAAACAATCTTAAATAATTTTCAAATTATTTGACACTTTTAAAAGCATCAAACAGCATTTTATGAAGTCTTCAGGGTTTTGTTCGTAATATGACTGATGTACAGGGTACACAGATTAAAGTGCATCATGCTCCACTGGGGTCTGGAATACCGAAGGTTTAGTTTTTCCCTACCATATGTTGGACACTGAAGAGGGTAACAGAGCTGGGTTGGTTAGACCTACTGAAGTTAAACAAAAATGACAGCAAAACTCAACACCCAAATGAAAACAAATTAAACAAAATAAATTGATAACCAGTCCTGATGATGCTGGTCTGGTGGGGCTGGGGAGGTTTTGGAAGTTTGCTAGGAGAGTTTATTCAAAACCTCCGGATGATGTTAGCGGTCCAATGGAGCGGTCTGTCGACACAGGTGCACCTGTGTCCGGGGCCGCTGCCTTTTGGGGGGGATCCTCGTCTCCCCCCTAAGGCCTGTGAGTTTTCATCCGTTCCGACGGGCAGAGCTTACAAAGCCTGTGGGTAAGCCGCTTCCTCTGGCGTGCCATGGCGTTGCTTCAGGTCTGTCAGGCCAGGGCACCCATGGACATGCACGAGGGTAGCCCAGACCGTGTGCTCATAGGTGAGCACCGCACTGCATCCGACCTCGCCCTCTTGTCTGTTCCGCCACTGGCTCCCCCCCCCCAAAAAAGCAGAGCAAGCGGTACCCACACTTCAAAGAAAGGGCAAATTCATCTGTTCCTGGGTCCCAAGAGGGCCAGTCTGGCGGGTGTGACCCTGTATAGCCTTACACCCCTCAGCCCCCTCTTGGTCGCCAGCAGGCAGCTTGGTGCGTTCGAGGACCCAGTCATCCGCCTTCTCACGCGCCCCCTGCCGCTAGTGGAGACAGGTAAGTGTTGCACAGCACACTAACACCACTGCACAGCACACTAACAGCACACTCTCCACTTTGCTGCCCCACCTCAGGCTCGGTTATCCCGCTCAAGTCAGTGATAATCATCACATTAGGTGTTGAGCAGACGTGCTCCTGAAAATCCAGTGATATTCATCACACCTAGTGTTGAGCAGTGCTCCTGACTTGTGCGTGCTTATCTTATCCTACTGGCGAAGGATTTGATATAGCCGCTCCTCCAGCCGGTTTGAAGGCCAGTTGTAAACTCTGTTCTTCATGCTACTAGGTGGTGGGTCGTGACCATCTTGGCCCAAGATTGGTCTGCAGCTCCGACTTGAAAGATATGTGCTTCAGATCTCTACCTTGCGCGCCGCAGGCCATCCTCTGTGTTGCATGTGAGGGTTGAAGTATCAGTACAGAGTCCTTCCCTTTGAGTGCTCCAGAGCCCGTTGGGTCTTCAGGTTAACTGGGAGAGAAATCTCGCCCACGGGTTGAGTATCTCTTTTTCAGTTTTGGAGATGCAATGTCCAACACGTCTCTCCAATGAGAGTGTGTTCAGCTGGTGTTTGAAGTGAGAAAGGGTCCCACTGAAAGAACTTTCAGAGGCTCCTGGGGCATATGGTAGATGCAGCCATTTGGCTTCCTCCATATGATGACCGCTTCAGCGCTAGCTTCATGATCGGGTCCCGAGGTGACCGTGGCAGAGCAGCTCACCCTGTGTGACTATCGTTCATCCCGGTCTGCTGCCAAACCCTCTTCAACTGAGGGGCCATGTATAAAGGGCGTGTTTTAACGGGGGCCTGGGCAACCCTCGACTACACGGGCATTCATGCTTCGAGTTGTTAGACATTGCGACCGTTGCGCAAGCTTCCCTTGCATGTCACAACTCACCTGTCACCTCCTCCTTGGAGTCAGAAGCTTCTGAGGACGCTTTGTTCCACTCTTCCCGCTTTACTCAATCAAGCCGCCAACGAGACTCACGACAGTTATAGCCAGGGCAAGTGGAGACTCCATCCCCTGGGGTCCAGCTGGGTCATGACCATTCTGGGGCCGCTCAGTTGCCTCTCCGGTTTCGTCTCCCTGTCAGTTGTGTTTCTGTCCGAGCGGATAACCCTTGGACAGACACTGGCTCTCAGCTGCCCTAGGGGCCCAAATAATACTCATGGTTGTCTGGCGCCTGCTCAAGTCAGTGAATTCTTCACGCTCATGTTGAGCAGAAATGCTCCTGAATTTCAGTGAAGTTCATCGCACTCATGTGTTGAGCAGCAGTGCTCCTGAAGCTCGGTGATCCTTTCACACTCAGTGCTGAGCAGAAATGCTCTTGTAGTTCAGTGAAGTTCTTCGCTCAGTGAAGTTCTTCGCATTCGAGAGATGAGCAGAAATGTCACTTGCACTTACAGTGCCAAGTCAGGAGGGAACAGATCTTCATAGTTTCCCCTTATTGGCCCAACTCGACCTAGTTCCCATCGACAGCCTTCCTGACTTCCCCTGAACACATTTTCAGGGACGGGCACGGTGGCACCCGCGTTCTACCCTAGAGACTGAAAAACGGTCCTACACTGAACGCGGAGGTTCAGATGGCTATCACAGGTACATGTGGTAGTTATCATCACTCCTGCGAGCACCCCCTAGAAATGGGTAGCGTGCTTACGCCTTTAGAAGTGGAACCTATTTTTTGAGTGCGTCTTCTCTCCAGAGGAGATCCTGAAAGCTTTCGGTCATTTCAGTGCTCCCTTTCCTGCAAGATGGGTTGGAGTAGGCTGTTTTCCTTCAGCCCTGGCTTTCTTTGTCCGTTCGCTTATAGCGGTAAGACGTGTACAGAACGCAAGCCATAGACCTCAGACCAGCTCTTATCTGTAAGGAATTCAGCAGAGAGGGAAGGCTGTTTCCAAGCAAAGTTGGTCACTTAGTGCCTACTTTAATTTCGGTAAAAAATTCCGTGATGCAACATGTCCACTTAGGTGTTGAGCTCCTCTATGATGAGTGTAAAGTGCTCCGCCTGGGCGCTAACGATATGCTTTGCTAAACAGATTCTAGAGTTGGGGGCTGGATGACACCTAGTTGAACCGCTGCTTTCCGTGGGCTCCCTTCTCATAAGCCAGTTGCACCGTGAGCCCGGTTCAAGTGTCGGCTTGCTGCGCCATTCCCCTCCTATGGCCTGGATACGTGCGCCTTTCTACTCCAGCTGAGTTCCCTTAAATTTGAACCCTGTTGAGTTCCTCCACACCCCTCAGACGCCGGACGTGCGGAACGTCTGGTGTTAGGCCTACTACTCGTAAGCAGTGTGGAACCTGTGTTAGGCTGGGTCCATATGTTGCTGTCCCTACGGCGACCCCATATGTGTATTCTTCCACGATACGGCTCCCTACGGTCGGGCCCGTGTCTTCTCTCGGCAGACTCTGCCGTCACTGTCCGGTGAGTCTCCCCCGTCTTTGGCTGGAGCCACCCCAGTGACATTCCATATGTCGTACTGCCCGGTCATCCGCCCAGTTCATATGTGTATTCTCCACGTTACCTCCCTTCGGGTAGGATGTGGCTTCCGCAGCGCCCCTTCCTTCCAATGTACGGGAACGCTTCCCAGTGGTCCTGTAGGAACAGCAGTGACTTCCCTGGCCTAAGCCCTGTCCTTCCCCGCCTTAAAATTGCAGGGGCATCAGGAGGCTTTTGTCTAGGCACTGGAAGGTGGCAGCGTTAGTGGCGTTTTCAAAGGTTATCCCCATTCAGTCGACGTCGACTACGTCCGACGTTATCGACTGAAAGGGAATGTCCTGGTTGCGTATGCAACCCACCGTTCCCTGAATTGGGGAACGGAGGACGTAGTCCCCTTGCCACTACCGCTGGACCACCGCTGACTCCGGGTTACGCTCGGCTATTCAGCTAAAAAGCAACTAGTGCGTGCATCCACTTCCGTATTTATACCCGTGCTGCGGGGGCGGAGTGTGTGATGCGAATCACAAGATAGAGAAATGGGGAACAGAGAAATCTGGAATAACCTCCTCTCATGTAGCCTTATTCTTATATGCCTGTGTTTCTCTCTGTCTGACACATGACACATAATAAATATAAATCTCTTGGCAAAAGTAACTGGTGTAGCTTCCATGATTCAACAATAATAGGGGGAAGCAGGATTTTTCAAACCTACAGTTACTCATGTGTTTTATTTAGGTGCTGATAAAGTACTTGGTTTGAGAACCACCATTAAAAAAAAGAAGAAATGCAAACAAGGTGGAGACATTGGTTTCTGAGGCGTGCTCCACGGTAAATTTACTCACACACCCCAAAGTGGAGGCGTTATAGCATTGTCAACGGCACTGAGTGGAGTTTTGCCGCTGTAGTGGACACGTACCGTGAATAGAGCGTCTGGCGCGGGTGATTTCCATGTTAAGTCAATGTAAAGACGCTTTTACACGCGTCTGGAGGTCCTGTGGCATTTAGCGCGGCGCGGTCGACACAATTAGCGTCATTTGCGCGAACTGGCCGAATTTGAGCGTCTGGCGCAAGTTATTTTATTTGGTGCTTTTTTGTGCATTCGCGCGTTTGAAGCTGAGTTGAAAAATTGGAACTTTGGTGTCAGTTCGCGCCGTGTTAACCAATCAGGAGCCTTCTTGCTGCTGTCACGTGGTGAAGTGATGTAATACGCTTTTCAGTCTATAATGTTATTTTATATGTTTGGCCTCAATAAATTATTTTCTGTTTGGCCTCAAATTATTTTGAAATATGACTAAATGCCTGGTGTGGTTCTAATGCACAACAAAGCAAATATTTTATCACATAAAAACTTGACTTCAATTTATGAGACATATTCATTTTGTATTCAATGCTATTTACTTCTTATCTAATCTAGATTATATATAACATTATTATTCTAACGTAAAGACAACCAACATACTTTAGTGCAAGAACATAGTTCGTGTCTGGACGGTGTTGTGTGAGAAAAAAAATCACAGGACAGTTTAATCACTTTTTGAGGCTGGCTCCATTTATCATCAAAAGAAAAATAAATGACAGATTAGGTGGGTGATGGGACAACAGGTCATCAAACTGGGCTCGGGACAGGCGGAAGTACCGCTGAAAGCGTCCGTCATCCAGGCGCAGCTCCTGGAGCAACTGGTGAAACTCGCCAAACTGGGAACGCCTCCGGAGGGTCTGGTGGACCCCAGTACGGCGACGATGATCCCTACACCGCTGTTCTGCTCTCCAGAGCAAATACAGAGCGGTGACTCTCTCGATAAATGCCTGATCAATATCAGCCATCTTGCAAACAGAGAACTGTCTAGCACTGGCCCCTCCCATACGAAGCGGATTTTGCCTCAGACGCGCGTCAATTTCGCTTCGAACTTTTGATTTTTACGCGCAACCTATTCGCTCTGGACGCGTGAATGGATTCAAAATGTTCAAGCGTCCAACTAGACACAATAGACGCGAATTTGACGCTCTATTCGCGTTTAATGTGAACGCAGCATGAGTCTCCTGCACAACGCTAAGTAACCCAAATATGGGCATTTCCTTTATATTAGTAACCAATCGTGAATGTCCAAAGGGGGATTTAAAGCTAATGACGAAATCTCATTGGCTACTGCTGCTTTCTGCTAACGTGATTCGCTCAGACGCATCACGTGGTGTACTCTGACACTTCCGTGTTTAGCTTACCACGGGACCTCCGATAACGTCACTAACACCGCAACTTTTAAGGAAAAAAAGCAGCAATTGCAAGATGTGGAAAGGGAAATGAGGGGGCCTCAGCTATGCTCTTTAATGAGGGTGCCTCAGCTATGCTTAATGTGATGGCAAACTTATGGCTGGAGAGCACACTTATTACAGTGAACACCATCAAGCAAGCAGACCTGCTCAGGGTGTCCAAAGCAAACGCCATTCAGTCTGCAAGTGCAAAATGCAAACGAAAACTTGTGAGCACATATAAGAAAGTGAAAAGGCACCAGCAAGAGATGTCAGAGGGACTTACATATGGTACTGGAATGGGTAATTAGACTTTAGAAAGCTTTGACAGCTACTGTTGGTCTTGTTCTGTGTCCATACAACTGTCTAGCATGGGTTTTGTCGGCAACTTTGTGCATGAAAAATGAAAAAAGAATTTTTCACCTGGCTTTGTCATATTTTCAGATCGATCTACCGAAAATATACGCAAAATTCTGCATATTTAATGAGATAATGCCTAATTTGCATAATTAAACATACAAATTTCAAAAACTTGTAATACATTTTTTTATATACTTGTGTAAGTAATCAACTGAGGAAGTTTCATGGTGATATCTATTATTTTTAAATTTTACCCTATTCACCTGTAGTGTCTCGCCTTACCTAATACCAGCTGATAGGGCTCTTATGTTTACAGCATTAGGGGAGTTTTTGTTTCTTGAGAAAAATTAACGCCTATCTTGTGTACCTAATATTTATCCAAATGAGTCAATATTGAATCAAATCACAACAATTGAATTGAATTGAAATCGTCAAATTTGTCAAGCAATAATAACAAAACGCAGCTTATCAGAAATTGTACCATGTAGGCCCAAACATTGTTACATGTTGTCAGTAAACCGAATAAAAATCTGTTTAGTTACTAAAATGTTTTGACAATCACAATTTACTTATTGTGATGCAAGATTTTTTTTTTACATCCCCCCAATCCAACCCATTCAGTTTTGTAAACATTCAGTTTACAAACTGAGATAAAAGAAATACATTACTTTGTGCTTTATCAAATGGAGAAAAAAACAACAACCATTCCTCCTCTACAAGAATCATGAATCATTTGTAAATATGTCTAAGAGAGAGGATGCTGGCTTCAATATTTTAAGAGTTAAGATGTGTTTAACTGATATTTTAAACCAGCGGTAAAATAAAGCATAGACAATAGGATTCTGGCCTGAGTTAGCATATATAGCCCATAATAGAAATGTCATTGTAGCAGAAGAGATTATTGTAGTACTTGTTAAAGACAAGCACAGCAAATAAGCTGTCACAATAATTCCTAATGTCAGAGCAGCTTTACTCTCAGATTTAAGGTAATAAGAAAGAAAAGAATTGGTCAATTCGCACTCTCCATAGCATGTGTCAGTTCTTTGTGAACGTTCAGAGAATATCTGCCACTAACCACATTGGAAATATTGTAGGCTGAGGAGAAAAACCAGCAGAGACAGATGCTTATTAAGGTTTTAGTTGTGGTTATTTTCTGTGGGTACAGTAAAGGGTGACACACAGCTGTTTAGTTTTAATTGCTGTTGATCGTTATGTGGCTATTTAGAACTAAATTACAAATAGATTAAATTTAGGCAAATGCTATTTGCCCAAATTCGCATAAAAATAGGTGGATGGAAATATGGCTAATGATAAGCATCACAATGTCTCTGTAAATGTGTGCAAGGCCCACTGTAATCTATATATTGTGGTCATGTCCATTGATTCACCTACAGAAGCCATGACTTCATGTGTGTCAATGACTGTGGTACATTCTTGGAATTTTAAAATGGTAAACATCTTTAATAGTGAATTACTTTAAATTCTGTAATACAGTAATGCACTAAGTAAACTTGTTTCACCGGTCAATACCTCAATGTTCCTACTTTATACTGAAACCTATAATCATTGTTATAGCATCACATAAAAGCAGAATTTTCTGAATTCATGCATCTCATTTTTGTTGTCAAACAAACTCACAGACCTCTGAGCACAATGCAGCATCAGTGTATTGCGTGTGTTTGTTTGTCTCTGTTTGCTTCACACCCTTAATGAACAGATCACTAGAGGATTGTCACTGCAGC
The DNA here is from genome assembly GCA_026230005.1 of Gila orcuttii. Lineage (NCBI taxonomy): Eukaryota > Metazoa > Chordata > Actinopteri > Cypriniformes > Leuciscidae > Gila > Gila orcuttii. The sequence goes on along the minus strand of JAPDVR010000003.1, from coordinate 1,478,099 downwards.
AGAACTTTGAATACAGAACAAGGGTTAACAGGGCCCAAAGGATTATTTACCTATGTGAAATACCAAACAGACACAAAAGTGGATTTCCTTAGTTGATTAGTTTCTGTCTTAAGTTAGTAAATTAATTGGTCAAACTAACAAAGATGCAAAGTCACTGTCTAAATGAGGTCAATGGCCAGGTGCACACCGTCTAAGCCAACTTATACCAACTAAGCTAATGAAAGAGATGCTTCCAGAGTTCACAGATCCTCTTCTTAATATCATTAATTAATCTTTGTCACTAGGATACGTCTACACTTGGCATCTATACATGGCATCTACGCTAATGTTGGTCTTTCTATTTATTCCGAGGTTTACTGAACTCAGCCGGATCCGGGCCGTATCCAGATCAGACGGTGAACCTGCGCCTGGACCCATCCACAACGCATCCCTGAAGTGCCAGCCTCATCAAGCCTGTGAAGGCCTCATGGACACCTCAACAAACTCGTCTCTCTATACCGGCGTGATGACTCCGACCCCTAACCAGATGAACTGGATAAATATTGTGAAAGTTCTGATACAATCTGACTTCTGACCTATAATGCTACCTGAACCATAATCATACACTGTTCGTTCATTGGCTAAAGGAGGACTGGCCCCCTGACTGAGCCTGGGTTCTCCGGAGGTTTTTTTCTCCATTCTGTCACTGATGGAGTTTTGGTTCCTTGCCACTGTTGCCTTTTCGCCTTTCTTCGCCTTTGTCGCCATTGGCTTGCTTAACAATGAGAATTAAAATGTATGGATGAATTATACCTTATGAATACAGTAAGCTGAGCCTTGAATAAAACAGACTATTGTCACCGTTTCCCAAGCCCAAGGGTCAATAACCACACTCCGGAGGAGCCGACACCAAAGACACCAATCAGGCGAGACAACAGATAATATAAAATCGCTTCTTTTTATTTATCAATTAATAGCACTTAAAACAGCATCGGAATGACTCCGGGTTCTTTACTTCACTCCAGGATGTCCCGCATGGGCCTCTGACGAGGGGAACTCTGGCCAGCGGGAGGTCGAGAGGGTCTGCGACGGCTGACAGCGAAAGGTAAGAAGCAGAGAATGGGTTTTTGGCTCGTAACGTTGGCACAGCCGTGCACTCCCTTTCCTTGCAAGATGGCGGAGGCGAAACACTGCCTCGGAGGACCAGATCTCTCCTGTCCACCGGAGGACAACAGGTGGGTAACAGTAGCAAGCTTTCTCAGCTCCTCAAACAGTAACAGATCGAACGCAGCGGTCAGCAATCTCTCCTTCAGAGCAATGGTTCACAGGATCTCTCAGCTCGTAGAGCGGCAGCAGATCTAACGCAGCAGTCAGCAGACTCTCCTTCGGAGTAATGGTTCACAGGATCTCTCAGCTCGTAGAGCAGCAGCAGATCAGACACAGCAGTCAGCAGACTCTCTTTCAGAGCAATGGTTCACAGGATCTCTCAGCTCGTAGAGCGGCAGCAGATCAGACACAGCAGTCAGCAGACTCTTCTTCAGAGTAATGGTTCACAGGATCTCTCAGCTCACAGAGCGGCAGCAGATCAGACACAGCAGTCAGCAGACTCTCCTTCAGAGTAGTGGTTCACAGGATCTCTCAGCTCGTAGAGCGGCAGCAGATCAGACACAGCAGTCAGCAGACTCTCCTTCAGAGTAATGGTTAACAGGATCTCTCAGCTCAGAGAGCGGGAGCTGATCTAACGCAGCAGTCAGCAGACTCTCCTTCGGAGTAATGGTTCACAGGATCTCTCAGCTCGTAGAGCGGCAGCAGATCAGACACAGCAGTCAGCAGACTCTCCTTCGGAGTAGTGGTTCACAGGATCTCTCAGCTCGTACGACGGATCAGATTAGATTTTTGATACTCCACTGGTTCGGCTTCCCCAAACAGAGATCATAGAATGATGGTAATGATTTGGTCTCCCACACTCGTGCATTCATCAATACTATAACTCTTTACACGTGCTCACTTCACACTTTCAGACACTGCAATGCCACATCACCTCTCGTGAACAACAGGCCTTTACTCCATCTTTGCAGGGTCAGACAATCCACCTATGGCTTTCTACACGGGGGTATCAGGTTTCAAGAGCAATCCTATAAAGACCAGTTCCTTCCTTGGTCTCTAAGACTCACAACGAGAGAGACAACACACGCTGCCAGCCAGCGCACATCAGTATTCAGAATGTTCTTGGTAAATCTTCATAACATCCCCCTTTCGTATGTTGATGCAAAAAAGTGTACTTAACTTCTCTCCTTGGTAACACCATGGATCTTCAGCGCTGCCCTTAATCACTCTGTTCTCTCAGTTCCATATGTCGGGCACTCACCCGTCTTCAATGTGTAAACATCCCCACACTTGTATGCACTGCGGTTGCTGCTTGCTGCTGTCTGCTGACAAGAACGCCAAAGAAACCCAACGTGGAAACCCAAGCATCAAGAACACAAAACAACAACCTATGTCTTCAAACTTCTTCTTATTTATGCCTCTTCCCACATATGTTCACCGACAACGGCCTGATTAGTGTCCACAGCTGGCGCTCGTCAACACTGGCGGCCATGACATGCCACCGGAACCGGCCCGGTGTTACACCAGAAGTCGCTCCCCCGTGCAACAAATCCCGGTTTTAAGGTTCCTATTTGTCTCACCCGGTGACACCCTTTATGTCACAGGTCGGGACAAGGGCCGTCGGGACGAGGGCCAGCGGGCCGCCCACCCCTAAATTGAAACACCACCCCGAGGAGCATGACCGTGGAACACATGAGGCAGACAAGAAGTTAAAATAAATAACGATATCTCTTTATTAAATTACATAAAAACAATATTAATGGTCTCTTGAACATTCTCTCTTTCGGGACACTCTTCTTCAGGGCTCAGACAAAGAGAGATCTGAACATAACTGAACTTAACTCAGCAGTTTCAGACAGAGAGAGGAATGAACATAATTCACAGCTTCCGCATTCTCTTCTTCGGGACTCAGACAGAGAGAGATCTGAACATAAATGAACGTAACTCAGCAGTTTCAGACAGAGAGAGGAATGAACATAATTCACAGCTTCCGCGTTCTCTTCTTCGGCGTTCTCTTCTTCGGGGCTCAGACAGAGGGAGATATGAACATAAATGAACGTAACTCAGCAGTTTCAGACAGAGAGAGGAATGAACATAATTCACAGCTTCCGCGTTCTCTTCTTCGGGGCTCAGACAGAGAGAGATATGAACATAAATTAACGTAACTCAGCAGTTTCAGACAGAGAGAGGAATGAACATAATTCACAGCTTCCGCGTTCTCTTCTTCGGCGTTCTCTTCTTCGGGGCTCAGACAGAGGGAGATATGAACATAAATGAACGTAACTCAGCAGTTTCAGACAGAGAGAGGAATGAACATAATTCACAGCTTCCGCGTTCTCTTCTTCGGCATTCTCTTCTTCGGGGCTCAGACAGAGAGAGATATGAACATAAATGAACGTAACTCAGCAGTTTCAGACAGAGAGAGGAATGAACATAATTCACAGCTTCCGCGTTCTCTTCTTCGGCGTTCTCTTCTTCGGGGCTCAGACAGAGAGAGATATGAACATAAATGAACGTAACTCAGCAGTTTCAGACAGAGAGAGGAATGAACATAATTCATAGCTTCCGCGTTCTCTTCTTCGGTGTTCTCTTCTTCGGGGCTCAGACAGAGGGAGATATGAACATAAATGAACGTAACTCAGCAGTTTCAGACAGAGAGAGGAATGAACATAATTCACAGCTTCCGCGTTCTCTTCGGCATTCTCTTCTTCGGGGCTCAGACAGAGAGAGATATGAACATAAATGAACGTAACTCAGCAGTTTCAGACAGAGAGAGGAATGAACATAATTCACAGCTTCCGCGTTCTCTTCTTCTGCGTTCTCTTCTTCGGGGCTCAGACAGAGAGAGATATGAACATAAATGAACGTAACTCAGCAGTTTCAGACAGAGAGAGGAATGAACATAATTCACAGCTTCCGCGTTCTCTTCTTCGGCGTTCTCTTCTTCGGGGCTCTGACAGAGGGAGATATGAACATAACTGAACGTAACTCAGCAGTTTCAGACAGAGAGAGGAATGAACATAATTCACAGCTTCCGCGTTCTTTTCTTCGGCGTTCTCTTCTTCGGGGCTCAGACAGAGGGAGAATATCAACATAACTGAACGTAACTCAGCAATTTCAGACAGAGAGAGGAATGAACATAATTCACAGCTTCCGCATTGCATTCTCTTCTTCGGCGTTCTCCTCTTCGGGGCTCAGACAGAGGGAGAATATGAACAGCTGGGACTGCGAGTGAACAGCAGCAACACCATTCCCACACCAATACACTGTAAAATTTCACTCGTGCTCATTCCCACACTAGAACTACAATTCAACAGACTCACTGTGCAATCAAGGCTTACACCCGCAATCCAGCCGAAATCTCCTCTCTCTCGTTCTCTCTCTCTCTCTCTTTTTTTAGGTTTTTATTTAATACCGTGGCTAGACTAACAAATAAACAGACGTCGTCTGAACAAAATACCTCGTTACAGTTTAGCAGTAATGATTTAATGAACTTCACCGAGAAAATCGAAAGCATCAGAATCAAAATCGTAAACGTTCGATCTTTGCTCGCGCCTTATAATTCGGCCGCAATTATCACCCCGCAAGAACAATTACAATGCTTTACAACCATAGAACAAAAAGAGTTAAATAAACTTATCACTTCATCTAAAACAACAACATGTTTATTAGATCCTATACCAACTGAACTACTGAAAGAAGTGTTACCTATAGTGGAAGAGCCTCTTCTCAATATTATTAACTACTCTTTATCTTTAGGTCATGTTCCAAGAACGTTCAAGCTGGCAGTTATAAAACCTCTTATTAAGAAACCACAATTAGATCCAAATAACCTAGCAAATTACAGACCCATTTCGAATCTTCCATTTATGTCAAAAATATTAGAAAAAGTTGCGTCCGCTCAACTCGGCTCTTTCTTGCAAGAAAATGACATCTATGAAAAGTTTCAGTCTGGATTCAGGCCACATCATAGCACTGAAACTGCGCTTGTTAGAATCACAAATTATTTACTTTTAGCTTCGGACCAAGGCTGTATCTCAGTACTAGTTTTACTTGATCTTAGTGCTGCGTTCGATACTATAGATCACACAATACTCTTAGATCGACTACAAAATTACACTGGTGTTCAAGGACAAGCATTAAACTGGTTCAGGTCATACTTATCTGACCGCTACCATTTCGTCTACTTAAATGGAGAAAAATCGATTATAACTTCGGCAAACTATGGAGTGCCGCAGGGATCTGTGTTAGGCCCTTTATTATTCTCAATATATATGCTGCCACTTGGTAATATTCTAAGGAAACATGGAATTAGTTTCCATTGTTATGCTGATGACACTCAAATATATATTTCATCACGGCCAGATGAATACGCTAAATTATCCAAATTGACAGATTGTGTTAAAGATATAAAAGATTGGATGACGCGTAATTTTCTTTTATTAAATCCAGACAAGACAGAGGTTATACTTATCGGTTCTAAAAACCGTCCACAAAACCTTTCACAGCACGACTTTAACATAGTAGGATGCCCTGTTACTTTATCCGCTACAGTAAAAGACCTGGGTGTTACATTAGACTGCAACCTGTCTTTTGAAAAGCATATTTCATATGTTACAAAAACTGCCTTTTTCCACCTTAGAAACATTGCTAAGCTACGTAATATGCTATCAGTCTCTGATGCAGAAAAGTTAGTTCATGCATTCATGACCTCGAGACTAGATTACTGTAATGCTTTATTAGCTGGTTGTCCTGCATCTTCAATAAACAAGCTACAGTTAGTCCAAAATGCAGCCGCTAGAGTTCTTACTAGATCAAGAAAATATGATCATATAACACCGATTTTATCATCACTTCATTGGTTACCTATAAAGTTCCGTATTAAATACAAGGTATTGCTTTTGACTTATAAAGCTCTAAATGGTTTAGCTCCAGTCTATTTAACGGATCTTCTATCGCCTTACAATCCATCGCGCTCTTTAAGATCACTAAATTCGAGGCTTCTGGTCATTCCTAGGATATCCAGATCCACCAAAGGAGGCAGAGCATTTTCACATTTAGCTCCGAAACTCTGGAATAGCCTTCCTGATATTGTTCGTAGCTCAGACTCGCTCTCCCAGTTTAAAACTAGACTGAAGACGCATCTATTTAGCCAGGCATTCATATACATTTTTATCTTACAGTTACTGTAAATTCGGCCTCTAGTTCATAAACGCCAGAGGAGAACTGGCCCCCGACTGAGCCTGGGTTCTCCCAAGGTTTTTTTTTTCTCCATTGGGTCATCTGATGGGGTGTTAGGACACCATTAGGTCACTGGATGGAGTTTTTCGGTTCCTTGCCACTGTTGCCTTTGGCTTGCTCAGTTGGGGATATTCAAATTAATTAACCAATCATACCATTGATCAGCTCTACCAAACTTGGATGTCTTTTTTCCAGTAATAAACAAACATTGTTAAGTTGTTTTGATTGATACTGTGAAGCAGCTTTGATACAATCTGTATTGTGAAAAGCGCTATATAAATATATTTGACTTGACTTGACTTGACTCTCTCTCGCTCTCTCCCCCCCGCTGCTTCGGCTTCGGCTTCGGCTTCGGCTTCGCGGCCTCTCACCTACTGCGTGCACCCTCTCTCTCCTCTTTTTCTCACTCCGTTCCCTCCACACCAAGATGCCTTTTTATATCCCTTATTGGGCCGCGTGTCCCAATCACTGATTGTCTCCCTCACTCGTCGCAGCTGTCGCTTATTTCCTCCTCCATTTTCCCCCGATCGGCCATTACAGGTAAAACCGGAACCGGCCCGGTGTTACACCAGAAGTGCTCCGACGGGGAAACGCCCCTCCTTAAAGAAAGGTTCCGCCTTGCCTCTTCGTCACCCCGTGACACTATTTCATGTGAATCATATAATTTGCATTAATGATACAAAGAAACTTGCATGAATGAGAAAAGGCCTGGGACATGCTTGATAGTACAAAGAGGTTTAAAGCCACAAAAGACAACTCAATGCAGAAAATTGTATGTTTGATTAAATAAGATGACAAAATGAACTACATTGTTTAATATTTTATTGTGAAAAATTACTTGTGAAATAAGATTTTGGTCATATCCACCACTTCTAGTAGGCAGATCAATGAAGCAGCCTGATGAATACTTCACTGAATGAACTCCAAATCCAAAGCAGCTACTGAATCAACATATGACAAATTACATGTCAATGCATCATAATTGAGCTCTTAGGCTGCTCTTACATGCTGGCCAGAAAGAAAGGAAAATATATATTATCTCTTTATGCCACTAGTGTTACCCTCTAAATAAATAAGGAGGATATTATATGGTTTAAGTATAAACCTCCTATTTACTAGTTGTAGCTGAAACTTTGTGTGTTTATGCACACAGAAACATTCACAAAGTCTTGTTTTCTGACGAATATTCCAAAAGTTTAAACCATACATTAAAGTGACACTTTTGTTTGTATTGTACAAAGTTTGATAAAGTTCAAAGTGTTTAGGTGTAATAACGATGGAATTACGATGGAATAACGATTTTCCCAATGGAAAAGGATCTCAGGTACAATCTCTATGATAGGTCTGGTTGCATCAGCTCAAGTCTGTTTACCTGTTACGCCTGTCTGTTTGCCTAACACCTTTGATTGTTAGGCTACAACAGCATGTTTAGTAAGACTACAGATGACAATTGTCAGAGACAAGTGCAAACAGAATCTCAAGAGAATTACATAGTTTGTGTTAATTGGTCATTAGGTTAATTGGTTAAGTGTTCACAGAATTATTGCATCATAAGTCAAGCACGGAGACACCCGAGACTGTGCTGAACTAAATTTTACACTTAAATTAACATTGAAGGAGGAGACATCATTACAGATACAAAAATGTGTGATATGTGCTAGAAGCCTCTCTAGAGCATAACACTGTCAGATAAATAACATGGTCAAAAAAAGTGTTAATTGGTCACAAAAAGTCATTGTCTCATAAGTGCGGAGAACACTGAAGCTTGTTGAACTTTGACTCTTTCCTTAAACACGTACCTTCATGATGGAGTAATTTGACAGTATTACTCAAATTACATTTTTGTCCTTATCTTCTTAGGGATGATGAATCTGCTGATTACCTATATCTACGCTCTAACACACAGCATTCACATAGGGTTCACACACCTACTGACCAATCATTTGCAATGATTTGTCTAACACTTTTCTAGTTCTAGATTTAGAATAACATGACAGTATGTACATTTAACAGAATTTTTAGTTCCAAATCTATATGATCAAATATTTTACAGCTGAAATGATTGAATATTTAAGAGCATACTTAGAAGCATGTATATTTACTATGAACCATTTTAATATTTTATGAATTTTTGCAATTATTTAAAAGACTAAATAATGATTTTAAAAACAATTTCAAAAAGAGTATATATAGGATTTTATATATATATATATATATATTTTTTTTTACAACTGAGCATATGAAGCAGCATGCATATCATAACTATAAAAATTAATTACTTATACAGGCCTGGAAACCAGAATATTAAAATAATAGGCCTACATCCAGGTAACTGTGGGAACCCTAGCATTAAAGTTGAAGAGTGTAATTTTTCTGGTGGTAATATATACAAATATATGCAATATAAATTAGCCATTCATGAGTTAATTGTGGCTGCATGGTGCTCTTAAACACTATTTGATTTAGAAGTTGACATGCCAAATAGCAATAGTGTGAGTCTGACAGACAATAATTTAGGAACTATGATTATTTTTGCAATATCATTTTAGTCCCAGTTGCACAGAAATTACACACTTCACCATACTACTTAAAGTGATCAAAGAAAATTCATAAAAAGTTATTTCTTCTGTGGAGAACAAAATTAAATATCCCTTCGACTTTTTAAATTGTCCTTATTTGATTCTTTGGTTTACACATTGGTATAGGTCCCTCTCTGGGGTACTGTGTGCTGTTCTTCAAGACCACGGTCAAGTAGGGTGAAGCTCATTAAGGCCTGTGGCTAGAGCCCTAAAAGAGGAAAGAAGATAATTGAATAATTATAGACATAAGAATATAGGAATAGAAAGGTTGAATAATAAGCAAGGGGTTCCTTAACAAAAGCCTTGTTGCATATCCACCTTTTACTTGACGAGCCTACTTCTTTTTGAACAATGGGATGTACTTTCAGTCTGAGGAATTTCCACTGAAGACTGAAACGAATAATTTCAAATTATATGGTTGCTCTACAATTAATCCTTTTCTGTCAGATTGATTAAATGAACTGTCAATTTTCCTTCATGCTTTATTTTTAGACGTCAGAAGAATAATGTAAAACTTGGTATTTTAAAGGGACATGGTATCACAAGATTTTTCTCCTAAAATCTTCTGAAATTCCGAAACGTCTTTCAAGCTGAAAGCCGAACCTGCATCCGCCATGTTCCTGTAACAACACGCAAGGTAAAAGAGAGGATACCATCTAGTGGAGAAGCCTAGTAATAAGATTAACCCTCTGGGGTCGGCTATCAAGGCAGCGCGATTGACTCGATTTTTTTCACGTAGCAGCAAAATAGACTTAAAATACTCTGAATAGCGCGCTATTCAAACGCAAATGATCTGAGGCAACACATGCAAACGTTTCAACGCCCACATCAACTCGATAAAACACACCAAATTTAATCAGATTAATAATTAACGTCTTGCGAGGCTGTGAGGAATAATCCTGGGACATTTACCTCAGAACATGTGCTGGTTTATTTTCATTTCGAGGAGCAAGAAATCTAGCCGAGAATTATGAATAGTAAGTTTTTTATTCTTGTGCTTTGTTCTAATCGCGATATGGAATAGTGTCTGCAAGCGCAAAAAGACTGTTTAAATTTAAATTTGTTTGTGTCTAACACACACATCTAAATACGACTAACAACCAACCAAGACTGAATGAACTAAGGGAAACTAAATACAGATACAAATGAGCATGAACCAGGGGTGTATTCCAGAAAGCAGGTTATGTGATTTACCCGGGTAAGTTTAGGAGTAAGCGGATAACCTCTGCTTTCGGTTCCAAAAACGGAGGTAACTTTCGGGTTATTTGATTTGATTTGATTTTTATTTAAAAGGGACCATGTGCAATTAATAACATAAATGTAAACATTTGATGCATTACACCAGAGTTAGCCTTAGGCTAATTTACAAACAAGTCACAAGTTTTTATATTATCTGGAATTGTGTTCCATTGTATCACAGCTTTGATAGAAAAGGCTGCCTGCCCAAATGCTGAATAGCGAATGGGTACAGTGCAGTTATATACGGAAACTCTAGTGGTCCTCACAGAGCCACGGTAACAGACAAACTCACGCAAACAGGTGGGCGCCAGACCTTTTAAGATTTTATAAACTGCATAAATTTGAGAATATTCAAAAATTTTCAAAAGTTAGTAGATTGTACTTATGTAGTATGTCACAGTGATGGTGCCTGAGTGGCTTTTTGTCAAGAATTTTCAGGCCCTGTTTGTACAGGGATTCTAAGGGCCTAATTGTTGTTTGGCTAGCCTGCCCCCAGCAGGTGATACAATATGCGATATGTGAGAAGATAAGGGCATGTAAAAATATCTTAGCAGCCTCTATTGATAGAGAGGATCTAATCTGTCTATAATTTGCTAAATTGTATTTAATAATTTTTGTCATTTTCTTTATGTGCTTTTTGAAGGTCAGGTTTGGATCAAGCAGCACTCCAAGATATTTAAATTCAGTAACGGTCTCAGTCTGTTCACCTTTAAGGCAGATGTTTACGTCTAGGATGTTTAGTTTGGTTTTGGAGAAGAACATGCTTTTCGTCTTACCTATATTCAAGGTAAGGCAGGATTGGTCTAACCACTCGGCCACTCCAACCAAGGCGTTGGTTAATTTAGTTGCAGCTTGTTGAACTGATGCTGCATGGGTGTACAAGACTGTATCATCAGCATAGAGTTGTACCTCTACATCGTGACAGTGCTGAGGTAGGTCATTAATGTACAAACTAAAGAGTAGTGGGCCTAACACAGATCCTTGTGGTACACCCGTTGTGTACCCCAAGGAGCTGGAGCACAAGTCATTGATTTTTACACACTGCCTTCTATTGGATAGGTAAGACGAAATCCATGCAAGTCTATTGGACGAAAGGTTGAAGCTAATGAGTCTGGACATAAGGACATTGTGGTTAACTGTGTCAAAGGCCTTACTTAAGTCCAAAAACACAGCTCCAACAACTCCTCCTTTATCAAGAGCAGATCTAATTTGCTCTGTTAGGTATAGAACAGCAGTTTCTGTGGAGTGAAGTTTTCTAAATCTAAACTGTTTTTTAAGGAACATTGTGTCCTGATGAAAAGCATCTTTGCTTTTTGAGTTTCTTAGTGAACAAATCACTTTATTTATTTCCTCTTCAGTGACTGTGACTAAGTTAAAACTCTCTCTTAAAATACCAAAGCTACTACATTGTTCCCTAAGTTTAAAATGGTTTGCTAATTCCTGAACAGAATCAATAAAAAAATAATTAAAAGCGGAGGCAATTTTTATGTCATCATCTATTATCTTGTTTCGAACTGTGAGTCGAATATCCTCGGTATAATGGTGAGCTCTCCCTATTAAATTATTAATACTTTTCCATAATTGGCTACTATTACCGTTAGCATCTTTCAAAAGTTTGAGAAAAAATTGTGACTTGGCCAATCTCAATTCATTAACCACTTTGTTTCTCAAGCCTTTGTAAACCAAAATGTCTGCATCTCTTTTAGTCTTGATGGACTTTTTTAAAGCAGCATCTCTACTCTTCATCATTTTCCATATGTTTTCACTAAACCAAGGCAGATTGACTTTGTTTCTGTTTTTTCTCTTAATTTTAACAGTGAATTTATCTCTGACACCATTAATTTTTGATGTAAATAACTGACAACTGTTCTCCAAATTTTCAGAAGATAAAACATCTCCCCAATCCAAGTTATGTGTCTCAGTATCAAATGTGTCCTGCTAACATTTAGGTATACAGAGAGCATTATTGCAGCAGGATGATGTATTATTCTTAAATCTATTTTTAGTTAATTTCCTTGCCACCAGAGTTAAATTGTGGTCAGATAAACCAGTGATAAGATTGTAACTTTTTGTTATCCTTTCTGGTTTATTACAAAAAAAAGATCAAGTTGTGTACTTGAGCGTTTTGTGATTCTAGTTGGGCCTTTTATCAGCTGTTCTAAATGGAATTGATCTGTAATTTTAACTTTCTCCTCTTTAACTTGTCTTCCCAGTTAAGATTAAAATTTAAGATTAGAATAATTTCTTTATTATGGTCACATTCTTTAAGAATGTCAGTAAGTTCTGTATAAAATGTATCATTGGCAGTTGGGGGTCTATAGAGGCCTATAATAATGAATGACATTTGCTGAGACAAAACGACTTTTAGTGCAACATACTCAAGGGAGATAGCTGGCTTAAAAAACATACGTTCGCATTTGATAGAGTCTTTTACATACATAAGTACCCCGCCCCCTTTTCCCACAGTCCTGTCTCGCCTAAAGCATTGAAAACCATTCATTGTAAATACATTGATGGGAGTAGATTGTTGAAGCCATGTTTCAGATATACACAAGAAGTCCAAGTTTGAATTCGCTAATAAATGAGTCAACTGTTCAGTTTTGGAGATGATACTTCGGATGTTTAGATGACCACCCAAAAGCCCTCTTGGTTTCCGCTTCGGATCCCAAACGACCTTTGCGTGATTAACAGTTTGAAAAGTTTTATAAGCGATATGTTTTTTAACAGCAGGATTGATGTATCCAACATCATTAGGAGCAGAATTTTCAGGCTGACAATTCCCCGTTAGCACCGCCATTGTACTGGCTAGCTTGTCAAAAACCAGGGCCGAGGTGTCTACTCCAGTTAGGGGGATACTAAGTACTATGACTGTATGTAAGTAAGGTTATGTAAGTAACCATAGCAACTGACTCTCTGAGGATAACCTGCTCCGGAGCCGGTTATGTTGCAGGGTTAGTTTATTTCAGAGAGTTTTCCGAGCATGGCGTGCCCTTTTGATGAGGATCCTGTGGACGTAGAGGCACAGATTATACGGGGTATTTTTCGCCGTGAGAGGGTGATAAGACCACGTATCGATGTCTTTTCTTATACGAACGAATATTTGCAGGAGCGCTATCGTTTTTCTAGGGAGTCGTTAATTTATTTAACAAACCTACCAAAACCACACATCTCAAACGTGACAAACTGCAGGTCAGCGCTTAGCGCCGAACAAATTCTTTGTATTGCTCTGCGCTTTTTTGCTACGGGGAGTTTTCTCTACAATGTGGGCGATGCAGAGCATGTGGGAAAGGCAAATGTGTGTAGGGCTGTTCGTACAGTATGCATTGCACTCAAACGGTTCCTACAAACTTTTGTGCAGTTCCCTGGCCATAAACCACTGAGGGTCATTAAAGAGGAATTCCACAGAGTGGCGGGTTTGTCCGTTCTATGATATTCTATGACAGACCATTTTAGTTACATAGCACTACTTAATCTATCCATACTGTATACAGTCACAATAATTTTAAATGTTTCTAATTATATAACTTTCAATTTCAGGGTTCCCAAATGTGATTGGGTGCATTGATGGAACCCACATTCCCATTATAGCTCCTTCAGTCAATGAAGGATACTATGTTAATAGGAAGTCAATCCATAGTATCAATGTGCAGGTGACAATAGATTTTTTGGGTGCTAAATGTTTGGGTGTTTAAACCATTAAATCACCCTCATTACTGGTCCCCACTAACTAGGTAATATGTGATGCAACCCACCTCATCACTAATGTTGAACCAAATGGCCAGGGTCTGTACATGATGCCAGAATGTTTAGGGAGTCATCATTGTGCCACAAATATCAACAGGGTATGTTTTGCCTTACACAATGTTTTTCTTACACAATGGTTACTTGCTGGGGGACAGAGGGTACCCTTGTCTGCCCTATATGATGACACCCTACCCTGAACCTGAGCCTGGACCACAGGCACAATTCAACCTGGCCCACAGCAGAACACGGGTCAAGGTGGAAATGACCCTATATGATGACACCCTACCCTGAACTTGAGCCTGGACCACAGGCACAATTCAACCTGGCCCACAGCAGAACACGGGTCAAGGTGGAAATGACCATAGCCATCCTGAAGGCAAGGTTTCAGTGCCTGCGTGGGCTCAGGGTCAGCTCAGAAAGGTCATGTGACATCACAGCTGCTTGTGTTGGCCCCCCCTTCTCTTGATGAAGATGGCCAAGAGGAACCTCCAGTGAACCCAGTAGACCAAAGAGATGGCAGGGTGGTACGAGACATGATTTGCCAAAATCACTTTAATTAAAACCAGTTAACAGTCAAGTGTTGTTCATGGTTTCTTTATTTCCTGTAACAAAAGACATTTGTATTTATTGCTTTAGATTTCATTCAACAACAAATTACAGATTCATGTTCACATACTGTTTCCCACCTTAAGCTTGAGCTCCAGCAATTCAATTTCAAGTCTGGCCTTTTTAAGGTTAAGCCTTTTCTCCTCCATTTGAAGCTGTATAAGGTCCATCTCCATGTCACTTTTTCTGATTTGCTTTTGAAGGTGGACCTTATACAGCTCTTTGGCAGGCAACTAGAAAGACAGAATAATTAAGGTCAACACAGAGAATCAACAGAAACGCAAATGTCCTAAGAGAGAGGGCAGTAGTTGTTATTATTGTGGTAAACATGGACATGAATGAAGAAAAAGTCACTTCTGCAACCTCCTCCCGTTGGGGAAATTGGTTAGCAACTCTCACAGCTCCGAACATTGTTTTACAGCGTGCACCTGTCACGAACCCATCCTCATGTATGATGTCTGCAATGACTGAGGATTTGTTAGAGGATGAAGGAGAAATGACTCACGATTGTGTTACGCTTACATATACACCTACGAGTGAAGTAAAAGATACTCCCATAGAGAATTCAGAATTTGAGTTGTTTGTTGACGGTTCAGCTCAAGTAATTGAAGGTCACAGACGAGCAGGTTATGCAGTAACGTCCACCATGGAAGTGTTAGCTTCAGGACGTCTTCCAGATCATTTTTCAGCTCAAGCTGCAGAACTAGTAGCCCTAACAAGAGCATGCACGCTAGCTTCAGGATCGGCTGCAAATATCTATAAAGATTCCAGGTATTCTTTTGGGGTAATTCATGATTTTGGTGTCATTTGGCAAACCAGACAGTTTCTAACTTCTGCTGGATCCCCCATTAGGCAAGGCAAGGCAAGTTTATTTATATAGCACATTTCATACACAATGGTAATTCAAAGTGCTTTACATAGAAGAAATTAAAATAATCAAAAGAAATCAGAATAATTAAAACAGTTTAGAATAAAAGATAAAATACAGAAATAATCAAATGAAATCAGAATAATTAAAACATAAAATAAAATACAGTACAAAGAGTCGGACGAACAGTGGCACAGTGCTCATTCAGTAAATGCACAGCTAAACAGAAGTGTCTTGAGTCTGGATTTGAATGTGACTACTGTAGGAGCACATCTGATCTCTTCTGGAAGCTGGTTCCAGCTGCGGCTGGCATAATAGCTAAAAGCAGACTCGCCATGCTTAGAGTGAACCCTTGGTATTTCTAGCTGATGTGATCCTAGTGATCTGAGTGATCTGTTGGGTTTATATTCAGTGAGCATATCTGCAATGTATTGAGGTCCTAGGCCATTGAATGATTTATATACCAGTAATAATACTTTAAAATCAATTCTATATGTAACTGGCAGCCAGTGTAAAGACCTGAGGACTGGTGTGATATGTTCATATTTTCTGGTTCTGCTCAGAATCCTGGCAGCGGCGTTCTGTATGAGCTGCAACTGTCTTATGATCTTTTTGGCCAGTGAGGAGTCCATTACAACAATCCACCCTGCTGGTGATGAAAGCATGCACAAGTTTCTCTAAGTCTTGACTGGAAACAAAGCATCTAATTCTTGCAATATTTTTCAGGTGATAGTATGCTGATTTAGTTATTGCTTTGACATGACTACTGAAACTAAGTTCTGACTCTAGAGTCACACCAAGATTCCTGACTTGATTTTTAGTTGTTTGACCCCTAGACTGAAGGTATGCGTTCACCTTGAGAACTTCATCTTTGTTTCCAAACGCAATGAGTTCAGTTTTGTCTTTGTTTAACTGAAGAAAGTTTTGGCACATCCAATTGTTTATTTCATCAATGCATTGGCAAGGGGAGTCAATGGGGCTGTAATCGTTAGGCGATAGGGCTAAGTAGATCTGTGTGTCGTCTGCATAGCTGTGGTAAGCGATTTGGTTCTTTCTCATTATTTGGCTCATTAAGCATGCTGGATTAGTGAAAGATCTAATGTTTGCCATGAAACTTCCAAAGAAATTAGCAGTGATCAAAGTGAAAGCACATCTCACAACTAATACTACAGAAGCTAAAGGTAACTCTCTTGCTGATGTAGCGGCTAAACAGGCGTGTTTCTATCCGACTATACAAGTGTGTTCAGGTAGTACAGCACAGAAGACAATTCTGCCTCCTGAATCAATAATTGATCTGTACAAAGACGTTCCTCTGTATGAAGCATGGACATGGTTAGACAAAGGAGCCACAGTGGATTCATCCGGGTGCTGGACCAAAGGGGGAAAGTATGTCGCTCCCGAATCACTGTTGCCATATTTGGCTCAACAAATACACAATTTGGGTCACAGTGGTCCAGCAACGATGAATCACAGGTTCTCAAATCAGTGGTGGAATCCAAAATTCAGAAATGTAGCCACAGAAACAGCCAAGAGGTGTGTTACATGTCAGAAAAATAATGATGTACCAGCAGCCACTACACCAGCAGCACACACCGCAGCCCCACCAGGACCATTTCGTCACCTGCAAGTTGATTACATATCATTGCCTCGTTGCAAGGGAAAAACTGATGTTTTGGTAGTAATAGATAAGTTCTCAAGATGGGTAGAAGCTTATCCAACAGGGCGTGCTACAGCTGCACATACTGCTAAATGTCTTGTCACTGATTTCATTCCCAGATGGGGATTACCAGATTGCATTGACTCAGATCAAGGTACACACTTCACAGGACAGGTAGTCAAGGAAGTGTCTAGAATTTTGAAGATTAAGTGGAATCTTCACTGCCCATACAGGCCACAAGCATCAGGACAGGTTGAACGATCGAACAGAACAATCAAAACCAGGCTAAGCAAAATGCATCAGGAAGGGGTACCATGGGTCGAAGCGCTGCCAGCGGTACTGTGTAGTATGAGAGCATCACCTAACAGAACATTAGGACTGAGCCCTCATGAGATTATTACTGGACGCCCCATGCAGATGCCAGGTGTGATTGATCTTAGAAATGCTGATGTACACATTGCCTCAGATGCCCTGATTGCTTACTGTGAAAACCTAACAAAGGCGGTACAGAGTGCCAGAGAGAGAGTTGAGTCATGTTGGCAGACTCCACCAGAAGGTGGACACACAATCATCCCAGGTCGATGGGTCATGATAAAGTCATTCAGAAAAAAGCCATTAGAGCCAAAGTGGCATGGACCACATCAAGTGATGTTGATTACAGCAGCTGCAGTATTGTGTCAGGGAAGGAAAACCTGGACTCACGTGTCACACTGTAAAGTTGTTCCTCCACCTACAGGGATAGGTTAGGACACGGAACCAGTGAGGAGCCCCGGGAAGAACCGAACGCAACAGGCTTCGGGGGTTAACCCTGGGGTGAAGATTTCCCTCATAGGCCTTCCCTATCCTAGTCCATCCTTACCTCACTGTTTTCCTTAGGTGTCAAAGGGTTTAAGAAATAGGGAAAGAGGGAACAACAATAGCAGACTCAGAAAAGTTCACAATCTTAGTGTTTGAACAAATACTGCGCTACTGTCTTGTTTTTTTCTTTCTTCCTCTGTGCAGACACCACTTGATGACTGTCCCGAGACCCATACACACCGACCTCGTCATCTGCGTATGAAGCCACAACCTCAAGAAAACGACTAGACCCACTGCCGAACCAACTATCACGAAAAAAAAAAAAAAAAACACAACGCAGACACTCACATACGAAACCTTCAGTCATCCATCAACATGATCAAGATTGTCGTACTACTAAGCATCATGGACATCGCACAAAGTGTGGACTCCAGAAACAACATATTCTTAGAGCTGATGAATATGTCAAGAAATGCCTTGTTTTCTGGAAAGGACGTTTGCATGCCACACGCACCTTCAGTAGGAGCAGGAATCCCCTGGGTGGCACACCCTATGTGACACGTGTACTTTATACAATCATCATACCAGTGGATTATACAACAAGGATACATGTCACAACATAACAATTCCTCCCGCTTCTCCGTGTTGCATTCCAGGATTACCATCCTGCAACCTAACTTCAGCTACTCCCATCATGACAGATCTACTCCTGCCAATGATGTTCTATTGGTGCATGGAAAATTATGCTCCAGCATCTACTCCACTGGGTGAAATTCCTCGTGAACGTTGCAGCTTTGTGATTGAAAGAGGAACAGAATCCCATGTGTACGTTACTACAACAGATAAGAAAGAGGAAAATTACTTAACAGAGTGTTTCTCCAGAAACCCCTCCCTACCCAATTTTTTTTGCAATAAATCAGTTGTGTATGATCTCTCCACCAACTGACACTTTTTGGTTATGTGGAACTTCTGTCTACAGCATCCTCCCCAGCCAATTCAACGGAAGGTGCACCCTTGTTTATGTTCTACCAGCTATCAGAGAAAATACACACTCCACCCCAATCTCCCCACAGCTACAAAATTCAGCTCCTAACACAAACAAAGAAGATGGCTGCATTCCAGGACACACTTGTGCACAAACATGGTGGTCAAGAACTCTTGGAGCATTAATACCATCTTATGGTGTCATGCATGCCCTTGATCAAGTCAGAAGCTTATCTAATTCTGTACAGAAATTGGCCAATGTTACGGCTTTGGCCCTGGGTAACATCACGGACACTCTCGCTTCGCACAAGATAATGATCTTACAGAACAGAGTGGCCTTGGATTACATTCTTGCAACGCAAGGAGGAGCCTGCACCATCATCGGACCTGAGTGCTGCACTGGTTTAATGGATCCAACCGAGAACTTGAACAAAATCCAACAAGACATTCTTGACCTTTCAGCAAAATTACACCAGATGACTGAAGATAATTCTTCATGGTTCGGAAACTTGATTGGGAAACCCTGGCTGTGGATAAAGGAAATAGCAATTATGTTGTTGTTCGTTCTACTGGCGTACTATCTATGCGTCCACAGTATAAAGTGTTTCATTCAACAAATGAATCACGCCTCTCACGAGAAAATGACAGTTCCAACCAGAAAAGACTATTATCCATAGGAACTTCACGGAACCTAATTGCATGTTTTGTTTCTGTGTCAGCATGCAATTGCAGAAACATCAACACAGAGCATGTGCCTGTAACGATCAAAAGTTACAAGAACGAATTTTTAAGTGTTTAAATTTGTATATAATGTGAGAGTTATTAGAACTCTCAAAGGGGGAAATGTAGTGTTACAAATTATTAAATGTTTAAATTAGGTTCAACAGTATTTTTAACTGAGAAAGTGCACACACTGTTTTCCATTTTGAGGCAATCAAGGTTTCGGACATTAACCTCTTGTCACATCTCAAAGGTCACCTGGGCCTTTTGTTGATCTAATCAGGCTGATTGGATTAGCATCTCAAAGCTCTTAGTTACACTGTTACCTCATGAAATCAGGTAACCAGCTGAATCATGTACTTTCATTTACATGTTTTGTTCAAGAGTCCCCTCCTCTATGTAATTAATCCCAACCCCTTGAAATGTATATAAACTGCAATGTAAAGTTCCCTTAGTTAGACTTGGTGACTACAGCTATGCCATAGCAATAAAGAACTCTGCTTAAAAGATACCCCCAAGTCTCCTGGTCTTCGCTTCTGAGTTTTTCTACACGTAAGAAGAAGAAGGTTTCCAACACCATCTCCCATTCATTCTCTGAAGATTCAAGCTCTTTTTCCCAAATTAATTTGAGGTGCGAGGTATTAACTGTACCATAGGAGCACAGGCCTTTTTAGAAGAAGGAGATGACCTTTTGTGTAGGAGGGTTTAAAAGTATCCTCTCAATTACTGAAAATGAATATTTGGAAGTAAGTGTAGTATTTCTGAATATATAATCTCTAATTTGCAAGAATCTAAAAAAATGTTGCCTAGGTAAATTATATTTTGAGGCAATAATATCAAAGGGCAATAGTGATCCCTCCTCAAATAGGTCACCTATCCTAGATATACCATTAGCCCGCCAAAGGTTGAAACCAGGGTCCACAGTACTTGGCAAAAACTCTGGATTGTTCAGGATTGGCAAAAGAGGAGAGGTTGTGTCAATCCTATCTTCTAATCTTTGAATTACACGCCATGCCTTGAGAGTATTATGTACTAAAGGATTATCACACATAGCTCTCCTCAGCTTAGAATTACGGACAAATAATATGTTTTGCAAAGGGCATTTGGACTGTGAAGATTCAAGATCAAGCCAAACTGATTTAGGGTCTTTGTTAAGCCACTCAACAATGAATCGAAGCTGGCAAGCCAGCTGATACAGTTCAAAATTTGGGAGATCCAGACCGCCCTTTGCACCAGGGAGCTGAAGCTTTGATAATTTCAACCTGGGTTTTCTTTTGCTCCTGATAAATAAACTTAACCACCCATTCAAGTGTTTTATAACCTTATTAGACAGTAAAACAGGAATCATCTGCATTGGGTACAGTAAGCGAGGTAGGACATTCATCTTTATCATGGCAACCCGTCCCAGCAGAGACAGAGGGAGAGTCATCCACCTGGTCAAATCATCTCGGATTTTTTCGAGCACTGGTATAAAATTGGCTTTGTATAAAGTAGGGGTTATATTAATACCTAAATAAATAAAACCTTCCGTCAAATATTTAAAAGGAAAGGAGGAAGGTTGATTTACAAGCTTCTTATTTCCTATAAATAGGGCGACTGATTTAGAGAAATTAATCTTGTACCCGGAAAATTGCCCAAATTCCTGAATGAGGTCAACAACCGCTGGCACAGAGCTCTCGGGTTCCGAAAGAAAAAGTAACACATCATCTGCATATAAGGAGATTTTGTGCCGCCTAGCTCCCAGAGACACCCCCGACACAGCTGCGTACCCCGGAATAAATAAAAATGATCAGATCTCTGACCATTGGTAATAACCTCAGTTCACAGCAAACAAGCTCAGCTTGACTGTTGACACCAAAAATGGATAACAGCAGAGCGCACAACACGACACTTTGGAGCGCAACCTGGGATTTTGGACCAACAAACATTCTACCCTAAAAGTGAGCGGCAGACCAAAGCGTACGTCGTAGAGACTTGAAACTCTGAGGGATGGTAGTACCCGCCCGGTCTACAACATCACCAAGGCTCGGCCCAATCGGCCCCAAAGTGACGCTGCAGGGATCAAAAGTACGAAATGCCTTGTAACTCCTGAACCGTCCGTCGCAGACCCAAGTATCTTACATCGCCGGAATCCTTGGCTCGGGCCGAACAAGACGCGTGCCTCGGATTCAATGGTTGCGCTGGCGAGATTTTCGGGTATTTTGGATTTTCTGAAAAAGCATTAAGAGTGGGCGAGGCGGGCTTTACTTAAATGGCTATAACTCTCCAACGGAATGAGACAATTACACCCAAGTCGGTACACCTGTGCACGGGCTCAGCCTGGGCTCAGGTAAAAAGGGATGTGGCGACTGGCCACTTGGTGGTGCTGTAAACAGAAAAAAGTCAAGTCAAATCACTTTTATTTATATAGCGCTTTTTACAATAGAGATTGTTTCAAAGCAGCTTTACAGAGATAACAGGAAAATAATGTTGTAATAGTATTGTTAAATACAAAATTAAATGTCCACAACTAAGCAAGCCAAAAGCCAATGGCGACAAAGGGCGAAGAAAGGCGAAAAGGCAACAGTGGCAAGGAACCAAAACTCCATCAGGTGACAGAATGGAGAAAAAAAACCTTGGGAGAACCCAGGCTCAGTTAGCGGGGCCAGTCCTCCTTTAGCCAATGAACGAACAGTGTATGATTATGATTCAGGCAGCATTATAGGTCAGAAGTCAGATGGGATCAGAACTTTCACAATATTTATCCAGTTCCATCTGGTTGGGGTCGGAGTCATAACGCAGGTATGGAGAAGAGTTTGTTGAGGTGTCCATGAGGCCTTCACAGGGTTGATGAGGCTGGCACTTCAGGGATGCGTTGTCGCCATGTCCAGGCGCAGGTCCTTCATCAGATCTGGATATGGCCTGGATCCGGCAGTTTGCGGTAAGCAGTCGATTTAGATATTCTAGGTATTATCAACTGGCCAGAATTTTCAGATTGCAATAGACGTGAAGGAGTATAATGCGTTAAGAGCTCGCTCAAGTACTGGGGAGCTAAACCATTTAGTGCTTTGTAAGTAATCAGCAATATTTTCAAATTTATACGATGTTTAATAGGGAGCCAATGCAGTCTTGACAGAACCGGGCTAATATGGTCATACTTCCTGGTTCTGGTGAACCCTAGCGGCTGCATTTTGGACCAGCTGTAGTTTGTTTATTAAGCGTGCAGGGCAACCACCCATAAGAGCATTACAGTAATCTAGCCTTGATGTCATGAACACATGAACTAATTGTTCTGCATTTGTCATTGAGAGCATATTATGTAATTTAGATATATTTTTTAGATGGAAAAATTAACTTTTGATCAATAAGACATCTCTTCATTTACTGCTACAAACTGATAACGGTAACGGTGATAAGAGTATGATTTAAACCATACTAATGCAATTCCACTAATGCCAACATCATTTTCGAGTCTATTTAAAAGAATGTTGTGGTCAATAGTATCAAATGCAGCACTAAGATCGAGTAACACCAATAGCGAGACAGCCACGATCGGATGATAAGAGCAAATAATTTGTGACTCTAATGAGAGCTGTCTTAGTACTATGATACGGTCTAAATCCTGACTGAAAATCCTTGCAGATACCATTTCTTTCTAAAAAGGAACATAGTTGTGAGGATACTGCCTTTTCTAGTATCTTTGACAGAAAAGGTAGATTTGAGATCGGCCTGTAATTGACTAATTCTGTAGGATCAAGTTGTTATTTTTTTAACAAGTGGTTTAATTATAGCCAGCTTAAAAGTTTTCGGTACGTATCCTAGTGACAAAGATGAATTAATGGTATTGAGAAGAGGGTCTATGACCTCTGGAAGCATCTCTTTCAATAGTTTAGTCAGTATAGGGTCTAGCATACATGTTGTTGATTTAGATGATTTAACGAGTTTAGAAAATTCTTCCTCTCCTATAGCAATGAATGAATAGAATTTTTCGTCAGTGAGACTACACTGCACTGTCTGATGCGATGATGTAGTAGACGTTTGCAAAGTTATAATATTTTTCCTGATATTATCAATCTTATAAGTGAAGAAGTTCATAAAGTCATTACTGTTGTGCTGCTTGCAAACTTCTGGGCTTGAAACTTTATTTTTCGTCAATTTAGCAATTGTTTCGAATAAATACCTAGGGTTTTGTTTATTTTCTTCTAATATGGTTAAAAATTGCTAGATCTGCTTTAGGGCCTGAGTGTGCTCAATGTACCACGG
Source organism: Gila orcuttii (assembly GCA_026230005.1). Lineage (NCBI taxonomy): Eukaryota > Metazoa > Chordata > Actinopteri > Cypriniformes > Leuciscidae > Gila > Gila orcuttii. The sequence continues at coordinate 1,454,335 of JAPDVR010000003.1, read as the reverse complement.
CGTTGGACTATTTTCTTTAATCTTCTTTAAGCGCAATGGAGCTACTGTGTATAAAGTGCTGGAAAAGAGAGAGTTAAAAGTTTCTGTTGCAATATTCAGTTCTGCTAAGCTATCTGGGATGCTGAGATGATGAAACTGAGCTGGAATATTATTAATAAAGCCATTTTTAGTGGCAGAAGTGATAGGTCTAACATATTTGTAACACGGAGTCGGCTTTGCAGCCTTGGCTAAATGTAGTTTACACAAGACTAGATAATGATCTGAGATGTCATCGCTCTGCTGCAGTATTTCAACAGCATCAACATTGATTCCATGTGATAATATTAGATCTAGAGTATGATTACGACAATGAGTAGGTCCTGACACGTGTTGTCTAGCTCCAATAGAGTTAAGAATGTCTTTAAATGCCAATCCCAATGCATCTTTTTCATTAAGTACATGTATATTAAAATCACCAACAATTAGGACTTTATCTGCAGCCAGATAAAGTGAGATGTCTACTTTTGTATGTGTCCACTTACAATAAAAACAAAACATTGTGCTTTTGTAAAATAAAGAAAATAAACAGGGTATGCTTTCTGCCTTTTCCTCTCTGTGAACTTTTTTCTCTTGAACACGTCTATAAATTGAAACAAAGCTCAGCGAATACTTGTCACACATCTATGAGCCATATATCTTTATAAACATTTAAGTGTGTACTTTTAAATGATCTGATTCAAAACAAATATTCTCTGTTTAAGTAATTTGTATAAAACCAACAAGATGTTCAGTTTCTAAAACCCTTGCTCATTATGTTTGGATGTACAGTAGTACATATGAAAGCGCTATATAAATGCCTTATTCATTCATTCATTCAAATAAAAATAATATTGTAAGGATAATATATGAATGTTTATTTAACATTTTCTCTCTACATAACGAGAACATTCATCAAAAACAGATTACATGTAAGAAAGTTCCATGAATTTTGCACTTTTATGATAACATTATGAAAACATTCAGCAAATAATAAAAACTTCATAAGAAAGTTCCAAGAATGCGTAAGAAAATGTGAGGACAGTTTGAGTATATTGAGTATTTCTATAAGTTTGAGTTTATGATTAATAAAGATTGCTACATGTAGATCCTGCTTCCTCTTTTCTGCAACCAGACCTGGATGATGTTATTTTTACTTGATGGACCTTCTCATAGCATTGAGAGAAAATTTTTTGAACAACATTCTTGGAATGTCTTTATGATGTTATAATAATTTTCTTTCAACCTTTTTAGAACATTCATCAAGTACATGTCACGGGTCTGGTTGCAGATAAGAGGAAGCAGGATCTATATGCAGCAGTCTTTATTAATCATTATCTTACACAAATACCCAAGATACTCAGGAAATCTCTAACACACGGGACAGAACAACCAGGTTAACAGCAATGATGACAGACAACTTGACAGCACTAAACTCAGACTTAAATACACAGGCAACAGAGAGGAACTAATTAGAATTATTAAAAAAGACACACCTTACCTCAACTAACACAATCAGAAACCATACAGGTAAATACAAACAGAGAGAGAACGAAGGAGAACTGAAGTAATTAACAGATTAGAAGACTAACTGAGGAACTTGTGACAAAAATACACAGAACTCAAAATGTTACAGTACCCTCCCCCTCCTGGAAGGCGCATCCCCGAGCCGTAACACATCCCAGGAGTGGGAGGGTGGGTGCAGGGAAAGGTGGTTCAGGGGACTAGGGCGGCGCTGATTCTGGTGGCCAGGGCGGTGTCGACAGTTAAGGGAAGGCCATGGACAGGGTGTCTGGAGCAGACTCAGGGGCTGGAGTCAATTTTGGACTCTGGACGAGGACGGGAGTCGCCTCAGGGCTCTTGATCAGAGTCTTCTCTGGACTCTAGACAAGGACGGGGACTAGAGTCACATCAGGACTCTGGATGAGGACTGGAGATACAAGCGCGCCGACAGCCATCTTGGGTGGAGGGTCAGGCACGGCGGTGGCCATCATAGCAGAGGGCTCAGGCTTGGCAGCGACCATCTTGACCAAGGGCTCAGGCGCGGCGGCGGGCATGACGGGACAAGACTCTGGAATGGACTCGAGTTCACCATCGCTGGAAAGGCAGATGGTGAACTGGGACCCACAGGTAGCCAGCACCCACTCCAAAAATGCCGTAAAATTCCATAGAATTCCACACAAGACCTCAGATGGGTGTCTCAGATAAGAGACATCCAAAATGTGTGTTGGGGGTCCTCCAGTAAAGGTCAAATGTATTACCATAGTGGTTTAGATGTGCCTCATAGGGTTAAAACACCTATACTTATAAACAGTTACTTAGAATTCACCCAAAATGCACTTAAAGGATGGAGCTACATTTATAGGTAATGTGTTTCTCTGTACTGTTGGCACCTGCACCAAGATATTTTTTTTGTATATCTACTTGTTGAATAAAAGTTCTACTTCACTTACTTTTAAAATACATCAAAACTAAATGTTATGTAACTGACCCCTGAATAATGAGCAGCAGCTATTGCATCAGTGCATTCACTGTGTGTTTAGATGTGTTGCTTTCACACCTCTAATGAATAGATCATCTCTGCATTCAGCACAGGTGTTAACAGCACTCTCAGGTGCACATTTACTCAACAACAAACCATAATGGCTATTATTGGTCTTCAGACTCTACTGTACCTGTAATGAATAACCTCAGATGACTTATTATGAGGAGTAAATGAGAAACTTGCCATTGCATATTTGACAAATCAACAGCTTCAAAGAAACTGGTAGCCAGGCAACAGACAAGTGACCAATCCTGAGTGGCGACTTCACTGCATGCATTCTACCAGCACTGCTTCCTACTGTTTCCTTCTTTTTTCTGCTGTGTAACAACAAAAGGGATATGTGCCACCCAATGCTCAAAGTTGACACAATGAACCTTAGATGGCACGAGCAGAAAAAATATATATTGTTACAACCCTGCAACAAAAAAGGGAGACTACATGCAAAAATTCTAAATTAAACATTTATTTTAATGACATATGCGCATGAGGTCAAACGTAAAAAAAAAGGTATTTATTCATTGCAATTGGAGAGGAAGAATTGTCTAAACTCGTTAAATCATCTACCTCCCTGAAATTACTTTTTGCAGGTTGGGATGTCTGTTTTAGACCCTATACAGACTAAGCTACTGAAAGAGATGCTTCCAGAGGTCAAAGATCCTCTCCTTAATATCATTAATTCTTCTTTGTCACTAGAATATGTACCAAAAACGTTTAAGCTGGCTATTATTACAGGTGGGATCAGTAGTTTTTGAAATATGCTGTTGGCCAATTTTGATATCTGAAATCAACCCAAACAAACACACCCCTTCATTGATCCGCCTCCAAAACTCACAATCCTAAGAGCCCTTTCCAAGTTGGTCTCGGACCCCGATCCCCCTGCAAGCAAGTCGAGTGCACTACCAATGACGATAAACACCGCATTCACAAGTAATTGTGAGCATGACTTTCACTAACTGGCCTCCGCTACACATGCATTTACATTTACATTTATTCATTTAGCTGATGCTTTTATCCAAAGCGACTTACAATTGCTATATTTCAGAGGTCGCACGCCTCTGGAGCAACTAGGGGTTAAGGGGCTTGCTCAGGGACGCATTGGTGTCTCACAGTGGATTCGAACCCGGGTCTCTCACACCAAAGGCATGTGTCTTATCCACTGCGCCATCACCACCTGCAATCCAACATGCAATCCAGACATGCAATCCAAGAGTGGATGTCGCGCAACAGAATAATGCTTCACGACAAAAAAAGCGTAGATGATGAACGAATGATAAGGAAGCAAAAAAAATAAATAACGTACAGTACTCAATAGTAATAACAAACAAGAGTTGGTTATTAGTTGCCAACAGCACAGCAGCTCCAGACACACAATGACACTCAAACCCAGTCTTACTCACATGTGGACCTGAATTAAAGCAACATCCGCGTCTGTTTTCAGGCCTTCCTGCTTCTCTCTCTCCAGCGCTGGAAAGCTTTTCTAATATTAACTCAGGTTCCAAAGCTCTTGCCCAGACATTACTCTTTATTTTCCAGTAATTTCGTCTGAGCTTTTCTCTTGTGTATTGTGTCTCATCTCTATTTCTGCAGTCTTTCTTCAGTTCAAATCTCCCTCTTGCTCATTCTCTCTCCTCTGCCGTCATATGCCCACTAATGCTGATTGGCTGACATATTTGTTGTTGTGTCCGACCGACTAACACCTGTCGGGTGTGGATTTTGGAATCCACTGGTGCTTCAATATGTAATGAATGAGTGATTATAATTAAGGTACTAATCAATATGTTTCCTTCTAAATATCACATGAGTTGAATGTCTTCTATAGGCTTGTCAAGTCAAGTCACCTTTATCAAACAGTTAACAGATTTGAAATATTAATGAATGAGGAATCCCCAAATTTGATGAATGTGATCGAACACAGACTGAATCAGCCTGTAGCTAACACTAATGCTAATTTGGGCTCAAGGTCGAGCAGACAGCGGCACTCAGCTCAGAGCGCAGCCGGGCCCAGGACTCTGATAGTGGGCGACTCCATAATCAGAAACATTAATAGCAGGGATACAACAACGTGCTGCCTTCCAAAAGCAACAACTTCTGATGTAAACAGGGAACTTCAGAACATTCTGATGAAACATAAGACTGCAAATCGACTCATCATTCATGTGGGGAAGAATGATATTCATAAAGAGCAGTCGGAACTCCTTAAAAAGGATTTCTATGAACTTTTTGAAACACTTAAAAGACTGAAAGTTCAAACATTCATCAGTGGACCACTCCCAGCAAGAGGAACAAACAGGTTTTCACGGTTGCTTGGGCTTAATACATGGCTGCAAAAAACCTGCAATATAAAAGGAGTGAACTTCATTGACAACTTCAATCTTTTCTGGAGTCAGAGGCAACTTTTTCAACAGGATGGCCACCACCCAAACAAACTTGGTTCAAGACTGCTAAAGGACAATATCTACTTCTCCCTCCGTCATCCTTCTGCAGTGTGTGCCAATCCACTAAACCTGAATGGCACACACACACCTGGATACTGTCATGTTTCAATGTGTTTAAGTTCTGTTTTGTGATCTGGTTTCCCCCTATCTCTGTGATTTTGGTTCAGTCCTGTTAGTTTTTCCCACTCCTCGTTTGTGTTCAGTTTCTTCACCTGTGTTCAGTTAATTATCCTATTAGTCCCTGTTCATTTAAGCCCTGTGTTTTCCCTCAGTGTTTGTTGGTCGTCGTCCTTGTATGATTGTTTTCACTGGAGTTTTCTTTTGTTCCTGTATGTTCCAGATAGTTAAATTTGTAAATAAATCAACTATACTGCTATTCCTGTGCCCTCTTCTTCAGCTACCTGCAACAACCTGACAGATATAGTATGAATGACCACAGGACTTCACTTCAGCACCTGAATGGACATACGGTTGACACATTACACAAGGACAATGATAACACCATGCAGCCACAACAACCTCTGCTCACGGACACAATCTCAGCTGAGCCCTGCCCACAGAGCTCACCACAGACAGACTGTGACATATTAGCACTAATACAAGATTCAGCACCCAAGGACAACTTTCTGGAAAACAGCCAGGGAAACCAGGACAGCATATTACAGCCTCCAATAACACCAGAGCAACAGCCCCTCTCCCCAGACACGTTATCCCTCTCTCCAGCATCTCCACTTCTGTGCTTCTCATAGAAAATGGAACAACTGGTGTATGCTGGAACCAAACTATCCCACTATTTTGCTGCAAGCCCCCAGATACCAACCAAAAAACGCCAGGCCCCACAACCACCAAAACCTGCGGGCCCAGCTCGCCCTCCCCCTCCCCCTGTGAGAGCTCTTCGGCCTCTGCCACAGCGCCAGGGCCCACACCCTCCTCTAGCGGCTCGAAGTGAACCAAAAACAACTGATACCAGCTCTCAGTGATATGTCTCGGGTCCCCGCTATGACAACAATAACTTTCTCAAATGTTTACAGAACAAGCGGGAACCCAGTGTGCCTGTATCTTTCTCTATTGCTGTACGATTACATGATAGAAAGTCTAAGGCCTTCAAAAGCCGTACAGCAAACCCATCTAATCTGGTGCCTATTACACGACAAACTAAGATTGCTGTGGGGACAAAAATTAAGACTGTTAAGTTAGCACTTTTAAACATCCGCTCACTTAAAAATAAATCACTTGTAGTCAACGACTTAATAACCACATACAACCTGGATTTTATGTTGCAACAGTCCTCAATGAAACAGCCCCTCCTAACTTTACTTTTATGAGTGTCTGCAGAGCTGTCAGAAGAGGCGGAGGTTTAGCTGCTCTTTTTAAAGATGTATATAGACTATGTAAGCAAATATCATTTGGGAATTACCCGTCTTTCAAATATCTGGGTATTGTGTTGAAAGGTGCTCTACGCATTTTACTTATCATTGTTTACAAGCCTCCAAAATACTCTCCAGCCTTTGCTGAGGACTTTACAGAACTGTTATCAACCATTTCCTCAGAGTTTGACTGCTTTGCCATTGCTGGAGATTTTAACATTCACATAGATAATGCAGAAACCAATATGGCAAAAGAAATCAAAACTGTTTTAAAAACTTTTGATCTGATTCAGCATGTACTCGGACCCACACATAATCGTGGACACACTCTAGATTTACTTATCAGCAAGGGTCTAAACATTTCATCGATTGTTATTAAGGATGTAGCACTGTCTGATCATTTTTGTATTTTCTTTGATATATTGATCTCTCCTGCCATTGAAGCTAGATCTGTGTCTGTCAAGAAGAGATGCTTAAATGAGAACACTAGTGTACTATTTATGACGGCTATATCTTTAACACCAAGCATATCTGCTGACCCTGTTGATTCTCTCCTTGATTCTTTTAACTCAAAAGTTAAGAGTGTAATTGATGATATTGCTCCTGTGAAAGTTAGGAAGAAGAGTGTCAGACAAAAAGCACCATGGAGAAACTCAACAGCAGTGCAGAATATGAAAAGACAATGCAGAAAAGCAGAGCGCATGTGGCGGAAGACAAAACTTGTAGTCCATTATAACATCTACAAAGACAACATCCATGCTTTCAATAAGGAACTTGGCAAAGCTAGACAGACTTTCTTCTCGAATATTATAAACAGCAATATAAACAACACGCACACTCTTTTTGCTACTGTAGAGAGACTGACAAACCCCCCAAGCCAAATTCCCAGTGAAATGCTCTCAGACAGCAAGTGCAGTGAGTTTGCTTCTTTCTTCTCTGAGAAAATCAATAATATCAGAAAGGTGATCAGCTCATCCTTGAGTTGTGCTGGGGTCAGACAGATCAGACAACAGCCTGAGAAAGTAGTCACTATGTGATTTAGAAGAAATTGATGGCAAAATTTTGGAAGAAACATCTTACAGCACCTTAAAACATCAACATGTGCTCTTGACGCACTTCCCACATCTTTCTTCAAAAGTGTGTTTAACTGTTTAGAAGCAGATCTCCTAGAAGTGGTAAATGCCTCACTTCTCTCTGGGAGTTTTCCAAACTCCCTGAAAACTGCAGTTGTCAAGCCCCTCCTGAAAAAGAGGAATCTGGATAAGACCATATTAAACAAGTATAGACCGATCTCAAATCTTTCTTTCATAGGCAAGATTGGAAAAAGTTTTCTTTAATCAGCTGAACAAATTCTTAAGCTCGAATGGATACTTTGACAATTTTCAATCTGGTTTCCGACCGCATCACAGCACAGAGACAGCGCTCATAAAGATAATAAACGATATTCGCTTAAATACTGATATAAGCAAATTATCAGTGCTGGTACTACTCGACCTCAGTGCTGCATTTGACACTGTCGATCACAACATACTTCTTGACAGGCTGGAAAACTGGGTGAGGCTTTCTGGGATAGTCCTAGAATGGTTCAGGTCAGACTTAGGAGGGAGAGGTTATTATGTGAGTATTGGAGATCATAAGTCTGAGTGGACACCCATGACATGCGGAGTCCCTCAAGGCTCAATTCTCGGCCACTCCTATTCAACCTGTACATGCTCCCAATGAGCCAAATAATGAGAAAGAACCAAATCGCTTACCACAGCTATGCAGACGATACACAGCTCTACTTATGCCTATCGCCTAACGATTACAGCCCCATTAACTCTCTGTTCCAATGCATCGATGAAGTAAACAATTGGATGTGCCAAAACTCTCTTCAGTTAAACAAAGACAAAACTGAAGTCATTGCGTTTGGAAACAAAGATGAAGTTCTCAAGGTGAACGCATACCTTCAGTCTAGGGGTCAAACAACTAAAAATCAAGTCAGGAATCTGGGTATGTCTCTAGAGTCAGACCTTAGTTTCAGTAGTCATATCAAAGCAATAACTAAATCAGCATACTATCACCTGAAAAATATTGCAAGAATTAGATGCTTTGTTTCCAGTCAAGACTTAGAGAAACTTGTGCATGCTTTCATCACCAGCAGGGTGGATTATTGTAATGGACTCCTCACTGGCCTTCCCAAAAAGACCATAAAACAGTTGCAGCTCATACAGAACGCTGCTGCCAGGATTCTGAGCAGAACCAGAAAATATGAACACATCACACCAGTCCTCAGGTCTTTACACTGGCTGCCAGTTACATTTAGGATTGATTTTAAAGTATTATTACTGGTATATAAATCATTCAATGGCCTAGGACCTCAATACATTGCAGATATGCTCACTGAATATAAACCCAACAGATCACTCAGATCATTAGGATCACATCAGCTAGAAATACCAAGGGTTCACTCTAAGCATGGCGAGACCGCCTTTAGCTATTATGCCAGCCGCAGCTGGAACCAGCTTCCAGAAGAGATCAGATGTGCTTCCACTGTTCGTCCGACTGTTCGTACTGTATTTTATTTTATTTTCTAAACTGTTTTAATTATTCTGATTTCTTTTGATTATTTTTGTATTTTATGTTTTATTCTAAACTGTTTTAATTATTCTGATTTCTTTTGATTATTTTAATTTCTTCTATGTAAAGCACTTTGAATTACCATTGTGTATGAAATGTGCTATAGAAATAAACTTGCCTTGCCTTGCCTTTATTTATATAGCGCTTTTTACAATAGAGATTGTTTCAAAGCAGCTTTACAGAGATAACGTCATCACGCCGGTATGGAGACGAGTTTGTTGAGGTGTCCATGAGGCCTTCACAGGGTTGATGAGGCTGGCACTTCAGGGATGCGTTGTCATCGTGTCCATGCGATGGTCCTTCATCAGATCTGGATATGGCCTGGATCCGGCAGTTTGCGGTAAACCTCGGAATAAACAGAGAGACTATATTTGCATAGACGCCATCCTTCTTATGATGTACAAAGTACATCAGGATTCATGGGAAGTGTTCCCGGTTCCGGCTGATCTAAACTATGCAGCCTAACATTGAATTATAGAAGTCTATAATGTGTTATGAGTATGCTAAGCCAAAGAGATGTGTTTTTAGTCTAGATTTGAACTGACAGACTGTGTCTGCTTCCCGGACCATGTTAGGAAGATTGTTCCAAAGTTTTGGTGCTAAATAGGAAAAGATATTAGATATTCTAGGTATTATCAACTGGCCAGAATTTTGAGATCACAATAGACGTGAAGGAGTATAATGCGTTAAGAGTTTGCTCAAGTACAGGGGAGCTAAACCATTTAGTGCTTTGTAAGTAAGTAAGTAAACTACAGCTGGTCCAAAACGCAGCCGCTAGAGTTCTTACTAGAACCAGGAAGTATGACCATATTATCCCGGTTCTGTCAACACTGCATTGGCTCCCTATTAAGCATCGTATCAATTTTTAAATATTGCTGATTACTTACAAAGCACTAAATGGTTTAGCGCCCCAGTACATGTGTGAGGTCTTAACGCATTATAGTCCTTCATGTCTATTGCAATTTCAAAGTTCTGGCCAGATGATAATACCTAGAATATCAAAATCGATTTCTGACGATAGATCCTCTTCCTATTTAGCACCCAAACTTTGGAACAAGCTTCCTAACATTGTCCAGGAAGCAGAAACACTCTGTCAGTTTAAATGATTATTTATTCAAATCAGTTAAATGATTATTAGGCTGCATATATTATGGCCGGAACCGGGAGCACTTCCTATAAAACTCTATGTACTTGTTACATCATACGGAGAATGGTATCTACGCTAATGTTAGTCTTTCTGTTTATTCCGAGGTTTACTGTAATCAGCCGGATACGGCCCGTGTCCAGATTAGCTGGTGAATCTGCATGTAGACACGACTAAAACGCATGATGTTGTCAGCTGGATCTGGGCCGTATCTAGATCAGATAGAGGACCTGCACCTAGACATGACCACAACTCATCCCTGAAGTGTCAGCAGAGATTGTCAACTAGACTCTCCCTTGTGAAGGCCTCTTCGACACGACAGCCATCAGCTCTGATTTACATAAACAACTTTTTTACACATTTACTTAAAATTGTATGATTAAGATTTTATTTAAGATCTAAAATAAATAGAAAGTGTAATACAATCGCTGTAACACTTAACCTTTCCTGGTAACCTAGACTTTAATCTCTGATATATTTTAGAACTTTAAAAAAGGGTTAAACTTTTGTGCAAAATGAACTAACTGGCCTGCTTGTTTCACTGCCGTTCATAAGTTGGGGTCTGCAGGACTATGTGAGTATGTTTATCAGTTTATGCTCACTGAATTTTGTTCAAACACAGTAAACAGTAATATTCGGAAATATTACATTTAAATATATATATTAAAGATTGTATCTAAGCGAGATATGCTTCTCTGCTCGGTCACCTAAATTTCATTACGAGTATTATTCCTCAAGGCAGGGTATTTATCTCTCATCTGTTGACGATGGCCCACTCCGTGCCTAATTTAAGCGACCCGATCCAGCTAAACGAAGGGTGTATGTCCGATCTCAGATTTTGGATACTTGTAATGGCAAGGCCAAATGAATTTCCCAAGCTCGCTTAGGCTTCGTTTCCTCTGCACTTCCCGAAAATGATCCTATAGCAGTCGCTACTATCCTTTGGGGTTTGACGTGGTCACAAAACATATTATATTGTTTGTGCTAACGAAGCATGGTTGTCATCATTAAGGCAGATCTTATTGTCAGGTGATCATGCCTGAGTCGTCATAGCCAAGTCCTCTAGTAAACCTTTGATAAACGCCTTCCAATCACATTGCATTACAAAGGTAAAAAGATGTGTCATTGTGCCCCTTTTCACAGGATGTGTGGCGGGTCTCCGGTGTCCCCAGGGTGTATATGTGGGGTCTGGCTCGGAATGCCCCCAGATATTTATGTATAGTATGCTGGAATTGTCATTTTGAGGGTGAGTAAAGCGCTTAGTTTTTGTCTGTCCCTTTGGATGCGGGTGGGCTGCTGCTCCCTGCACAGGGGGCGGAGTTTCAACAGCTAGTTTTTGCAGCTTTGATTACCTCTCACAAACAAAATTCAAACTTGAGTCCGACAAAGATGGGAGAGACTCAAGAAGTGTCAACATGTAGTCAACATTTCCAAATGGTTAGTTGATGAATTATGTAGCTTATGCGTAGTTATTTTCTACACTGTGAAAAAATGTTTGTTGACCTAATTCATTATTTTGTGTTATCTTTTTGCATGGGTTTTTTTGAGTTTAACTAACTTATTTTGAAAAGTGTACCTGACAAATTTGGAAAGGTTTACTTGACAAATTATAAAGTACAATGAACTGATTTAATTTAGTTAAGTAAACTTTTAATCTAAGTTCGGCCAACTAAAGTTACGTTTTCTAAACTACATCCAATAAGTTCGGCCAACTAAAGTGGTGTTTTGAAAATCTTATTTTTAACCCACCATTATGGTGATCAGTGTTTGATTTAGTTGGGCTCGTGACCCTTAAACTGTTATCATTAGATTTTGTTTGGCAGTTGTATCTGAGTTATAACTGCCAGATGATCAAAGAGAAAAGAGAAAGGGTTTTGACATAATCATCACTTTAGAGTTTTTTAGTGATTCTATAGCAAATGATTTTCAGCATTTTCAATATAGTCCAAAATATTTCTTAAAAGTTTTTCTGATCAAAACACTCTGAAAAATGATTTTATTTAGACGCACTGACATCAATAATCAGCCTGTGAATCTCAACAATAGTGACAATAATTAAGCATGTTGCAGTGCATTCTGGGTGCCACCAATCAAAACTCATTCATGGCTCCCATCATGCATTGCGGTATGAATAAATTATGACTGAAATGTCTTAGTAATATCCTTTTCCTAATTGAATATTCTGTTTGTCACCATTGTTGAGATTCATACACTGATTCTTTATGTCTGTGCCTAAACATTTTTTTTTTATCAGAACAACTTTTAAGAAATTGTTTTAAGAAATTTCTAGATCTTGTACTGTAAAATCACTGTGATGTTGTAATCAACATTGTACATTTAAAATCTGAGATTAGGCTTTAAATGAGTTTTGTGATGCAAGTCAAGTGATGATTATGTCAAAACTTAACCAACACCGTCAGATCACCTTTTCGCTTTGATCATCTGGCAGTTATAACTCAAATACAACAGCCGAAACAAAATATAATGTTAACAGTTTAAGGGTCACAAGACCAACTAAAGCAAACACTAATCACCATAATGGTGGCTTAAAATCTTGATTTTCTTCTTTGGTGATTCTGCTTGTTAACATCAGGTGTCTTCAATAATGGTCAATCATCACTCAATGAATCACTTAATTAGCTCTTTAACTTTAACACTCCCAACTTTAACAAGCCATATAAACTCCCAGGAGAGTTCATTTAACACTGGAGTTTTTGCTGTGAATAATTCTGAAAAAAATGCTTTTACTAATGTTCATTTGCACTTATGAATTTAATGTATGATTTATTATTGTATTATTTGTTAACACAAGACTATAAAATGCTCATTACGAATTAAAAACTTGCAACAATCACTTTCACAATATAAAATGTCACACTTACTCTGTATCAGTCTATTTCTTCTGAAGACACGTGTAAGGTCCAACATGGAAAATCATCCGGTTTCCACTGGCTTCTCTCGAAAATTCTCAGAGAAAAAAATGATTCAGCGAATCATCTTGAGCGTTTCATTTTAATGAATCGCTCAAATCCGCCCATGATGGATTGAATCTGACCATGAATAAAAACTAAAGCAGCTAGAATTTTTTTGTGTGTAATTTAATGAATCTGTGCACATAATTGTAAAAACATTGTTGAAGTTGAAGATTTATTTTTGAAGCAGTTTTAAAAGCTTGAAGTTCAGGTTTTAAGACCATGCAGTCTACCAGACAGTAAGATAGATAGATCAATTAAGTTTAGTTTACTATCAAAGCATTAGAGTATAATTGAAGTAAAACCTGCAGAAAATGTAGTGCAGTTGTTTCAACTTACATTTATAAGTTAAAATAACAAGTATACTTGTTAATTCAACATACAATCTAGTGCAGTTGTTTAAACATACATTTTTTAGTTAAAATAACAATTTTACTTGTTCATTCAACTTTCAGTCTAGTTGAGGAAAAGAAAACTTAAAATTTCTTGTTGTCAGGACAATCTAATTATCTCTACTCAAATAAATAAGTTGAAATAACTAAATTGCTAAAATATTTTTTACAGTGTAGTCATTGATTAGCTTATTCTGTCTTGATATTCTATAAATCATGTTCCGGGGGCAGGATTCATGTAAATTTTAGGGTTTGTGATGCCACTAACCCAGGAGGAATGTCGTGCAGTCCCTCTCAGCATTTGTTGTAGACATTAAAAAGCAATTTCTTTAAATTAAACTCTCCTATTGCTTGAACTTTGAGAGTTGTAACTTTGCAGATGTTGGTTATGCTTAAACCGCAACATTACACACTAAGAAAGTAAAGCGAAATCCATTCAACCACCCTTTTAATTTTCTCCCGTCCGCAATGGTCTCTTTTCCTATTTTCATATTCAGATTGTAGCCGTGTTTTTAACAGCATTTCATGGCTCATGCATCCAGGGGAATTTACTTAAGTATCTAAATACTCTGATATTGCCCGTGGTCTTTATTTTTCTGATTTACGTTCTCACCTAATTTCTTTACTCTCTTTGTTAAGCACTCTTAGAATGACTCTCATGGATCTGGCATCTCATTAACAATTTCTAAAATTAATAATAGTACTGTCCCTTCTCATCTATGTTTAAATTTCTTAAAATCCGTCCTAGATCTCAGATCACTCCCCCCCAATTATCCTACCTAATGGAGCACCTCTCTCTAAAGCCTGGTTCAGGACTCATCTAGTTTATGTCCTCAAAAGCTGCAGTTTATCTCACCTCCCAGTATACTGGTCATTCCTTCAGGATCGGGGCAGCCACTAGAGCAGCTGAATGTGGCATTTCTACTTCAGCTATCAAGATCCCGGGCAGATGGTCTTTCTCTGCATTCAAGTCATATATAAGACCCGATTCAAAAATCATCCTCGAAGCTCAGCAAGCTCTCCAGTATCAGTTCAGATAAATCCACATGCAACTACTGGTGGTGGTGTCATGCTCTATCTATCCTGATGATAGTTTTAGCTTAAAATACTCATCTGAGTTGCCAACATGTCATTGTCTATATGTGGCTTGTGGCTGTTGTCTCTGTGTATTCTTGTCTTTGTGTGGCCTTTAGTGGCCTTGTGGCATATCGTTGCCTTGTCCTTTGTGCCTATTGCTGGCAGCGTGGCCCTCTGGGGTATAGGTTTTGTGTGGTTTTCCATGGCCTTGTGGCATATTGTTGCCTTGTCCTTCGTGCCTATTGCTGGCTGTATGGTCCTTCGGGGCTTAGGTTCTGTGTGGCCTAGTGGCCTTGTCTGTGAGTGTTCGTTTTGTGTGGCATTAGCAGCCTTGTGGCTCAGCTGGGCCTTTGGTCTCGTGGCCTTTAGTGGCTCGGTTCAGTTTGGCCTAGTGGCCGTTGTCTCTGTCAAACTCATCTCAGTGTGGCCTTAGTGGCCTTGTGGCATATTGTTGCCTTGTCCTTTGTGCCTTCGTGGCAGTCTGGCCCTCTGGGGCATAGGTTTTGTGTGGTCTTCCATGGCCTTGTGGCATATTGTTGCCTTGTCCTTTGTGCCTATTGCTGGCATTATGGTCCTTCGGGGCTTTGGTTTTGTGTGGCCTAGTGGCCTTGTCTATGAGTGTTTTTGTTTCTGTGTAGCATTAGTAGCCTTGTGGCTCAGCTGGGCCTTGTCTTTGTGTGGATCTTCGAGGCCTTGTGGCATATCGTTGCCTTGTCTATATGTAAGAAATGGCCAGTGGTCTCATAGCCCTTAGTGGCACTGGTTCTGTGTGGCCTAGTGGCCATTGTTCTGTGTTGTTTGTTCTGTGTGGCTTTGTGGCATATCATTGCCTTGTCCCGTATTTTAAAAAATGGCCAGTGGTCTCGTGGCCCTTAGCGGCATTGGTTCTATGTGGCCTAGTGGCCGTTGTCTGTGTGGCCAAGCGGCCTTGAGGCATCGTTGCCTTGCTAAAAAAAAACTAAAAAAAACTTGTGGCCTCGCGGCCTTGTCCAGTCTTACTTCGTCTTCTATGTGGCATTAGAGGCTGATCGCCAGCTTTGTCTCTGTGGTCTACTAAGGCCGTGTGGCCGTGCACCCTTGTCTCTGTGGTCTAGCAAGGCCATGTGGCCCAGCATGGCTCCACTCTGTGGTCACTATGGCCGGTTCTGTGTGGCCCATTTGCCTGGCTCTATGTGGCCCAAGGTGGCCTGGCTCTGTGTGGCCCAAGGTGGCCTGGCTCTGTGCGGCCCAAGGTGTCCTTGTTCTGTGCAGTCCATCGCGGCCTTGTCTCTGTGGTCTAAAACTTCCAGTCTAAAGCTCTAAAGCTTCCCTTCAACTCGTTCCTGTAACTCAATCAGTAGAGCATTGGAGATTACAAGCTAAGGTCACAGGTTCATCTACAGGGAAACTGGTATTGTTCAGTGCGTCTTGAATGTAATATAAGTCGCTTTGGACGAAAGCGTCAGCAATGGATAATGCTTCATGTATATACAGCAGCAGAATATTAAATGCATAAATGCATTATTCACGTCTTCACATAGTACATTTCAGGCTCACTGTTCTCACTATGATGAAATTGCCTCTTACCAATTAGCTATTGGCTATGAGGCATTCCATGTTCATGCTTATTATTAACTCTCTTTTCTTTCTATGTCTTAGGCACTACAGGATACACGACTGGTGGATATACTTTTCTTTACCGTTCTTTGGGGGTGGGCTCTGTCCCGGTGGAATTATTCTTCCACCTCTTTTGGGGGTCGGCTGCGCCCTTCCCTTCATCTTCAGGCAGGAAATGCAGAGTCCGGACCCTCGCATTGCGAGCTACAGACGGGGCCTACGCCAAAGAACTTTATATCATAATATTGCTTGCTGGGCTGTTAATAAATGGTTCATTGTTACAGTATTATTCCCCCGAGTCTTTCTGGTAGAACTTACTTAAGATGGACTGTGATGCTATTTTCTTCTGGAAACAAACTTTGTTGCATTATTTTCCTGTTATCTCTGTAAAGTTGCTTTAAAACTATCTGTATTGTAAAAAGCGCTATATAAATAAAGGTGACTTGACTTAACTATATATATAAATAACTGTAACATAGGCCTACGAAACCTTTTAAGCAAACATTCTACAATCAAACTTATTAATCAAACTTAAAAACTTAAACTTTTATTAGTGTATACGCCCAAGATGTATAACGTAAGAAACAACATCAACAAGGTCACCCTCGCATGAGGTCTTACCAAACCGGTAAGATATATTTTATAGAATGTGGGTAACCAGACAGTTTCGCTCCCTATTGACTTTTATTTTATTTTTTTGTCCATATAATGGATGTCATTTGGAAATTAAACCTTTTTATTACACATGTTCAATTCAATAGCTTTTTCACTGTACAAAGATAATTTCACAATTTTTGATAATGTGTTCTGTATACGAGACAGTTGTTGCCCACCTATTACATTGCAATAGATATTTTACAGGGTAAACTTGGAGGATTATGGACAGCTCAAGCATTATTGAGTTACAATGGATGACATAACCCCTCTATTTCTGGACCCCATTCCTAATTCACAGAAATCACCTTAACCACACCAAGGGACCCGTCAGATGAGTTCCAGAGTCGCTCAAAGGAAGGGTGATCTAAAGTGGCTGATTACTGATTAAAGCAAAAGCCACCACACCTGTGTTCAGTTCAGTTCAGTTCCACCTGTGCATTGCTTTCATGTGGAAATACTAAACAATAACAAGACAGTGAAGAAATTAAGCAAAAAAATGCATTAACTTTGTAAGAGATATTCTAAGTGTAAGGGAATTCTAATCTGGTCTGATGAAATTAATTGCATTTCAAAGCTAATGTAAAAAAAAAAAAGTTGATAATAAAAAAAAAAATTATGTTACATAATCAGTGGGCAGTAGATGGGTGGGGCGTCTGATCCAGACACTGTATAAATGAAAGGGCAGTAAGACGAGCAGAACAAACTCCTAACAGGAGGAGACTCATTCATGGCCTATGAGACAGAGGACCATGAGACTCAATACTGCTTTCCTGCCATCAACTCATCATGTATCAAGGGAAAACGCTCTGAATATGAATACAAGATCATGTATGTGTTTGCATCATTGCTGTCAGTATGGACTGTGTTTCTGAACCTGCTGGTGATCATCTCTATCTCTCACTTCAAGAAGCTTCACACTCCAACAAACCTGATTATTCTGTCTCTGGCTGTGGCCGACCTGCTTATGGGATTTTTGATACCCATAGAGGCCACTAGGCAGATTGAGACGTGTTGGTACTTTGGAGACACTTTCTGTAGACTGTTTATGATAATACTTGGATTGCCCTTCTCAGGATCTCTCAGTAATTTAGTTTTAGTTGCTGTGGATCGTTATGTGGCTGTGTGTCACCCTTTACTGTACCCACAGAAAATAACCACAACTAAAACTTTAGTGAGCATCTGTCTTAGCTGGATTTGTTTTTCAACTTATACCACTATCCTTGTAATTAATAATGGATATTTTGACACTTCACACAGAACAGACATGTGTTATGGAGAGTGTTCTGCTAAGATGAGTTTTGCCTGGGGAGTTACTGATCTGTTCGTGTCTTTTATTTTTCCTTGTACTCTAATCATAATATTATATTTGAGGATTTTCTATGTAGTACATCAGCAAGTGAAAGTTATAAACTCTCTGATGAAGGGTGGTAAATGTGTAACGGAAGGTTCATTGAGGAGGAAATCTGAGAATAAAGCTGCTCTGACATTAGGAATCATTGTGATAGTTTTTATGCTTTGCTTTATTCCATACTATATCTGTTCTTTATCAGTAATCTCTTCCACAACCATAAATGTTTTGACATGGGTCTTGTACACAAATTCAGGTCTAAATCCTCTGGTCTATGCTTTATTTTATCCCTGGTTCAAAAAGACAGTTAAACACATCTTAACTCTGAAAATATTTCAGCCAGCATCCTCTCTGGTTGATATTTTTACAGAGCATCAATTGTAATTAAACTGGTGAAGCTGTAACTCATAAAGGATATGATTATCTTTGTAGGATTTATATTTGTAATTTACACTACATGTATCTTAGTATGTAGCTTATTTCAGAGAGTATGTTTTCTGCATTTGATGTTCAATTTTAACAATTAGTTAAACTTCTTTCCACACACATTGAAACAAATCGACACAATGTTCATAAATTGTATTAAATTAGCTCATTAAATAAACTGAGCAAGCAGCATAAATCCTCAATGTACTTGAATAAATGGTAAATGTAGATATTATGTGCTTTATGCTTAATCACTTTCATCAGTCATGTTGCATTTGTGTTATCAGAAACATAATGACAAAAAAGAGACAGTCATAAAGAACTAAACTCAGTAAAAAGAAGTGATGTCCTCTAACTTTCAACTGCTATTATTTCCAGAAAATGTCTTAATGTATAAAAACATAAACTAAACAAGTTCCACAGACATTTGAGGAAAAGATATGGAACAATGAGTCCCTGAACAATATCAAAAATAAGCAGTCATATCTGGTGTAGCCAGTAGCTGCTTTAATTTCCACAGAGCATCTCATCCTCATGGACTGTAGCAGACTGGCCATTTCCTCCTGTGAGATGTTACCCCACTCTTCCACCAAGGCTCTCAAAGTTCTCAAACATGGTTCCTGGATTAGAAATCACAGTTTGTGTGTCCTGATAAACCCAAACGTCCCCACAAAGATAGTAATATCAGAAATGTCTGACCTTGTGGGACATTTTTTTTAAGGTCCCCATGAAGAAAATATAATTTAGTATAATTTATAACATGTTTTTTGAAAATGTAAAAATGGATCAAGTTTTCTGTGAGGGTTGTGTTCAGAGGTAAGGTTAGGTTCAGTTTGTACAATCTAAAAATCATTATGTATATGTCGACATAAAACATGGACACCCAACATGTGATGTGCGTGTGTATATACAGTATTCATTCATTTACACACACACAGACAAAAACACACACACACGCATTATTGTAATTGCTACTAAGTGAGGACGGCGTGAGTATGCCCACCAAGTGAGGACCACCAGTTCTGATTAACCCTCTGGGGTCTAAGGTGTTTTTGGGGTCCTTGAGATGTTTTGACATGCCCTGACATTTGTGCTTTTTTCAGTTGCTTATAAACATATTAATGGCAAAGGTGTAATTACACTCTATTTAGCACAAACAGGGCTACCATAATATGTGAGCAACATGTATGTACATGTTTGTATTTTTGAGAGAATATTGTTTATGCATGGTTATTGATAAAACTAAAAATTAAAGTTTCTGAAATAAGGCCACAAAACACATACTAAATATGTGTCCACAATACTTTTGACTAATGGATGTTGTGGCCTAGAGTTTTTGCTTCAAAATGATCTGAAAATCACCCAGCCTAATCATTCACATAAAACAATACATTGATTTAAATTTTGTAAGACACTTTTTGTTTGGAAAGGCAATATGCGTGTGGCCGGAACGGCCCAACCCCTTATCATGAATAATTCACACCTGAGAAGACAATGCCTCGCATAATGATGAGCCTTTCATTCAGGTGTGTCACACAAGAAAGAATGTGAGGAGGAAAAAGTAAATAAATAAATAAATATTATATATATATATATATATGTGACCCGTCACAGAAACCAGGGACACAAGTCGGCAGCACAACTTTCGAGCAAAATGAGAAAGAAGGGTTTTTTTTCAAAATTGGTGAATTTTATTTTTTTGCAGAATCTGTTAGTTGAAACCACGAATAAGCCTCTCCATGTTTGAGATAGCAGTATTGGTATATTTAAAAGCTTACATTTTGAGGTTGAAATCGGCTTGTTTTCGGAGATTCTAGCACGCAGTAGGGGCGTGGCGTGTTATTGTCTGTGTGTATTTCCATACTGAATATGGCGCTTTTGTCCCCGCCCTCCAAGTGAACCGCATGGCTACTTATTATGCTGTGCTCTGGTAGGCTCTATCTGATATCAAAATTCAATGAAGATGGACGCCGCAAAGATTGTCGCAGACGAGCTGAACCATGGCAGTTACACCGAAAATGTTTTCGCCGCTTGGGAAACTGAACCGGAGGTATGGGCGCGGCGCGCACGCCCTCGGTGTTGAATATGGCGGCTCGGCTCGCTGACAGCGGTGGCTGGCTGTTTCATATGTGACATCCCGATTGCTTTGAATGGGGAAAGTTTTGTGAACTGAACAGACTTAATGGACTGGCAACAATCTCCATAGAACATGAACTGGCACAGAGAATCGAAATAGAGGATGCAGTTAAGACCTTTGTTGCGATGAAGGCGATGAAGGCCTGCCGTGCGCGTTTCTGAAACGTAAGTTAAGCTTCATTTGCTCTTTAGTCGTTATTTAAGATGCTGAACCTGCTGATGATATAATGTGCTTGCGGACATTTCATTTGTGTGTGTATAGTATACGCACATAAGAAAGAGATTTGCAACAGTAATTTGAGGAGGTGAAATGTGATTATTTGGAAAATTCCTGTCATGACTGCTTAAAGAAAAATGGCAGCAGGCATTTGCCTCCTGCATAAACTTTAATATTGTTGACATTTTGGGCACACGCGCGTTGCGCACTATTTGCGTTATATGTAGGCCTATGGCTTATTGGTCTTTGTGTGTTGTTGCTGGTTTTGCGTTATATGTATATGGCATATTGGTCTTTGTGTGTTGTTGCTGGTTTTGCGTTATATGTATATGGCATATTGGTCTTTGTGTGTTGTTGCTGGTTTTGCGTTATATGTATATGGCATATTGGTCTTTGTGTGTTGTTGCTGGTTTTGCGTTATATGTAGGCTATATGGCATATTGGTCTTTGTGTGTTGTTGCTGGTACGTTGCAAATAGAGGGGCATCACAATTGTTTTTCGCCTAGAGCTGCTGCAGAAGTGCACTCATTCTAAGTGCAAAAAAAAGCTGTAAAGCACAGGGGGGAGCTTTACAGGGGGTATGGCTTATCTAAATGAGATGTAAATGAGCCCTATTGTCACTCCTAGCAGCAGAGAGAGGTGAGAACTGCACAATCTTTCGAGGTCGTTTTCTCAGCTTTGAGCTTTTTTAAGTGCCTACCTTCAAATGGCCACAACTTCTCCAAATATTATCAGATTTCCACATGTTACACATCGTTGTAAAGCTTGGAGACTACACTTTCAGAATCTATGAATAACTCAAAATGCCCCAGAAACGACTTGTGTCCCTAGTTTCCGTGACTGGTCACATATATATATATATACACAGCCGTTCAAAAGTTTGGGGTCGGTACGATTTTTAATGTTTTTAAAAGAAGTCACTTATGCTCACCAATGCTGTATTTATTTAATTAAAAATACAACAAAAAATCTGTAATATTGTGAAATATTATTACAATTTAAAATAACTTTTTTCTTTTTTTAATATATTTAAAAATATAATTTATTCCTGTGATTTTAAAGTTGAATTTTCAGCATCATTACTCCAGTCTTCAGTGTCACATGATCCTTCAGAAATCATTCTAATATGATGATTTGATGCTCAAGAAACATTTCTCATTATTATCAATGTTAAAAACGGTTATTTACATTTTTATTTCAGGATTCTTTGATAAATAGAAAGTTCAAAAGAACAGCATTTATCTGAAATAAAGTCTTTTGTAACATTAAACACTACCGTTCAAAACTTTGGGGTCAGTAAGTATTTTTATTTGATTTTTTGGGGGAAATAAATAAAATAAATCAATACTTTTATTCATCAAGGAGGAATTAAATTGATCAAAAGTGACAGTAAAGACATTTATAATGTTATAAAAGATTCTATTTTAAATAAATGCTGTTGTTTTTAACTTTCTGTTCATCAAAGAATCCTAGAAAAAATGGTACACAACTGTTTTCAACATTGATCATAATCAAATGTTTCTTGAGCATCAAATCATCATATTAGAATGATTTCTGAAGGACATTGTGACACTGAAGACTGGAGTAATGATGCTGAAAATTCATCTTTGATCACAGGAATAAATAATATATTAAAATATAAAAAAATCGAAAACAGTTATTTTAAATTGTAATAATATTTCACTATATTACTGTTTTGTGTTGTATTTTTAATTAAATAAATACAGCATTGGTGAGCATAAGTGACTTATTTTAAAAACATTAAAAATCGTACCGACCCCAAACTTTTGTACGGCAGTATATATATATATATATATATATATATATATATATATATACAGGTCCTTCTCAAAAAATTTGCATATTGTGATAAAGTTAATTATTTTCCATAATGTAATGATAAAAATTAAACTTTCATATATTTTAGATTCATTGCACACCAACTGAAATATTTCAGGTCTTTTATTGTTTTAATACTGATGATTTTGGCATACAGCTCATGAAAACCCAAAATTCCTATCTCAAAAAATTTGCATATTTCATCCGACCAATAAAATAAGTGTTTTTAATACAAAAAAAGTCAACCTTCAAATAATTATGTTCAGTTATGCACTCAATACTTGGTCGGGAATCCTTTTGCAGAAATGACTGCATCAATGCGGCGTGGCATGGAGGCAATCAGCCTGTGGCACTGCTGAGGTGTTATGGAGGCCCAGGATGCTTCGATAGCGGCCTTAAGCTCATCCAGAGTGTTGGGTCTTGCGTCTCTCAACTTTCTCTTCACAATATCCCACAGATTCTCTATGGGGTTCAGGTCAAGAGAGTTGGGAGGCCAATTGAGCACAGTAATACCATGGTCAGTAAACCATTTACCAGTGGTTTTGGCACTGTGAGCAGGTGCCAGGTCGTGCTGAAAAATGAAATCAGATGGAAGCATGAAGTGCTCCAAAATCTCCTGATAGCTAGCTGCATTGACCCTGCCCTTGATAAAACACAGTGGACCACCAGCAGCTGACATGGCACCCCAGACCATCAATGACTGTGGGTACTTGACACTGGACTTCAGGCATTTTGGCATTTCCTTCTCCCCAGTCTTCCTCTAGACTCTGGCACCTTGATTTCCGAATGACATGCAAAACTGAGCAACAGTCCAGTGCTGCTTCTCTGTAGCCGCTGTTTCTGGTTCAAAAGTGGCTTGACCTGGGGAATGCGGCACCTGTAGCCCATTTCCTGCACACGCCTGTGCACGGTGGCTCTGGATGTTTCTACTCCAGACTCAGTCCACTGCTTCCGCAGGTCCCCCAAGGTCTGGAATCGGTCCTTCTCCACACTCAGGGTCCGGTCACCTCTTCTCGTTGTGCAGCGTTTTTTGCCACACTTTTTCCTTCCCACAGACTTCCCACTGAGGTGCATTGATACAGCACTCTGGGAACAGCCTATTTGTTCAGAAATTTCTTTCTGTGTCTTACCCTCTTGCTTGAGGGTGTCAATGATGGCCTTCTGGACAGCAGTCAGGTCGGCAGTCTTACCCATGATTGCGGTTTTGAGTAATGAAACAGGCTGGGAGTTTTTAAAAGCCTCAGGAATCTTTTGCAGGTGTTTAGAGTTAATTAGTTGATTCAGATGATTAGGTTAATAGCTCGTTTAGAGAACCTTTTCATGATATGCTAATTTTTTTAGACAGGAATTTTGGTTTTCATGAGCTGTATGCCAAAATCATCAGTATTAAAACAATATTTCAGTTGGTGTGCAATGAATCTAAAATATATGAAAGTTTAATTTTTATCATTACATTATGGAAAATAATTAACTTTATCACAATATGCTAATTTTTTGAGAAGGACCTGTATATATATATATATATATATATATATATATATATATATATATATATATATATAACCCATATAAGTCAAAAGCACATTTTTAGTACATAGTCATTCCTGGAAACAAATCCTGTTCAAATAGGCTATATGGGCCATTCTACAGAATTTGTTCAAAGTTAGAGTTGGAAACATCTTGAAAAGAAAATCGTCTTTTCCCATAAATTTCTTATAAAGTATTATTTTTTAAAGTACCCTTACATTGGAACAAATACTATAATAACATCTTAGTTGATGAGTTTATTTTTGACCGAACATACTATATATTTACATATGAGCAGAAACTGGCTAACAAAAGCTTATTTGATGTCTATTTTAGAATTAAAACGTTATAATCTATCCAAAAACTATGAAATGTTGTCTTTCATATTTCATCTGTAACATAAACAACAGCGCCCATATGTGCCCTTAATTCATTCACACACAGAAACGTGATTACAATTTAAAGTCTTTTTGCGTTTACAGACACTATTCCATATCGCAATTAGAACAAAGCAAAAGAATAAAAAACTTACTCACAATTCTCTGCTAGATCCGTCGCTCCTCGAAATGAAAATAAACCAGCACATGTTCTGAGGTAAATGTCCCAGGATTATTCCTCACACAGCCTCGCAAGATTAAATAGTACATTAATCTGATGATTACATTTGCTGTGTTATCGCGTTTATGAGGGGCGTTGACACGTTTGCATGTGTTGCTTCAGATCATTTACATTTGAATACCGCGCGCTCTCCGTGGGCGTGTCACATTAGCAGAATAATGAGCTGAGAGAACGATAATGAGATCGGCTGACACCTCTCTCTTTTTTTATAGATTACATAAACAGAGAATATTTATTTTAGTTTTGAATTAGATATTTTAAAAGTACAAACATAAATGATTATAAAGATATATTGCTCATGCCTGGGTGAATAGTATTCGCTGAGCTTTGTTTAAGTTTAGAGATGTGCTCCAGAAAAAAAGTTAACGGAGATGGAGAGGCAGAAAGCACACCCTGTTTATTTTCTTTATTTTACAAAAGCACAATGTTTTATTTCGATTGTAAGTGGACACATAAAAAAGTACATATTCAACAGTTTATTTTTTTATATTTCTTAAGTCTGTATGACCAAAAATGACAGAGTATTTTAAGTCTATTTTGCTGCTATGTGAAAAAAATCGAGCAAAACGCGCCGACCCCAGAGGGTTAACCCTCTGGGGACCAAGGTGTTTTTGGGGCCCTTGGGATGTTTTGACATGCACTGACATTTGTTCTATTTTCAGTTATTTATAAACATGTTAATGGCAAAGGTGTAAATTCACTCTATATAGCACAAACGGGGCTACCATAATATGTGAGCAACATGTATGTACATGTTTGTATTTTTAAGAGAATAATGTTCATGCGTGGTTATTGAAAAAAATAAAAATGAAAGTTGCTGAAATACGACCACAAAACACATACTAAATATGTGTCCACAAGACTTTTGACTAATGGAAGTTGTCCTTTCGAGTTCTGGCTTCAAAATGATGTGAAAATCATCCTGCCTAATCGTTCACATAAAACAAAACATTAATTTATACTTTGTATGACAGTTTTTTTGTCAGAAGAGGTTTGTGCGTGGGAGTGGTAATGGCCTATCAATATTAATGAGATTCAGACCAAGGGTGTGACAGACACTCCCCCAATGGCTAATGGCCCATCAAGTGAGGCAGCCTGAACACAGAATGAGAGGAGATTCAAAGGTTTTGTTTTTCAATCTGTTTTATTGTAATTCCTCTATGTGGAGAAAATAAACGTTCTAAATTTGCTCTAAGCAAATCAAATGTGAGTAAAATAAATAAATAATCAGTCGGCTATAAACAAAGCAATTGTGAGCGATAAATAAACAAGCTACATTCCTTTTAAAAAAAGTTAAAAACTATTATTATCATATATTTTACAGAGTACTATTCCAGCACATGCATAACTGATGGACATTTAGCAATGCTGATAACACAAAACATATGTAACATCATCAACCAATCTCCAAAAATAAATAATAAAGTCATACAGGCTCATATTGTATTAAAACTAAGTATAAACAAAATTGAACTAACATCTGTAAAATTGTAGGTAAATATGTACTTACTCTTTCTGATTTCTGACTGTGTTGCTACGCGCACTCCGAGTTGCAGGCGGAGGTAGTGATGAAGCTACATTCCTTTTAAAAAGGTTTAAGAATATTATTACATAAATATAACCATAGTAGCATTAGTCTATAATGAATAACTGATGTAAATAATTGTAGACGCGTGCAATAAGCCTATATGCGTGTCAATGGGCCATTACCGGAGAGGCACACCGCAAACAAAACACATTTGCGCAATTCATTAACTGGGTATATTTACACATTTCAGCACTTTTACACACATTTACAACTGATATTTGCGAGCATGCATCGTTAATGATAATGATGCAGCATTTAAACTAGTCAAAATATAATCTAAACACCTACTAGGCCTATTTTCTAAAATAACTTTAATTCTAGCTTTCATACATAATGATCTAAACATCATTTACACATACAAATTTCCTAACCAAGGGGTTTACAGTGCGTAGCATATGCACTAAAAACAAAAACAAAAAAAACATTTTTGACGTTGAAATGGTACGAGATATTAAATTCATGGTATAGATATGCACTATCAATAGATCGTGTTGAATATATCAAATGTCAATACTCTGGATGGCAAGTGGAAAATAGTCCACCCAGTATAATATGTAAGCTACATATTATATTGAATAGCTTGTCAACTAATGGAAGTAAGACTAAATACTTACTCATCCGAAATTCTATCCACGGCTGGATCAAGTCGCTCTTCAAAACGACTTGAGTACAGAGTACGACAGAGTAGTCGCGCTCTTTTTCTGATGAAAATGTGGATTCTTCGTCGCTAGTATCCAGGACGAGCTGAAGAGCTTCCACACCGGTGTATCGTGCCATCTTCCCAACGCGCAGGTGACTGAATGATGAAACTTGAAGCCTTTAATGCATTTGCTTGGGGGCGTTTACCTGTTTTGCATAGATGGCTTAACACATTATCTTGTGAATAGCGCGCTCCGTGAGTAGGCGTGAACGAATTAAAGTAAATGAGCTCGTAATCAGCTCGACTGGAATCGCTCTATTTTCAAACAGATTACAGAAGCTGAGAATATTTGTTTTTAATATAAATTACTTCATTTAAAAGATGCGATCTCAAGCTTTATGCCCGTGGGTATGTTTGCCTGTTTGGCTGAATTTTCGCGGAGTTACAGATAATTTCCGAACGCGTTTCAAATTGGAGTTCGCTGACAGAGAGAGTGCAGAACTTGCATCATGTTAATTTTTCTTTATTTGGCAAAAAGCAAAACACTTTATTTTTATTGTGAGTATACAGGGAAACTGAACAGGATCGATTGATGTATAACACGAGAATGAAAGATCAAAATTAACAAAATTAACTAAATTAACTACTAGTCCATCCTTACCTCGCTGTTCCTTAGGTGTCAAGGGAATTAAGAAATAGGGAAAGAGGGAACAACAATAGCACACTCTGAAAAGTTTACAACCCTAGTGTTTGAACAAATACTGGTCTACTGTCTAGCAACAAGACATTCTTGATCTTTCAGCAAAATTACACCAGATGACTGAAGATAACTCTTTATGGTTCGGAAACTTGATTGGTAGACCCAGGAAATAGCAATTATGTTGTTGTTTGTTCTACTGGCGTACTATCTATGCGTCCACAGTATCAAGTGTTTCATTCAACAAATGAATCACGCCTCTCACGAGAAAATTGACAGTTCCAACCAGAAAAGACTATTACCCGTAAGAACTTCACAGACCCTAAAATTGCATGTTTGTTTCTGTGTCAGCATGCAATTGCAGAAAAGCAAACACAGAACATGCGTTATGTGCCTGTAACGATCACAAGTTACAAGAATGAACTTTTAAGTGTTTAAATTTGTATATAATGTGAGAGTTATTAGAACTCTCAAAGGGGGAAATGTAGTTTTACAAATTTATTAAATGTTTTAATTTAGGTTCTCTATGATAATGTGAAGGTATGGGTGATACAATCAGGCTGATTGGATTACCATCTATACATGACACTGTTATGGTGATTGGATTAGGATTGGTAACACTCTCAGTCTAGGGCAGGTTCCTAAACCTGTATACCTCATTTACATGCTTTGTTTCAGAGTGTCCCCACTTATATGTAACTCCTCCCCCTTTCAAATGTATATGAACTCTACTGTATACTGCCTTAGTTAGACTTGGGAAGACTACAGCAATGAAACAGCAATAAAGAACTCTACTTAAAAGATACCCCCAAGTCTCCTGGTCTCTGAAGAAAAAGATTTACAACATGACCTATTTGCAAACAACGTCATATCATAAATGATAGGAAACCCAGCAACGGTGATGATTAGTTTCTCTTCCATTTTCTCAGAACTAATGTTTTGGTAGGAACGAAAGTTTACATAGTATGTTTCTCTGGAATCAGTCAGCGTGAAGGACGTCTATATTCCGATTGGTTGCTGGTTTTTGCCGCTGCTTGCCGCTGAACCGCGTCATAGCTCATTACCATAAAGTTGAACTTCAACTTTCTGATTGACGCTCAAAACGCCCAAAACGCGACGCTGATGGATTTGACGCTCCTTGCAGCGGAGAGAAGCCAGCTTCCATTGAAAATGAATGACTTCCGGTAGCTTTGGAAGCTCAAGTCGGCGACGGTGTGAACGTACAGTAATGTAAACAGTGAGGGACTAGGCTGCCATCAGTTGGCACATGGCACCTGCAGCTGACAGATGTAACAGTAAACTTGATTAATTTTCATTGTCATTTAAATCACTAGTGTGCCAATAACTTATTATCAAAAGAAAGAGTAACGTTACTACATATTGCTTACAGATAGAGACATGACATTATCATTTTTAGGTTATAGCAGTTAACCGAGTAACGTTATCACTAGAAAGAGCTCTACATATTGCTTACAGATAGAGACATTATCACGTCTGCCAAAATAATATTTTATTTTTTAGGTTAACGTTACAGCAGTTAACTGAGTATCACTAGAAAGAGCACCAACAGTGGTATCTGTACCACACAGTTTGAAAAACATTGATAGCATAGCGTATATTAGCATATATTTAATATACTGTATTTAACATTTTATATACATTTACTAACCGAAGACAGATGGACAGGCGCTCCGCAGCTGGGATAGAGCGCCTGTAGTTGGTGTCCTGAAGGGTGATCCTCGCTCCGATGCGGGACAACAGGTCATCAAACTGGGCGCGGGACAAGCGGAAGTACCGCTGAAAGCGGCCGTCATCCAGGTGCAGCTCCTGGAGCAAATGATGAAATTCGCCGAACTGGGAACGCCTCCGGAGGGTCTGGTGGACCCAAGTACGGCGACGACGATCCATACGCCGCTGTTCTGCTCTCCAGAGCAAATACAGAGCGGTGACTCTCTCCACGAATGCTCGATCAACATCAGCCATCTTGTAAAAAGATGGCCATCAACGGGTTTCGCCTCCGGAGTTTCATCGGATTTCGCCTCCGACGCGCGTAAATTTCGCTTCAAACTTTTGTTTTTTGGATTCAAAGTGGTCAAGCGTATAACTAGACGCGGTAGGCGCGAATTTGACGCGCTATTCGCGTCCGGTGTGAACGCAGCATAAGCCTGCTCTTTCTAGAATGTGCTCTCCTGCAGAGGGAGAGTTGAATCTTCCATTTTGTGACAAATCGCTAGAGCAGGGTTGCTGCAGATAGACGTGCTTAAAGATCGAGCTTTGAGACTAAATATTTACAAAATCATCATTTAACATGGATTTGGTGAGTGTTCAACGTTTTTGTATGTTTTTGTCAAGGTTTAGACGAACGTTTTTCATTTTTCGAGAGAAGAGGTTTAATCCGATAACGATCAGTAAACAAGTGTCTACACAATTGTGTGATAATTTCTTAAATTAGGCTAATGTTTTCTAAGTAGAATGTTGAGTTTGTACTTATGGTTTTAATATAGGTTTTGTCCTAATCCATATTCTGTGTGAATGTTGTATTTGGGTTTTATACGAGTCATGTTGATAATTGTTTTGTGAGAGTGTTATATGTGTTATTTATTTAGTTTATTTCTGTAATGAGATAGTAATCTAGCATATCACTGTCTTAATTGTTATTTCTCTTTGAAATACGCAAATTGAACATGGAAATATCTCTTATCGTTTGGCCTAAACTACAGGTCAGGTTTTTTGTTCCTGTGGAAACGAATTCTGGAAACTCAATTGATGGCGAGCCCCACGGATTTCAAATAGGTCTCTGCAGAACAACAAGAAGGTGTTTACCAATTATTGGGCGTTTTCAAACCGGTCTAGGCATTTTCCAACCATCCAATCAAAATGGTCGGAAGCCCTTTCAGAAGCGGAAATGCGTTATTATTTTTTTATAAATGCGTTATCGTTTTTTTTTCTTGATTTTTACTATTATGTCTATATCGCGACAACATTTATGTCAAAATAAAATACAGGCTACAGCTATCTATTTTCTTTAAAAAGGAATTCTTTCATAAACCAAATTTCCGTTCTTATGTTATAAGATACAGATATTGTATATAATAGCCTGTGAGTGTGTATTATATTTTATAATATTCTCTCCTACCTACATGCGATTTTTCTCTAAATGTAAACCTTAAAAGGTAAAAGTATTAAAAATTACTTTATTACTCAACTATTTATAATTACATTAGTTTTATTTTCGTTTTGTGTGTGTGTGTGTGTGTGTGTGTGTGTGTGTGTGTGTGTGTGTGTGTGTGTGTGTGTGTGTGTGTGTGTGTGAACAACAACATAAATCAAGTTGTAACGGTGATTAACAAGGAAAATTAATAGCAATTTCCAATAAAGTTACCAAATCCTACTGTAAAGCAACGGTGAAAATGATTGTATTGGTCTTTCTCACCTGTATTTTTCAAAATATTATATTTATATGATATTTAAGTGATATTTGTAGCTTACATTAAATGATATATAAAGTAAAACGTATTGACCTTTAAATTAAGGTAAAATGTGTTTACTTAGAATAATGACTCTGAAAACTTTAAACATTAGCATCACTTTATTGACCGTATAGATACTGTAACCAATATGATGAAAAACTGTATTGATAAATGCAGCATTCTCTACTTAATGTAATAGTAAAAAAGAGAGAATCCTATAAAATAAAATAAGCAATAAATGTGGCAAGTTCAAACATGAGGAACACATTGCATTACACATTAAATGCTTCCTCCAGCCTCATAGAAACAGTCATCTCCGCAGTATCCTTGGAAGTCATCAGAGCCGTAGAACCCATGCAAAACACCTCTCTGCCCTCTTCCTCTGTAGCCTTCGCCACAGTCTTTGTATGTAGTCTCACAATGGAGACATCTGGATAGACTGTATGGAACCCTGTACAGGTTTCTGAAATTTTCACTGAATGCATTCCAGTTCAAAAATAGCCATGTTAGTAGACGTAAAAAAATGTTTAATACACATTTATAAGATATGCATATACGCTCACCTCCATATTCAGTTGCTCTTATTTTATGCCCAGCTATATGGGCCACTATTTGATGATACTGTCTGAGTTTACATATTTGAGATGTGCAGAAGGGGCATGTGAATAAATTAGTATCTGCAAGGTAGCGCTGTGGTTGAGGCTCTTGTCCTCTCCAATGAATTGTGATGTGCTGAATAGACAACAAATTCATCCATTTTAATTTAAAAAACGTTTCCTCCACTGTACATAATCATTTTACATTTTATCATTCATCCATTATGTTAGTCTATAGGTTTGACTACACATGTGAGGTATTAATGCCTGCACTGATGTAATGAAGAGTGTAAATGAAGACTAGTGAGCTGATCTCACTGCTAAAAGAGGTCAAATCATGTTTCTATTTAATTCTAGTGGTTTGCAGAGGTTTTTGTTAGGGTTATGAGATATAATATAAATAACAGAAAAATTATAAATATTACATTAAAATTGGTATTAAAAATAATAAACTTAACAAGCAATGCTTTTTCAGCTTTTCTTGTTTTCTTACAGCGCACCTCACACTCAAACACCATTTCATATATGAAGGGAGTGGGTTCTGGACTGAATGAAAACGTAATTTATACAAAATATTATAGTTTTTAATATTTTTTTAATTAGATACAATTTGCAGTTAGATTAATGTGCACAACACTTTCCTTAAAATGTATTTATAGTTATTTTTTTTATTTATTATTGTATTTATAGTACATATTAGTAGGCTACCTATACCCCCCCCCCCCCACACACACACACACACACAATTTTAAAGCCTAGTCCTAGACCAAAATGTAAGTCTGAGCTGTTCCAACTGAAATAAACTTGCACTGACTGATCTTAAAATATATCAGTGCCTTTGTTTTGTCTCAAGATGAACACCACTAATGTTTTTTTTCTAAGCATGTTTATGAAATTATTTAAATGTCCTAATTGAACTATGGACTAATCCTGGTTTAGGCTAAACCGTATTTCTGCTGTCTCAAAGTGTGCTCCGGCTAATCCCTTTAGTCTGGATACCAGTTTTTGCAGTAGGGTAGTGTTTCCTTCTCTATTATTCATCCCGAAGTAAAGAATTACAAGATGTACTTCTGGGGCGTAGGTAGTGTTGTGTTTAAGCACGTGGCACATATGTTCTAATTTGGCCCCTGGGTAGCAGATAACCTGAACTCTCTCATTCGGGATTAAGGGTAGACGTGAAAAGTTGGAGTCTCCCAGGAAAACAATCTGTTTTTTTGCTGTGCAAGACCAGTGTTTCCACTTGTTGTGGTGGTGCTCCTGTTTTTCGTACATGCCGAATCTTGAGATAACTTCTTTAGTCTGGGGCTCGTTTGTGGATTTGCTGGTCGATGGGATCGCTGTTATGGGTATTAATTTTTGTTCTGATGTGCATATTTTCTCACTTTCCCATTTGTCTTCCCTAGTGGGGAAGAATATTTTGTCGTCGGAATCCCTTGTGGCTCCTAATGAGAATCCCCACTCTTCTATTTTAGTTTTTTTCGGGATATTATTGGTATCTACGTCTGGTTTTTCTTCCGCGTTTTGTGGAAGCGCTCTTTTGGGGGTTTGTGTTTTTGTTTTTTATCCTTTTTTCCAATGGTTGGCGTGTTGGAGTTAGTCGCGGGTATCACTTCTTGTTCTGGTTTGTGTGGTTCTTCTTGTTGTGTTTCGAGGTCAGTTGGGGTTTGGTTTGTGTTTTTTTGATTTTCTGCTTTCTCGTTCATTTTTTTTACATTTTTACATTTTTATTCATTTAGCTGACGCTTTTATCCAAAGACAAAGACACATACTACCAACTGGTTATTTTTGTAGTTATTCTAGACCTGGTTAGGTTATTTTTCCTATTTAAAACTTGACTCTTCTGTAGTTACATCGTGCACTAAGACCGACGGAAAATGTAAAGTTGCAATTTTCTAGGCTGATATGGCTAGGAACTATACTCTCATTCCTGCGTAATAATCAAGAAACTTTACTGCCGTACCATGAGTGCAGCAGGCGCAATGATATGACGCAGCACCTGAAAATAGGCTACCTTCCGTCAACTGCGCTGCGTCATATCATTGCGCCTGCTGCACTCATGGTACGGCAGTAAAGTTTCTTGATTATTACGCAGGAATGAGAGTATAGTTCCTAGCCATATCAGCCTAGAAAATTGCAACTTTACATTTTCCGTCGGTCTTAGTGCACGATGTAACTACAGAAGAGTCAAGTTTTAAATAGGAAAAATATCTAAATACTTTTTTTTTTTTTGAGAAATGCTAATGGTCTTGTCCACTTCAATGATATATGCTAAGCTATGCTAAAAGTGGTACCGCCAGAACCGGAGATCGGCTGAATGGATTCAATGGATTGTTTTGACATGCCCTGACATTTGTGCTTTTTTCAGTTGCTTATTAACATATTAATTGCAAAGGTGTAATTACACTCTATTTAGCACAAACAGGGCTACCATAATATGTGAGCAACATGTATGTACATGTTTGTATTTTTGAGGGAATATTGTTTATGCATGGTTATTGAAAAAACTAAAACTTAAAGTCCCTGTAAAGTCAAAATGAAGTATGTGTTCTGAGTTTGTCATATCACAGAAAAATGGGTTATTAGACACCCAGCCAAATTTGAATGATAAAAAAAGCCGACAAGTACATAAAATAAGCTATCAAAATCTTGAAAACATGAGCAGTACTCTCTGCTCTCAAACGCTGGGGGCGTGTCCATTGGCTGCGCTGAAACCACGCCCACTCACGTTAAAGCTGCCTTTGCCACACTCAACTGTCACCCGCTACAGCCGGAATGAATGCTCCTAGCAGCTTATTAGGTTAATTATAACATAAGATAACAGGGAGATAGTCGTTCGGCCCCATTCACCAGTAACAGCGGATTATCAGTGAATCCCAGTTGTCTCCGACGAAAGTTTATAAAACTATCCCGTGTAAAATGATCACTACAGAGGCGGGTTTTGGTGGTGATCCTCAGCTCTCCATCAAGGTGGCTCTTCACAAAATTAATCCACCTCTTCTTGATGTGATCGTTTTTAGGAAATTTAAATAAGGACACCGATCCGTTTTGTACGTGATCGCATCCAGGTAGTACGCATTTCCGTGACGAAGACATAGCTAACTAGCAAACTGTAGGCTGTAGTAACTAATAATACTGACAGTAACTAGCGATTGAGCGGCAAACTGATGCGAATGTGCTCTATTTATATTGTTAGGGGAGCGGCCAGCCTCAGGGGCTCCAGTGCGTCATCAGGTAGGGGTGGGGCCAGGAGCTCAGGCACTCCAGTGCGTCATCGAGTACCCTGTTAGCCCCGCCCAAAAAATCTGTAAAATATCAATGGTGAAAAACTGTTTAATGGTCTAACTCCACAATTCAGTAATTCACAGTTCACAGTCTTTGTAATGTGTTTTAGCAATACATTTCTAACATTTATAATGTGTTTAGAATTTTTTTTTAAAATTGCCTTTACAGGGACTTTAAAGTTTCTGAAATAAGGCCACAAAACACATACTAAATATGTGTCCACAAGACTTTTGAATAATGGATGTTGTCGCCTAGAGTTTTTGCTTCAAAATGATCTGAAAATCATCCTGCCTAATTATTCACATAACACAATACATTGATTTAAATTTTATAAAACACTTTTTGTTTGGAAAGGCAATATGCGTGGGGGGCGTGTTCACACCTGAGAAGACAATGACCTGCATAATGTGCCGCATAATGAGCTGCATATTAATGAGCCTTTCACACATGGTGTGTCACTGGGTACCAAAGAATGCAAGGACACAAAAGAAATTATATATATATATATATATATATATATATATATATATTGTAAAATTGTAACCAATTACAAATAGGTTACAATTACAATTTTAATAATATTTCAAGTGTATTCTTTCTTTGTAAAAAGTATACAATTTATCATACGTATTTCAAAGGTAAGGATTCATTAGTTTGAATATTGGAACAAACTCTATAACAACATCTTAGTTGATAATTCAATATACCTACTTTATTCTTGTCCAAACATTCCATACTATATATTTAACATATGAGCTTCTGCTCGAACAAAAGCTTATTTGCTGTGGCAGTAGTCTTTTTTTACAGTAAAAACTTTATAATCTATCCAAAACTAATCACGAAATCTTGTCTAAACATTCATATTTAGTCTGTAACATATCGTGTTTATGATATATTAGCATATACATGTTAATTTGTAGTTTGTTGCTTATACAGACATTTTATTTCAACATATTTCAGTCTATTTTTACTCATCTTAGTAGGCTAAAGCAATATAGTTTGGATGTGTTTGTGTAAAAATAACATGTTTACTAATGCAGGTGTGAGTGAATGAACGGCACAGACACGCGCTGTATAACTGTAGTAAACAAAGCGCGCGCGCCTGTGTCGTTCATTCATCATTTAGCCTACACACAGACACGCAATTCATATTTAAACAGTCTTTTTGCGGTTTACAGACACTATCCAATATCGCGATTAGAACAAAGCACTTAAGAATAAATGACTTACTACATAAGCTGGATCTGTTGCTCCTCTAAATGAAACTACCAGCACGTCCGATACATTTTCCAGGATTATTAGATAGTATTATTCCTCAGCGCAGCAAGACGATGTAAAGTGCAAGTTTTTATTAAACATGATGTGTTTTATAAACCAGCTGGTGGGCGTTGGCATGTTTGAATGGCTTGCCTTAGATCATTTGCGTTTGAATAGCGCGCGCTCTCCGTGGGCGTGGCACATTAACGCGTAATCAGGTATAATGAGCTGGAAAGAAAAATACTTTTATAATCTTTTATAATATAATCTCTCTCTTTTCATACAGATTACATTAACTGAGAATATTTGTTTTTTATATAAATTACTTAATTTAAAAGAAGAGAATTCAAGCTTCATAAAGAAAAATCTCTTGTGCCTGTATTCGCGAGTTACAGTTAATTTTCTGACACGTTTCAGAATGGACTTCATTGACAGAGAGAAGGCAAAACTAGCATCATGTTTATTTTTTTTTATTTGACAAAAAGCACAACACTTTGTTTTTATTGTTAGTTGTTAACGAAACCTATGATAAAATGTTTGTTGACAACCTTTTTTCCCCCTGGCTAAGACAAGACGATGAGAGATGACACTGATGTCATTAAATGATAACTGTGACTATATCAACACATGCAAATCGGTGACAAAAAAAGTGTGAAATGTGTTTAAAAAAACTTGACCAAAACCACTTGTTTTTGTCGAATAAAGGAGACTACAACACATTACAGTCTGTTTTTATGAGCGATTTTGGTTGCCAGATTTCAATAATTTAAACCCCAGTGAGAGCTTGTGTTAAAAGAACACGTTTTCTACATGGTCTTTTCAATAGTATCTGGCAACCATGTGTGCGCTTTCTCTCTCTCTACACTGCTGAAGAAGCGCAATAATCTGAAAAAACAGACAAGTAAGCTGGAGTTCAGCGATTTTCATTTGAGATTTTATACTTAAATTAAAGTGTCATTCAGTCGGTCTGTGTCCTGTCACGAGCCGCTAGCGCTGTGTGTGCGACTAAATCTGCGATCAAAATGCAGGCTGATATTCAGCAGTGTTTTTAATGTTGATCATGTTATATGATCATTGTAAGGAACAGGAAAAGTCAGGCTTTTGGGATATGTATTCAAAAATTAGTAATTTACAATGAATAATTATTCATACGGGTTTGACCCAGATAATCTTACATGTTAAATCTCCCAAAAAGGGATAATATGTTCCCCATCTGCATTCATATATGTACTTAGACAATTAACCACAAAGGATTATAATTAATTGCATATGTAGACTATATTTTACAGACACGTTAAAATTAGCTCAATTGTATATCAATACTTAATCAAAACGGATTATAATTAAATATTTAATATATCAATTATGTCTATCATAGATCGATCGTCAGGATAATCTTTAAGGGGATTCATTTATGACCGAATCATCTGTTTGTCTAGCAAACCTGATCATTCGATCTCATCAAACCTCACAAAATTATCCTACTTTACAGACTTTCAAGAGAAGCTATTCCTCTGGCCACAAGGAATAACTTTCCTGTTCTATAACGATACCTCTTTAAGTATCAAATTTGTAAAGCACGTAGCTTTGGATCGTACATTAAAGGGACTTGTATATGAGCAATAAACAGAATCAATAAATGAATATAATGAATTTAATAAAGGAAGACTACACATACCGTTGTATTTACAACATGTAAAATGTATTTACCACAAAATGCAATAATGGCAATGACAATGAAAGAGAATGCATCAATAAAGAGAGAGAGAGAATGAGAAAGAGAAAGAGAGAGTCTGGAAGGATCAGTGGCAAATTACAGACCTTAAACCTTTGAGAAACAACACGGAAAAACACAATCTTAATACTCTTAACACTCAGTTGCTCGTTGTGTGGCTGCTTCGAAGGCATGTGGATGTGTTCCGTGGGAGAGTCACGTGGCCTGCGGATGGGTCCGGAGCGCGCACTTTCAAACAAAGGTTTAACGGTGTCGGACGTAAATTACCAAAGAAACAATTCAGGCTAAGTTCATTTACTCGTCTGAGGAAATGAACAAAGTAGAAAGAAAAAAAAAAACTTAAACAAACAAAGGAAAAGATCCCCGGAGGGGGGATCACGGAGGAGTTACATGGTGATGCGAGGAAGAGGAGCGAAGTCCGAGGTAAGAGAGAGAAGGCAGGGGGGTCAGTTCTCTTAAAGAAACTGAAGTCCACACCTCTGTTGGGAGCCCTGGCCAATGACATTCAACGAAACTCTGGCGGGCAGAATTTCTTTTGTCTTGTCAGGACGGTCATTTAGATGTTTTATGGCCGTGGCCGAATTCGGTCAGAATCTTTCCAAAATATGGTACAGCATAGTAAAATACCTTTTACGGTATGTTCATATACATATATGGCTTGATCAGATCAAGAGGATTCTGAAGGTAGGAAGAAAGACATGTAAGGAGGATGATATTGCAAAGTTACATAACAAACTACAAGTGATTTTAATTACGTTTTTATAGAACTACTATACACTCACAGATACCTTCATAGGACCTGGGCAATCGGACAAACATAACAACATCTCAAATATATCTCAGTGAAGTCTTTTAAATGAGGAAATTATTAAAGGTCCATGTATGTGTGTGTGCGTGGTGTCCATTTGCGCATCTGGCATTCCTCCCTCGCTGGGGGGGGGGGGGGGTGGCTTGGAGATAACGGTCTTCTTTGAGGCCTGACTCCCGGCTGTGTGTGTGTGTGTACACAAGTTCCTTCTTGCTGGAAAGGGAGAAGGCTTGGTTTTAACTCAGTTCGCTATGAAAGTGTCAATGAACGCCATTAGGAACAGACTCTGTGGTGCCCGGCCTGAGTTATGGACCAGAGTCAGAGAGGTTATAAGCATTCTTACATGTATAAGTGAATGAGTCGTCCTGACATAGTCCAGATACCCTACAGCATGAATGCAATGTTTCCCGAATATCCACACGATTTCAAATTAATTTTATACAACAGTTAAACAAACAAACAAAAGGGTAACATTAAGTGATGTAGTACATTTAAATCAGTAGGCTATTGTATGTAGTCAATTATTGCTCTATTTTGCAACGAAAGACACAGCGATGATTTGTGAACGAATCCTGAGATTCAATGATTTGTTCATAAATACAGCCACTTGCTTCTTATTGAATGACTCTACGACTCACTTATAAAGACAGTGAATTACTGCCACCTACTGGGCAATTTAATTAAAAATGTAAAAGTACATATTTACTATCATTGCATATTTATTAAATATGTGAATTTTTTTTTAAGTTCACTTAAATTAAGGAACACGCAGTGCTGACGTTGTTATAGCAATGGATGTTTTTGTTTTCGACGTGCGCTGTACGTGGTTAACCCTCTGCGGTCGACAAACGTTTTGCTCGATTTTTTTCACATAGCAGGAAAATAGACTTAAAATACTCTGTCATTTTTGGTCATACACACTTAAGAAATATAAAAAAATAAACTGTTGAATGTCTATTTTTTTATGTGTCCACTTACAATCGAAATAAAACATTGTGCTTTTGTAAAATAAAGAAAATAAACAGGGTGTGCTTTCTGTCTCTCCATCTCCGTTAACCTTTTTTTCTGGAGCACATCTCTAAACTTAAACAAAGCTCAGCGAATACTATTCACCCAAGCATGAGCAATATATCTTTATGATCATTTAAGTTTGTACTTTTAAAATATCTAATTCAAAAGTAAAATAAATATTCTCTGTTTATGTAATCTATAAAAAACGAGACACGTGTCAGCCGACCTCATTATCGTTCTCTCAGCTCATTATTCTGCTAATGTGACACGCCCACGGAGAGCGCGCGGTATTCAAACGCAAATGATCTGAAGCAACACATGCAAACGTGTCAACGCCCCTCATAAACGCGATAACACAGCAAATGTAATCATCAGATTAATTTACCTTTTCGTCTTGCGAGGCTGTGACTGTGAGCAGTAATCCTGGGACATTTACCTCAGAACATGGTTTATTTTCATTTTGAGGAGCGACCGATCTAGCCGAGAATTGTGAGTAGCCCAAGTTTTTTATTCTTGTGCTTTGTTCTAATGTCTGTAAATGCAAAAAGACTGTTTAAAGGGGTCATGAACTAGCTTTTTAAAAAATGTTATATTGATGTCTGAGGTCAACTTATGACGTTCGCTTGGTTTTTACATTCAAAAACATCAAAATGAATAAGTAATAGGCTATTTTCTACCCTAGTTTTGAGCCTAGCTCAAAAACGCTCGGTTTTTATGGGCGTCTCGCATTGAAGACTTGGAAGTAAACGCCCACTGCTGTGAGTGGATAACAGTTTTGCATATTATAAGGAGTTTCAACTCACTCGTCAGTAACGATTAGACTGATACACATGTACACATATCAAACGAGATATCAAACGATCTGTAACAATGCAATACTAGCCTATCAGATTATTATTATTTTTTAAATAAAAATTTTACTCACATAAGTGTGTTGCACCATTCCTGTCGGATCCAATATAGAAGGCACAGCACCGTTTTCTAATCTTAATCGGTCTGCAAATCCAGTCTCGACCTGTGTCTTGTTTACAAAACAATCCTCAGTGAAATGAAGCGAACAAACGGACAATGTTTTACCCACATCAGCTGGAACGTCATTAAAAATAAAGTTTAACCAAGCATTCCTATTGGAATCCAGAGGAAGCTTATGCAGCGACTGTCTTCTTCCACAACCAGGCACTGCACAATATTTTGTAAATGTTATGTTTATTGCTCGGTAGCTCGATCTGGTTTGTCATCACGAGGTAGGCCCATGTTATTTAGCTATGCGTGTAATGCGCGAATCGGTGGGCGGGGCTAAAGTAGCCGTGTTGAAGTAGGCGTTGATCTTCTTCAGCGGGGGTGGTGTTTTATCCTCTTTGACGTCATAGTTCCCCACTTTGAAAAACGAGTCGTTTGCTGAGCCTGGTGTCAATAAAAGCATTTATTGGACTAACAAGGACGTTTTCAGTTCTGAAATTTACAGTATATTCTTATAATATGATGACCTCTTCGATGTCAAAAGCTCAAGGAAAATTTGATTCCTCAGTTCATCACCCCTTTAAATTTGAATCACGTTTCTGTGTGTGAATTAACGGCACAGATGGGCGCTGTTGTTTATGGCCTACTATGTTACAGATGAAATATGAAAGACAACATTTCGTAGTTTTGGATAGATTATAAAGTTTTTATTCTAAAATATCAAATAAGCTTTTGTCATCCAGTTTCTGCTCATATTTTAAATATATAGTAGGCTATGTTCTGTCAAAAATAAACTCATCAACTAAGATGTTATTATAGTGTTTGTTCCAATGTAAGCTATATAAAAACTAATGAATCCTTAACTTTAAAATATGTATGATAATACTGTAGGATAATACTGAGGAATACTGTAGTAAGTTTTTTTCATTCTCAAGTGAATCGCGTTTCTGTGTGTGAATGAATGAACGGCAGAGATGCGCTGTTTACCACAACTCGCAAAAAGACAGTTTAAATTTGAATCGCCTTTCTGTGTGTGAATGAATGATCCGCTTTTAGCAAACTATATTGCTATACTGAGATGAGTAAAAATCGACTGAAATATGTTGAAATAAAATGTATTTGTATAAGCAACGTATTAAACTGCAAATTAACATTTATATTTCTTATATAAACGATATAAATTTTTGCTCATATGTTAAATAGCCTATAGTATGTTTTGTCAAAAATAAAGTAATCAAATAATATGTTATTATGTGTTTGTTCCAATGTAGCCTAGGCTATATCCAAAGTAATGAATCCTTAACTTTGAAATATGTATGATAAAATGTATACTTTAGTTTTTACAAAGAAAGATTGCACTTGAATTGTTGTTGTAATTGTAACATTTTTAATAAAAAAAAAATATTTACAAGGTAGATGTAAACAAACTATTAAAAGGTAAATATAAGCCTTTTCTTTAAATAATTTTTATTAAGTTTTATTAGTGACAAATTTGGGGAGAGGATACATATTCCAAAACTGAAAATACAGTATGAGAATTAACTGCACAATTACTAGACATGGAAAAATATATATAAAAAAATGAGATGCTTCCAACTGTGAACCAATTTGGTAGAATATATATATATACACACACACACACACACACACACACACACACATATATACATTGCTCTTGCATTCTTCCTTGTGGCTCAGTGACACACCTGAATGAATGGCTCATTAAGTATGCGGGCCCCATTGTCTCCTCAGGTGTGTACTACTAAATATGCATGATGGTGTTGAAATCGTTGACGCCCCTTGCGCATATTGCCTTTCCAAACAAAAAGTGTCTTACAAAATTTAAATCAATGTATTGTTTTATGTGAATGATTAGGCAGGATGATTTTCACATCATTTTGAAGAAAAAACTCTAGGCAACGACATCCATTAGTCAAAAGTCTTGTGGACACATATTTAGTATGTGTTTTGTGGACTTATTTCAGAAACTTTATTTTCTATTTTTTTTCAATAACCATGCATAAACAATATTCCCTCAAAAATACAAACATGTACATACATGTTGCTCACATATTATGGTAGCCCTGTTTGTGCTAAATAGAGTGTAATTACACCTTTGCCATTAACATGTTTATAAGCAACTGAAAAAAGCACAAATGTCAGGGCATGTCAGAACATCTCAAGGACCCCAAAAATCCCTTAGACCCCAGAGGGTTAACCAATCACAACAGACTGAGCTGTCTGGCCAATCAGAGCAGAGTAGCTCACGGAAAGGAGGGATTTAGAGGGATTGATTCATCTGACAGGCGTTTGAGAATCATTGAAAATGTGATGATGTGCAAATCAAATTTTTTTTTTACCTTTGATGCATGTAAACCTGTTGTAGGAGATTCCACAACAACATTAGGAAACTTTAAAATAGCATAATAGGGGCACTTTAAGCGCGTGCACCATGATGTGAAAATTCATGATCAATGGAGCTCTTAAACTTTGATTCCCCATGGAAACAACACCTGACAAAAAGACGTCCGTATACTTCCCAGTCTATACGCAAGTATAATTCTTATTCACCGTTATAATATCAGGTGAAAACTGGCAGAACAGTAAGTTATTGAACTAATACTCATTTATTTGACATATTAAATAAATATAATTAAGTGTCTATTTCAATGTGCCGCAGCTGTTTCCATGTAGTATAATGCTTTTTTCACCTAATTAAATGTTCTCTAACTCAACCTGTACTATTTTTTTATTAGGCTAATGAAATGAACATTTTGAGTTCTCCTCCGTCAACAGCAAGAAGGCCGAGGACCTGCACCATCACTGATAGATGAAGAGGAGATACACAATACTGGAAGAATATTAAAATCACTGTTGCTTTTGTATTTGTAGGAAATAAAAATGACCAAATAAATTGTGAATATTTAGTGATTATGTAACAGCTGTGGGGGTTACGGCATATATCTCTACCCTTCCCTCTGGCATCCTCCCATCCATACAGTAATCTGTTTAATTTCCAGAAGGTGCGATGATGGGAATATGCGTGTCATCAATGCATCAACCACACTGGAAATCCTACAGGAAATTCACATTATTCGGTTACTTTCAGAGGTCACAGCAAGATGTTATCAAGTGAACGTCATTTATCAGATTTCCTCATTTAAACTGATTTCTCCAGCACTGTCCTGCAATCCTGTGAAACTCCTCTTTGATGGATCTCATGAGTTTGTGTCCAGAAAACAACACAAAAACTCTCAGAAAGAGTGTGAGAGCGAGGCACACGTTCCTGCCCGCTCTAATACAGTGGCCTTACTAATGTGCTCTGCATGTCCGATGATATATAGAAAAATGCTCAATGAATAAATGAACTGGACTGCAGAAATGCTTTTCTTACTTAGCCTTTTTGTCTTGTTGTTTCCAGTCAAAATATCGACAAATTTTTAAATCAAGATGCATTTACTACATAAGAAAAACTCCGGGTTTACCGAAGAAAACTTGCTCCCGACCAGGTTAGGTTAATAGAGTAAGGTACTATGATAACTGACTCTGAGTATAAGTTACCTCTCTTTTATAAACGGTCTTGACTAGGGTTGGGTACCGAAACGCGGTGCCAATAGGGAACCGGTTCTGACGTAAACGGTAGTAACCAGACCGAATAAGAACGAAAATTTCGGTGCCTGACTCTCTGTGTCATGAGGCGCACACACGCATGGTCTCTCGCGCGCTCTCTCTCTCTCTCTCCGCCGTGCGCGCACAATACTGTTTGAAGCACAGTCTGTTCTGTCTCGCATGCGGGCTCTTGCTCGCTCGCTCTAGATTCCAGGAGATTTTAACTAATTTGCGGGCATCAGGGAGCCGCTATCAATAATGCGGGAGACTCCCGGAACGTCTGCTGATTGCGAGGGGATTAATGAAGATGCCGAAGACAAAACGCTCCAAGGTTTGGCTGCATTTCACATGTA
This sequence comes from Gila orcuttii, assembly GCA_026230005.1. Taxonomy (NCBI): domain Eukaryota; kingdom Metazoa; phylum Chordata; class Actinopteri; order Cypriniformes; family Leuciscidae; genus Gila; species Gila orcuttii. The sequence continues at coordinate 1,409,399 of JAPDVR010000003.1, read as the reverse complement.
AAATTACGCGTCAGAATGCCCTCTGGGTGTGCCGATTGTCTGAAGCACATATAGAATCACGCCAATCCATTGGCTAATGGCGCGGACGCCGCCTCGACGCTCACGTCGTCTTATTATATTGGCACGCGCATCATCTGCATGTGCATCTGCTCCTCAGATTTCTCTGCCGAAAAAGGAAGCTTGTCGGCAGCGCGAGGAGTTTGGCAGCGAACGCAGCGTCTCGTTCCCTATTCAGAGAACATAGGTTACACCAGTAACCAGAGACGTTCTCTTTCATAGGTTCACTCAACGCTGCGTAGCTAAGACGCAGTGAGAATGAAATACCAAACTCGCCAAGCGCTGCCGTTCTAGTGCAACGACCAGATAACTTACATGACTGGTTCAAGCAGACAAAACATGGGAACCTGTAGCCATGTCGAGATTAGATTACCCTGGTAGTAATCTCTATTAATCGCCAGTATTATTACATTGTTTGATACAATATTGTTTTATTTGATATTATGTAAATGTGAATTTTTATTTTATATTGGTTTATTTATTATTACCATATATGTTACTTGTATTTATATTGTTTTAAGATTTAAGTTAATATTGTGTCCAGTTTGGCCCTGTAAATAAAAGGGTATTAGTTTTTGTCAAAGTGTGTGCGGTTTCGTTTTCTTAAAGGGATAGTTCACCCAAAAATGAAAATTTAGTCAGTAATTACTCACCCTCATGTTGTTCAACCCCGTAAGACCTTCGTATCTTAATTCATGTTCCGAAGATGAACGAAGGTCTTACGGGGTTCAACAACATGAGGGTGAGTAATTACTGACAGAATTTTCATTTTTGGGTGAACTATCCCTTTAAGTACCATTCCAAGAACCGTTTAAGCACCGGAACCGTTTAAAAAATACCGAGTAGGTACTGGTATCGGATAAAACCCAACCGATACCCAACCCTAGTCTTGACTTACTCTGATTTCTCGGGTTTTACAGACCTCCCATTCTGAAAAATCCAGTTTCCCTCATTTCAGGGTTAACATTAGCCTGGCTAACGTCAGACCTCGTCTCATTGAGACGTGGGTCTGGGAACCACATGTTCATTTTCTCGTATTTGAGACGTGGTTTACGAATACCCAGAGCCGTTTATTGGGTGCTACGAATGTCTATCAAATGCGCCTGCACGTAGCTCATAGCCAATCGTTTCAATTATACCACGACTTATGTAGAGTGACAGAAATTAGACGAGGAAGAAGACGATGGGTCAGAGATTTAACTAAACTACTTAGAACAATATCTAAGGCTGCATCGAAAGGTAACTTCCCGTCTGCTGACATGTTGGATCCATAAACAAACTGCTTCGGTGTGTCGCATAGAGACAGAGTGTATTTAGGCCACGCCCACACCGGGGGGAAAACAATCCAACCGTCTCCATTGACTTTGCATTGCGAGAGGCTGCCTCCTTGTCATTTATGACTTATAACAAAAAACAAAACAAAGTCTAAAACCTCGTGTGTATAAAAATGTATTTATGTTTTTTTTAGCTTGTTTGCTGTACACCTTGTCACATAGCAGCTTTTAGGCATCTTTCTGTCTTTTGTTATATGTCATAAATGACAAGGAGGCAGCCTCTCGCAATGCAACGTTAATGGAGACGGTTGGATTGTTTTTCCCCCAGGTGGGCGTGATCTTCAGATTATGACGCGTTGCGCTCTGTCTCTATAGACGTCGTCATCGTCTTGCTGCTCCCTCCCCGTTCTGTGATTGGTCCCCTCGCTGAGGCGAAAATCTGGTCCATGGAATCCAGGCTGCCTAGCAGCATGAATAAAATCGCGCTGCGTGCAAGGCAGCATGGGGAGACCAAGGCTAGGTTAACATACTCAGAGTTTTCACTTAACCTCCTTTCTGAAACAGGCCCCAGTTGTTTGAAATGGCTTTGGCTGCTACAATGAACACTTGGGGAGTTAGACTTGTTTTTTTATCTAAAAGAGGAACAGAAGACAGCGCTCGAATCGTTCCTTTGCAAGACACAACCTAACAGAGGACTAGCCTGGAAATCCAGACCCAAATACGATAGATTAAGGGTCTGGCTTTGAGTCATAAAAATCACCCAACTCGAGAGGTGGCACCAAGCATGCGTTTGAAAATCCTATTGGATATTGGATAACACTACGACAAATCAACGGCGAGACCGCAACCACTAGTGAGTTTTCGCTGAGCCCCATACGCTTAGCTACCAGCGGAGCTAACTGGTAGATTAGACTCTTGATGTATCTGGTTGGCAAAACAGCAAAGTGAATTCTGCCATCAGGCCCAAATGAGTCCTTTTCCCTCGAAATTTCTGATCCAGTCCTTCACTCACTGCTCGAAATTTCCGAACGAATTGTAACCAAACTGGTCAGCTAATGTTACTCAGTTTGCCCAGCGTAGAAAGTGATTAGTCTATGTCCAACTCAATGCTCAAACCACAAAAATTGATCACGCATCTCCTTTCCGATCCTTCTCCAATTTCTTTCTCTCTCTCTCTCTCTCTCTCTCTCTCTCTCTCTCTCTCTCTCTGTGTCTCTCTCCATCTCTCTCTCATTGGAAGGGATCACCCATCAATCACCAGCGCACATACTCTCATTGGGTAAGAGCAGGTGCATACAAGACATTTTTACCAAACTTACAAAGCTTACACTGACAACATTTTTAAACAAGCTTTTTTTCTTTCCTTTTTCTAAAAAAAAATATAATACAAATATAAACTCACTATTTTGTTAGTGTGTATTTTTATATTTTCTTTTATAGCCCGAATTTTCAAAAAGGCTACATAGATAACAAAATGTTTACTGCAAGTCTTGTTTTAGAACAGCATTTTCATCCAGATTAATTGTAAATGTAATGTGTTTTTATAATTCCATCCACAAGAGGGTGTGTGCTGTATTGTCCTTCCGTTTTGCCCGGAAAGGAAGCCATTTTGTCTACTTTCTGGAAAGGTAAGACATGAGGTGTTGATGCTGTGTGTGAAATATTAATCATCTGTGTATTTATCTTAATCATATTTATAATTTTTAGGCCAGTGTAAGTTGGTTTTTGTCTGTTTGAATGTTTCGTGGTTGTATTTTGTGATTAATTGTAACGTAGACTAACCATGTTCCGTACAACAACGATGTTCTGTACAGATGAACTTTTGCCGCCAATCGCTGAATAAATACTTCCAGGTCATGCACATTATATATATCTGTGTCATCTTCATTTATCCCTGTTTCATCTCCCATCAAGATAGAGACACCCCAGCCGTTTGTTCCTGTGATATTTCAGTAAGTTTGCAAGGTGCGCCCACTGCGCTTAAAAATGGTAAATGGTAAATTCAGACAGTTGCTTGGGTGGGGAGACAACTAGAGCAGCGAAAATATACACTTCGATTTAATTTATGCTTTTCACGGTATTACAGTCTTTATGAAATTAATATTATGTTATCACAACTTGTTAAATATATGACCTTTTTGTTGACTAAGTGCTTTGAAATGGTAATTTTTAAACGCTTGCGGGCGATGACTGTTTGGCGCCACTCTGAGGCAGCAGAAAGGCAGCACGTCTGTCAGACGCTGTTTGCCCATCATCCTGCGTGCAGTGATGATGTTTATATTCATAAAGGGTCAATTAAGTTAATGTTACATGAATTGAATATTTTAACATTATTTAACAAATTAAACATTAACTAATTCGACTGCGATGTTATTTCACCCAACTTTTCATAAAATCTAACTTATGTTGTTTAACATTAACTTAAAGTTAAACACAATGATAGGATATTCACACATATTAAATAAGATTTCATACATAAAATGATTGTTCATAAATTGTTTTTATTTACACAGTTGTAATGATATATAATTTGTAATGATATATAATTTGAAGTTAAAGATTAAAAATATTAACACATGATTATTTTAAAAGGAAAGTTAACGTAAACCAAAGATGTCAGGAAAGAAAATGCTGTATGTGAGGGAGCTCTTAGTGCAGGCAGTAGAGGAAGTGAGAGCAGGAGCAAGCTTGAGGGCCACAGAAAAAAATACGGCATTCCCCACACCACTCTACAAGACTACAAAAAATGTATAATATTCACACAATCCTCATCCTAATTTGGTACTGACCCCCCCCAGAGGAAGAGGCCCTTATTTCTTTTATTTTTTGGATGGCGGATCATGGCTTCCCAGTTACAAGATCCCTAGTAAAAATACTTGCAACTGGGATCATAAAGGAGAGTGGCAGAACAGACAGCACCACTGTCAATTTAGAGAAGGGGCCAAGTGATGTCTGGTGGTCCAGGTTTAAGGCCCACCATCCGGAACTGACCTGATTTGTTTGATTTAGTAATTTGTCTAGTATGTTCTAATACTTTGCCCCATATCTGATCTTCCAGTGTAACACCAAAGTCAAGTTCCCAACTTTGTTTAATATTTATTAAACCTTTATTATTTGCTGTAACTTGGTCATAAATATATGTCATTGTTTTACTTTTCAATGCAGCTGCTTTTAATAAAATGCTATCAAGCACATTTGTTTTCCCACCTTGTTTATAGTATTCAATAGAACTAAGATCTAGAACAATAGAACTTCTCATTTGAAGTCTAGAACAATAGAACTTCTCATTTGTAAATATCGAAAGAAAGAAGTGGGCTTGAGAAATATTAAACTCGTACTGTAATTGTTGGAAAGACTTAAGAGCATTATCTGCATAAATATCTAATATTCTTATGATACCAGCTTCTCTCCACTCATTAAAACCAGCATCGATACAGGTATGTCTAAAATCTGGATTATTAGCAATGGGAGCCAACAATGAATATTTGTCAAGCCCAAAATATTTACGAACAGCACTGAGAGATCTACAGATATTTTTCAATATATAATTTTTCTTAATCTTGGTATATATTTTTGTGAAACATATAAACGGAAGGTGTTCTAATTGAACCCTATCCAGACCTATACCTTCCAAATCTGGAAAGCAGAAATGGCTTTTTTTAATCCATTCTGCCATGAATTTTAGTTGTGCAGCCCAATGATAAAATTTAAAATTTGGGATGCCAAGTCCTCCTTTTTTGATTAGTAGTTGAAGCTTTCGAAGTTCGATCCTTGGCCTTTTGTTATTCTACACAAATTTTCCTACCGCACTGTGTATTTTTGTAAACATTTTGGATGGAATATAAATAGGTAGCGTTTGGATAACATACAGCAGGCGAGGGAGAACATTCATTTTAATTATGGCTATGCGGTCCAATAGAGATAGTGAATCGACAACTTGTTGACCAACTAAGCTACTGAAAAGAGAATGCAGATGAAGAAGTATGAAGAATGCAGATGAAGAATGCAGAAGTAATCAAACATGTGGCTGAGCGTAAGTAAGTAACATTCCTTACTGTGCGTTCACACCGGACGCGAATAGCGCGTCAAATTCACGTCTACCGCGTCTAGTTTGACGCTTGACCACTTTGTGGTAATTCGCGTGACAAGAGTAAAACTGACGCGCGTAAAAACAAAATCACTCGCGCCTGACGCGCTATTCGCGTCCAGTGTGAACGCACCATTAGGATGATCATGTTTAATAAAACATGTTTTTGTTTCGCTTGTCATTCTAATTCTGTGATTAATGGGAAGTAGGGCGACACTAGAGGGCGCCCGCGCCCCCAACACATTTGTCGCCCTAGGCAACCGCCTAGATCGCCTATAGCAATCGCCGGCCCTGAACGCAGGTGCACGGAAAAGATCATCTTCATCATTCACTTTTGTATAGATCGGTTCTTGAAGGAAGTGTGAACAACTATTCTCAAAGGTACTTTCTTCACTCTGCTTGCCTTTTGAGTCAGACTGTCATCAATTTTGGTCTGAACATTAACAAAATTCTCTGGGGATTTTGGTCGGCTGGTTCCCACACTATTCCACTTACAGTGTGGGCTTTCTAGTTTAAAGGCCGCTCAAGATCAGAAGACATTCTGGTTGTTTCTCGCTTGATTGGTTTTCTTTTGGGGCATTTGAAACCTCTGTGTCCAGTCTCATAGCACCTAAAACACAATCCTTCTTTGAAGCAGTGCGTCTTTGTTGTGTGATCAAGGGCCTTACAAACTCTACAGGAACCTGAATATGCATTTGGCTCTCCAGACAAGGCTTTGACTTGCTCTGCTTTTGGCTCTTGCCCCTTCTGTGAGATGAGAATCTGTTCTAGGAGAGACACCGCTCTACCAAGAAGAGCTGGATCAAGACCACTGGACTGACTACTGCCAGAAGCTTGCTGCTGTGTCATACACCAGGGTTAGGCACCAGAGGGGTTTTCTTCAAATTGTAATGTTCTTTCCACACTGGCTGACTGCTTATCTCTATGATGGCTGTCTATCAGCGCTTGAACCTCCCTAGCAGTCCAACTCTCCAGTGGTTTACTCCGCAGGGCCGCATACAATGCAGGTTCCGGACAGTGCCTAACGAACATCATCGTTACTTCATGACTAGGGTCTTCAACTCTTTTTCCCTTTCTCTGTAGGCACTCGTCAGCAAGGTCAACAGCTTTATTAAGGCCACATCTGAGGCAGCTCATCTATCATGTGGTGTTCCTCAGGGTTCCATCTTAGCACCTATTCTTTTTATATTATATATGCTCCCATTGGGTTCTATTTTTAGGAAGCATGGTCTGTTGTTTCACTGCTATGCAGATGATACTCAAATCTGTTTGCCATTAAAACAGATTTCAAATGGTTTGGAGGCACTTATGACCTGTTTGTCTGATGTGAAGTCCTGGTTGTCTTTAAATTTTCTTAATTTTAATGAGAGTAAAACTGAAATTATAGTTTTTAGTCCTTCAGATTCTCTTAGTTCACCAAAAATAAACTTGGGTGAGTTATCCCCGTCTGTTAAGCCTTGGGTCAAAAATCTTGGGGTTGTCATTGATGATGGGCTGAAATTTGACAAACACATAAATGCAGTGGTCAAATCATGCTTCTTTCAGCTTTGACTATTAGTAAAAGTAAAACCAATTCTGTCAAGAAACAATTTCGGGAAATTAATTCATGCTTTTATTACTTCTATATTGGATTACTGTAACTCACTTTATTTTGGGATCAGCCAGTCAGCTTTATCCCGATTGCAGATAGTACAAAATGCAGCTGCTAGACTTTTAACCAGTACTAAAAAACGGGACCATATTACGCCAGTTTTACGTTCTTTGCACTGGCTGCCTGTGTGTTATCGAGTGAATTTTAAAATTCTTCTTTTGGTGTTTAAATCATTAAACGGTCAAGCCCCTCTCTACCTATCCGATGACTGTTGGGCATTTTCTTTCTGGGTATTTTGCCCTGCTGATGACAAGCTGGCAGCAATCTGGTTTCCTATTTGACTGCCTAACTGCTTCATTTTTCACTGCCTAACTGCTTCATTAGGTCTGCCATAGTTTGCCACTGGTTCGGTTGGTCAACTCCTACAGAACCATGTCTTTCACTATGAAAGGCTGGTGAGTCACATCTAACACCTGACTGACTTGTGTTCTTAATGGGTGGGAGGTGTACTGGAGTAGCAATCATGTCATGCTCTAGCATACTATTCAATAATGCCCCCCGCCCCAACCCAGTTGAAACCCTTGGTAACCTTGGAACAACATTCAGAGGAGTAACATTCACATGGTCAACATCTGCATCTTGCAACTCTTCATGTGATCTGGTGTGTGTATAACTGTAATGGTCCATGTTTAAGTTTCACTGCTTATCTGCTCCCCAAAGTTCTCCTTAAAGGTGATGTCAGCGGAGGATTCTCCCGGCGATCTGCGATGGCTGATCTCTTGAAATCCGAGTCACGGCCTCAAATTTGTAGCGGATTTCACCCAGCACCACAAATAAACCACCGACACCAGGCTCTTCAGGGGGACCACGCCTGCAGTTTATTAAAGACAGGACAGGAATTAAGCATCACACTCTCAGTTCTATGGTCTCTGTCTCGCTCAAATCCAAAGCTGTTCTAAGCTTTGAGCGAGACGCGATTGGACGACTCAGCAAGTGGAAATGACGTCACTCAGCCATAAAACTCAATACACTATTTTAAAACAAAAACGAAAAATTTTCCCATATTCTATATAGGATATGAACAGCAATATGTGCAAAGAAACACAAAAATAAAATCAAAATAGATTCAATTTATTTCTGGGAGGAAGGACAAAGTTTGCTGGAATGATCACAAAACTGAAATACAATAATATTAGTTAGCAAATTTTAAACAATAATATGACACAAAGACATAAATATGTCATTCGACATACTATACAATTTGAACTATCCTCCTTCGCACGGTCGCTTTGTAAACAGTGGGGCGGTACTTACGCCGGCGACATTGAGCGTGACCATTCAACGTGATGACGTAGTTCCCGGCTTGTTGCAGATCAGCTCAATCCGAACAAATGTAGTTAAAAAGTGTATATATATAATTTTTTTTTTTTTTTAAATGACCTATCGTTTCGCTAGATAAGACTCTTCCTCAGCTGATCGTGCACAGCCTGTTGAAGCACTTCAAAGACCTTTAAAACTGCATTGATTTGGACTTCAAAACGTTGGTGTCCCTTGATGTCCATTATTCGAAGAAAAATCCAGAAATCCATTTTTTCCTCAAAAAACTAATTTCTCTTCCACTGAGGAAAGAAAGACATGGATATCTTGAATGGCATTGGGGTGAGTAAATTATTAGGAAATTTTTTTGGTGAACTAATCCTTTAATAAACTGTAGACATGGTCACCCTGAAGAGCCTGGTGTCGGTTGTTTATTTGTGGTGCTGGGTGAAATCCGCTACATTATACAATATATAAATTATGAATATAAATATAACGTGTATAAATATAATTTATGAATGAATGTATATGTTTGTTAAATAATGAAATATAATATATCAACGGCAGGTACTTCCTGCTACCAGCTGCCGATTTTCTCTGAACCCCTACTGGGAGTAAAGGAGCTGATTACTCACTCACAGACTGATTACTCTAGGCTCCTCCCACTCGTCCTCCTCCACCAATCAGAATGCTGGAAGACTCATTGATCACAGCTGTAATGGAGTACAGAAGCTTTGAAAAGCTCTTGTGGGGAATCACAGCTGTCTGACACTCAGATCGCTCTCTATCTCTGTCATTTTTCCTCCTGCGGTATGGTAATATAATGTTTTCTCCTGTCAGCGCCAATCTCTTCTAGGCTGTTTGTGTGTCTTTTTCTTTTCTTTTCTAAATCAATGTGGGTTTGTTTTGCTCATTATGGGAGAAAAAGCCATTTTGAGTCTCTTACCCATTTGCTCATGAATTTTTGTCCAACTAACAATCTACATGAAGGAAAGTTTGACCTCAGATTATTTAAGACAAACAGAAGAGAAATGGATCTTTTTCAGCATTTATAATGTTTCAAAAGATGTTAGTTAATCAGTGAATCCTGAAAACTGATGCATGAACTGATGCACACTTCATGAAGCAGCACAGCCTTTTTCAGCTGTGATTTAACAACGAAGGTTTCTTCAGCATCTTGGCAGTGTTTCTGAAAGATCAGTGTTTATTTGAAATGAATTAAGGAAATAACACGATATATAATAATGTATGAATAAAACTGTGGCCTGCTTTCTGTATTGTGGATAATTCTTCTTCACCAGCATAACTGTCGTGCAGAGTTTGCACATTGCTTGTGTGAGATCCTCTGACTCGCCTTCATGGTTTAAAAGGTAAAAAAACTTCCATTGCGACTTCATCGTTTTTCTTTATCACCAATAGACAAATGATGGACAATGGTTCACATTTCCCATGATAATACAATTAAGTAAATAATACATAAAGTGAAGATTAAAAGTTGAAAGAAGTAAATTAATAATCAAGCACTAATGAATAAAAGAGGCACTGGTGTATATGTACACATGGCTTGGAAGACGTGGGGAATATTGTTTATCCGTTGTGCAACACGAACTGGAGGAAAGCAACCGTTTGTTAAATTGCAGCTAGTTTGATAGATACAGAACTTAAAGATCTCCTGCTTTTTTTATTTCTTGCTGCATTAGAGATTCAATTTTGTAACTTCTGTCTTCGCGCAGGCACAGTAAGGGGGAAAAACCCCACTGAGTTTAGGGCAATCGATTCGTAGCTCTGCTTTAAATTGAGCGTCAGCGTCCGTTCTGGCAGGCCAAGTAGTCAAGATGCTGCTAACGCTATTGGCCAACACGGTCTCATCAGCGATCTGCTCAGCTGAGCTGCATCAGCTGTTCATCTCCCCTCGCTGCTAATGATTACGCTCAAATCAGGGCGCCCTATTTAAACAGATTCAGTTCACTCCTAACTGCTTGCTGCTCACTCTCTGCAACCCACCACCTCCCCAGCTCCTCCTTGTCGTGTATAACGTGGCATTTGCTATTGTCATCGTTGCTGCTCTGTTCATATGGGGGAATAGTTCTGCTCTCCCAGTGCTAAACTGTGAGCGTTCCCTAATGCTGCTGCTGTCCTCTGACTCTCTGCTATTTCATGGTGCTCATGAAAGGTCAGAGGACTCCCTGAACAGAGCCATACCGCCAAATTTCAATTAGCAACTGAATTGCAATTTATTCAATACAATTTCCTAATCATTTCTATTTTCTTGTGTGTTCTTGACTTAAATGGACCTGACAGAACTGTGTGATACAGAAATGACCAGATACCAGAAATTCATCTGACCATCCGATTGCAGGTCGGGAGAGGTTAATCGCCTCTCATTCGCCCCTGTACACTGCACACACACTGCACGAATTCGCACAGGGTATTTCGCATGTCATGGAAGGACCGCGTTACCGCATACAGAAAGGCCTTTAAAACGGCTACATCCGCTAACTTTTTGACTCTCTTAGAAGAGAACAAACACAACCCTAGGTATTTATCTGATACAGTGGCTAAATTAACGAGAAATTAAACTTCAGATGTTTCCAAACAGCCATCATTCATAAAGTTCTTTACTTGTAATATTGATAGTATGAGAGAAATAACCACGCAACCGCAACATGTATGTTAGACCCTATTCCGACTAAGCTACTGAAAGAGATGCTTCCAGTTGTGATAGATCCTTAATATTATTAGATCAAGGAAAACATCTTGGAGCGCTGCTTGCTGAAGGACCCATGTTTAGTAATCCCAGAAGGTGCTCTTTTGTTGGGTATCAAACTTGTATTTACAGAAAAAAAGATCTGAGGCACTTCTGGTTAAAAAGCCTTTATTCAAACATGCGTCACTCTAGAAACATTAAAAGTGACAAAACATTTAAAGTGTCTAAAGTGTTTTATAGATTGAGCCTTAATGTTATTAATTCATCATTGTCATTAGGATACGTACCAAAAACTGTTAAGATGGCTGATATTAGAACCTCTTATTGTAAAAACACAACTTGATCCTAGAGCATTAGTTACAGACTGATCTGGAATCTGCCTTCTCAAAAATACTGGGAAAAGCAGTATCCTCACAACTATGTTCCTTTTTTAGAAAGAAATGGTATCTGCGAGGGTTTCCAGTCAGGATTTACACCGTATCACAGTACTGAGTACAGTACAAATACAAATGATTTGCTCTTATCCGATCGTGCTGGTATCTCTCTTTTATTATTGTTACTGGATCTCAGCATTTGATACTATTGACAAACACATTCTTTTGAATAGACTTGGTCACAAGTCACACTTGAATTCTTTGTTTATTGAGAAACAACAGCTTATGCCAGAATAACAAAACAATATCGTACAGTAAAAAGTTGGATCTCTTTTACATAATAATAATAATAATAATAATAATAATAATAAATGTATATATAAAAATTATTACAATATAAATTAAAAGGGAAGAGAACAAGAAAAAAGGAAAACAAATAAAAATTAAAAATAAATAAAAACAGGCACAGGTCAATTAGGAGATAGCTAAACATTAGTTGGGAGTAATCAAGCATACAAGAGAAGCAAATCATGATATGAGAGGAGGTAATTTAGGAAAAATAGAAAATGATTAAATGACTAATGATTTACTAGTAATAACATGTGAGTGAAAATAGGTTGAGAATCAGGTTCTTATCTCTTTCTACTTCATTCATTATATTACTGAAATCAGATTTTGAAATAAAGGGTTTCCAAATAGTCTTAAAAAAAGACGATTTACCTTTCAAAATGTAGGTAATCTTTTCCATCGACAAACAAAAGGACATATTATTGATCCACTGTACAATACAGTGGCTTTTCCACTTCCAATACATAACTATTAAACGCTTTGCTTGAAGTATAAAGATGTCAATGAATCTACGACTGCTTCTACAATGTACCAAAATTTCTGGTCTCATTGGGAGATTGACAGATAACATCTGACAAATTAGCAAAATTACCTCTTTCCAAAACTCCTGCACCTTAGGATTTTTTAACATAAAAAGACTTACATTTTTGTGATGATATAAAGTCAACTTAAATAAGTCAATGGAACAAACTGGAATCATATTACCAATACTAAAACTTTCCCACAAATTTAAGTGAACTCAAAACAACCAAGTTATTACTTAGTCAATTATTTTTTTGAGTTAGGTTAAATTCATGTGAATGAGTCAGTCCAAATTATTGTGCGGTTTAAGTTATGTTAAATTACTACTTTTAATACGCACACTGTAAAACCTAACAGCCCATCTTAAGAGTTCATTCTATAGGTATGAGTGTTTGAATATATGTGCACAGAATATTTAGTCTTCAGAATATTCAGTCTTTTAGTCTTTAAACAAACTACTTATCTGGCCTTAATTTACAATACAGAATTTTATCGTTTCGACGTAGCCACGAGAACCGACAACGCAGACAATTTATCCCGACAACGTTCTGCACAGGGGGATAATCGCATCTCTTACACATCTTACCACAAATTAAGAATAGTTACATAATACTTAATAAAAGCTCTGGGAATTGGGGGTCCCGTCCGCTCCAGCTCCAGCTCCTCCCCACGAGCGGCAGCGTAACAGCGCAGGACAGAGAGACACTGCCGGTTCAGGCAGTCCTGCAGCCGTGGCCGTCCTCCGAGTCTCTGCTAGGACAGAGAAACTCGAGATTACATGTGACACACAGAAAATGAAGCAGAAGGGAATAAAAGCGTGTGGTTAGTGAACGTCTGACTCTAGTTCTGTATTAAACGGCTGAAGCGTCTCCTATAGAAACCATACGGGTCGCTACAGGTTTACTGCGGTGCGTCTCGTCTGTTTTACCTGGAATAACAATGGAAAACAGTCCCAGACACTACTAGTCGAGTAGTTTTAGCACTAAACCCTCATGCTTTTCTCTAGCTGTCAGTGTCAATCATCTTTCACAGAGACTAGATTACAATAACTGATGACAGATTACAAATTAATAAAATATCATCTGAAGGGGACCGTTGACAATTATCGTCACACTGTTTCTGTGGTGTCGGTCGTTCTCTCACCCTCTCCGGCAGCGATCCTCTTCTCCTCAGCTCCTCCAGAGCGTTTCGGCCCGCTGCCTCCCGCGCCGCCCTCTTACTGCTCCCGAACCCCTCCGGGAACTCCTCCAGTCCCAGGCGCACCCGGACCGTGAACCTAACAGAGGGAAAGATGAGGAAGGAGAATATAATCTTTATAATCTAATATAATCTTTATTCCATGTGCACAACATGGACATGAACCAAGCCCATGTACCCATCTACACTAACACAGCTCAGTGCGTGATCAGTCCTGATGTATGTAAATGCTTCTTCTGTCCCTGAAATAAGAGCGCACAGTTTATCTGTCAATCAGGTGCGCATGAAAGTTGTGTTCGTTACTATAGCATCAGTCGGCTGTCGACCACTGATCTGTGCTCTCGACACGGTTTCTTTCAGAATTAAAATATACTGAACCATAACACTGAATATTCAGCAATATTACTAGTCTGACTGCACTGACACTATTGGATGAGAACTGAACGGGATGACATCACTGTTCTCCTGAAGAACTGCTTTATAGATGAAATGAACTCATTTAATAACTGATGATAATTCCCAGCTCTGGCTTCTCTTGTCTTATCGTGTCCCTGGCTTCTCGGTGTTTTACAAGGCTTCTTTATTTCTGTGTGTTGACCCTCGATTGGTCGGCACCCTTTGGGTTTTATTGGCCATGCTGTGTTCTCTTGATGACTTTATTGGCATCTCTGGTAATAATACTCTTGACTGACTCTCATCTCCGCCTGCATTTGAGCCCCTTTTGATCTAATTTCGTAATGATCCCAGTTTATGGCCGATATCCCCTTTAAACTAGTAATGGTGAATCAGTGCTCAGTGTCATCAGATCAGTGCTCTCTTCATTGAATCCTCTGGAGATGAAAAGCTCCACAGTTTTCATGTCAGGTTGAACTGTTCCATTGGTGTTCCTTAGGCCTGTGTCTACTGAATCAGTGTCACGGCCTAGGATTCTCCCGGCGATCTGCAATGGCTGATCTCTTGAAATCCGGGTCACGGCACCAAATTTGTAGCGGATTTCACCCAGCACCACAAATAAACCACCGACACCAGGCTCTTCAGGGGGACCACGCCTGCAGTTTATTAAAGACAGGACAGGAATTAAGCATCACACTCTCAGTTCTATGGTCTCTGTCTCGCTCAAATCCAAAGCTGTTCTAAGCTTTGAGCGAGACGCGATTGGACGACTCAGCAAGTGGAAATGACGTCACTCAGCCATAAAACTCAATACACTATTTTAAAACAAAAACGAAAAATTTTCCCATATTCTACATAGGATATGAACAGCAATATGCGCAAAGAAACACAAAAATAAAATCAAAATAGATTCAATTTATTTCTGGGAGGAAGGACAAAGTTTGCTGGAATGATCACAAAACTCAAATACAATAATATTAGTTAGCAAATTTTAAACAATAATATGACACAAAGACCTAAGGTCATTCGACATACAATACAATTTGAACTATCCTCCTTCGCACGGCCGCTTTGTAAACAGTGGGGCGGTACTTCAACGCAGACAATTTTTCCCGACAACGATTCTGCACAGGGGGATAATCGCATCTTACCACAAATTTAGAATAGTTACAAAATACTTAATAAAAGCTCTGGGAATTGGGGGTCCCGTCCGCTCCAGCTCCAGCTCCTCCCCACGAGCGGCAGCGTAACAGCGCAGGACAGAGAGACTCTGCCGGTTCAGGCAGTCCTGCAGCCGTGGCCGTCCTCCGAGTCTCTGCTAGGACAGAGAAACTCGAGATTACATGTGACACACAGAAAATGAAGCAGAAGGGAATAAAAGCGTGTGGTTAGTGAACGTCTGACTCTAGTTCTGTATTAAACGGCTGAAGCGTCTCCTATAGAAACCATACGGGTCGCTACAGGTTTACTGCGGTGCGTCTCGTCTGTTTTACCTGGAATAACAATGGAAAACAGTCCCAGACACTACTAGTCGAGTAGTTTTAGCACTAAATCCTCATGCTTTTCTCTAGCTGTCAGTGTCAATCATCTTTCACAGAGACTAGATTACAATAACTGATGACAGATTACAAATGAATAAAATATCATCTGAAAGGGAACGTTGACAATTATCGTCACACTGTTTCTGTGGTGTCAGTCGTTCTCTCACCCTCTCCGGCAGCGATCCTCTTCTCCTCAGCTCCTCCAGAGCGTTTCGGCCCGCTGCCTCCCTCGCCGCCCTCTTACTGCTCCCGAACCCCTCCGGGAACTCCTCCAGTCCCAGGCGCACCCGGACCGTGAACCTAACAGAGGGAAAGATGAGGAAGGAGAATATAATCTTTATTCCATGTGCTCAACATGGACATGAACCAAGCCCATGTACCCATCTACACTAACACAGCTCAGTGTGTGATCAGTCCTGATGTATGTAAATGCTTCTTCTGTCACTGAAATAAGAGCGCACAGTTTATCTGTCAATCAGGTGCGCATGAAAGTTGTGTTCGTTACTATAGCAACAGTCGGCTGTCGACCACTGATCTGTGCTCTCGACACGGTTTCTTTCAGAATTAAAATATACTGAACCATAACACTGAATATTCAGCAATATTACTAGTCTGACTGCACTGACACTATTGGATGAGAACTGAACGGGATGACATCACTGTTCTCTGAAGAACTGCTTTATAGATGAAATGAACTCATTTAATAATTGATGATAATTCCCAGCTCTGGCTTCTCTTGTGTTATCGTGTCCCTGGCTTCTCAGTGTTTTACAAGGCTTCTTTATTTCTGTGTGTTGACCCTCGATTGGTCGGCACCCTTTGGGTTTTATTGGCCAGGCTGTGTTCTCTTGATGTCTTTATTGGCATCTCTGGTAATAATACTCTTGACTGACTCTCATCTCCGCCTGCATTTGAGCCCCTTTTGATCTCATTTCGTAATGATCCCAGTTTATGGCCGATATCCCCTTTAAAGTAGTAATGGTGAATTAGTGCTCAGTGTAAAAAAAATCAAGCTTTTAAAGAAAAGATCACCATACCTAAAGTGAACATGGAGGAGGCTGGTTGTGTTTTGGGGCTGCTCTGCTGCGCCTGGCACAGGGTGCCTTGAATCTGTGCAGGGCACAATGAAACCTCAAGACTATCAAGGCTTTCTGGAGCGAAACGTCCCGCCCAGTGTCAGAAAGCTCAGTCGCAGGTCATAGGTCCTCCAACAGGATAATCACACAAAACACACAGCTAAAGTCACCCATAAGACTGGATAAGAACAAAACATTGGACTATTCTGAAGTGGCCTTCTATGAGTCCGGATCTGAATCCTATCGATCATCTATGGAAAGAGCTGAAACTCTGGAGAAGGCACCCATCAAACCTGAGACAGCTGGAGCAGTTCGCTCAGGAAGAGTGGGCCAAACTACCTGTGAACAGGTGCAGACGTTTCGTTGAGAGCTACAGAAAACGCTTGATTGCAGTGATTGCCTCTAAAGGTTGTGCCTAGGGCTGTCACTTTTGTGAAAAAATCCTGTTTGATTTTTGAGAGATAAGTGTTCATTGAATCGATTGTAAAATTGATTTTCCATGTCTAAAGACGTTTACGTTTTCAACACCAAATATAGGCAAATCCACGGACAACTAACAGGCATTAGGATGAACGTAAAGAGGGCTGTGTTTACTCACTTTGCTGGGGAAGTTCATGTAAGCCAAATCTGCGCGGATTTAGCGCAAATACGCAACTCGTGAGTCCTCATGATATTACAGTACATTAAATACAGCGTATTGCGCAGAATCTGCGCATTTCTGGCTTACTTGAACACACACGTCAACAAATAACGGCGCGCTTGTTCACTTGCATTGAAGTAATAGCGAATATTAAAAAGCATTTGGTTAACAAAAGATCCAACATTATTTTCCAACATCCTACA
The DNA here is from genome assembly GCA_026230005.1 of Gila orcuttii. Lineage (NCBI taxonomy): Eukaryota > Metazoa > Chordata > Actinopteri > Cypriniformes > Leuciscidae > Gila > Gila orcuttii. The sequence continues at coordinate 1,392,072 of JAPDVR010000003.1, read as the reverse complement.
TGTTCTGTGTACTGTATTGATCTGTCCACCTAAAACACATTTTTGGTAAAAAAATAAATAAAATTTGTAAAAAAGCTGTTAAAATCGATTCCCTATTTTCGTTTTCGAAACTTGTGTTGGTTGGTCCGATTGATTGCCGAACGTAAAGTGCTCTAGTTGTGCCACTAAATATTAGGTTAGGGTCCCATCATTTTTGACTTTTAAAATGTCCATGCCATTTTAAACTGTTTTATCATTTACAATATGTTGAATAAAAAAATAAAATAAAAGCAAACTCTGATTTCTATTGAATATGGAATAAACAATGGTGGATGCCAATTACTTTTCAGTTTCAGTTGAAAAGTTTTCAGTTTCAGTTTCAACACAGTTAAAATACATGGATTTTTCTGCGACGTCATCACTGCTTGCGCACGCAACCAGGAGGCAAAAGACCCGCGGTCTTCGTACCGGAGTAAAGGGTTTAGGCTAGTAGCTCCACATGACCACATAGCACGTAGTTGTATGCATCAAGGGATTTGTACGCTCTAATCCAGTGTTTCTCAACCTCTTCTGCAGGGACCCCCTGACAGGACATGTTTTTGTTTTAACCCTGAAATGGCACACCTGATTCAATTAGTCAGCTACACATTAAGCCTTTAATTAATTGAATCAGGTGTGCCATTTCAGGATTAAAACAAAAACATGTCCTGTCAGGGGGTCCCTGCAGGAGAGGTTGAGAAACACTGCTCTAATCATTTCTCTTGTATACACACTTGGTGTCTGAATTAGATAATTATATATATCAGGCCATACAATTGCTGGCCACTTCTTGTCATCCACAATCCAAAGATCGTCAGGTATTGCGTAGGGATCCAGCAAGATCTCACCATTGCTGAGAGTAAGTTTTTTAATATAATCGCCACGGTCGGAGGTACTACTTCCCACATAATCCATTGTCAAATCTTTGATTTACAATAAAGTAACGTTATATGTGTGCAGTCATGATATGTTGCAGGTCGTAAAGTAATGTAAACGAGGTTAACTTATATAAAAGCAAATTCGGGCTCTATAGAGGCTATTACATTGCTAACTTAGTCTAACATGATAATTCATACATGCATCACAGTATTTACAAACAATGCGAAATCTACGTTAATTACAATGTTCTTTTACAGAACTCAGCATAACAGATAGCGGTTTTTTGCCCCCTGGATGCGCGCGCATCCGGTATTGTTTGTATACAAGAAACCCGTGTATACATGATATAGATAATCATCTTAACTTAACAAACGCCTGCAGAGGGCGCCACTGTCCTGCTGATTATTACACTCTACAGCAGATCAAATCCTTGCTTAAATACTCGACAAACAACATTTCATTTACATGTTCAGTTAATCTGTAATATTTGCCCACTTCTTTTACGATAGAAATGCCACAGCCACTGTAATTTCTTCAAGAACATGTGGACTTCAAAACATGCAAACATGCGGAAAAAAGAGCGAGGGTTTAAACTTTATATTGAAATCGCGAGGAACAGTTCGCAGCTATTGTATGTTATTACATATTGTACATATTGGATGTATTCTCCTGTGTTGGCTTAGTATTACAAATTATTTAACTTACAAATCTGATGAAATGGCTCACATTCGTCTATGACAGACCACCATGTTCTCTTTCATATTAAAAACATTCATTATATCGAGCCAAGTTTCAGATATGAATTTCTCCTGACAGCAAATGTGAACCAACGTCGCAGACCGGAAGAGTATTGGGTTGTGTATCGTTTGAATTTGAACCATTCCTAATTTCGATTCCAATAAGGTTAAATAAATAAATACATTTGGATATTCACATTTAGTCTTATTACAAAACATTTAATTGTAGCTGAATATCATGAACAAAAATCCAAAAGTTAAAGAACACTTACGGAGCGTTTGACTGGTTTAAATATACTGTAGCGTTCTCAGGCAAGGATGAGACGGTTTTAATAATAAAGGGTGTTTGCAGAGGCAGCGCGCGCACCTGACGCGACCCTCCGGTTCCCCATAACCCAAGCGGTGGAGCCCCATATTCAACCTGAACATCAAATCAACCTAATCACATACAATGAATAAAGTACAACATTAAAATTAAATGCATCCTTATTTGTAACAGAACAGCATTTTGAACATGTTACAATACCATAGAAAAACAACTAGCCTAATACATTATTAGATGTACACAAACTTAACGTAAAGATTAAAGTAAACACTCACTAATTAAGAACAAATAAACAAATTAGCAATCGCAACAAACCGATACAACTGAACAAAGATACGATTGAAATAGTGTTTTAAGATTTTCAGTATTCAGAAACTGTAATCAAATGTAAAATAACACTGCACTTTATCAATAAAATATACATTACAAATATAGTTACAAAAGTTATTCAGTCAAGAACGATTGAATTAATTTTCTGTCTACTGTAGTTTGATTAGTGTTATTATAGAGATGTACAGCAGTGCTGCTTATAAACACCAGATGATGATTTATGCAACAGATGCTCTTTACTCTTCTCACTCGCACAAAATAAATGCAGTAAATAGAATAGATGAATAGAAAGGCACAGATGAAATACACTGGAAATTATATGAAATTTAAATTACATACTAAAAAACAGTTAGCAATAATACCAAAGAAAGTTACTAAGGCATACATCTATAGTCCATATTACATTATTATGCTTGTTGATTCTGTGGTTCAGCGATTAGAGAAATCTCTTCCTTCATATAAAACACTCAAGTGTGTAATATATATATTTCCTGATTATGTTCTGATTGCAGATGGACTCAATGGCTCAAAAAACTGCTTCTCTTTCTGAGTGTAACTCGACCCTCAACAAAGTTCACTATTGTCAAGCTTAATATCAATCCTCATCAGAGAAAGAGTGAAAGATAATCTGTGCATCTCCTGCACCGGCGTAAAGTGAAACCGGAAGTGTCTATCCCTACTCGCTGACCGGAAACCAACATGGCGGCCACGAGAAACTAGACATTACGTTTATTGCGAACAAACAAAATAAATATTTGTTGAGGTTTCTGAGATGGCACACTCCACGACACACCAGTTGAGAAATACTGCTCTAAATTACATATTTATATATCATGTCTTCAACATTTAAAATATACACAATGAGGAAACATTTCATGCCAACACAAGCAAACCCGAGTGACTGGACAATGCAGTCTCAACACTACAGGTTCAAGATTCACTGTACTGATGATCCACAGGTTAGTAACAGTACTAAACTCACAGAAACAGCAGCTGTTGAGAGAGTTCCTCACTAGATGTGTTAACGTTACCTGGGCGCGTGTGGAGGTCCGGTTTGGCCTTGTTTGATGAAGGCCACCTCCACTCCTGTCCTCTGGCCCACAGTGAACACGGCAGCTATTGCGTGTTTCATTTTTATGTTCGCCCGCGTTTCTTCTTTTATGCGTTTACTGATGATTAGCAAACAAACAAAGGTTGTAGGGTCATAGCACCACCTACTGTGCTGGAGTTGAATTTATTAATCCTCGAATAACAATAACATTAGAACATTTGGAAAGGATGTAAAAGCAAAGGATTGGCAATGCATACAAATACACACACAAAATAAAATAATACATAATTAACACATCTTACCACAAATTAAGAATAGTTACAAATTACTTAATAAAAGAAACCTAAAAGTTATTTAAAATATAATGACATGACAAGGACACAGACACTGCAGTTGTATTAATTCACTGACATGCAGACATTGATACACTAGCAAATCTTCTAAATGTATGGATTTCTTTAAATATTTCTTCATAATTTTCAAGGAATCTTAGGTTTTTTATTCTTTAAATAAAAAAAGAGATTTAATAAATGAGCATAGTTCATTTATAAAGTGGGGATTAGATGGAATACTGTTTGCATAATTGTTGCATATGAATGAAGAATTGCCATAAAAAAATTAACAATATACTCCAGGGGCCTGTACCATGAAGCTGGTTTAGGTGGCTAGCCCGATATGCTTCAGTTTAGTTAGCGCCAACCCTGGGTTTTAGGCATCATGAAAGTGGTTTGGCTTTTAGCAGTCTTTATCGCCGTAATCACTTGCGCTCCACGGCTAACCTGGGGCACGTTCAAGTTCAAAACGGTGCGCAACGTTTTGCTACGGTTTCCGGGTTGAACGTCATGTTTCCTGGAAATGGTGTGCAACGGGGTTTGAGATACGTTTTCTCTTATTATGTGGGTGTGTCAGAACTGCAGTCCAATCAGCAGCAACATGTATATAAAGCACGCGGTATTAAAGTGAACTCGCACAATGGGTTCAAGGAAAGTCATTTACAAATGTGTTCGATGCAGCTCGGTACACGCAACAACTGAGGATATTAAGTAAGTAAACCCTTTATTGTCACTTAGTCACAAGTACCTGTGTCCATATGGTTTAATTAAATTTTAAAAGGGTTAACATTTCAAAATAAAATGGCAAATTACTTGCTTACATGCTCTTTTTTGAGGACCGAGTCTAAAATTTCGGGTTTTAATACATTTTGAGAGAATATTTGGGGGATGATTGCAAAAATGTCTATGTGGTGTAACCATCAACTTTGTACCAAATAATTGTTGACCTTGTTGATTACTTGTTGATCCAAATAATCTTGTTGAAAAAAGGTGACATTCTCAATAAAACACCATATCAGCTAGTTTGGCATAATCTTACATTAGAACACCATTGTTGTGAATATTATAATTAATTTAGGGAATCATGTGAGTCAAGTAAAATTTCTGAAGTGTCAAGGTGGTGTAACCTTTAAATCCACCTTCCAATGTCGTCTATCTACATCTGTCAACTATTCTAGCTTTGAGCTGCAGCTATTCGAATTAAATACCTCATCTCCGACGCTGTGTGCAGTTGTGTATCGTCCACCGAGATTTAACACAAATTTTATGCAAGACTTTGCTGATTTTATAGCAGGTCTAAGGTTAAACTATGATCATTTTTATAATTTGTGGTGATTTTAACTTGCATGTATGTTGTGAAAACAAACCTATGGTTAAGGACTTCTTAAATCTACTTAATGCTTTTAATCTCACTCAGTCGGTGTCTGGCCCAACACATGAAAAAGGACACACATTAGACCTTGTGCTGTCTCATGGCTTGTGTGTTCATGTAAATGAAATGTGTAACGTATGTATTTCAGATCACTTTCCTGTTTTATTTACGATTACAGTCCCATGTTTTGTGGGCAAGTCTCCTTTTGCACACTGCCGCCATGTAATTAACAGTCAAACCCCGGCACAGTTTATTTTTTTCAACTCTTTTTAACTCAACCTGCACAAATATCTTAGACTCTGTAGCTCCGTTTAGGATGAAATGCACTAAAGCACTTTCAGAGCCTTGGCTAAATGACGCCACCCGAGCGATCAGACGTACATGTCGGCAAGCTGAGAGAAGGTGGAAGAAAGATAAACTCAGAGTGTCATATGAAATTCTACAGCAATACCTATCTGATTATCAGAGAGCTGTAAAATTAGCAAAATCTGTTTTGATTTCTAAACTGGTCGCAAACAACCGCCACAGGTTCTTTCAAACATGTTTAATACTATTACAAATCCCCGTAACTCTGCTCCTATTACACCTACGTTGGACCTCTGTGTAAAGACTCAGGGGCGGATCTAATCCGTGGGGGAATTTGCATATCATAATTAATAATTGGTAATTAATAATTATTCATACATGTTTGGATTAGATCAGTCTTACATGTTAATAAATCTCCCACTAAGGGATGATGTGTCATTTTACCTGCATGCATGCATGTGTATCCCTGCAATTAACCGCAAGTTGATTGTAATTAATTACACGGACCACGTCTTACAAAACAGGCAAAATTAATTCGCTCAATTGTCAGAATAATATTTGTGGGGATCCACAATATCATCCTACTTTATAGGATTTCAGGAAACGCAATTCTGTGGCCACTAGAATTGGGTTTTCTGCCCTATAAACCAAATACTCTTTAAAGTATCTTTACTTTGTAAAGCTTGTAGCTTAAGTTAGACCTTTGGCACTTAAGGGACTTAGAAAATGAGCAGAGGCAGTACATCAATCAAATGAATATAATGAATTTAATAAGGCAGAACTACTTATGTATTTACTACGTTACAGGAATACATGTATTTACAAACATTAACAGACAATGACAACAACGCGGGGCGTTTGGACAATGGATACACGTGTGTGTGAGAGAGAGAGAGAGAGAGGGGGAGAGGGAGTGAGAGAGAGAGAGAGAGAGAGAGAGAGAGAGCATTGGCAACATTCACCCTGACAGTCACCTGTCTGTAACAACACGAAAACATCATCTTACTGCTTCTTAGAAGCTCTATAAAGAGATATACTTGCACAAGTTTCACGTCTCCCTGTGTAGCGGCATTCCTGCACGGCCCTGTCTGGCCGCGTGCGTGAGCGGAGTCCTTTAGGAAGCGTCACGTGGTGCTTCTTGGCGCGCGTGTTGAACGGAGGTTCAAAGTCTTTGGGGTAACATTACCAAAGGAAAATAGTTCGGCTAAGTTCGTTTCACTTCGTGGAAGTGAACAGAGTCGACTACGGAAAACAAAACTTTGACTAACAAAGAAAAGAAATAAAGATTTCTACGGTGAAATCACGCGGAGTTAACGTTACATCTTTGCATGGCTGGTGAAGAAGCGCGCGTGCGTCTCTCGGTCCGGCGCGTCACGTGGTCAGATGCGCGTGTTTCTCCTTCAAAGCGAGCGCGCGCTCGTTTAAAGGTCCCTTGTAGATGGATTTGCTGAAGAGATATGTCACGCGGTGTTCGTTTCACTCGTCGATTGGAATTAAACACGGAGACTTATCTTAGACTGAAATACACAAACTAAACTAGAAACAAATAAAAGAAAGGCGAAGAGCTCGCCCGGAGGCGAGACGTTACATTATGACACGAGGACGAGAGGTAAGAGGACGAGCGGAGGGAAGAAGCCTCATTTATCACCTTGGAGAAATCCAGCCTCTTCCTGTTGGCTTGGCCAATTAGAGGGTTGGAATTTCACAGGCGGGACTTTGGTTTTTATTGCTCTTTGTCTAAGAGAGAGACATTTGAAACCCTAATTTCGTCGGGTGTTTAAGAGCAGAATCTTCACAATTATTATAGTCCTATGTGTCACAAAGTTTTAGCAAGATGTGATATAAATGGCTAAATGTGGAACGAAGATTGGAGCTCAGAGAATCCAAACTTGCCTCACATGGAGTTGGTTACTCATAGTTTGCAAAGTTTGAAACCTTATCCCATTAGAGTTTCCCAACAACATAGATCAAACACATAAAAGACAAATCGTAAGATAAGATTCTATACACTGTTCGTACAATTCAACAAACACACATAAAACACATTGAATATATCTGGTTAAATGTCTTTTAAAGAAAAGAAGTTTCTTTTCGCTTTGGAATCCACTTCCTTTGGGACATTCCGATCAGTCATAAAATGTCTTGTAAGCGGACACCACGCTCTGTCCTGAGTGTGGTCTTCCCTGGTGGGGGAATGTGTGTGTGTGTGTGTGTGTGTGTGTTTGGGTTAATTTACATTGAGATTTTTGGTCTTTAGCAGTATGTATTTAGTTATTCAGATTCACCTCGCCCAGTCCCTACATCTGTAATTCTTTTCTAGAATTCTTTGTTGAGAAGATTGTTACTCTTCGATCTTCTGTAACTTCATCCTGCGACCATGATCCCTCTGTTCCTCCTATATGCCTCGCGGCACTAGATCAGTTTGAGCCTATATCAATCCTCTCCCTATCTGAGGTGGTCAATCATCTGCGGCCCACAAATTGGCCCTCAGACGGTATTCCCTCTCGTCTGATCCGAGAAGTCTTTGACACCGTTGGACCATGTATTTTATCATTGATAAATACTTGTCTTGTTTCTGGTCATGTTCCGTCCGCTTTTAAACAATCTTTCCGGGGGAGTTGTTGTTCCAGCAGCGGAAGGCCAGTGCTGGTTGGGCGTCCTCCACGGAAAGAGCCGCCAGACACACGACCCGCCACCTCTCCCACGCATCCATCGTGTAGCCAGCTGCGAACGTCCCGGCAGGGCAGTCAGGGTCCCCCGAACCCAAGCTTCTCGTAGAGAAGATGGTGTCAATTGCGTTGAGAGACCAGTTGCTCAAATCCATGATTTCTTAGTTTGGAGAGCAGTGCTGAGAGCGTCTCTCAAAGTACAAGACAGTAGACTAGACGTGACGAGAGGAGCAAAGCGCGACCGCCTTCGTTGAGAGTATAAGTAGAAGACATGTTTGTTGTAAGTTTTATTGTAAAAATATAGGATATCAACATCATGATGTAGTTTATATTTTTAGCTTCATTGCAAGTGTATGACATTTGGTATAGAAATAAACAATGGTAATTAAATGCTTTTCCTAAAAATGAGAAAGAAAATACAGGGTATTAAAACAGCATGAACTACAAATAAAGTCAGTATGTGAGACTAAATAGATGTGTTTTAGTCTGAATTAGGTAAGATGTGTGCTTCCATTTCAGTTTCCACAAATCCCATCACTCGACTGGGATGTTCTCTTGTGTTCTGGGCGGCGAGTGCAGTAACTGTAACATCGGGCATATTTTGTAGTATTAAACGCATATTTATAGCGACTTCATCAGGCTCCGAAATTCTTCACAAAGAACACAAAGAATGGCCTTCTCAGCTGCCAAAGTTGCAACTCTTGCGTCATCAGAACAGTGTGTTAAACGTATCACCGTTTCTGTTTAATAAACGCTGTGCAACGTTTTGTCTGGGCTAAACGCAGCCCTGGTCCGGGGCAGGTGATGTTCCAGGGAAGGGGTTGCAAACTGAACTTGGACTTCATTTCTCTTTATACCTTTATCAACTTTATAAACTAACGTCACAACTTTTACTTGCACTGATATAGCAAGACTTTTTCTTTTAGTTGTCCTATTTCATAGACAGCTATTTTTTTTCTTGCTGTACAAATTTGTTTAAATTCTTAATATTTTTTAATCTCGTTATATTCTGCAGAAGAGAGAAGTGAATCGCGCTGCTTCTCTCGTGAGAAATGAACCTCAGTTTCACTCTTTCTCAGCCTCTGATTGGCTGTCTGCTACTGATGTCACACCTGAACTCCTAAACTCAGTATAAAGCCTGAGTCGACAGAGAAAGTTGATGATCAGCATCATGGTACCAAAAAAGCCTAGTTGGATTGGTTTGGTTTTGTCAACTCAAAACTAATCCTATAACCCTGAGTTTGTTCAACTACCATCAATGGTGGTGCCGGCGATACCTAGTAGTAAACCACACTAGAAATATGGTAAATCATAGTAAACCATGCTAGAATATTGTAAAACTTTTTCAAGCCAACTTAAAAACATTATATGAACTTTACCATCTAGTTCAGGATTTTTGTTGATCATTCTGATGTCAGAACAACAAATAGGCTACAAGCCTGTTTCAAAAGTTACAGCTGCTTTATTAAACAAAGACAAGAATGTATTTAAGAACTGCAAATGTAAAACTGTTCTTGAATGATAGCAAAATATGATTTTGAATAAAGGTCATTGAGACAATGTTCTTTTTTCCCTTTAGACAGGACTTTCATTATTTAAGTTTAAATAATGTTTATGTATATTTAATAAATATACAATATTATTACATAGGCATTTCTTTCTGTATGTATAGGCTTTATTTCATTATTTAACAAACATATACATTCATTTATAAATTATATTTATACACGTTATTTTTATATTTATATTCCTAATTTAAATATATTGTATAATGTAGCGGATTTCACCCAGCACCACAAATGAACCAGGCTCTTCAAGGGGACCATGTCTGCAGTTTATTAAAGACAGGAATTAAGCATCACACTCTCAGTTCTGTGGTCTCTGTGAGGAGTGCAAGAAGATAGAAAAGTGCACCCCTGCCCCCATTAACACTTTAACTGCATCTGCTATCAACTATTTCAAGTACACATGTGACTACAAATACACAATTTTTGACAGATAAAGACAATATACCTTGACAAAGTTAACTGCATGATATTCTATGAGCGTAATCCACCCTCCATCCAGAAATGGATCTTTTTCAGCATTTATCATGTTTCAAAAGATGTTAGTTAATCAGTGAATCCTGAAAACTGATGCTGTATGGCAGTTTCCACACTTCATGAAGCAGCACAGCCTTTTTCAGCTGTGATTTAATAACAAAGGTTTCTTCAGCATCTTGGCAGTGTTTCTGAAAGATCAGTGTTTATTTGAAATGAATTAAGGAAATAACACGATATATAATAATGTATGAATAAAACTGTGGCCTGCTTTCTGTATTGTGGATAATTCTTCTTCACCAGCATAACTGTCGTGCAGAGTTTGCACATTGCTTGTGTGAGATCCTCTGACTCGCCTTCATGGTTTAAAAGGTAAAAAACTTCCATTGCGACTTCATCGTTTTTCTTTATCACCAATAGACAAATGATGGACAATGGTTCACATTTCCCATGATAATACAATTAAGTAAATAATACATAAATAAAGTGAAGATTAAAAGTTGAAAGAAGTAAATTAATAATCAAGCACTAATGAATAAAAGAGGCACTGGTGTATATGTACACATGGCTTGGAAGACGTGGGGAATATTGTTTATCCGTTGTGCAACACGAACTGGAGGAAAGCAACAGTTTGTTAAATTGCAGCTAGTTTGATAGATACAGAACTTAAAGATCTCCTGCTTTTTTTATTTCTTGCTGCATTAGAGATTCAATTTCTTCGCGCAGGCACAGTAAGGGGGAAAAACCCCACTGAGTTTAGGGCAATCGATTCGTAGCTCTGCTTTAACTGTGCGATACAGAAATGACCAGATACCAGAAGTTCATCTGACCATCCGATTGCAGGTCGGGAGAGGTTAATCGCCTCTCGTTCGCCCCTGTACACTGCACACACACTGCACGAATTCGCACAGAGTATTTCGCATGTCATGGAAGGACAGCGTTACCGCATACAGAAAGACTAACTTTTTGACTCTCTTAGAAGAGAACAAACACAACCCTAGGTATTTATCTGATACAGTGGCTAAATTAACGAGAAATTAAACTTCAGATGTTTCCAAACAGCCATCATTCATAAAGTTCTTTACTTGTAATATTGATAGTATGAGAGAAATAACCACGCAACCACAACATGTATGTTAGACCCTATTCTGACTAAGCTACTGAAAGAGATGCTTCCAGTTGTGATAGATCCTTAATATTATTAGATCAAGGAAAACATCTTGGAGCGCTGCTTGCTGAAGGACCCATGTTTAGTAATCCCAGAAGGTGCTCTTTTGTTGGGTATCAAACTTGTATTTACAGAAAAAAAGATCTGAGGCACTTCTGGTTAAAAAGCCTTTATTCAAACATGCGTCACTCTAGAAACATTAAAAGTGACAAAACATTTAAAGTGTCTAAAGTGTTTTATAGATTGAGCCTTAATGTTATTAATTCATCATTGTCATTAGGATACGTACCAAAAACTGTTAAGATGGCTGATATTAGAACCTCTTATTGTAAAAACACAACTTGATCCTAGAGCATTAGTTACAGACTGATCTGGAATCTGCCTTCTCAAAAATACTGGGAAAAGCAGTATCCTCACAACTATGTTCCTTTTTAGAAAGAAATGGTATCTGCGAGGGTTTCCAGTCAGGATTTACACCGTATCACAGTACTGAGTACAGTACAAATACAAATTGACAAACACATTCTTTTGAATAGACTCGATCACAAGTTTAGTATGGAGTACCACAAGATGCTAACCAGCATCAATTTGATAAATATTTGAACCTCATTGTGTAAGAAACATGGGGGAAACAGACTACGATGGCAAACAATCCAGCTGTCGGAATCCCACCCAAATTATGCCAGTATAATACAACAATAACGTACAGTAAAAAGTTGGATCTCTTTTACATAATAATAAATGTGTATATATAAAAATTATAATAATATAAATTAAATATTAAAAGGGAAGAGAACAAGAAAAAAGGAAAACAAATAAAAATTAAAAATAAATAAAAACAGGCACAGGTCAATTAGGAGATAGCTAAACATTAGTTGGGAGTAATCAAGCATACAAGAGAAGCAAATCATGATATGAGAGGAGGTAATTTAAGAAAAATAGAAAATGATTAAATGACTAATGATTTACTAGTAATAACATGTGAGTGAAAATATGTTGAGAATCAGGTTATCTTTATCTCTTTCTACTTCATTCATTATATTACTGAAATCAGATTTTGAAATAAAGGGTTTCCAAATAGTCTTAAAAAAAGACGATTTACCTTTCAAAATATATGTAATCTTTTCCATCGACAAACAAAAGGACATATTATTGATCCACTGTACAATACAGTGGCTTTTCCACTTTCTTCCAATACATAACTATTAAACGCTTTGCTTGAAGTATAAAGATGTCAATGAATCTACGACTGCTTCTACAATGTACCAAAATTTCTGGTCTCATTGGGAGATTGACAGATAACATCTGACAAATTAGCAAAATTACCTCTTTCCAAAACTCCTGCACCTTAGGATTTTTGAACATAAAAAGACTTACATTTTTGTGATGATATAAAGTCAACTTAAATAAGTCAATGGAACAAACTGGAATCATATTACCAATACTAAAACTTTCCCACAAATTTAAGTGAACTCAAAACAACTAAGTTATTACTTAGTCAATTATTTTTTGAGTTAGGTTAAATTCATGTGAATGAGTCAGTCCAAATTATTGTGCGGTTTAAGTTGTTAAATTACTACTTTTATTAAGATGGGCTGTTAGGTTTTACAGTGTGCGTATTAAGAGTTCATTCTATAAGTATGCGTGTTTGAATATATGTGCGCAGAATATTTAGTCCTTCCCTAAAAAAATTAACCCTCAACAAACTACTTGTCTGGCCTTCGACGTAGCCACGAGAACCGACAACACAGACAATTTGTCCCGACAACGATTATCTGCACAGGGGGATAATCACATCTTACCACAAATTAAGAATAGTTACAAAATACTTAATAAAAGCTCTGGGAATTGGGGGTCCCGTCCGCTCCAGCTCCAGCTCCTCCCCACGAGCGGCAGCGTAACAGCGCAGGACAGAGAGACTCTGCCGGTTCAGGCAGTCCTGCAGCCGTGGCCGTCCTCCGAGTCTCTGCTAGGACAGAGAAACTCGAGATTACATGTGACACACAGAAAATGAAGCAGAAGGGAATAAAAGCGTGTGGTTAGTGAACGTCTGACTCTAGTTCTGTATTAAACGGCTGAAGCGTCTCCTATAGAAACCATACGGGTCGCTACAGGTTTACTGCGGTGCGTCTCGTCTGTTTTACCTGGAATAACAATGGAAAACAGTCCCAGACACTACTAGTCGAGTAGTTTTAGCACTAAACCCTCATGCTTTTCTCTAGCTGTCAGTGTCAATCATCTTTCACAGAGACTAGATTACAATAACTGATGACAGATTACAAATGAATAAAATATCATCTGAAGGGGAACGTTGACAATTATCGTCACACTGTTTCTGTGGTGTCAGTCGTTCTCTCACCCTCTCCGGCAGCGATCCTCTTCTCCTCAGCTCCTCCAGAGCGTTTCGGCCCGCTGCCTCCCTCGCCGCCCTCTTACTGCTCCCGAACCCCTCCGGGAACTCCTCCAGTCCCAGGCGCACCCGGACCGTGAACCTAACAGAGGGAAAGATGAGGAAGGAGAATATAATCTTTATTCCATGTGCTCAACATGGACATGAACCAAGCCCATGTACCCATCTACACTAACACAGCTCAGTGCGTGATCAGTCCTGATGTATGTAAATGCTTCTTCTGTCCCTGAAATAAGAGCGCACAGTTTATCTGTCAATCAGGTGCGCATGAAAGTTGTGTTCGTTACTATAGCAACAGTCGGCTGTCGACCACTGATCTGTGCTCTCGACACGGTTTCTTTCAGAATTAAAATATACTGAACCATAACACTGAATATTCAGCAATATTACTAGTCTGACTGCACTGACACTATTGGATGAGAACTGAACGGGATGACATCACTGTTCTCTGAAGAACTGCTTTATAGATGAAATGAACTCATTTAATAACTGATGATAATTCCCAGCTCTGGCTTCTCTTGTCTTATCGTGTCCCTGGCTTCTCAGTGTTTTACAAGGCTTCTTTATTTCTGTGTGTTGACCCTCGATTGGTCGGCACCCTTTGGGTTTTATTGGCCAGGCTGTGTTCTCTTGATGTCTTTATTGGCATCTCTGGTAATAATACTCTTGACTGACTCTCATCTCCGCCTGCATCTGAGCCCCTTTTGATCTCATTTCGTAATGATCCCAGTTTATGGCCGATATCCCCTTTAAACTAGTAATGGTGAATCAGTGCTCAGTGTCATCAGATCAGTGCTCTCTTCATTGAATCCTCTGGAGATGAAAAGCTCCACAGTTTTCATGTCAGGTTGAACTGTTCCACTGGTGTTCCTTAGGCCTGTGTCTACTGAATCAGTGTCACGGCCTATACTCGCTGCCACCATTAATGTTGACCAAAGAACAAAAGAAAAAGAAAATCACTCACTGAACTTTTGTAACTTCAACGAGTTTAATATTTTATTTGCCTGTTGTTCGGTGCTGACTGCTTTAACAGCAACATGAGTGTGTGTATGCGACCTTAAGATGCGTTCCCTGTCAAACATCATTTATCCTTACTTTCCTTAATTTTGTTAAATATTTTTTCTGGATTTCTTGATCTTTATATGATTTTTTTTATTGATATGCTATTCGTTTTTATACAATTTTGTTCTGCAGATGAAAAAAATTAACTATCCTGTTAATTCAGAACAGCAGAGATATATCCAATTAAAAAAAAAACAAAATATATGATTGATATATATATATATATATATATATATATATATATATATATATATATATATATATATATATATATATATATATATATATATATATATATATGTATATATAGCCTAGGACTATTTTATTTTGGTTTGCAGGCTAATAAAAGGTCATCAGAAAAACAAAAGGTAGAAGTAACTTTACCCGTTTCTGAATATTAATTTAAATGTTACACATAATAAATAGGCCTAATCAAAAAGCACAAACATGAACATTGTAATTAAAATTACGTTATATTGCAAATGGATGAAGAAACTGTGTTGCTTTGAATATCTCATGCACGCGTTCTGAGTTTACAATGTTGGCAGAATGTTTGCTCATGCAGATCGAAACAATTAGTTTTTAATTCCTAATTTTAGACGAATAACCCATGTTTGAATACGAGTTTAAAAACAGCGCTACACATAATTAGGAAATTAAATTGATTAAATCCGGCGATAACGCCAAAGAAGAAAAGAAAGGGAAACATCGGACCCTATGAAAAACAGATAGGCGAGACACCTTGCTATAACATCAACATGCATTCATTGTTTTCTGTTGTGTTCAGTTGCCTTCAACAGTTCTGCTCGCGAAACCAAACTCGTTTCAAGCACAGATGAATAAGAACAGTGTGGAAATTATTAGCAACACTAACATAACAGCAAAGCTAATGTTTTATGCTCGTTTGAGCTCAAACTATCCAAAGTAAAACATTTAACGTTTCAATCATTAAATTGAACTAACTGAATCACAGGCTACCATTCCATTTTTATATTAGATTAGATTTTTTAAAGGTGATTATTGATCAAATATTTTTGACATATCGCCCAGCCCTAGTGTGCACCACGCTGAACATGGACCAGAGAAAGCAATGGAGAGAGTTGTCTGAGGAGCGCAGGAAGAAAATAATAGACAAGCATGGTAAAGGTAAAGGCCGCAACACCATCTACAAGCAGCTTGTGTTCCTGTGACAACAGTTGCAAATATTATTAAGAAGTTTAAGGTCAAGTCATTTTTATAGCGCTTTTAACAATGTAAATTGTTTCAAAGCGGCTTTACAGATGATTTACAGCTTTACTAATCTTTCTTTCTTTCTTTCTTTCTAGGCTTTTTCAAGCCAACTTAAAGTTTGCCAACAAACTTTTTATCTATTTTATCCTACCGTCGCACACTCGCTCGCTGTTTATCCAGCGCCGGCTTTGAATGAACGATGTCAAGGAAGGAACAGACAAGGAAGAGTATGATCTATAGTTACATGATTTCATGAAAGGATGATGCAGGGACGTGCACAGGGGGGTTGCTCAGGTTGCCCGGGCAACTGCCCATATGCCCTTCTCAACTCACGTTGCCCTTCCGAGATGCTGGGCTGGTTATGGACCAAAAAACCCAGGCGAAGAAGCTCCTTCAGCATCGCCACCTGACATCCTCAGTCTGGCAGCAACAGCACACAGAGATGATGGAAATCCCAGGTCCTGATGTCCTCCTGCGGCTCGTGGCACAGCAGGCAGTGAACAATCAACAACTATGTTGTTCAAACTACACTATTAAATAAAAGAAAACTAGTCATTTGGGATGTTACACGTAGCCTAGCACATGAATTAACAAATAGGTTCTTCAAAATGCTCTATTGGACGTCTAAATTGAACAAAATCAAACACTAACCTTTCCATTCTTTAAAAAAATAATCAACTTTGAAAGATTGATTTTCACTTTGTGTCGTTGTTTTTGTTTGTTTGCGATTAGCTAAATAATCCACTTGCTCCCGTTTTTAACTCCTATCACCCGACAAAGACCTTATATTTTTTTCCATAAATAAAAGTCCCGATTTCTGAATGCAACTTTATATATTGAAATTAAAGGAAACAATTATTCTATTTCTTTGGTTAACTTATATTTACATTTTAAATTAACAATTTACAAGTAAAAAAAAAAAAAAAAAAACATTCACACATTTCCATTACTTTAACTTCCCATAGGCTCAAAAGGTCAAACAGATCGAACCCAGAGTGAACAAGGTAAGCTTAACCCTAATCAAACAAGATAAAAACATAATCAAACAAGCAACATAATAGAACAAGTTAAACAACCCTAACAACATAGTCAAATTAGTTAAATAAGCCAAAAACATAATTGATGTATATTATGTTTTAATATTGTTATACTGTATTATGAAATATTTTTGTATTCACATTAGAATCATTTGCTGGTGAGAGATTAAGATAAAATATTTACAGTTTAAGAAAGAAATAGATTTTACCTGCAGAGGGAGACATTCATTTTACTGGATGTGGCCAATGGCTCATAAATGAAATTTTGTGAATGTGTGTTATATATTTATAAAACACATTCAAAATAAATAGTATTAAAGAATACTATTCTATTATTTTTGTATATACATTTTTGATTTGTTATGAAATGTATGTTTTATTACCACAGAAATTGAACAAAAAGAAACACCTGAAGGACAAGACTTGGAGTCAGATTGTAGTAGAATATTTATTTTATTGAAACCCAAAAGAAAATTTAGAATATTTTTATATTATTTAAATAATTTATACAAAGAACAAACACAATGTGCTGAAACCCAAACAGAAGTGAAGAGTGAACATATTATATACTATAAACTAGTACTTTATAAACTATATTACTTAATTCTTTGATGACTCTTCAGCGCTCCTCTTGATACACTTTTTAACATAGTTTTTTATTTTTCTTCCAGGTACTTCTGGAAGCTGGTGTTGATGTCTTCAGGAGCCCAGTCCTGCTCCCAGACACCCCTGGAAACTCCTTCGGATTGCACAATTCTTGCATTGCACTGTAAGTCTCTCCGATCTGGCAGAAATATCAGGAGTTGGTGGTTGTTAGTATCATGTGACATGACTTCTATTGAGGGAATGTTTTCGTGTCACACAGTCAAGAGACTCACCTTTTACTTTCAGCTGGTCCATCATGTAGTTGAAGAAGGCCTGCTGCCTTTCACTCAGCCTCTCGTGGGCATCTGATTATCAGGCCAGAAAGGCTCGAGGATCTTGTCCAGGTCTTCAGATCGACTCGTCTTCTGCTCAGGAGTGCAATCTGGTGAAGGAGCTGGTCTCTTCCGCTGGACTCCAGAGTGGGATGGTGCACCGGTTCCCTTTTCTTCCAGCTCTTTCTTTAATTCACTAATCTGTTGCTCTTGGCCTTCCACCTGTGGCACTGAGCTCAGCCTTAACTGCAGCCACGTCACGGATCATCCTGCTGTCGTTCATCGTTTCTTCGAGGTCTTTTTGTTTTTCGTTTAGTTGAGAAATCTGATATACAGAAAATTTCACGAAGGAATTTATTCGGGTTACTATCACCTCCTCAAAAGACAGGTCCAGGTCATGTTCTTCAGAGCTGCTTATCCTTTTTCTTGTCCTGATAAACACAGAACAGAAATTAGAAATATAATTGGAAATATATTGTGGAGACGGTATGTGTAGATCATTAACAACATTTTGGGGACAAAATAAAGTGCCCTGCAAAATGAGCTTCATGATATGGAATATGAGTAGATTCCTAAACGCTCTGAAAAAGTGTAGCTGTGTCATTCGATGGAAATATCAATGTTTCTGTCCCTAGCCTTTACAGAAATATTACACTTAGGAAAATGCTTTATTTTTTTATTACACAAGGGAAAATGCTTTATTTTGAGGTCAATAACAGGTTTTTACACCATTTAAAATGCAATAATGTATACATAGCTATCTAATCGATTATGTAAATGACATAAAAAAAAAAAGCCGAATAAATATTAAATCTATAATGAAAGTAGTGGTCCCCTGGAGCAGTGTCACTGGTGTTACCGTTAAACAAAAATCTCTTATTTTTAAATAAAAATTACACTGATCACATCACTTGACTTCCTTGTTCCAATTTCCTAAATATCTACGAAGAAAGGCCTATAATAAATCCTGTCTCTTTTCAGTTATCAGAAATGTTCTCATTTATCTCATGATTTCATATGAAGCTTTTAGTTGAAGTCACTGGTATGACCTCCTTTAAATACTACTTAACTACTTAATTTAGTTAGTATACCATGGTTGACAACATGTGGGGTTTGATACCTTGCAGCAGCCATTTTGTAAAATGAATTTATGAAAATTGTCACAGGAGTTACTGTCACTGGTGTCACCTTTCAACCCAGTCTCACGGCAGTTCGTGACATAGTCACGAAATTTAATCTATTGATTCGTGTTCATGGACACGAGTTTCCCCATTTTTTCGTGTCACTCAGCACGACTTTCAATCTAATGTATTTCAATGGGACGTATTTTTCGTGCCTGCACCACGTTTTTCTTTCGAGAGCACAGTATTGTTTTTTTCTCAATTGTTATTCATTTTGCAAACTTAAGAGCTACATTACTCAACATTTAATCAGTAGATTTTAATCCTCGTTTTTATTGCTTTATATTCGGTAGGCTACTCAACATTAATCTATTTATTCGTGTCCAAAGGGCACAAATATCCTTCTTTTTTTCGTGCCACTCAGCACGACTTTCAATGTATTTCAATGGGACGTATTTTTCGTGCCTTCACCATGTCTTTCTTCCGAGAGCACACTATTGTTTTTTCACAATTGTTATTCATTTTGTAAACTTTAAGGGCTACATTACTCAACATTTAATCAGGTGATTTTAATCCTCGTTTTTATTGCTTTATATTCGGTAGGTTACTCAACATGAATCTATTGATTCGTGTCTATGGGCACGAATTTTCTTCTTTTTTCGTGTCACTCAGCACGACTTTCAATCTAATGTATTTCAATAGGGCGTATGCACCACGTCTTTCTTTCGAGAGCACACTATTGTTTTATCCTCAAATGTTAGGCTATTCCTTTTGCAAACTTTACATTACTCAACATTTAATCAGGAGATTGTAATCCTTGTTGTATTGCTTTATATTCGGTTGGCTACTCAACACGAATTGATTCGTGTCCTTCAGCACGAATTTCCTTCTTTTTTTCGTGCCACACAACACGAATTTCAATCTAATGTATTTCAATGGGGCGAATGCACCACGTCTTTCTTTCGAGAGCACTATTGTTTTTTCCTCAAATGTTAGGCTATTCCTTTTGCAAACTTCAAGGGGTACATTATTCAACATTTAATCAGGAGATTTTAATCCTCGTTTGTATTGCTTTATATTCGGTAGGTTACTCAACATGAATCTATTGATTCGTGTCTATGGGCACGAATTTTCTTCTTTTTTCGTGTCACTCAGCACGACTTTCAATCTAATGTATTTCAATGGGGCGTATGCACCACGTCTTTCTTTCGAGAGCACACTATTGTTTTATCCTCAAATGTTAGGCTATTCCTTTTGCAAACTTTAAGGGCTACATTACTCAACATTTAATCAGGAGATTTTAATCCTCGTTTGTATTGCTTTATATTCGGTTGGCTACTCAACACGAATTGATTCGTGTCCTTCAGCACGAATTTCCTTCTTTTTTTCGTGCCACACAACACGAATTTCAATCTAATGTATTTCAAAGCCGTCTTTAATTTTGGGCTACATTACAATTACATAATTACAGTACTGCATATTCTATATGCTTAAAACATGCCTTATTTTATTGTGGGATATTTTATAATTGTCGATGGTATTTCAATTTGCAATGGCTTATAGTGAGCCTACTTTGCTTTTTTTTTGCGCCAAAAAAATTAAAAAACAGAATAGCCTACTTTTATAGAACTTTCATCTCAATACTGATTATGAAGTTGTAATAAATTAATTATATAGCCTACTGCAGAAATGTTTATTGCTTTATATGGACATATCCTTTGGCAAAGAGATGGATGCATTCTGGGAAGTGATATGTGTTTAAATGTAATGGCTACATACTCGTGTTCCTTCACTTGGACATTTACGCTGACCCCTTTAAAATTTTGAGCACGGATATAAAATATTAAGACTGTACTTTTTAATTATTTCGACATTTTGGCGCAATTTTGTGCAATACGTCACTGTGTGCGACCATCGCAGAAACCATTGCCCAGCGCGATTCCACCACGGTAAGTCGCTTACAATAGTCTAATAAGCAAAATGAATTCATGAGCATTTACACGTCCAAAATTAATAAAATTACGTGTTTATAAAAAAACATTTTCTAGGCCTAGATATAGGTTCTAGATGTGTGTATATATATATATATATAATGAGTATTTACATAAAAAAAACGTGATATATATAAGTATATATATATATGCATATACACACACACACATATATATATATACATCACATGCTTTTTTTCACTGTAATGTGTCAGTAATAACAATATTATCACTTGGTCTAACGTTATACTGCACATATGAACACACACTGAACCCTAGACACATGTTATGCGCCATTAAAAAAGTAGCACAGGAAATAGGAACAACGTGAATCTGTATTTATTTATCCTAAGCATTTATTAGAAAATGGGAATCACTCACTATATTAGGGTACACTTTTTAAATCTTATATCAACATAACACTACACAATTAACATTTTCTGTTGTTCTCCCTGCAGATCCTGTCAAACATATCACCTGTCGAACCTATCCGAACCTGATTTTCAAAACCCAAAGGCACTTTTAAGAGCCAACCTCTATCTCTTCATTATTTTCTATATCTTACATCCTCTCTGTTCTCTCACTATCTATATTTCTGTCCATCTCTTCAATCTTTATCTATCTCACAGTCTTTATCTATTGCTCTTTCTTTCCTCCCTGTCTGTCTTTGTCTACTTGTCTGTCTCACCCATCTTTGTCAGTCTGTCTGTCTGTATCTGACTGTCTGTCTGTCTGTATCTGACTGTCTGTCTGTCTGTATCTGACTGTCTGTCTGTATCTGACTGCATTGCAATGGCCACCAAGCATAAACTTGATTCAAAGGATCCACACTACCAAGAGGGGAGACGCATGGCTCTGGAGCTGAAACATGAACACATTCTAGCTGAAGCCAAGGTTAGAGTTTTTGTACACCTCAATCATTTTATAACAAACATAACAAATTAAAGTAAAACGTGATGAGGAATATGTAAGAATGATGAGTGCAGAAGATTTAATACAGGTATATTGCATGATGCATCCTGCCATGCTCTGTGACATGTGTTAATAAGGGAATATAATAATACTAATAATAATAGTATATGCAGTTCCATCCCTCTGAGTTACAGAGACTTGAGAATCTATTCCAAGGCTCATTTAAGCTGTTCAACACCTTACTAACACCCTATGTTGTGTTTTCCTTTCACAAGTTACCTGCCTTTTGGTTACCGTACTTTTATCAACATCAGTCTTACAAGAAATATTAACTCCAATACACAGAGAGCAGCTGATGAGAGGAAACGTGTACGAGACCCTCCACACACCTCTAAAAGGGACTCTGTAGGACGTGGTAAGCCGAGGGGGAGGCGAGGAGGGCGACGCCAAGCCTCCGCTACAGGTTATATCTGAATTATTTGACATTTGTAGGAATTTACTATGACAATGTTGGACCAACTCAAAATAGAACAATGTAATTGTTTATTGAGAGTTTAAAATATTCAAATATCTAAAAAGACATTAAAAAGTAGATAAACCTTTCAGTGACACTATTGTAGAAGACACTACCAAGTACTTAACAAAAATATGTCTGATTTCATAAATTGTTTAGTATATAGTTTGAAAAGAAGAACAAGAATAGAGTGTGATAGCCTAACTTGTTCTTATTCTTCTATGTTTTGTTTTACAGCCACATACCCCACGGTTGAGTGCTCCCTGTCATCCAGTGTGGAGGTTCCACTTACTGCAACCTCAACAAGACTACATCCTCAAGAGGAATTTGGTAATTCACAGTGATGAATTTATGAATGTACAGTATAAAAAAAGTGTTCATTCTGATACTGATCAGTTGACTTTTAATTGTTCCTTATCTATAGTGAATGATCCCTTACAGCTTTATTTTTGGATTTTCTTTACAGAAAAAAATATGGAGAGGCTCTCTGATATTTTGGCGTCATGTCCTTCTGCTGCTCAGCCTCAAAGTAGCTCTGCATCATCATGGTCTTTTCGGCAGCAGAAAGCCTCAGAGCGCTGGAAAGAAGCAAGGCCATACCACCTAAAATGCCTTATTTCAAAAGAGGCTGTTGGTCATCCCCTGTGTTGCCTTTGCAACGAGCCTGCTGTTATTAGGTTGGTTTTCATTAATACCAAACTTAAATTACCCAGGGTAGGTTTGCTGAGTGCCCTGCTTTATAGGCTAAGATACATGTCTTTTGGGATGGGAGAAGACTTAGATACCCAGATGAAAAACACATTAATGAGAAAAGTAAATCTAGGACCTTCTTGCTGTGAGGTGACAGTGCTAAACACTGAGCCACTATGCAATCCTTTACAATTAAATCAAACCTCATAAAAGTGGAATAGCTTAAATAGAGTATACAGTACTTTATATGAGTTATTCACCTGAAATAATGTATTATATTATAATATTGTTTTCTTTTCTCCCTAGGTGCAGAGAGTGTCTTCCTGAGGAGTGGTTCTGTGGGGACTGTGATGTATTGCATCACAAAAAACAGCCACTCCACAACAGGGAATGCGTGATTCGTGGTTTTTTTGAAGCCATTCCTCCAACCACATGCATCATTAAAGGGGAAGATGGATATTGCACCCATGAGCAAGGTACGTTCTCAAGAAAGCTTTAATTTTGCTGTTCAATGTATGTCTGCAGACAGTTACAGATCATCTAAATTATTTGTTTTCCTTATTTTTGCCAGCTTGCATTTTGCCAACTGTGAAGGTGCCAGACTGCTCCTGTGGAGGCACAAATTTCACTGTGTTACCAGGCAAACCAGTGATTTTAATTACCATCAATGGTATAAAAAATATATATATATATAATTTGATGCTTTTCACACTAGTGTGCTGTGGCATTGTGCTTACAATTGCAGAAGTGTCAGAACATATGGAATAGCACATGGTATTGTTATTAACTGAAACAAAGACAGATGTTTTTTTGTTTTGTTTTTGTCCTCCACAAATAAAAAAAAATTATTAGCATCTTTCCAGCATGATGTCCAATCAACACAGCAGTGTGGAATTTAGTGAATTAGAAAATATAAATGTGGGATTATAGGAACTTGTGCAATGTCTCTGTCATGTATTTGTCTCGTGTTTTGTGTGCAAACACATGGCCAGTTGTTTTGGGCTATGTGTTTGCATTGTCTTGTGTTTTACCTCGTTTCCTTAGTTAATGTTGTATCAGTGTCACCTGTGATTGTGATCATGTGTCCTTACCACGCCCCTTGTTCCCTCATTAGTATTGATGTTCATCTGTGTCACCTGTGTCTTTGTGATTATGTGTTCTATGTAAGCTCCCGATTTTTGTTCCTCAGTGCTGTTTTGTCTTGTTAATATTCGATCCTGTGAGTATTGTGATCTGTTTGTGAAGGTTCCAGGTCTGTTTTATTGTCAAGTCTAGTTATTGTTTCAGTTACTGTTTGTTTGCCCCATCGTGGACTTTTGTTTTCTGGTTGTAAATAAACCGTGTTTTATAAAGTTACTGTCTGCGCTTGGGTTCTATTTAACGTAACGTGACAGTCTCTCAACCATTCACAATGTGCATAATGAACTAAGTGTTGTAAAGTTAAGTATGTGGTAAGTGTGTATTTTATATATATTTATATTAATTTGTTTTTTTGTTCCAAGGGCGTTTTGACTTGCATCAGCCACTGTATGAATGTCAAACATGCCAGCAGCAGTGGACCCCTGACTTTAAAGACCTCCTAAGAAGTGGATATTGGCCAGCCTCCGTCACCAATTCCACACTTTATACACTGGACCTCCTGAGCTCCCTTCAGGAACTCAAGATCATATCTCCGGGATTCTCCAGACAAGCCTTTGCAAAGCTGCTGGAACATCGCACTAAGTGTGGAGGAAGAGTAAGTGTAAATGTAATTACCATTTTATAAAAAAAAATTAATAAGCAGACAATATCAAAATACTATTTCATTCTATATATTTTCCAGTCTGGACCTATCAACGGCGATGCACTGCAGCGCAGCTTCTTAGAGCTTTCATATGCATCATATGAGGAAGACCAGCTCTGCTGTAGTGCTCCTTTCACCTGCCCAGCCTGCACGCCGGAAATGTTGGCTGTTTCAGCAGATGGAAATAGAAAGCTATATCGCTTTTGCCGAAACGGAAGGTGATCTTTATTCCAGTCTTTTTATTGATTTATTTTCTTACTTCATATATTTCATGAATGGATTTTCTATTTTTCTTTCTTCCTCAGCTCTGATGATCCTGGCTTTTTTGAGGGGCTCTTTGTGGCTGAAGACAGTACGGTGTCTAGTTTTGTCGACACCATACAGAAAGCAGTGAAAAATGCAAGTTGACAAAATAGTTGTTACAATAATAAACGTAACCCCCACTTCAATTACTCCTGCCTACCAATTACAAAATCAAATTAAGAAAATAAATGCCATATATTGATTGACAATATTGCTTTTATTTGATTTGTCATGTTTGTTTTGTGTGTCATAGACACAGGGAAGAGGCACATGTGGGGACTCCCAGTGGACAGCAGCGAGGGAGACTTCAAGGAGGGCTTCAAAATTGGATGAAGAGGGGAAGGAGGTTGCTGTGTGCCGCCATGGGTTCCTTCTGAAAGCCCTTAATATGTACAGGGGGGAGATATTTGCCTACCCTCTGTACCTTCAGAAGGAGCTCATGCCAGCCAAGGCACAATTCTTCGCAATGGACGTGGCATGCAAATACTGGCCATACCTGGAGAAAGTTGCTAGTGTCCTTCCTGCTCTTCAGGAACTGACCACTATGAAACCCTTTCTCAGTGTAATGCATGCTCGAGCCCATGCTACTAAGTGTGAGGTGTGTATAATATTTTGGCATCATATGTACATTTGTAATATTTACAAGCACATTAATAATATGAAATAAGTTAAGCTACACTATATTATCTTGTCTTTTTGCATAACCATTTCTTGCATGGAATGTAATGCCCTTTAATGCAAATTGTGGTTTGTGATATTGGGCTATATAAATAAAATTAAATTGAATGTCTTCCACCCTTTACTAAAAGATTAATTGGAGTGGCAGGAACCAGGAAGGAGCAGGGACAACCGCTGGTGAGGAGGTGGAGCAAGTGAACAGCTACCTCTCACGTTGTGCCCTGACAACCAAATACATGTCCAAAGCAGGTGATCGGAGTTTGCAATATTCATGTATACTTTTTTTTAGATTGATCATCATAACCTCATTATTTGCTTTCAACAGCACGGGTGGACATGCTTACATTGCATGCAATGGGGTGGAACGAGAAAAAAAATCTCTCTTTACATCAGGCACTTTCCACAAGATATGTGAAGGTAAGTCTCATATTAATTGTTGTGTGTCCTTTTGTGTTTACTTGGCCTGTTGTTAATCATACAAAGTTTTAATCCTGATTATTGTGTAACACTGTTCATCAGACTTGTCAGAGACTCCAGGATGAGACTGCAAGGCTAGCTGACCTAAAAACGGAGCTAGATTGCACAGATGAAGTGGTGTCACAGTGGCTATCTGATGTAAAGGAATGGGCAACTGGTGGTAAGCATGACCAGATAAAAGAAACAACCATCCCTTTCTACAGTCTAAAGTTTGATATTAAAGAGCAGCAAAAAATAGTAGGTGGATCATCATCTAATGTGATGCCACATTTATGTCAGGTTTATTACTATATTCCAGTTCCCTGCAGGAAGTGCACATACAAAGTTTAAATAAGTTGGATTAAAAGGTTTTACATAAAATTCAAACAGAGAAACGGTTCTGTGTTTTAACAGTAAATTTGCTTTCACTATTTCTTCTACAGAGACACCTGATACATCTCGTGCCAGTCAATGCACAACACTCAGAGGAATGCAGCAATCAATTGAGGGGCTCTACCTTAGTGTGAGGCACCGGAAGCGAACCCTCTACCGTCAGAATGGTATAACTATATAATATAATAGGTTGATAAATTCAGGCTACTGTATGCATCCTACTCCACCAACATGGAATTAGCAAATAATGTAGTAGCACAGTTCAGCTCAATCATTGAATTCTGTTCTTTAAATGACCAGTCTGTAGGATTTAGTGGTATCTATCGGTGAGGTTTGACGATTGCATCCACCTCCCCTCACCTCTATCTTTCCAAGCTACGGTAGCCGACGAGAAAATGTGCGGTACTATCTAAACCCAGTGTTTGTTTGTCCGTTGTGGGCTACTGTAGGAACGTGGAGGTGCAACATAGCGGCCTCTGTGGAAGGGGAACGTATTTAGATACAAAACTGCCCATTCTAAATTAATTAATGCACTATTATTTTCAGGCAATCATGAAAAGTGTGTTAGTTACTCCTGCAAATAGATTCCCCCCAAAATGTTAGACGCTGAACAATTTGTTTCCCATGTCAGTCTACATTATAATTTTCACATACTTCAATAACTGGAGCTTTGCTTTTCAATTTTTTGGTGCTATCATTTTTTTCTTGTTGAAGAGTTCTGTCAAAAACCTCTGCCCCTGTACTTGTCTTTCTAGACAGCAGCAAGTTTCGCCATCGCCTTCGAAGGAAGCTGGCAGAAGACAAAAAACTCCTTCTTCAGGAGATACAGAAATACAATGATCTTGTACTAGAATCGGCAACAACCATTGACGTAGCTGTGGTGGAGCATTCCCTAACTGGAGAGAGTACTGCGTCTCAAATATGGCCGTGGGAGGTTCATGGCAGTGGTATGTTTGTTTTTAGATGCTTCACAGGAATTTATTTACAGTTCTGCTTTATAGAGTATACTGAACTAAGGCATGCATGTTACATATTGAGTGTTGTAATATTAATTTAGTTTAATGGTGTATTTTCAGTTTTCTTATGTATCAATTTGATAAAGTCAATGTTTGTAGTGATTATGCAAGATTGTCTCATGTATACATATAACTGTTATTGATTCTTAGCAAACATTTCAATCAAGAAACGAGTGCACGACCAAGTGATGTTAACAAGGCGACTGCATGAGGAAACAAGAGTTTTGGTGTTGGAGATGGCACAACACTGCACATGGTTGCAGAGCCTGGCAATGGTTCTCAAGAACAAGTTGGCTGAGGAGGGTAAGTTTAATTAAAACCCTGTCCATCTAATGTGTTTAAAAAAAACACAAAAAAACACATCAGTCACAGAACTTGGATGGAGTAGAACGGTTATGGCTCTCTTTGCCGTGGTCCTTTGGGATATACATAAAATGGGGATTAAAGTTGTTACTGTAGCTATGGTAACAAGTCAGTAAGGCTATAAAGATTCACATTTGCTTGAAAGATGTGCAGATTTGTTGTACTATGTCTGTTACTGGAAAGCGGAAATGAACAAAAGAATTTGAACATTGGAATTTGTGTCCTGATGTGTTACATGGGGTTAGCATAACATCAAGATTAATCTTATTATCTCCTCCAGTCAACATAGAAAACCTTGCTGGTCAGCAAGTAACACAATGTGTTACTTCAGCACAACTGTAGTGAAGAAAACTGTTAACTTAAAACAGCTATCAGACAAGTACTGTATGCTACTTTGGGCCTCCCTCCATAAAGTCACCTCAGTGAGCCGTCATGTTGCCTTAAGTTGTTTTATACAGAAGCTAGCCTGGTCCCATGTCAGCGATACACATAAAAATGCCAATCATTCTGCTATGTAGATTTGAATTGGTACATCTTTTTACTCCATTTAAGTTATTTGGCCTTATGAAACCATCTTAAAGGTTGTATCAGTGATTTCAGGCCCAAACATAAATGATCACATTCATCTAATCTTTCCTAACGATCCGCTAGCTGCCCGCCCCATAAGCAAGCCGTCAAAAAAAAACGCGTCTCTGTAGGCAGCCTAGGCTCTGAGATCTGCACACAAAAACGATTGCGCTTACCACCACTCAAAACCAAAGTAAATAGTGTTCCAACCAATCACGGCGGGTGTTGTGAGGTTTTGCGCTCGTGCACGGCTGCCTATGACGGCTGCACGCAAAACCTCACCACACCCGCCCCTGTTGGTGATTGGT
This sequence comes from Gila orcuttii, assembly GCA_026230005.1. Lineage (NCBI taxonomy): Eukaryota > Metazoa > Chordata > Actinopteri > Cypriniformes > Leuciscidae > Gila > Gila orcuttii. Next base: position 1,363,095 of record JAPDVR010000003.1, on the reverse strand, counting down.
TGGAACACCATTTATTTTGGTTTTGAGTGGTGGTGTTTGTGTGCAGATCTCAGAGCCTAGGCTGCCTACAGAGACACGTTTTTTTTTACGGCTTGCTTATGGGGCGGGCAGCTAGCGGATTGTTAGGAAAGATTCGATGAATGTGATAATTTATGTTTGGGCCTGAAATCGCTGATACAACCTTTTAATATAGTTTGTCTTTAATGTAATCTCGTTTGTATTTTGAGACGTAGACCAGGGAAATGAGGGACTTTGCTGTCTCTTAAGAAGAAGACTGTCAGAGGTGTCAGAAAGGTTCCAAGTCGTCCTCCAACAGTACAAGACTGCCTTAGGTCCTGAGGCCTCTGTCCTTCTACATGTTGAAGAGGAAGATCAAAGTGGCCTCAGTAGTCCAGACACCAGTGAGGATGAAGAGGAAAACACAATTTAGGTTATTTATTATGTTTGTTTGTTTTTTGGAATAACCCCCTGTTACTGTTATTCTTAATTTATTTGTGTATTTTATTAATGCTTTACACACCTTACTTATTCTAAAACAGCTGAAATTCACCCTCTTATCTAGGGATGGGAATCGAGAACCGGTTCTTCAGAACCGGTGCCTAGTGAATCGATTCCTTGGAACCGTTAGCATGCCTGCTTAACGATTCCGCTTATCGGTTCCTCTCGTTGCAAATGTGTCATGACGTCACACACGCGCTGCGTTGTTTTGGTTCAGAACGCAGAAAACATGGCATCGAGGCAGAAGCGCTCTAAAGTTTGGTTATATTTCATGCGAAAAGACGACAATATGGCGCCGTCTAGGGCTTAAATCAAACTTCATTCACGCACACATTTATGAAACACTTGCATACACTACGTAGTCAAACATACACTGCTGAATGCGCAAACAAATACATATGAAATGCACAACGACACACCTAAAGTCGCACACGCACATACTGTACAAGCAAACTCTACACACACGAGATGCGCGGAACTCCAGGCACATACTCGTATGAGACGCGTGCACACACACACTCTCCACGCACATACTCGTATGAGACGCGCGCACACACACACAAACTCTCCACGCACATACTCATGAGACGCGCGCGCGCACACAAACTCTCCACGCACATACTCGTATGAGACGCGAGCACACACACAAACTCTCCACGCACATACTCATATGAGACGCGAGCACACACAAACTCTCCACGCACATACTCATATGAGACGCGAGCACACACAAACTCTCCACGCACATACTCATATGAGACGCGAGCACACACAAACTCGCGCACATGAAAGGATGACGGCGCCTCATAACAATACGGTCACTTGCACCACGTGTAAAATTTCCATTTCGTCAAAAGGGGGAACTACATCCAATAGGCTATGCAGAAACATTTGGCCACACAGCAACAGTGTAACATACACTGATGATGAATGAGTGCTGCTTTTAAATGAACACTTTTTTTAAACAAAAATTGGCAGAATTTCATTTTCTTAATGGCATAAACAGACTTTAGTCCCATGAAACTTAAACTGGAATGTCTCTGTTTCTGTCACTGCGACTTCCCGAACAGGCGAACACGCGCACGCACACATCACTTTTGAAGTAAAATTGAAAATTGATGATGCAGTGCATCGTAATGCATCGAGATATCGAATTGAACTGAATCGATGACATGATAATCGTAATGAACCGAACCGTGAGACCAGTGTAGGTTCACACCCTAATACTCTGTGCTTTGTCTTCTGATCAGATATTAAAGCGAGTTAATACAAACAAACAATTTGTACTTATTCCCTCACCCAATGAGAATCGATAAGGAATCGAATCGATAAGCAATATCGATAATGGAATCGGAATCGTTAAATTCTTATCAATTCCCATCCCTGCTCTTATCCTAATTCTTGCTTTTTTGTTTTTCTGTGTTTCCCCAGATGGAAGCTGCACGAAGGACTATGTTGAAGGAAATGGACTTGCCCTATATCCGTGTATTATTATTATGCTGATTGATTAACCACATCAAAATCTTTTTGGAAATTCAAACTGTGTCTTTTAGATTTTCCAAGCAATTTAGTAAGCACATTGCACAGTTCGTTGAAAATGCACAAACCTCTCAGTATAGGTGCACTAATCTTGTTAAATGTTAACTTTGCATGTATGATATTACCAGATGTAATTACTGGGCTCATATGATATTAGGGTAGTGTATACTCTTTTAAGAGAGACTCCCCTTAATTGTGGTGACCCTGTAACCTTTCCTTTTGCACCAAGGTTAGGCCAAACTTTTGACTTGCATACAACAAATGTTATGAACCGATTTCTGTAATTTGCTGAGCAATGAATCATGTTATGTTGACCTTATGACATTCCCTGTAGCAAAATCATTAGACCAGAATGTAAAACTGAATAGTCTAATTGGGCAGATTGCCATGAAATCTTGTAAGCACATGATGACCTCATGACAATTCCTCTATCATCACATTTAGGCCTTAATGTGAAAACTCATTCTTGATTGCATTTCTCAATATTCACTTATTCTGCGGTGCAGCAGCAGTGTCTGTGTCAGTCTATGTCATTTTGTTTTTCCCCAGAGGAGGCTGCCTATGGATCACTACTTGATTGAGTGTATATACCTGTTGTGTAACTTTGTTACTGCAAAGATGCATTATAGTATGTAACAGAAAAATACACCGTTTTTTATTTTATGATTATACTTTATATTGTATATTATTACAGATGACTTAATTCTTTGTTCTGCTGGAGGTTTTTGCAAGTGAATTTAACCTCAGTCCAATGTTTTTAAATGCAGCCTTATGGCTTTGACAAATATGCATTTGGTGTATTTTCACTGGTATTGTTGAGAAAGACGAGAAATAAAGTATTTCCAAAGATTAATATTTTGTTTTTAATTTTTCATACTTTATTGAAAAACAATATTTTATATTTTTATAGTTGATAAAAAAAACATCACACTGTGGAATCTTGTTTACAGATAAACTGTTTAACAGTTTAAACTCTGTTTAACATCAAACTGCATTATTCATTAATTACTTTAATGCATGTCTTTTTACTTATTTTCAAACAATCAACCTTGTTTGTAATTAAACAAGATCTATCATAATAAGTAATGTGTATCTGTTACAGTTTTTCTCTAATGCTGAAACACTATAACTATGGATTTGAACTCAAATTTCAAAAACGCAACACCGTTTATCAAAAAGCATACCCTTTTCCTCAAACTATAAACACTACTCCCCAGTTTTGACACATGAGTCAGATTTGTTAAACTTTCACTGCAAAACTTTACACACATATCCATTTATCATTGCCTACACAATGTTGTAATTTAGAAAGCACTACACAAAGAGTCAAAACTGATCACACAGCAATCAGAACCTTCAACAGATCGATGAAACTGACAAGATGAGAGGGGGAGGGCAAAGAGACAGCAGTCTCAGATGAGATTTGTGCCAGCTCCCTAGTTGGGGTCATCCCTCTGTTCCCACAGCTCTAAGTTACCATGGCCCTATGTTCCCTCTGCCCTATGTTCCCACATTTCTGAGAATTTTCTTTTACTGAAAATTTTGAAAATTAGGTTCTATGTTCCCACAGCCCTATGTTCTCTCTATATTTGTCTAATTTCAAAGATTTTTCTAAAAATGAAACTCTAAGTCAAGTCATTTTCTTACCACATTTAACCATTCCCTGTCCCCCAAGCAGTTACTGTAAGCAAGAAGCGCCAAGTCACCAAAAGGTCGGGAGAAATCTGTCAGGAACTCTGTGATCCCACATTTCTAGAACATTTTCAAAATTGAGTATTGTGTTCATAAATTTCCCTATAATTTCAACAGCTAGTCTATACTACTACAGCTAGTCTACACTACAGCTATTCTACACTGCTACAGCTAGTTAGGGTTAGGTTTAGGGTTACCCTAACCCTCTGTAGGAACAAAGAGCTCTGGGAACATAGGGCTGTGGGAACATAGGCACGCTCCCCCCTGTAGAGACGTGCCATTGAACTTGTTACTAAGCGTACAAATCAGCGTCCATACTTGAAGTTCTTCCAGTTTCCAGAGTAGGGTTAGTTTTAGGGTTATAAAATTGTAGCTTTACTATATATATCAACAATCACCTACAGTTAAAATATACATTATACTATATTTAAATGATCAAGATGAAAAAAAAATCACTATCAGGTCATTGAGTATATTCGACTGTTATTGTAGTTGTAGAACAATCAGGGCCGTCTTCAATGTACACTATTTACAGTTTTTTTCCAACTGCTTGCACACATTTTCAAAACTATGTCACCTTTTTTCAAAACTTTCCCAAAACTGCACACACAAAATTGTGTAGCCTAGTGTTTTGAAAAAAGTGTTTTATGCAATTGAAAACTGAGTCAAAGGCTGAGAAATAGTTTATTGTTTTTGGAGATGTGGTGTGCAGTTTTGCACTTTGAGTGAAAGGTTTCAAAAAATCGTGTGACAAAAAAGATTTTGTGTGTAAGCAGTTGGGAAAAAAACTGTATAAACTACAATTCCCACGAGAGACGCGCCATTGAACTTACAAAATGTACAAATCAGTCACCATACTTGTAGTTCTTCTGGTTTCCCGACCAGGAATAATGTTATAAAAATGTGTCTTTACTATTCTATATTATGAAGCATACATTATACAGCCGAAACATACATTATGCTATATTTATATATGATTAGGATGAAAAAAAAAATCGCCAAGACTTCAAATCTGTGGTTTTAGCTGGTACAGTAGACATGAATTCAAGATTGTCGACGGGAGTTATGCTACCCCAAAGAGCGACTTATTATGTTTATTTATTTAATTATGGCCTGCAAATGTTTGTTTTACCAACTGATGAATGTAATAAACTGCCACTTATAAATATGTCAGCATTAGATGCAATAAGTATACAAACAATATAATATTAAAGAATTCCAAAATGTGTGAAATGCTACTCTCCAGATCAAGACCTTCTCAATAAATCAATATTTGGCTTTTTAACTAGTGACAAAAACTGTTTAGAAGATAAAATCATTTATTTTATTTGGATGAATTGGTCTGTTTATCAGATTTACCAATTGCTATAATTTGTTTGTCAAGAACAATAGATAAAATTGAATTGCAAGTAAAAACTTGGGGCCACTGTTTCAAATATGTGAGTGGCTCCTCCCCTAACAAATGTAACCTCACTCCAATTTTTTTATAAAACTTGAGAGCCCTGATTAAATTATATATGCTAACCTAAATTTTAATTAAAAAAGAATCCACTTGTAAAGTTAAACAAATTTCACATATAAATATGCTCAATGTAGTCTGTTTATTTTGTCTCAACCACTTCATCCTCATATTGTTTTGAATTAAATGTATGTATGGAAAAGTAAAACAAAAATGATCATCTTTTGCAAGTGTTATTGTAGTGTATTTGTGTTCTTTCACAAAAATATAAGTGGAAATATGCCAAATGCTTATTTATTGCTTAATTACTCACTAGAGGCTTAAAGAATGATCAAATAAATTTATTGACAAGGTGCATAACAAATTAAAACTATATAGTCTTTGGCAATTGGACCACATCAAGACATCATTCTTTTAAGAGAAATGCATGATATGAAAGGAGCCGACACTGGTGGTGGTGAAGGGGTGAGTAGCAATGCTGAGATCTGGATGAATGTGGAGCTCTGCTCCTGATGAACACAGTGGAGGGACCTACTGTATGACACGATTGGCTCAAGAGGGTTGAGATGAAAATACATTTGGTTTAAGACATAAAACACCCAGTCAGCTGATGAGTTTGGAGTAGAAGAGAGTGAGAGAGACAATGTAAAATATATGATATAATGTGCGAGTATAAAGAAGGACAGTCTTATTTGTTGAACTTCATATTTTAGCTTCATGTCAAACAAGCCATAAGGCTGAAATCAAATTACACGTCAACTGTAATAAAATAACAGTGCAATTTATAATCATTCATGAAATATGAAACATGCTTTTGAATAACATCTGAAAAAGAAATTTCAGTTGGATTAAGTACATTTCTAGTACATTCCCTTTTGAGATTAAACTCCAGGTCATATTCTTGGAGATGTTCCCCTTTCACTACTACAGAAAGATGAGATATGACTTCAAATGCAGCACAGAAACAATTTAATAAATAGCCTGAAACCAAAATGGAGTTCTAAATATACACTTTATTTATTTTCATTATTTTGGAGTGAATCCTTTGGCTGCCAGGACTGGGCCCACTGCTCACCACTAAAAACAGAAGGGATTTTTTTTCTGTTACTGGTTGGGGTTTCCAATAAACTTAAAACATTACCGAACATGTCTTTTATAAGTATAAGTTTCATTTTCCGTCTATGAAGGACCACCTCCTTCATGCATGCATTAATGGTGGTGGTCCTTCATAGATGGAAAATGAAACTGTTATACTAATTGTAGCAAAAAAAAAAAAAAAAAGTTTAAGTAAATAAATAATGTATGCATTAATTCATAAAGCAGAAGAACAGAATAATACATACCATACTGGACAGGGCTCCCAGTCAACCAGCATTTCTGCTTTGCCCTAATGTAAGAAAAGACAAAAAATAAACTCCATTCTTAGCATAAGGCTATTATGTCCGATTATAGGCATTGAGTTTCATTGATTTTCAGAAGACACTCCTTCATAAACTGTAATTCAAAAAGACTGAACACATAAAAAGTATCTACCTAACAATTATGGTATGTATAATATGTATTTGCCAAAACACACAGAAGTTTCTAAATCCTATATTACACTCTGCATACTGCCTACACTCTGCAGTTCCTTTATGACTGTCTAACCTTTCTCACTCTTTCTCTTACTACACTCCTGATGGGGAAAGCCTCTAGGCGAGTGTGGTAGGAGCAATCTGTGAACATCAGAAACACATTTCAAATATTTCTTAGATAGTTAGATTAGGAACAAAATAAACACAACTATGAAGACTTAAGTAGTGACCAGACTTGCAAGGAAGACAAGTGATGTTTATCACTAATCAAAACATGTACCATGGAACCAAATTACTCTCGGTTCCAATGTGGTATGCTTGCTTGAATAACCATACTACTGCTAAGCCACAGCTCGCAACTAAGAATACTCCACTGCTGCTTCTTCTACTACTTGGCAATGCATTTTGGTCAAATTTGACTAATTAAGCCTGTTGGATTTTATAGCTTGTCAATTGTAATAATCTCAATAATACTAATCATTCTATATCTTTTATGAATAATCATGGTTACATGTGCTATGCTGGACTAGCTGGACTGGTCACAACATTTAGGTCACAACATACATTATTGTTGCCCTGTTGTTGATTTGACTGCTTGTACTGTAAATATTGTATTTATTTGTAAGTCACTTTGGATAAAAGCGTTTTCTAAATAATTCATTAAATAAATAAAATTGTGACTACCGGAAATTGTCTGTTGTAGTAGTTAAAAAAATAAGCAATTGAACTGAAGCGAATTAACAGGGGTTAAGTTGCAATGTTTAGCAAAGTATGAATCATTGCATTTACATGCACTTACTCTTTTGTGGCCTTTTCCTTTCAGGCATTTGCCTTGGTCCCCCTGTGGGATATAAGATTACAGTCCAGTCATATATCCACTCACTGTTTAATTTAGCTCCAGATTTTACATCACATGCAGGCTCATTGGAAAATAGTAATCATAGTAGGCTTATAGAATACTCCATCTAAAATGACCTGTTTCAGACAGGGTCTGCATAAAGGACCAGTTTAAGATAAATAAGGACTTTTTTAGGATCATGCAAAGCTACACTAGTGGAGTATCAGAATAAAAATATAGAACTGGAAATTAGCATAATAGGTCCCCTTTAAATTCTATTTAGGCCTAAGTAATTAATTTACTTATTAGAGAATCTGCTTGACTAATGAGTTTCATAGTTACCAAGCTATGGTAACAGTTATCAGAACCACCAATAATTACCCTAATAATAATAATAATAATTCATTACATTTATATAGCACTTTTCTGGGTACTCAAAGCGCTTTACATTGAAGGGGGGATCTCCTCAACCACCAACAATGTGCAGCATCCACTTGGATGATGCGACGGGAGCTATATAGAGTGCCGAAGTTATGACGTCATTTTGTAGGACAACTCGGAAGCTAGCGGCGCATGGGTTCCCTCGATCGAAAAGCTATGCATTTTCCCCATAGACTTTTGGAAAATCCCCAAAAATAAGATCTGTGTTCAACAAAGAGTTGTGACCCTTACACATTTTGCCTATCAAGATAATCTTTACAAGTTCATCCAAAATGTATACATTTTGAAGCCTAAATAAAGCCGTCAGATATTTTAAAGACACAATAAAGTTTAAAAAAACACAAGCAGGTTATAACTGGTGTGTTTTATGTCATAGATCAAAACGTGAAAATATTTAGAGGCTTTGTTAAACACAGACCTTATTTCAGGCGATTTAGCAAAAACCCATTAAAAAAACCCATAGACTTTAGGGCGAGGGAACCGGAGGTGCTAAAATGCTAACTCACTTCCGCGTTTTGGCCTATAAAGTGACGTCATAACTTCGGCACTCTATTGCGCCAGAACGACCACCACACACCAGCTTACTGGTGGAGAGGAGACAGTGATGAAGCCAATCAGTGTGTATATATATATATATATGGGAATGATTAGGAGGCCATGATGGACAGAGGCCAAGGGGCAAATTTGGCCAGGATGCCGGGGTTACACCCCTACACCCCACCGCACCCTACTTTTTCGAAGGACACCCTGGGATTTTTAATAACCACAGAGAGTCAGGACCTCAGTTTAAGGTCTCATCCGAAGGACGGACAAACATTTACATACCTGACTTTTTTTTTTTCCGATTTGCGACTGTGCCCCTGGCTGACCCTGTGAAGACAGCTGTGGGTTTGGAGAAAGAAAATAACTCATATACCAAATAAATCTTTAACTTATTATTTAAAATACTGGAAGATCACAACATCGCACAAGTGTGGCAGTACATGTATTAATAGGTGTAAAGTATATGCATTCTTATTGCGATTGAATTAAGGTTGCTCCATTAACTCCACGTGTTTCATTTTCTCGTTTATGTCCATCCTGTTTGTGATAATCCTAATTTGTTTCAACAAGCACTGATCCTGCGCTGAGTTGTTCAGGGAATGCAAGGGGTGGGAGAATGGTTAAGTTCAGTGTTCATGGGACACTGACATTCCCAATTATTTTGAATATTCAATTTATCCTAATATCTTTAATAATAAAATTTAGCCTAGTAATTTCAGCATTTGATTAGTAGTACTTATTTTACTTTTAGATTTATAATAGACTCACAAAATTCCTTCCAACAGCCCTAGTACAGAATCAGATGGACCTATCATCTATCTAATTATGTAATATCAGATCAACTTTTCTAGCAGATTATCCATTGAAAATGAGAACCCTGTAGGTGATGATACACAGGGCAACTTTTTGAGCAATGTTGCCGTCAACGGGCAACCAGATGAGACACAGGGCCCACAACCCATCTAAATTATCCAGATAGAAATGTGTTGCCCATTTTCAATGTGAAAGTGCCCAAGGAATAATCCCTCGGCAAGATTGCCCAGCAACATTGCTCAAAAAGTTGCCCTGTGTATCATCACCTAGTGAGTTTTACTTTATCAAGCAGCAAAAAAGTTATAGCATGGTGTGTTTGAGTTCATTTCGTTGAAAAGAGCCCTAACCTGCATCAAGCTCTATGGGGGAAAAACACTGGAAGTCAAGTCAAAAGTTTCACTTTTGGCCTTTACAAATATAAACTGTAACTCTTTAAATTTGTTCTAATTACCTTGCCCCTCTGTGGATTCCGGCTGCTCCACTTGCCCCTCTGTGGATTCCGGCTGCTCCACTTGCCCCTCTGTGGATTCCGGCTGCTCCACTTGCCCCTCTGTGGATTCCGGCTGCTCCACTTGCCCCTCTGTGGATTCCGGCTGCTCCACTTGCCCCTCTGTGGATTCCGGCTGCTCCACTTGCCCCTCTGTGGATTCCGGCTGCTCCACTTGCCCCTCTGTGGATTCCGGCTGCTCCACTTGCCCCTCTGTGGATTCCGGCTGCTCCACTTGCCCCTCTGTGGATTCCGGCTGCTCCACTTGCCCCTCTGTGGATTCCGGCTGCTCCACTTGCCCCTCTGTGGATTCCGGCTGCTCCACTTGCTCCTCCGTGGATCTCGCCTCGCAGGGTGTGAGCTGCAGTGTAATCAGCTGATCCTCATTGCCACTGGAATCCTGGGTCCATCCTGTGCAAGTTAAACAAGTGTTGTGTTTTGCTTATTTAAAACATAGAGGTTAACCATAAATTATCTGTACCTGTTTTAACTGTTAGGAAAATGTTTTTGAATAATATATACCAAATTTTCCCCAACCAGATTTGAAGGCACTTTTGATTGCAGGAGAACTATTGAGAGTCCACTAGATGTATTAGATATCTGTAATATATTTGATTGATTTTCTATGACGATAACCAATACAATATATCTTTAAACCCAGAGTGCTCATAATATCTATTGAAAAAATGACAAGTTTAATGTTTGTTTACAGTCTGGGTCAAACTATTCAGTTAAGACTAGACTGTGTGTGCTTTATACCTCAAAGTTAGCAGTGTAAGTTTGTGGTGTATCCAGCAAAAATTTGATGGTTTTCTTTTTCTTTGTGTTATTTCTGTTAATGATCTACATTTTAGCACTGTCCTCGATATTGTTTTAATGAGTATATATAGATTCATTATCATTTGATTCATCGACCCAGTGACCAAAATGGGTCTTTGCAAATGTAACGTGTTCAATTAGTATGTCACTACAAAAATTGCTGTGGTCAGTGTGCTTTAAACATTAAAAATATGGTTGTATGTGGGCTGAAAACAGAAATGAAATATGGCTCCTACAAAATAATACCAAACATAATTGTTAAAAGTTAAATAAAAGTTGACAGTATATGCTTGAATGCACTTAACTCTGGGTGCCAAATCCCATTGTAGACCAGTGTGCTGCATGCTATTAATACAAACAGGGCTCAATACACTAATAATCTACATGTCTACATCTGCACTTGCAGGAAACTACTGTTTTGAAACAGTTTACTTCAATTCCCATAATCAATTGCCAGGTGTGAATTTTTATGTTTTTCTACCCATTGCTACATTAAATGTGTTGGTAGAGACGTCACATAGAGTAGACTATGATCATACAAGCATTCAGCAGCAGAAAAAAAGAATGACTGAATTTAAGTTTAAGGGGTGAGCCATTCCTTTAAGATTTAAACATTAATAAAATATTTTGCGTACTCAACACAAGTTGTGAACTGTGACTTTAAGATACAGTGCATGCATCTCACCTTCACAAAGGTATTCATAAAATGAACCTATCTTCTGTAGGTAGTCCTGGGCAAAGATGGAGAGTGTGCAGCGAGGCATTAATATTTCGCACTTAATTTCTTTTTTTTTGTTCTCCTTTCCTAGTAGCAGAACTGGTTTGTAGCCAATGGCATGGAGTTTCTCAAGCTGCAATGACAAAATTGTGTGTTTGCTGTTTAAAGTAATAGAAAAACAACATAAAAAATAATTAAGAATATTAATTTAAAAATATATAACATTATTAATGACAGCAACCAGGTTACTGCCATTCAGGATTTTTAACCTAATGGTGAGTTTAGCTTTATGTGCAAACAGGAAAGGCTCATACATTAGAAGCAAAAAACAACTCTATATAGAAAAACAGTAAAAAGATGAATCTGACACCATGAGGGTACCCTTTTTATAACGTTATAAATATTTATTTTTGTAACATTAGTAACTCGTTCATGTGTTATTTCTCATCCACTCGAAAATAAAGTTTGATTATTAAATTGCACCTGTAATTCTGTCATAATGCTTGCCTGTATATATTAGGAACTCAAGAATTCCTGAGTTTCAATTATATTTGCTGTTTGTTCAAATTTTGCTCTGGTAGATCATTTAGGTATGTGATGTATTACGGTGAAGATGTGATAACTTTATGGTTGTATTACCACCACTAAAATAAAAAATACAAATCACAATTACGTGTGCCTTCAAAGTTGATAGTTAAATTATACTTTTAAATTTATTCTGATGACACAGGGAGGACAAAGTATCATTGGAAAAAAAAAGATTCAAATTTATCTATATTGGCAAAAAAAAAACGCCTTTCTGACCTTGCGCTGGCAATGCTCACTTAATAACAAATGGTACCACTGAATGTACTTACAGATGATCTGGACAGTTTACTGTCATGTATGAAATTGTACGTACCATGATATTGGCTTCATCCTTGATGGATGCAGTGTTGTGGTTTTTCTTACGACCAACCACCCATTGCTCTCGCTTCTCATCAAACCTCTGAAGCTTCTTCTTGAGGCGCTGCTTCAGAGGCTGCTCCTGTTTACAATGTGAGCAGATCTTTTGAGCGCAAAATAAAATCCCCTGACAAAAGGGGCAGATCTTTTTTGTAGACCCCCCTGGCATTATAACACACAGTCAGATACAGACAGACAGACAGTCAGATACAGACAAACAGACTGACAAAGATGGGTGAGACAGACAAGTAGACAAAGACAGACAGGGAGGAAAGAAAGAGCAATAGATAAAGACTGTGAGATAGATAAAGATTGAAGAGATGGACAGAAATATAGATAGTGAGAGAACAGAGAGGATGTAAGATATAGAAAATAATGAAGAGATAGAGGTTGGCTCTTAAAAGTGCCTTTGGGTTTTGAAAATCAGGTTCGGATAGGTTCGACAGGTGATATGTTTGACAGGATCTGCAGGGAGAACAACAGAAAATGTTAATTGTGTAGTGTTATGTTGATATAAGATTTAAAAAGTGTACCCTAATATAGTGAGTGATTCCCATTTTCTAATAAATGCTTAGGATAAATAAATACAGATTCACGTTGTTCCTATTTCCTGTGCTACTTTTTTAATGGCGCATAACATGTGTCTAGGGTTCAGTGTGTGTTCATATGTGCAGTATAACGTTAGACCAAGTGATAATATTGTTATTACTGACAGATTACAGTGAAAAAAAGCATGTGATGTGTATATATATATATATATATATATGTGTGTGTGTGTATATGCATATATATATATATATCATGTTTTTTTTATGTAAATACTCATTATATATATATATATATATATATATATATATATACACACATCTAGAACCTATATCTAGGCCTAGAAAATGTTTTTTTATAAACACGTAATTTTATTAATTTTGGACGTGTAAATGCTCATGAATTCATTTTGCTTATTAGACTATTGTAAGCGACTTACCGTGGTGGAATCGCGCTGGGCAATGGTTTCTGCGATGGTCGCACACAGTGACGTATTGCACAAAATTGCGCCAAAATGTCGAAATAATTAAAAAGTACAGTCTTAATATTTTATATCCGTGCTCAAAATTTTAAAGGGGTCAGCGTAAATGTCCAAGTGAAGGAACACGAGTATGTAGCCATTACATTTAAACACATATCACTTCCCAGAATGCATCCAACTCTTTGCCAAAGGATATGTCCATATAAAGCAATAAACATTTCTGCAGTAGGCTATATAATTAATTTATTACAACTTCATAATCAGTATTGAGATGAAAGTTCTATAAAAGTAGGCTATTCTGTTTTTTTATTTTTTTGGCGCAAAAAAAAAAAAGCAAAGTAGGCTCACTATAAGCCATTGCAAATTGAAATACCATCGACAATTATAAAATATCCCACAATAAAATAAGGCATGTTTTAAGCATATAGAATATGCAGTCCTGTAATTATGTAATTGTAATGTAGCCCAAAATTAAAGACGGCTTTGAAATACATTAGATTGAAATTCGTGTTGTGTGGCACGAAAAAAAGAAGGAAATTCGTGCCCATAGACACGAATCAATAGATTCATGTTGAGTAACCTACCGAATATAAAGCAATACAAACGAGGATTAAAATCTCCTGATTAAATGTTGAATAATGTACCCCTTGAAGTTTGCAAAAGGAATAGCCTAACATTTGAGGAAAAAACAATAGTGCTCTCGAAAGAAAGACGTGGTGCATACGCCCTATTGAAATACATTAGATTGAAATTCGTGTTGTGTGGCACGAAAAAAAGAAGGAAATTCGTGCTGAAGGACACGAATCAATTCGTGTTGAGTAGCCAACCGAATATAAAGCAATACAACAAGGATTACAATCTCCTGATTAAATGTTGAGTAATGTAAAGTTTGCAAAAGGAATAGCCTAACATTTGAGGATAAAACAATAGTGTGCTCTCGAAAGAAAGACGTGGTGCATACGCCCTATTGAAATACATTAGATTGAAAGTCGTGCTGAGTGACACGAAAAAAGAAGAAAATTCGTGCCCATAGACACGAATCAATAGATTCATGTTGAGTAACCTACCGAATATAAAGCAATAAAAACGAGGATTAAAATCACCTGATTAAATGTTGAGTAATGTAGCCCTTAAAGTTTACAAAATGAATAACAATTGTGAAAAAACAATAGTGTGCTCTCGGAAGAAAGACATGGTGAAGGCACGAAAAATACGTCCCATTGAAATACATTGAAAGTCGTGCTGAGTGGCACGAAAAAAAGAAGGATATTTGTGCCCTTTGGACACGAATAAATAGATTAATGTTGAGTAGCCTACCGAATATAAAGCAATAAAAACGAGGATTAAAATCTATTGATTAAATGTTGAGTAATGTAGCTCTTAAGTTTGCAAAATGAATAACAATTGAGAAAAAAACAATACTGTGCTCTCGAAAGAAAAACGTGGTGCAGGCACGAAAAATACGTCCCATTGAAATACATTAGATTGAAAGTCGTGCTGAGTGACACGAAAAAATGGGGAAACTCGTGTCCATGAACACGAATCAATAGATTAAATTTCGTGACTATGTCACGAACTGCCGTGAGACTGGGTTGCACCTTTCTAATGGGTAACACCAGTGACTCCCATTTATAGATAAACTTTATTCCAAGCAAATCATTTAGATTGAATGCCAAATTTAACAATTTAGTATCACATACTTAATTATAGTTGAAGAATAATGATCTTTGGTTTTATGCATGTCATTGGTGATTCATTGTGTCACTGTCTTTTTTTTCTGTCACATTAAATACAATGCCACATGTGACATGATAATATTTTTACATCCATTTAATTTTGCTACACTCAAAAGTTAATATTTAAAGGATTGCATCATTACTTGATTTTAACTGGTTTTCAAATATTTTCATTGTTATAGCAAATACAAGGTTGTTGTTCTTTGCAAAAATAAATAAACATATCCACACAAACACATTTGGTCTCATTCATGAAACACAAGCAGAACGAATTTTTGTGTAAATCGTGTGTAAAGTGGTTTTGGCGTAAATTTTCGGATTCATTAAAATGTTCGTATTTTCCTAATGTTAGTTGGTACACAAGAAATCTACACCTGCTCCCAGCCACGCGTAAATAGTGCGCTTAACACCCGAACGTTTTGCTCATTAATAAGGCTGCATTTTAATTCACCTTAATCAGGTACATATTTACACAGCATTTTGGAAAAATATTATATATAGTAATTACATACGTTTTTTCTTATTATGGGAGCCAGTAATAGCATCTGCGATGGTGCTGCTCCTCCAGTTTAATACGATTTTTCCGAAGTGAACTAATTCTTTTTTTGCTTTCAAGCTTAATGTCGAACCATTTTCTTCTCACTTCTGGGACTGTTCGATTAACAGATGAAACTCCATTAACTGCATCTGTAATATGCTTCCTTTCCTTTTTCCTGCTTTCCTTTTTTTTAGGACCCGTTGAAAATAAAATGTGGCGTTTTGAATGAACTTCTGATAATAAAACTTCAATTTCTGAGAAATTTTTCTTTTTCATTCGCATTCATGTCATATGATGCCCATATATAGATGTCAGTTGGATTTAATGGGCGGGATTTATGGTAATTGAGAATGAACGTGCACGCGCATCCCATTTACGACTGATTGGAATTCATTAACACACACACACATTTCACTATCACATCTGACGTTTACGAAGTATTTGTGAATCAGGAGAAGAGTTTTCGGGAAGGTTTCTTTACGCGCAAATCACTCACATATTTACTCGTATATTTACGAATGTTTCATGAATGAGACCCATTGTGTGCATGTTGTCTCAGTTGAAAAAGCATAATTCTATTCAGTCGTGTCTATATCGAATTTTTTTTCATTTGTGCGTGCGTGTTTTTGGCAGCATTAGGCTACAGTAATAGGCCTATAATTGCGATCGATCTGGACAGACAAGACAAAAAAAAAAAAAGTTACAGATGATTGTCTGCGCGCACACACACACACACACACACACATAAAACTAACAGGATAAAAGCACCTGCTGTTAGCCTACATGTCGGCTGGCTATTTAAGCTGCTCATGTGCGTGAATGCATACATGTTGTCGAATGGCTATTTCTTTCGATGCAGATAGGCTACCAACAAGCAGTTATAGGCTATTTGTGCATTTTATTGATTGATTCATTTGATTTTTTTGTATGTATATTTACCTTGATTCTCAAATGATTTACTGTGTCACTCTGAATAGGACAGATGAGGCAGCGGAATAAACCACTGCACTTTGATTGACAGCTGCCCTCCTGTGACGTGCGCTTCTGGAGACGCGTAGGGCGTGGGACTTCACGTTTAAAAGGAAATCTGGTGTCCTCTGCTGGACAACTTGAGACAACTTCCACTTTAGCCACAGATATAATGGCTAAACACTTCCGAGAGGATTAATCACGTAAGTACATGTCAACGCAGAGTTTGTTTGCTTACACTGCAAGCTATAACACAAGGTGACCAGATTGCAAAAATTTAAACCGGGAACATTTCCTGTGTAAGTGGTGAAGTTAGCACCAAAATCTCATTTCTTTTTATTTTACATTTTAATTTAAAAACCGCTACAATTCCCTTTACCGAATATTTTTTTGGGTGGCTTATATTATTACATAAAAAAAAAAATACTATTTTAGTTTAGATTACTGGTAGGGCTTTTGGTCTAACATAAGGTTGTCATCGTTACTCGCGTGACCGGAACTTGGATAGGGGAATAAAATCCAGGATCCGAATCCCGCAGGATTCGAAAACGGCTGTGCACTGGCCCGAGTTCTACTGGCCGCCAAGAGTCACCAAGCATCCCCCAAACCACACACAACAGCCAACACTCACCCGAAGCCAGCCAACGCTAGTCTAAAATCTGGCTCGGGGTGGCCCGTCACCCGTGAGATACTCTTTGTTTTGCACTGATCATTTTTTTAGAACACATATCCTCTAAAAATTTCCTCTACTTTCCTAATAGTGTCGGTGTAAATGGGCCCCTCGAGAGGACGATAATGTTCCACGACAAAGTTGTCTCAGTCCCTCCCCAAGGTATTGTGCTCTGTCTAAAATAACCGTAGCATTACCTTTATCGGCTGGCTTGATTACTGTCTCATTATTGTGATATAATTCTTTAACGGCTTTTCTTTCGCCCGGGGTCAAATTGGGGGTCACCCCCAAACCCCAATGTAATTTTTTGAAAGCAAAGTTGTCAGCTCTGATGATTTTTTCAATTTCTTTAGGTAAGCTAGATAACGCAGGCTCCCAATCCGATGGGTGAGTAAATGGCACTTTGGTTTTGTGGTTTTTCTTGCCCTCAAAGAATGTTTCAAGCTTGAGTCTGCGATGGTATGCCTGCATGTCTGGTTCTACCAGTTGTTCCCCCTCGAAGCCAAGGCAAACCAAACAGACATCATCCCATTACAGGAGGTATCTAGGTTACTCGGGAAAGGCCTGCGAGGAATGGTCTGCTTCCTCTGGGCCCTTTGTCAGCCCCGCTGACTTAACTCCAAGAGTCTTGTCCAGGAAGTCCCCAAATATCAACCAATTGTTGCCAGGTCCTTCTAATTCCAAAGACATCCACCCTATTTCAAAGTTCGAGATTGGCGGATGCACATTTCTGCACACCAAGCTTCTACCAACCTAGGGTTAGGTTTAGGGTTTTAGCACTTCCTGATCCCCCTGGGCCCTGTCATTGAAACCAAATGATAAGATCACATGCTGAGCCTTGGGAAACACTGGTGTCTTATTCTTGAGAACATGATAGGCATGGCTCAGGTTGGCCCCCGGGAAACTAGGAACTTCAATATCCCCGTCCCCATATCGAGGGAGACGACTGAGATTGGAATCCCCCAGAATGAGGATTTACTTTTCCGGGGTAAGAGTCCAGAGCTTATATTTGTCCGCCGTAGTCTCATGCCTCTTAAATAAGCTCCAGGTCACCTCCTCGGGCTCCTCGCCCTCAGGATTCTCCGCCTGGGGGACCTCTGGAGCATCCCGGCCCTGTACTTCCTACTCTTTCCCTCCCGGGGCACCCACTGGCATAAGCACAACTGTCCTATCCCTGTACTGTATTTTGTTTTAATTATTCTGATTTCTTTTGATTATTTAAATTTCTTCTATGTAAAGCACTTTAAATTACCATTGTGTGTGAAATATGCTATATAAATAAACTTGCCTCTTGCTTTGGGCCTAACCCCCTACTGCTTTCTCCTGCTTGAGGGCCTACCTCACTCCTGGATTCCTCCTCCAGGATCTCCATTTCTTCAAAGGTCCAATCCGGGCTAAGGCCCAGATCCAGCACGTCCTGAGCATCTCCCTGGGCACCTCCCTGCTCCACTGCCAGAGACTGTAGTTCTTTGCAAGAACTTCTGACACCACTGGAGGGAGCATTTGAAACATATCCTTCTTTGATCCAGTTCCCTCAACCGTGGTGAGTAAAAAAAACGTTTTTTTTTAGAAGTCCAACACCTAGGCCTCTTTTTCTAATACCGATTTTCTGTCGATGTCTTTTATGGAAACGAGACTAAAGAATCCCCTTCCCTTTGATGTGAAGGAGCACCAAAGCGAAAAACCGAACTTTCTCAGTTTTCGTGTTTTCAACCTTTCCCGTCTCAAACCGATTTTTTGTCGATGCTTTTCTTTTTTGTTTGTGTGAAAACGAGACTAAAAAGCCCCTCCCCCTTTTTTGTTGTGAAGGAGCACCAAAGTAAAAAAAACTAATTTTCTCAGCTTTCGTGTTTTCAACCTTTCCCTTCTCAAACCGATTTTTTGTCTATGTTTTTATTGTGTGAAAACGAGACAAGAAAGCCCCTTCCCCTTTTTTTTGTGTTCAGTGCAAAAGAGACTCAAAATACTCTGTTGATTTTGATCTTACGTGTTAGTGTTATACATCATTCGATCCTGTTAAGTTTCTATTTTTTTTGTGTATACTCACAATATAAACAAAGTATTGTGCTTTTAGTCAAATAAAGAAAAATAAACATGATGCTAGTTTTGCCTTATCTCTGTCAGTGAAGTCCATTCTGAAACGCGTCCGAAAATTAACTGTAATTCCGCAAATACTTGTCATACAGGCACGAGTGTTTTTCCATAATGAAGCTTGAACTCTCTTCTTTTAAATTAATTAATTTATATAAAAAAACAAATATTCTCAGTTTATGTAATCTGTATGAAAAGAGAGAGATGTCAGTCTTTTTCTTTCCAGCTCATTATACCTCATTACGTGTTAATGTGCCACGCCCACGGAGAGCGTGCAGTATTCAAACTGTTTCATATGTGACGTCCCGATTGCTTTGAATGGGGAAAGTTTTGTGAACTGAACAGACTTAATGGACTGGCAACAATCTCCATAGAACATGAACTGGCACAGAGAATCGAAATAGAGGATGCAGTTAAGACCTTTGCTGCGATGAAGGCGATGAAGGCCTGCCGTGCGCGTTTCTGAAACGTAAGTTAAGCTTCATTTGCTCTTTAGTCGTTATTTAAGATGCTGAACCTGCTGATGATATAATGTGCTTGCGGACATTTCATTTGTGTGTGTATAGTATACGCACATAAGAAAGTGGTGTAAAGAGATTTGCAACAGTAATTTGAGGAGGTGAAATGTGATTATTTGGAAAATTCCTGTCATGACTGCTTAAAGAAAAATGCCAGCAGGCATTTGCCTCCTGCATAAACTTTAATATTGTTGACATTTTGGGCACACGCGCGTTGCGCACTATTTGCGTTATGTGTAGGCCTATGGCTTATTGGTCTTTGTGTGTTGTTGCTGGTTTTGCGTTATATGTAGGCTATATGGCATATTGGTCTTTGTGTGTTGTTGCTGGTACGTTACAAATAGAGGGGCATCACAATTGTTTTTCCCCTAGAGCTGCTGCAGAAGTGCACTCATTCGAAGTGCAAAAAAAAGCTGTAAAGCACATGGGGGAGCTTTACAGGGGGTATGGCTTATCTAAATGAGATGTAAATGAGCCCTATTGTCACTCCTAGCAGCAGAGAGAGGTGAGAACTGCACAATCTTTCGATAACCTTTAATGGAATTAATTTAGCTATCAAACTGTTTGTCCAGCAAACGGCCGTAAGATTAACTTGTCAACTTCCTAACAAAGTTATCCCTTCTTATAAACTCCAAGAAATATCAATGTCCTGGCCGTGAACATTAATTTCCCTGCGTTTATAAAATTAGACTACTCAACGTAGTCAATAATAAAAGCTTTTGTAGCTAGGATCACATTTCATTGACTTGTAAAAATGAGCATTTCAGACGAACAATCAAGAATATAATGGTTTTAATAATTGGACTAATAATGCATCAAACTACAATTCACACGGAATATATGTGTATACACTCGAAACAAACAAACGAAAAACATTACAAACACGAATTAAAATAGGATGAGAGAGGGAGAGAAAACGATATATATATATATATAGAGAGAGAGAGGATGAGAAAGTGAAACTAAAGGATTAGAGATTGCAGTATGGCACAAAACACAGACAAAGTGAACCTTGAGAGACACAAAGATCAAATCCCCTGAATGGGGTAAACAGATCTTAAAGTATTTAGATCGATAGGAATTACGATACTTGCATGATTCTTAGTGGCTGAGAGCCAAAGCGTGTGTGTCTCTGTCCTCGTGTCACTCGTTCACGTGGTCTTTCAGAGCGAGGGAGCGCGTTAGTTTGAATGTCCTTTGAGGTGCAGTTGCTGGTTGGTTCAAAGAGTCTCTTTAAAGTCGAAGTTGCCGATTACGTTCATTTCGCTGAAAGTGAACGTAGGAAAGTCCGGAACGAAAATAAAGAAAGATTAAAGAAAAAGGAGAAACACGGCGTAAAGCTCCCTAAGGAGCCATGGCACGGAAACCTCTCACAGGGAAAAAGCTCTCCCAGAAACTTCTGTGTCAGTCTCTTATGGAGAGGAGGGGTTCACGCCTGCTTCGCGTACGTGAACCAATCATCTTAGAGTATCTCGAGCGGGAAAGTTTTTCTTTGTCCTGTCAGGATAATTTGTGACGGTATGAAATTTTGTCATTTCTACCCAGAAAGATTGTACACACAGAACAATACATTTTACTGTAATATCCTATGTATGACTTGTTTAGTCAAAACAAGACGGTCAAACAGGTACCAAGAATGGCCGGAAATAGTAGAAGAAACATAAAGTTACATTCATATGCAGAATTACACACATTTAATGTTCACTCACACGACTATAAAGCTATAATACCGGCTACCATGACCTAGGAAAGATCAAATTCATGTTTATACATTTCTTAAGTGGTTATACTTATAGAAAATATAAGATTGCAGAGTCTATTCCTCTTTCTTTATCAGAATTCAAGTGGAAGCTGTGACTCCCTTGGAATTCCTTTTGGGGGTCATAAAGTTTTATGACCTAGCAAGAGGGAGAGGCACAGAATTTGATCCTGTTAAGTATTCTTTCTTTAGAAATACACTTAAGATTCAAAGTTACAGAACAGTCTCAAATTTCATCTATAGAATAAGACAAAACTAATTAGATATGCATGTATACAGGAAGGTCAGATAAAATTCTGTGTTATATACATTAAGGACATTTCTATCCTAAGTTGCACACAAAGGACGTTTGTGTGCGGGTATGTATGGCGTGTGTGTATAAGTTCATCCCGTGGTTGGCGCGGGCTGTTGAATCACGCGGGGAATCCTGTGGTCAGCATCTGTCCATCCGTGGTGTGTACCACGTGAGGGTTTCAAGAACAACGGGGTTCTGTTTCTTAATTGCGCAATGCGTCATAAATGGAGTTAATCAATGACCTGCTGGCAGACATTGGGGCACCATTTCACATGATTCAAGGTTTTGTGAATTAAACATATATGTCAAGTCAAGTCAAGTCAAATATATTTATATAGCGCTTTTCACAATACAGATTGTATCAAAGCTGCTTCACAGTATCAATCAAAACAACTTAATGTTTGTTTATTACTGGAAAAAAGACATCCAAGTTTGGTAGAGCTGATCAATGGTATGATTGGTTAATTAATTTGAATATCCCCAACTGAGCAAGCCTAAGGCAACAGTGGCAAGGAACCGAAAAACTCCATCCAGTGACCTAATGGTGTCCTAACACCCCATCAGATGACCCAATGGAGAAAAAAAACCTTGGGAGAACCCAGGCTCAGTCGGGGGCCAGTTCTCCTCTGGCGTTTATGAACTAGAGGCCGAATTTACAGTAACTGTAAGATAAAAAATTTATATGAATGCCTGGCTAAATAGATGCGTCTTCAGTCTAGTTTTAAACTGGGAGAGCGAGTCTGAGCAACGAACAATATCAGGAAGGCTATTCCAGAGCTTCGGAGCTAAATGTGAAAATGCTCTGCCTCCTTTGGTGGATCTGGATATCCTAGGAATGACCAGAAACCTCGAATCTAGTGATCTTAAAGAGCGCGATGGATTGTAAGGCGATAGAAGATCCGTTAAATAGACTGGAGCTAAACCATTTAGAGCTTTATAGGTCAAAAGCAATACCTTGTAATTAATACGGAACTTTATAGGTAACCGATGAAGTGATGATAAAATCGGTGTTATATGATCATATTTTCTTGATCTAGTAAGAACTCTAGCGGCTGCATTTTGGACTAACTGTAGCTTGTTTATTGAAGATGCAGGACAACCAGCTAATAAAGCATTACAGTAATCTAGTCTCGAGGTCATGAATGCATGAACTAACTTTTCTGCATCAGAGACTGATAGCATATTACGTAGCTTAGCAATGTTTCTAAGGTGGAAAAAGGCTGTTTTTGTAACATATGAAATATGCTTTTCAAAAGACAGGTTGCAGTCTAATGTAACACCCAGGTCTTTTACTGTAGCGGATAGAGTAAAAGGGCATCCTACTGTGTTAAAGTCGTGCTGTGAAAGGTTTTGTGGATGGTTTTTAGAACCGATAAGTATTACCTCTGTCTTGTCTGGATTTAATAAAAGAAAATTATGCGTCATCCAATCTTTTATATCTTTAACACAATCTGTCAATTTGGATAATTTAGCGTATTCATCTGGCCGTGAGGAAATATATATTTGAGTGTCATCAGCATAACAATGGAAACTAATTCCATGTTTCCTTAGAATATTACCAAGTGGCAGCATATATATTGAGAATAATAAAGGGCCTAACACAGATCCCTGCGGCACTCCATAGTTTGCCGAAGTTATAATCGATTTTTCTCCATTTAAGTAGACGAAATGGTAGCGGTCAGATAAGTATGACCTGAACCAGCTTAATGCTTGTCCTTGAACACCAGTGTAATTTTGTAGTCGATCTAAGAGTATTGTGTGATCTATAGTATCGAACGCAGCACTAAGATCAAGTAAAACTAGTACTGAGATACAGCCTTGGTCCGAAGCTAAAAGTAAATCATTTGTGATTCTAACAAGCGCAGTTTCAGTGCTATGATGTGGCCTGAATCCAGACTGAAACTTTTCATAGATGTCGTTTTCTTGCAAGAAAGAGCCGAGTTGAGCGGACACAACTTTTTCTAATATTTTTGACATAAATGGAAGATTCGAAATGGGTCTGTAATTTGCTAGGTTATTTGGATCTAATTGTGGTTTCTTAATAAGAGGTTTTATAACTGCCAGCTTGAACGTTCTTGGAACATGACCTAAAGATAAAGATGAGTTAATAATATTGAGAAGAGGCTCTTCCACTACAGGTAACACTTCTTTCAGTAGTTCAGTTGGTATAGGATCTAATAAACATGTTGTTGTTTTAGATGAAGTGATAAGTTTATTTAACTCTTTTTGTTCTATGGTTGTAAAGCATTGTAATTGTTCTTGCGGGGTGATAATTGCGGCCGAATTATAAGGCGCGAGCAAAGATCGAACGTTTACGATTTTGATTCTGATGCTTTCAATTTTCTCGGTGAAGAAGTTCATGAAATCATTACTACTAAACTGTAACGAGGTATTTTGTTCAGACGACGTCTGTTTATTTGTTAGTCTAGCCACGGTATTAAATAAAAACCTTGGATTATTTCGGTTGTTTTCTATTAATTTGCTGAGGTGCTCAGCCCTGGCCGTTTTAAGTGCCTTTTTATAAAGTGACATACTGTCTTTCCACGCGATTCTAAAGACCTCTAAATTAGTTTTTTTCCATTTACGCTCTAAATTACGGATTTCTCTCTTTAAAACATACGTAGTATTATTGTACCATGGTGCTATACTTTTTTCTCTGACCTTTTTTAATCTAATGGGTGCAACAATATCCAATGTTCTAGAGAGAATGGTGCTCATAGTGCTAGTTAGTTCGTCTAATTCATCTGTTTGTTTGGGTTCAGACAGCAGCTGAGACAGATCAGATAAGCTATTTGAGAAATGATCTATGGTGGATGGACGAATTGTTCTACCTGGTCGATAACGTGGCGCAGCATGACATATTACAGCAGTGCGTAATATGCAAGTTACCAAGTAGTGGTCAGTGACATCATCACTTTGTGGAACAATATCTATATCGGTTGGATTGGTTCCATATGATATAATTAAATCGAGTGTATGATTAAGACGATGAGTTGGTCCGGTGACGTTTTGCTTGACCCCGAAGGAGTTTAATAAATCTGTAAACGCAGCCCCTAACGCATCATTTAAATTATCTACGTGTATGTTAAAATCTCCAACAATTAATGCTTTATCGACGTTGACCAAAAGATCTGATAGAAAGTCAGCAAACTCTTTTAGGAAATTGGCGTAAGGCCCTGGAGGTCTATATACGGTAGCCAATGCTAGAGATAATAGGGATTTTTTTCTTACATCTAAGAGCGTAACATTTAGCACAAGTACTTCAAACGAATTAAACCTATGACGAGTTTTCTTAGTAACATTCAGGATATCTCTGTAGATTGTTGCAACACCGCCGCCACGACCGATCAGACGGGGCTCATGCTTATAACAGTATCCTGGCGGAGTAGACTCATTTAGACCGAAATAATCATTTGGTTTAAGCCAGGTTTCAGTAAGGCACAGAACATCGAAATTATTATCTGTGACCATTTCATTTACAATAACCGCCTTAGGTGTGAGCGATCTAATGTTTAGAAGACCTAGCTTTAGAAATTGTTTTTGTTCACTAATAGCGAGATTTTTTGTTTTAATAACAATTAGATTTTTTCTAGATCCTGCAGTAGATTTATTATTTGATCTTAGTAAACGAGGAATAGACACAGTTTCTATGCAATGTTCTACACTAGTATTAATATCAATTAAATTGGTGCAGTAGAGACTGTGATTTGGATTTTTGGTTACTAGTCAAATGGTATTTAACATCTTGGAGATGTTATCCGACAGAAGATCTGCCCCGATTCTACTTGGGTGTAAGCCATCAGCGCGGAAGAGCCTTGGTCGCTCCCAAAACAGATTCCAATTATTTACAAAAATCAATTTCTGCTCATTGCACCATGACAATAACCATTCATTTAGAGCGAATAATCTACTGAACTTTTCATGCCCTCGTCGGTACGTAGGAAGCGGTCCAGACACAATAATCGATGTTTCAGGCGATGTGCTGCGTACCGTATCGATAAGGCTCCTGAAGTCTTTCTTCAGAACCTCCGTCTGTCGCAGCCTAGTGTCGTTAGCTCCCGCATGCAGCACAACAGCTCCGACGCGCTCGTCACCGTTCAAGATCTCAGTTACCCGCGCAGTGATATCGAGAACACGAGCACCAGGAAAGCAGTGACTGTGCACCTTACTTTTACCTAACGTAGCATGGACGTGTCGGACGGTGGAATCGCCGATGATCACAGCATCGCGTTCCGTTTCGCGAAGAGGGGAGAAGCGGTTCTGAGTGGAGATCTCGAAAACCGGGAGGGGCGAAAAGATTCTTGTCCTGGCTCGCGGCTTCCGCGGAACCACCCAGGCTTCGTGGTGGTGTGTTGGAGCCGGAGTGAATGAAATCATGGCTGATCGTGACCTGGACGCTCGGGACCAATGCTGAGAAACGCACGGAGTAGACGAGGTCAGCGTCAGCGGGTTACTAACGTTAATCACTGATCCGTGTGCATCAGCGCGTGATGTTTCAAGAGCTAAACGCCGGTCTCTCAGCTCAGCTTGTCTCTCTAGAAGGTCAAGGATCTGCTTTTCTACAGCTTCTAATTCAGACTGCACCGCAAGCAATTCAGATTTGTTCTCATCTGCACCAAAAGGTAGATAACATACACCTGATATATTCGCCATTTTAACAGATGGACAGTAAGTTAGCAATGATGCAACCAGTGATGCTATTAATATTTATACTAATTTATGACTCAAGTCTTGGGTATAACCGTCTTTTTAGTGGTATGGGTGTAATATAGACGCAGGATAGACGGGAAAACAAACAAACTCACAGCAGGCAACGAGGCTGACATAAGCAGTCGATCGCAGGGCGAGCAGCAGTGAAGCGGTGTCTCGCTCTACGACCAACAACCAATGTTCAAACCGTATTTGCGCAAACAAACAAACGCAAACAAACAAACTCACAGCGGGTAACGAGGCTGACAAAAGCAGTCGATCGCAGGGCGAGCAGCAGTGAAGCGGTGTCTCGCTCTACGACCAACAACCAATGTTCAAACCGTATTTGCGCAAACAAACAAACGCAAACAAACAAACTCACAGCGGGTAACGAGGCTGACAAAAGCAGTCGATCGCAGGGCGAGCAGCAGTGAAGCGGTGTCTCGCTCTACGACCAACAACCAATGTTCAAACCGTATTTGCGCAAACAAACAAACTCACAGCGGGTAACGAGGCTGACAAAAGCAGTCGATCGCAGGGCAATAGTCAAAGCGAGAAGCGGAAGAATATAACTAATATGTGTTCATATTTGCTCAGTAGTGAATGGAAAACAGGATTCGGTCAGTCGCTACAAGAGTCATTTAATGGTTTAATGACCCTTCTGAAAGAATTTGGAAACCTGTCAGGCTACAAGTTGAATATTTCAAAAACACAAGTTATGACTTTGAATTACACAGCATCAGCAAACTTACGGAATGGATATATAATTTAAAGTGGGATGCAGAAGGAATCAAATATTTGGGGGTAACAGTGACTAAAGACCTACTAGCCCTATTTCAGACTAACTATGAGCCGTTATCCTTAAAAATAAAGGCAGATGTGCATAGGTGGAACCTGGTTCCAAACCTAAGCCTGAGCTCCAGAGTAAATGCAATCAGGATGACAGTGCCCCCAAAATTGTTGTACGTATTTAGAACTCTCCCGATTGAGATACCAGACCATCAATTTAGGGAATGGGATAAGCAGATATCTCGGTTCATCTGGCAGGGAAAAAAGCCAAGAATCCGTTACAGTACTTTACAATTAGCAAAGGAAAAGGCATGGCTCTTCCATGCCTGAAAAAATATTTTATGCCTCCCAGCTTGTTCCTGTCTTTTATTGGTGTAATGAGGACTATAAGGCGTAGGAACTTGAATGTGATAACTACATGATAACTACATTTCCTCTGCAGGCCTTGATTGGTGACAGTGGTCTGGTGGCTCAATTGGGGAAGATAAATTGTTGGATAAATCTAACACTTAAGATTTGGATGAAGGTGATTCATTTAACACGAATTGAGAAAATGTTGAACTTGTTCAGGTGGTGCGCATTTGATACAGACTTTCCCCCTAACACAAGAGACTGCACTTTTAAATCCTGGATAAAGAAGGGTCTTACCACTTACCACACATTTACGGAAAAGAATGCCTTTCGAAGTTTCCAGTCTATGTAGACCAAATTTGAATTAAGGAAAAATTACTTCTTCAGATACCTCCAGGTACACCACAACTTTACTGCAAGATGTAAATTTACAGAGTTCTCCGCAGCCGAAACGGAGTTTTATAAAATTTTGAAATCAGCATATGGATCGGGGACACAAAAATTAATCTCTAGGGTTTGTACCGCTATGTCCTTGACTGAGGAAGATAACACATGGTATATAAAACAAAAATGGGAAAAAGAAGCAGTAGTTGCTATTTCAGAAGATAGCTGGGAAGAAATTGAGATTTCAGTGGTCCTCGACTAATTCTTTGTCCTGGAGAGAACACTGCTGGAAGAATGTCATTAGGTACTTTAGGACTACAGCTCAGGATAAATATAAGAATTCATCATTAACATGTTGGAGACAGTGTGGCCCAGAGGAAGCTAACCATTTTCACATATTTTGGGGGTGTCCTAAATTGAGTACATACTGAAAAGAAATACACAGAATTTTGAACTTGGTTTTTGGAATGGAGATACCATTTAATTTTGTAGTTCTATATCTTGGGGAAACAGCTTTTATGGAACAGAGAAGTGATAAAAAATTGTTACAGGCACTTCTTGTAACAAGTAAAAAAATATTACCAGGAAATGGCTTAACCCAGTCCCCCCTACAATTGATAACTGGCTGGATATAGTCCTAGAAATTTTTAAGATGGAAAAGTTAACCCACACCTTGAATATCGAAAGAGACAAATTTTATCGCATTTGGGACAAGTGGATTAAGTATATAACCCCAATCAGAACAGATTTTTTATAACTTCTCTGACATGACCACCCCTCCTGACTGATGACTGTCTTATTGCTTATTTTCTTCTTCTGTAAGCCCCCTGTTGCATTGTATATAGTTCTTTACTTTTATTACGTTTGATTTAATTGAGTTGTACACATACCAAGAAAATCTAAAAGTGTAAATTGGAAGAGTATGTTCTGAGGATCCATTTAGTTAGAACAGTGATTTGGTTAAATCTACTATTGTTCACGACTCATAAAAGTGGAAAATGGAAAGATATATGTATTAATATTGAATATGTTACCTCATGTAAATATGTTCTTTCCTAATAAAAAAAATAATAAAAATAAAAAAACTGTATTTTTGGGAAACTCTATTCCCACCTGCTCACCTATATTTCCATTCTTTCATTTAAACCGTTCAGGAATCTAGTATTTAGCCTTTCGATCCAAAGATATTTCTTATACAACCTCTGTCTTAGGGTCCAATATGTTCCAGGCCCCTTACTCTCAGGCTCTGCAGCCCATGTCGTTGAAAATTTTCAACTAAGGAACGCCTACTTGTGTTCAATAACCCTTTTCGGATTATATACCGGTGCTGGTATAAACGAGTCCGGATCGAATTTTTGGTCTGACCAACATACTGCCTACCACACTTGTTACATTGAATTCCATGAATGCAATTCTTCACATTCGGGAGATAGAATGCCCTTTGCTGCCCCCAGACTTTCATAGTTCGGGGCCCACTTACTGACCGTAATCTTTCTTTGGCCCTGGGAAGCCGACTGTGGACCAACAAATTCCGCAAATTTGTATTTCTCCTATAGGCTGCCAGAAGTGTAATATCCTTACCTTCCGGGGTATCTGCTAAAGTTTAAGCAAAGTTGCCCCTAATCTCTTTTGTAAGCCTGACTGCCGCTGGAGTATACGGAAAAATGGCCGGAACCAACACTGTTCCTCCCTCCGGAAAACTCGGCCTAGGGTCTGTCTGTGCCCAGCAATGCTCCTTATAGATTGCCCTCAATCGTGACCTCGAGTACCCCCTTGCTCGCAGGGCTTTAAACAGGGTCTTCTTGGCTTCCTGAAAACTACCCTCTTGTGAACAGATCCTTTTGAACCGAAGAAGTTGTGATAACACTATACCTCTGAATGTGTGTCGCGGTTGATAATATTGGTGATGCAGAAGAGCATGAGTATCTGTTTCCTTGAAGAACACTTTGAAGTCCAGATGACCCGTGGAAGGAAAATCAGGCCCTTTGTACACCGTAGT
The DNA here is from genome assembly GCA_026230005.1 of Gila orcuttii. Lineage (NCBI taxonomy): Eukaryota > Metazoa > Chordata > Actinopteri > Cypriniformes > Leuciscidae > Gila > Gila orcuttii. Next base: position 1,332,914 of record JAPDVR010000003.1, on the reverse strand, counting down.
GTCTAAGAAATCTATGGCCTGTTTGTGGATTTCTGCTTTGACCTTAATGGAGGGATGATGCGCATTCAGCACCTTTAGAAAGGCTTCAAAATCCTCACGGCTATGATGCCAGACTCCCCAGACATCATCCAGGAACCCGAAGTAAGACAACGGAACTTTCTTACATTTAGGAAAAACTGTTTCTGTCACCGGTGTGGGCCAGGGCGGGCTCGGATGACCAGCCGCCCCTGACCGAGACACCACCGTGAGGAGCCGACACCACAGGTGCGCAACAGATGGACAAACGAAGACCAGAAATCAGTTCAAAGGAATAACAATCTTTATTGAACACAATATACCAATGAGCACAAAGGTGATAGACTTCAGTGTCCTCTAGGTCTTCTTCAGCTACGAGTGGGTACTAACCGGACGTCACAGTTTCGCCCTGACGGCGACTTCACCAATGATACGGCTACTTCAGGACTCGGACGGTAAGTAGGAAGGTAAGAATTCTTCTCAATACAGGATACTTTCATCAGTACACAGTAGTGGGACAATGATACAAAGGCTTACTTCACCAGCGATGCTGCATACTTCCAGACTCAGACGGTAAGTAGGAAGGTAAGGGTTTTTCTCAGTACAGAATACTTTCGTCGGTGCACAGTAGTGAGACAGTGGTTTAAAAGCTTACTCCACCAGCGATGCTGCATACTTCCAGACTCAAACAGTAAGTAGGAAGATAGGGGTTCTTCTCAGTACAGGATACTTTCGTCTGTGCACAGTAATGAGACCGTAGTTTAAAAGCTTACTTCACCAGCAATGCTGCATACTTCCAGACTCAGACAGTAAGTAAGAAGGTAGGGGTTCTTCTCAGTACAGGATACTTTCGTCTGTACACAGTAATGAGACAGTAGTTTAAAAGCTTACTTCACCAGCGATGCTGCACACTTCCAGACTCAGACAGTAAGTAGGAAGGTAGGGGTTCTTCTCCGTACAAGATACTTTCGTCTGTGCACAGTAACGAGACAGTAGTTTAAAAGCTTACTTCACCAGCAATGCTGCATACTTCCAGGCTCAGCTGTATCACTCTGGGTGGAGAGCAGACATAATCTTCTGATGGAGAGCAGATATAATAACTTTTCACAAACGTGTAAGCAGGGGTTGGGGCCGCTTCTCAGCAAAAGCACACCACACTCGTGTTCACTTCAAATCCAAAGCCATGAATCAATGTATATAAATAAGGCAAAAGCACTGCAATTCACTCACACGATAGGGCTGATCAGAGGCCTCAATCCATTCGTTACACTCCCGTGGGGGATATTTAATCCTCAGTTCCTCCTCAACACACAGCTTCCCCAACAGTCAGATTTACATTCACTGCATCCTCTTCGAGCTTTTCGAATGTTCGTAAGATGAAATCAATTCACTTATCTTTCTCTCTCCCTCCACAGCGCAGATTCAATCAATAAATCAGCCCAGCAGACTCCCACAGACGAACTCTGATCCAGCAGACTTCAATGGGCGGCTTCCACATCCAGACAACTTCCCCGAGTAAGCTTGAGCCCCAAACTGCTCCAAAAACAAAAACAGACCACATCCACGTCCACCTTCCCCATCCACATCCTCATTCCACCTTCCCCATCCACATCCACATTCCACCTTCCCCATCCACATTCCCCATCCACATTCCCCATCCACATTCCCCTCCACCTCCCTGACTAGCCCTTTTATCTTTGGCTTGTAAAGCCGGAAGCCTGTGTGAACGCCGCTCCTCTCTCTCTCGCACATGCAGTGCATTAGCGCTAATCAGGCCTGGCAATGTTTCTGCCACACCCGGAACCGGAGTGGGATGTGTCGCACACAAATCGTTCCCTCGAGAAACTCGTGACTCATCAAGAGGGTTCCGCACGCTAAGCATTTTTGTCACCCGTGACATTTCCTCCCATTGAGCCATGTATATATATTTGTATATGCCGGTGCAAACCTTTTCCCCATGGCTGTTCCCTTAATCTGTAAGTAGAACCTACCCTCAAACTCAAAGTCGTTGCAGGTTAAACTCAGTTCTAAGAGCTCCAAGATCGCTTCTTCTGGTCGAGAAGGATCAGGAAACCTGGCAAAACAATCCCTTACTGCCTTCAAGCCCAAGGGAGTCTCGATATTTGTGTAGAGACTTTCCACATCGAGTGAAAACAAAAACGCCTCAGGCGGTACTTTCAGACCCCTGACCATTTCCAGGAAGTCATAAGTATCCCGAATGTAACTAAAATGCTTTGTAGATAAGGGTTTCAGGTGAAAATCAATAAACTCTGCCACCCTGTGGCTTTCGCTCCCGCTATCCGAAACTATCGGGCGACCAGGCGGCATGAAGGGGGTGGGCCATTTGTCTCGAGGCTTATGTACCTTGGGGAGTAAATAAAACTGCCTTTGTCTAGGTCTAAATTCACCCTCCAAATAATTAGCCTGTCGCTTACAGATAAACCCACCTTTGACCAAGGTGTCCACTACCCTTTCGATACGAGGTACCGATTCCAGAAAAATGGGGGCCGCTAACTCGGAATAGAAAGACTCATCCCTCAATTGCCTCAATCCCTCCTGCACATACTGGGTTCTATCCATAACCACCACCGCACTCCCCTTGTCTGCGGGTTTTATCACTATATCTCGCCTGCGGGACAACTCCTCTATCTCTGCCGGAGATAAATTAGGGGCAGGGACCTGCGCCCCACTCAAAGCCAATTGAACCCCCTCCAAATTCTTTTCAAAGAAATCCCAGATTTCTCCGGGTAATTTCTGGGGTGGAGGCACCCACCCCGAACTCTCACAAAAAAGCCGGCTTTGAAAGCCGGTGTCAGTGCTTGGTCCAAAGAAAACTGCTCTTTGCATTTTGGTATGCAACTGACTCAAGTCTGCCAATACCGACCCTCTATTCACTGTTTTCATCAAATGAGAAGGGATAAATGATAAACCCTTATCCAATAGTTTTACCTGTGCAAACACTGAGACAAATTGATCACAGACTATTTATTTACAGTTATGGGCTGCTGTGGAGGCCCAACTACAGGTTTAAATGTTTCAACCAATGAAACATCATGGCCCTGGCCGTTGCCGGGGTCCAATGGATTAGATCCGCCCCCACATAGAACTTTTCTTCAGGTAACATCGGAATGCTCCAACCCATTGCCTCAATTATTCCGTTAATGGTACTGAGATTTGTGACCATGTTGCTCGGCAGGGCCTTGTCCCAATTATTATTTGGGAAGCGAATGATGGCATTGGGGAAGGTCTTAAACGCTGCCGCCCTGCAGCCGCTCAAAACTTTTTGCTCCCTGTTGTTCATTCCAAACGAAAGGATGACCTGTTCTACTTGTGGGGACTCTGAGGTCCGATGTTTAATAATATAATAGGCCTGGGATAGATTCGCCCCTGGGTAGCAATCAACTTGAAGTTTGCCTTTCCCTACCTGGGGCAGACGGCTCAGGTTTGAGTCACCCACGAAAAGAATCACCCTCTCTGGGGCTAGGGACCATGTTTCGTATTTGTTTCCATGGTGCTCGTGTCTTGTATGGAGGCTCAGGGTTGCCTTGCGGGGGGTCTTACTTGCCCGTTGCTCTCCCTCCACCTGGGGGGTTCCCGGACTCTTCTCTGAAGACCACTCAATACAATCCTCCATGAAATCCATGGCCTCTGCTTCCTCCCGAGTCTCTGGCCCCTGAGTCTTCCGGCCCCTCACCGGAGTCAGGGACGGTTTGGGATCCGTCCTACGGCTGGGGCCCGCTTTTTCCTCCACCTCCATCTCCTCAAGGATCCAGTCCGGGCTCGCTCCCAGAGAGACCAGGCCCTTGGTGGTTTTAGCCCCAGGAGTCGGAGATTTCGGATCTGGCTTCCGGACTGGTATCTTCCGCCGTCCCTCCGACGTTACCGGAGCCTTCTCCACTATCCTTACCACCCCCTGAGCCTTCTCCCGCACCCGCACCTTACCCCCGGAAGAATCAGATGCTGGAGGTCCGGGCCGGAGGTGCACAGCTCTGGATCCACCAGCTCCCGAGTCCTGGGCCATGAGCCTGGACACAGACTCCTTCGCCTGCTGGACGGTGCTCTCTGTAAGGTGCTTTACGTTCTTCCTAGCCCATTTTACGGCCACCTGCCAAGCTTCCTGCCACCGAACTCTGGATGCGTTGCTTAGGGCCTTTTCGGCCTCCTGCAGAGCCTCTTGAAAATGATCTTTAAGGATGTTGACGCCGGTGTTCAACCAATTTTTGGTGGATGCCCGAGGAGATCTGGGCCGCCATTCTCTCCAGCCGGGCGGGTGGACAATCCCTGTCCGACACCACCTCTGTTCTCAGGGCATGGTGGTAGGCCCTCAAAAACCGATACAGGATCCGAATTAATTGTTTAAATTCAATGTCTTCATCTGCCATTTTTTCTTGTTCTGCCTGGAGAAAATGAGACACTAATCAAATACTATCCTTCAGACTCTACTTTTTTATAAAACCCACTAAGAAAAAATCACTAAGAAAACATCCCAGCCCTTATATCAGAAGCGGACCAGGAGGTGCTGGACCTGTCTGGGTCGGACACCTCCCTAAGAGCCTGTCTGGGCTCGTATCCGCACACCCGTCCCACGCCTCCCCCAACCGCAAGGCAGGAGAGGCGCCGGAGGGGCGCCGGAGGGAGTTTCTGTGATCCCACCCCCCCTTTTTTTAATCATCCAGGAGAGTACTCATCCAGGAGAGTAGGGAGTCTGAGGAATGCACAGGCCAACGCTTGTTAGACTATACCATTTCTCCTAACTTGGAGTTCGTTCTGACTGGAACCTTTGGGCTAAAAAGAGACAACGATAATCTGGTGTCTCCAACCACAAGATATTTGAGGTTAGACAAGAGTTGGTACAAGTAGTATTAAAATAACTAGTTTTACCGTCCACAGGTCTACTGTGGGTAGGTTTAGGGAACGAGTAAGTGTAGACTTAGATCCGAGCAGTATTAAAAACACATAGGTTTGTATTCCACAGGTCTACTACGGGTAGGTTTAGGGAACGAGTAGATGTAGGCTTAGATCTGAGCAGTATTTAAAATGCCTAGGTTTGTATTCCACAGGTCTACTACGGGTAGGTTTAGGGAATTAGTAGATGTAGACTTAGATCTGATCAGTATTTTACTACGGGTAGGTTTAAGGGAAATAAATTCCAAAGTCCAGACCTAAGGTCCAAACCTGGCTGTGCACGGTCCTTCCGACCACTGGCCACTCCGGGTAAACCACAGTACCAACCAAAGGCACAACCACACATGCCCCAACCACACACTTCATCTCTCTAACACACATGCATACGAGATTGTACTAGGGTCCAACGGTTAGGATTGTGAAAAGACAACGCCTTCCCCCCAGACCGCCACTATGGGCTGTCCAGTTTGGTTTAGGGAAGCCGCAGGAATGCACTGGCCGGCGCGTGTTTTTGATGAGACTGTTCCACCCCTTCCGCTGTGTTTAATTCAACGTGTCTTCTTTTCCACACACCACCGCTGTGGTATTCTTGTTTTCCAACCTCATCTCTCCATCACCATCATCCTATCCCCTCCCCCAGCCCCAATACCCCAAGAATTCTCATCCCCCTACAGTGGAGTCAGGAAGAGTTAGGTTGCCAGCCAACCAATACCCCTAATCACGGCCAAATCGTCCCTCCTGTGAGTGGTAGGTTTTAGGTATGTCAACTAGAGGTGTGAACCTACACTGGTCTCACGGTTCGGTTCGATTACGATTATCATGTCATCGATTCGGTTCAATTCGATATTGCGATGCACCGCATCCTCAATTTTCAATTTTACTTCAAAAGTGATGTGTGCGTGCGCGTGTGTTCGCCTGTTCGGGAAGTCGCAGTGACAAAAACAGAGACATTCCAGTTTAAGTTTCATGGGACTAAAGCCTGTTTATGCCATTAAGAAAATGAAATTCTGTCAAATCAATTTTGTTTTAAAGAAATGTTCATTTAAAAGCAGCGCTCATTCATCAGTGTATAATGTTACCCTGGAGATGTGCTCATCAACCGTCACCGAGTCCGCTGTTGAAGACGATCATCCATTTATAATCACGCGTAACAACACAATTGTAATTTGACCATCGGGTGCGGAAGGGTTGCCATCTGTCTCGGTTTGTCCCGATTTATCTTTTAATAACCTGTCCCGGGAAATGTATCCACTCTCCCGAAAGGCTACGTGAATGTATGTTCAAACCGTGTAGCGCGCGCACAGCAGAGAGAGAGAGAGCGAGACCTTGCGTGTGTGTGCCTCAAGAAGCGCATGTAACTTGCATGCGCATGTAATGTATGTATGTAAATGTATGTAAGAAAGAATGTTTAATTCGCACTCGCGTCTCGCCTCCCTCTGTCAGTGTATGCTACCGGCTACCGCGACAAAGCACATGCGCGATAAATGACGTCAGAAAAGCGTCAGTACATTATAATTGGTTATGGTCCATTACTGAACCGATACCGAATCGTCCTCGTCTGCATCGCGGTGCATCGTAGAAACGATTAATTTCGACACCCCTAATGTCAACTAATCAAGGCTAAGTCCCCTATGAGGAGTAGGTTTTAGTGCTTGTGCTGGTACCGGGATAGCCCAATTACATCCCAGACAAGCCTCCTGTGAGGGGTAGGTTTTAGGTATGTCAACCAATTACGCCTTATTCCCCCAAGAAGGTTAGGTTTTTAGTGCTTGTGCTGGTACCGGGATAGCCCAATTACATCCCAGACAAGTCCCCCTCCTGTGAGGGGTAGGTTTTAGGTATGTCAACCAATTACGCCTAATTCCCCCATGAGGAGTAGGTTTTAGTGCTTGTGCTGGTACCGGGATAGCCCAATTACATCCCAGACAAGTCTCCCTCCTGTGAAGGTTAGGTTTTAGGTATGTCAACTAATTAAGGCTAAGTCCCTTATGAGGAGTAGTTTGTTTTAGTGCTTGTGCTGGTACCGGGATAGCCCAATTACATCACAGACAAGTCTCCCTCCTGTGAGGGGTAGGTTTTAGGTATGTCGACCAATTACGCCTAATTCCCCCACAAAGGGTAGGTTTTAGTGCTTGTGCTGGTACAGGGATAGCCCAATAACATCCCTTACATCCCATACAAGTCTCCCTCCTGTGAAGGGTAGGTTTTAGGTATGTCCACCAATTACGCCTAATTCCCCCACGAAGGGTAGGTTAAGTACTTGTGTTGATACCCGGATAGCCCAATTACAATGGTAGAATAGTTTTCAACTCAAGCCTCATGCCCCTAGGTATATCACTATCTCTAAAGAACACATCCTCAGTGGTGTACCTCAGGATCCTCAGGTGTTTCGGCTCTTTAAACATCAATTATTAAAAAAACACAAAATACTCCAAATATATTCAAAAACTCCTTTATTTCACAGGTTCCTAACATTCAATACTTTTAGAAACCCTGTGTCCAGAGCCCGAATCCAAACTCTCTCCCTCTCCCGTCTTTTTTTTCGTGTCCCAGTTAGGGTTGTGTTCCAGTCCACAAATCATCAAATTCTGCACCCCATGCCCCTGAAAATGAGGCACCAAGTGCCCCCCGTCCGTCCGTCCCGTCCCTTTCTTTATTGCGGACCTGTGTCCCCACATCCTGGTCAGGATTGAATTTCCCGTTTCTCCCACAAGAAAGGCACCGGATCAAATAAACACAGTTGGTTTGTCTCAGGGAGATCGGCTGTTTGATCCTGATCACCTTCCTCTGTTTCCTCTGTCCCTACCAAGAGGTTCACTTTTTTTCTCGGGGGTCCTTGGTTTGCCAAGCTCAGTCTGCCGTGGACCAACATGTCTGTCAAATTCTTTCCCCTTTTGTATGCTGCCACCATTCTAAATCGTTCCCCCAACCTCTCCTCTTGGGGAAATCTCTCAAAATTTCTCCTAATCCCCATCGGCAAACCCCGAGCTGTCCGTGAGAATGGCACCACCAATGGAAGAGCCTGCTTCCCAACCATTTTTCTTGTTCCCCGCTTCACCTTTTCCTCCTTGGTCACCCCCCTCAGGAAATTCCGTGAATATCCCCTTTGTTTCAAAGCCCCAAATAGTGTCCGAACCGCCTCAATCCTATCCTCTCCCTTGTGCATATCCTCCTAAACCTCAACAATTGTGCCTTAACTATCCCCCTGAAGACATGTGCGTCATGATGACTCCCCCGGTGTAGCAACGCATGTGTGTCCGTGGACTTAAAGAAGACCTTGGAATCCAATATCCCTGTGCTCCTAAAATCCTGCCCCTTGAATATTGTTGTCCAAAAAATTAATGCTCTCCTCCCCCCATTCATATTTCACCCATATAGATGGGTGATGACCATTCAATGTGTCCAAAAAACTCAGGAAACTCTCCTTGGTGCCCTCCCAAACCCCCCATACATCATCCAGATATCTCCAATACTGTGCAGGTAATGCTTCGCACTTGGGGAAAACTGACTCCTCCCACTCTGCCATATAAATATTGGCATATGCTGGCGCGAACCTCTTCCCCATCACCGTGCCCTTTGGTATAGAGTGTCTTGACTTCCGGTTCCGTGATGGCGCCTGTGTTTGGCTTTGCGGCTGCTCTGCGGCTGGTTGTTCGCCCCGACTTGTTTTGTTTGTTTTCAGCGTTGTATTGCTACTAAGTTTGTCAACAAATGTTGTGTCTACTGCATGGGTGTACGATCACCAAACAATGCTGTTGATCCGATCCTCCATGGCGGAGTCTGGTGACGGATGTACCTGGAGTGGTGCAGGCGAGACTGTAGCCCCGTTCGTACGTCCGACTGCAACTGCTGTCTGTATGCGGCAAGGAGAGGGCCTAATACGATCTACAAATAGACGGCGGAGAAAGCGAGGAAAAAGGGCAGGGAGGCAGTTTCATCTGAAAAAACTCTTCAAGCTGGGGGTCTTGGACTGTGACTCCAGACCTTCATGCCTTCGTTCTGTCTTCCCTGGCGTCCCCGGGGCTCTGGTTCCGGTGCACTGGAGAAACCATGTCACGGATCGGGGTGTGTGTTCGGCGCACCTGAGGTCGCTGCCGCGAGCCTCTATCTCTGCTTCGGGTGTTCCTGCACCGCTCAGGATGGGTCTGATAAATGCCCGTTCAATTGCAAACAAGTCTCTTTTTTTCAGTGATTTATTTACTTCCAAATACATGGACTTCATGTTGCTCACGGAGACTTGGCAACGGAATATGGAATACTATCACTTGAATGAGCTCTGTCCTGTGGATTGTAATTTTATCAGCACGTCAAGACTCACAGGCCGAGGTGGAGGTCTTGCTGTGGTGTTTAAAAAACGTTTTATATGCCAGTCAGTGCGCGCTGACACGTACTCTTCTTTTGAACTACAGATGACGAAGGTTGGTCATTCAAATGCATTTTATTGTATCCTAGTTTACCGGCCACCTGAGCCAGCGGCCTCTTTTCTTACTGATTTTGCTGATTTTCTATCATCTATTATTAAGCTGAATAGAGTAATTATTGTTGGCGATTTCAATATCCATGTGGATGATGATCCTTGTAAAAATGCTTCTGAATTTGTAAATATTACTGAATCTTTTAACTTCACTCAGCATGTCTCTGGTCCTACGCACAGCAAGGGACATACACTCGATCTTGTTCTTTCTTATGGTGTAAACATTAATAATGTCTGTATCGAAGATGTATTTGTTAGTGATCACAATTGCATCTTATTTGATCTTATTTGTGATGAGGATCCTCTCCCTGCTTAACGAGTGTCTTGCTCACGTTTGATTAACCAGCTTACTGTTGAGAGTTTTTCAGCCGCATTTGACTCAAGCTTGGTCCTTATTTCGAAAGACGTGGACACTTGTGCACAGGCTTTTAATGATCACTGCACCCTGCTGTTGGATAAAGTGGCACCTCTCAAAACTAGAGAAATTTCTGCTGTTAATACAGCCCCGTGGATGAATGATGCCATTTGCAGCTTAAAGTGTGTTTGTCGGAGAACTGAGCGCTTATGGAAAGCGACTCAGCTACAAGTCCACCGCCTGTATCTTAAAGAGCTTTTAATGGACTTAAACAAAATGATTAAGGTTGCTAGAGCCTCTTACTTTGCCAATCTGATATCTGCCAATAAAAAAAATCCTAAAGCTCTCTTTGAAACTATTAACAACATTGTGTCTCCTGCTACATGTATTGTCCCTGTGTTTTCAAATGTTGACTGCAACCACTTTATGCTTTATTTTTTGGACAAGGTTAGAGCTGTCAGGGCAGGCATTCTTCCATCAGCAAACCCACATATAGTTAAACAGCACAGACCTTCAATATTGGACTCCTTCTGCCCCATTACCCTGAATGACATCCTTAAATTAGTGGGGACGATGAAATCTTCTCAAAGCCCTGTTGATATTTTACCTACATCTTTGCTTTTAAAATCCATACATCATCTTGGCCCATGTTTGGTTTCAATTTTAAACTTGTCTCTTCAGCTGGGCCAGGTTCCTAGCTGTTTTAAGCATGCCGTTGTTCAGCCTATCTTGAAAAAGAATAATCTTGATGCAGCTCTATTCAGAAATTATAGGCCTATTTCTAAATTGCCATTTATTTCTAAAATTCTAGAAAAGGTTGTTGCGAACCAGCTGAATAATGTTTTGGATTTACATGATATCTTTGATAAATTTCAGTCTGGTTTTCGTAAAAAACATTCAACTGAGACTGCCCTCCTTAGGGTCTCAAATGATATTTTGATGGCTGCTGATGGGGGTAAATGTTCTGTGCTGGTGTTATTAGATCTCAGTGCAGCGTTTGATATTGTGGATCACTGCACTCTAATAGATAGACTGAAAACTACTGTGGGCATTACTGGATCAGCTCTGGATTGGTTTTCCTCCTATCTTTCAGACCGGAGTTTCTCTGTGTCCATAGGACCATATATGTCAGACTCGGCTCCTTTGTCCTGTGGTGTGCCCCAAGGTTCTGTGCTCGGCCCCCTGCTGTTCAGTCTGTATATGCTCCCTCTCGGAGAGATTATTGCTAGTTTTGGAGAAATATCTTATCATTGTTATGCTGATGATATTCAACTATATTTATCTTTTAGCCCTGATAGGCTGGATAAACTGTCCTTGTTGCACAATTGCTTAGCCTCCATTAATAATTGGATGGCAGACAACTTTTTACAACTAAATTCAGACAAAACTGAGGTGCTGATTTTTGCTCCAGATAACATTACTCCAAAGATTAGGCAGGCCATTGGGGCTCTACTATCCTCGGACGGTAATGTGGTGCGAAATTTGGGTGTCATTTTTGATAAATCGATGAGTTTTAGCAGTCATGTTAAATCTGTGGTTCGTTCCTGTTTTTTTCATCTCAGGAACATCGCTAGGATTAGATCGGTGGTTTCTAAAGAAGAGCTGGAGATGCTTGTTCATGCTTTTATTTCCTCTCGCCTGGGTTATTGCAATGTACTGTACACTTGCTTAAACAAATCCTCCATGGACAAACTGCAAGTTGTACAGAATCCTGCTGCAAGACTTTTGTCAAGGACCAACAGGAGATCACATATCACACCTGTGGTTAACCTGTTAAGGTTCAAGGGTACTTTTGAAAAATCCCCAGAAATGGCATACCCAAACTTAAACAGATACAGTTCATGAACCCTTTGCACTAAAAGCACAAGTATGATCTCATTTGAAAGCTGACACCTAGTAGTTTATTGTAAATGTAGAATTAATTATTGTCATAATGAAAAATTTTTTTTTAAATAGCTTCAAAGTTTTGTAAAGTTATTAGAAATTTATTTTTATGAAACATCTTCATGAAAATAAAATTGAAGTTGGCCCTGGAGCAATCTAGAAATGCACTGCAGCTAAAGCCATATGTGTGACCATTTTATATTTAAAATCTGAAAATGATAAGTCTAAAACTCTGTATTTAGTTAAATGTTTTTCAAGATCATGTCAAATTACTTTATTTTGATGAGACTCTAAAATGCAAACTGATGTTTAGTCATCTTCTCAATCATCTATTCAGTCTATTGTCTCTATTATTTTGTGGTGCAAACGAGCCCCATTCAGTCAGTCTCTCCCTGCACACATTCACACCTCTCCAGACTGGTTATGGCTCTAAATATGCATCTCTTTTGTCTGCATTATAGCTACTAACGACTGGCTATTCACAGGCTATTCATAGGGTTTCAAACTCTAACTTCTTTTATCAAAGTTCTCACTAAATATTTGAAACTGGTATCAAATGCACTGAAACATTTCAGTAAGCATTCCTATTTAGAAAAACATCATAAAACAATAACTGCTAGTGGCAGGTGCACCTGGGCTAGCTAGCATGTTAGCTTAGCACACCATCAATACACGACCATTTATGAGATTAAAACCATGCTTTGCTCCAAACTTACTTTATAACGCAGGTCGAGTGTTTTAAATAATCTTCTGTGATCTAATTTGGCTTCAGATTAAAAAAAATCCGACAGAAAATGTATTATTTATAGTGTTCTGCACGATGATGAAATCTATATCGATTAGCATTACATTATAAATATAATCTATTATTATGAAATACCTGGCATGGCTTGAAGAACACAGGTAACTCAAATATCATTGCAATCATGTTTATTGTCTTCAAAACATCTTTATCTGCATGTTACAGCGATCTCTGTCAGCTACTTTCTGTATCAATGACGTACTGGAATGTCACATGACTATGGGACTTCTTCATGAGCAATATTTGGACTGTTATTGTGCATATAGCGCCCTCAGGCTATTGGTATGAATTGAAAACACAGCACATCTCAGTAAGAAGCGATCATAATGATTACATCGACGCATTTGGGTATAAATTCAATAAATATTATTCCTGTCTATAGAAATATGATGTGAATCTATGAGAATATATCAATATTTCTCCAAGTCTGCACATTTTTGAGCTAAAGCCCTGAGGGACGATGTTTTGTGAATCGCTGTCATGACGACAGCACGGAGTGTTTTTTATGAATGGACCAGTTGACGCTCATAATTCATATTAAAGGTATCGACTCATTTTTTCATTTCATAACTCCTGACACAAATTAAGACATAACTGTCACTATAAGTTTCTCAGAATACAATAGTGGTCAAATACTGAATCTTGAGTATTATATCTTTTTAACCATGTATAGTTTGTCACGGTATAACATTAAATCTGATAGTAAATTTGAACTAAATAAACAAAAAACGCGTCAGAGCGCCGGCGCACTGACGAAGGCTAAGAGGTTAAGGCTCTTCATTGGCTCCCAATTAGTTTTAGAGTGCAGTTTAAAATTTTAACCATTACTTACAGAGCCTTCCATGGTCAAGCTCCCTCTTACATCCAGGAACTATTGCACATACACACTCCTGGTCGCTCTTTGAGGTCTTCAAGCCAAGACCTTTTTACTGTTCCTTGGACACGTCTTAAAACTAGAGGTGATCGTGCTTTCTGTGTGGTGGCTCCAAGGCTCTGGAACTCTCAACGAACAACAAAGATGGCGCCGAGTATGGCTGCTGCGTTGCGAGCTCCGTCACAACATTGTAGTTTTTTGTTTGTTCTGTTTACAGTTCTTTTGTTTTTTGTCTTGGATGTTGTCTGTTTTATCACGTACGACATACAAACACTTTTGGACATTGGTTCGGCAATCAAACACCGAAAACCGGACTTTAATCTCTTTAACGACGACCCGCTGTCTACAAACAAGGCAACGGAGCCCTTTGTCTGGGCGGCCCGGCCGCGGAAACGCAGGCGGAGAAGGGGAAGAAGAGCCGGCGTTCTCGTTAGAGTAAGACGGCGTGCAAATCGACCCCCGCTTCCCAGTATTCTACTTGCAAACGTTCAGTCTCTAGACAACAAACTCTGTGAGCTGAGAGCGCGGATCTCTTTCCAACGGGAGACGAGGGACTGCTGCATTATCTGCCTTACAGAAACTTGGATGTCTGCTGAGATTCCAGACTCGGCCATCGAAACCACGGGGTTCTCCGTGCATCGAGCAGACCGAGTTAAAGACCTCTCAGGTAAAAGCAGAGGTGGAGGTGTATGTTTTATGATCAATAAATCCTGGTGTGGTCAGAGGAACGTACATTCTATCAAGTCTTTCTGCTCTCCTGATCTGGAATTTCTCACGCTTCTGTGTCGACCATTCTGGCTACCGAGGGAATTCACAGCGGTCATTATCACGGCTGTGTACATTCCCCCACAAGCCGACACAGACCGGGCACTAAAGGAGCTGTATGGGGGAATAAGTGAGCAGGAAACCGCGCACCCTGAGGCTGCATTCATTATGTCTGGGGACTTTAACAAAGCTAACTTTAAGAAAATAGCACCAAAATACCACCAGCACATAAACTTTAACACACGAGGAGACCGGGTTTTGGATCATTGCTACTCCCCTTTCCGGGATGGCTACAAATCCCTCCCACGGCCACCGTTTGGCAAATCGGACCACTCTTCCGTTCTCCTTCTGCCTGCTTACAGGCAGAAACTGAAACAGGAAACACCCGCCCTCAGATCGATCCAGTGCTGGTCGGACCAATCAGACTCTACGCTACAGGACTGTTTTGATCACGCGGACTGGGAGATGTTCCGGTCGGCCTCTGATGACGACATCGAGGCTTATGCTGATAGCGTAACCTGTTTCATCAGGAAGTGCGTAGATGACGTTGTTCCGACCAAAACAATACGGATGTACCCGAACCAGAAACCATGGATTAACAGCGATGTTCGTGCAGCACTCAATGCGCGCACCTCAGCTTTTAATTTCGGGAGCGCGGAGGAACATAAACAAGCAAGTTATGCCCTCCAGAGCAGCAAAACGTCAATATACGGACAAGACTGAAGAACAGTTTAACACCACCGACTCTAGAAGCATGTGGAAGGGAATTAACACCATCACGGACTACAAGGGGAATACAAAATCCATTGTATACAACGCTGCCTCTCTCCCAGATGAGCTAAACACTTTTTATGCTCGTTTTGAGGGAACTAACACCCCCCTCGCGGTGAGAGTGCCCGCGGCTGAAGCCACAGAGGTTAGTTCACTCTCCGTCTCTGTAGCGGATGTAACCCGATCTTTCCGTCGGGTGAACATTCGTAAAGCCGCGGGTCCAGACGGTATACCGGGGCGTGTCATCAGAGTGTGCGCGAACCAACTGGCTGGTGTTTTTACGGACATTTTCAATCTGTCCCTCTCCCTGTCTGTAGTCCCCACATGCTTTAAAACGTCCACCATTGTCCCTATACCAAAGCAGTCAAACATCACCTGCTTAAATGACTGGCGTCCTGTTGCTCTGACCCCCATCGTCAGTAAATGCTTTGAGAGACTAGTCAGAGATTACATCTGCTCTGTTCTACCTCCCTCACTGGACCCACTGCAGTTTGCATACCGCAATAACCGCTCCACTGATGATGCTATTGCATCTACAATACACACTGCTCTCTCCCACTTGGAAAAGAGGAACACATATGTGAGAATGCTGTTTGTAGACTACAGCTCAGCATTTAACACCATAGTGCCCTCCTTGCTTGATGTGAAACTCCGGGCTCTGGGCTTAAACAGCTCGCTGTGCAGCTGGATCCTGGACTTCCTGTCAAACAGACGCCAGGTGGTCAGAATGGGCAGCAACATCTCTTCATCACTGACTCTCAACACTGGAGCCCCTCAGGGCTGTGTTCTCAGCCCACTCTTGTACTCCTTGTACACAAGCGACTGCGTGGCAACTCACAGCTCCAACAAAATCATCAAGTTTGCTGATGACACGACGGTGGTAGGTCTGATCACCGACAACGATGAAAAGGCCTACAGAGAGGAGGTGCTCACTCTGACACACTGGTGTCAGGAAAACAACCTCTCCCTCAACATCAGCAAAACCAAGGAGCTAGTGGTCGACTTCAGGAAGAACGACAGAGAACACAGCCCCATCACCATCAATGGAGCTCCGGTGGAGAGAGTCAACAGCTTCAAGTTCCGCGGTGTCCACATCACAGAGGAACTCACATGGTCCGTCCACACTGAGGCCGTCGTGAAGAAGGCTCATCAGCGCCTCTTCTTCCTGAGACGGCTGAGGAAGTTTGGAATGAACCGCCGCATCCTCACACAGTTCTACACCGGCACCGTCGAGAGCATCCTGACTGGCTGCATCACTGCCTGGTACGGCAACACTACCGCTCGCAACCGCAAAGACCTGCGAAGGGTGGTGCGCACTGCCAGCCGCATCATCGGAGGTGAGCTACCCTCCCTCCAGGATATATATTCCAGGCGGTGTGTGAAGAAAGCTCGGAGGATCATCAGAGACTCTAGCCACCCGAGCCATGGGCTGCTCTCACTGCTACCATCAGGCCGGCGGTACCGCAGCATCAGCACACACACCAGCCGACTCCGGAACAGCTTCTTCCCCCATGCAATTAGACTTCTAAACTCTTGATCCCTCATGATCAACAACCATAACAGTCTAACTGCCAACACAGCACAACATAACCTACTGTAAACTACATACATATTTCACCAATATGTGTATCTATTGTATGTATAAATACCTTTTTGTATTTTGTATTCTGTATATTGTGTATATTGTATATTGTATATTATTTATTGTTTTTATAATGTATATGGTACTTTGAGTAATTTGTCACGACTGCTATGTTGCTCGGAATTGCACCCAAGAATTTCACCCACTGTTGCACTTGTGTATATGGTTGTGTGACAATAAAAGGATTTGATTTGATTTGATTTGATTGACTCTCTTCCATTAGCCTTGAGAGCCCTGGTCTCTGTAGAAACTTTTAGTAAACACCTTAAGACACATCTTTTTAGACAAGCGTTTAACTAGCCATATGGTTTTGTTGTTATGTGTGTTGTGGTTATTATATGTTTTATTATTTTTGTTTTTACTGTGAAGCACTTTGTGACCCTTCCTGTCTGTGAAAAGTGCTATATAAATAAAGTTTTACTTTACTTTACCTGTAGAAAGTGCCGATCATTGAACCCAAAGTCGTTGCGCGTCAAACTCAACTCAAACAGCCTCAACAATCCCCCGTCCGGTCTCCCCTCCTGAGGGTATTTCCTCAAACAAGCCTCCACCGCTGCCAACCCCCTCCCTGTCTCAATTTTGGTATACAAGCTCTCTACGTCCAAATAAAAAAAACTCGCTTGCAAACCCACCCTCATTCCCTTCACCTTTTCCAAAAAATGATAAGTATCCCTAATGTGGCTAGCATGTTTGTTTGACAGCGGGTTCAAGTGCCAATTTATGAACTCTGCCACCCCATAGCTCTCGCTCCCACAGTCCGACACGATCGGCCTCCCTGGAGGAACATCCGGAAACGGCCAGGAATCCTTAGGCTTATGAATTTTAGGCAACAGATAAAACCTCCTTTCCTTTGGTGTACCCTGTCCCTTCAGATATTCCAACTGCTTCTTGTTGATAAACCCTTCCTTCCTCAACCGTTCCAACTCTACCTTGATTACTCCCGTCGTTTCTGGATACATCGGTTCCTCCAATTCTCGGTAAAATTCCTCATCCTGAAGCTGCCTCATAGCTTCCCTGACATATTGCCCTCTATCCATGATCACCACCATACTCCCTTTATCCGCTGGCTTAATGACCACGGAATTGTCCCTCCTAAGCCCTTGAAGAGCCACCCTTTCCTCCTCCGAGAGATTCCAAACCTCCTGAATCTCCCTAACCCCCTTCATCACCTTCTGATCTTCCTCCATAATATCCCACACCAATTTTTTGACCTGACTCCCCGTCGGTTCCCACCCCGAACTGCCTACAAACTGGGTCCCCCCTATCCCCCTGTCCCCCCTTCCTGTTCCCCCTCAAAAAAATACTGCTAATTTAATTCGTCTATGGTACTCTCCTAAGCCTGCCTCCGCCTACAACCTATTCCAACCCCCCCTTCCCATCCCCCTCGGAATAAATGACCTCTTTGTAGTAATGCCATCTCTGCTTTATTTAAGATCATTATTCGGGAGAGGTTCACCACGGTACCCACACTTACGGTACCCATGGTTAATCGAGTACCCCTCCCTCAGTAGTTTAGATGCACCCTCCAGTGTTCCCACATGGCCCTCCCTGTAACCCCAGTCCAATGGGTGAGATCCAATTCCGTGCGGAACTGCTCCCGAGGAAGTGTCTTCATCCCCTTCCCTGTTTCCCCAATGATGCGGTTCATCTGTGCTAAAAACCCAATCTGTTTCTTAGGCAGATGACGACTGACATTACCCTGGGGGATCAAGATCTGTGCATTTGGGAATTTACCCTCCGCCACCCTCAATGTTTTCTGAATTAATTCCCCCATAGCCCCCACCGAAGCGTGATTCTTATCGTTAATCCCAAATGATAGCACGACTTTATCCACTCCTTCTGTCCTGGGGGTATGATTCCTCAAAATCTCGTAGGCATTCGACCAATGTGCCCCTGGATAGCAAACCACCTGCACCCATCTATTAAAGATCTTTGGCAATCTCCCCATATTTGAATCTCCTATTATCACAATCCGTCTCCTGGGATCCAAGGCCCAGTTTTTCAACTTATCCCCCCCATGATCTTGTCTTTCAAACATCCACAGTCCTGCTCCCCCATTCCTTCCCTGGGGTCCTTCCTCTTCCACGTTCTTCATCCCCTGCTCGTTCTCTCCTCCCCCCAGCTCCATACCTAGGATTCCCCCACTGTCTATAACTTCATCCGTATTTATCTATATCACGTCCAAATCCTCTTCCTCACACTCCGTCACGTCTCTTCCTGGTCCCTTGTTGGTCCCCCCTTCCTCATTTTCTTCCCGTTGTCTCGGTTCTTCTGTTGTCACCATCCCTTGTTCCTTTAATAAAAAGCACCTCTTGTACCCTCCTCCATCCACCCTCAAAGTCATCATGGTATCAATAAAACCCTATTTTTGCTCCGTACCTCTCCATCCCCATGCGTTGTCCCATCTTCTGCTTGTTCCCAGGAGATAGTTCCTTCCCTTTCCTGCTGGATACAGTCCCCAGCTACTCCCGTCCCTTGATCCTTAAATTTTGGGATACTCAATTCTCGATTTTACAACTGATAATCCTGACCCAGCATCATACTCCCAAGGGAATCTTCCCTTTTCTCTTCCACCCCATCCCATCAGCCACTATCTGCTAATCCTTTTAATTCCTCCCCGTCACCCATCCCCATCCTGTGAATTCTATTCCACTAAAAAAATAAATTAAAACTGGCACGGTACCAGTCCCGAACCCAGATCTCCCCGTAGCCCCCACACTCACCTTAACCACTACTCTATCAACCAGGAGTACGAAATCTTCAATCTGAATTTACTCTGGTGCAATGTGTAAAAATTGAGTATCTATTAACAGAAATGCAATATGACATCCATAACTATGTTTTCAGTGGTGTATAAAGAACTTACTTAATAAACCGTAATGTTATTATTACCTTAGAATGAGACATTTATATCTACATAACCGCGGGCACCGCCTTCTATGAAGGTCGACATATTGTGACGTCATGTTTCTACCATAGCCGAACGCGAACAAACAGAGCTACGGAGGGCGTTTCGTCACTACCTTGAAAGAGAAGCAGCAGAAAGCTAGAAGCTAGCCATAAACACAGTGAGTAGTGACTTTTCCCTTGTCAGTGGTGTAAAATATGTAGTTGGATTGTTTCATGTAACTTAGTTCTCCTCCCTCGCTGTGTTATGGCTTTGCTATGTGGGGATAAATGTGCTGGTTACGTTAGTGAGACAGCTGATTAGGACTCTTGTCATTGACCGTAAAACAGTAACGTTACAGGAATCACCAACCCGTCGATCTTGGAAGCATTTTAAGTCTATCGCGAAGAGTTTTCAAAATCAGAGAAAAATAGCCTATTGTGTGTAGTAAATGGTGTCTAGGGGATGCGGAGGCGCACGCGCTGTTACAATCATGCCATTTTTGCCGCGCGCACCTTTGGGCTCATGCGGACGCGTCGAGTTTAAACAAGGCTTTACGCTTTAACCAGCTCAGCCACAGTAACAGCTCATATTTAGCCAGCTAAACTTTTACTACCCTGTTAGAAAAAATATATAGTTGCATAGTTTCATGTGGTTCTTCTCCCTCACTGTATTATCGGTTTGCTATGTGGGGGGAAATGTGCTGGTTACGTTTGTGAGACAATCAGCTGATTACTATTATTATATTATATATTAAGACCCCTGATCCTCACCTGACTATGGCTTTGTAAACTTTATCCATGATGTGGTTTATAATGGACTGTGGTACAGAAACAGTGACAATGTTACACACTCTTGGCTTACTCTGGCTATTCTCTGCTGTCTCAGACGACGATATGTTTGTTCCATGTTAGACACCGTAGCTTCTTCGAAAGGGAGGGGTGAGCAGTGGGCTGAGCCCTTACTGCAACTCGCAGCCGAACCGCTAGATGTCGCTAAAAATCACACACTGCACCTTTAAGCCAGCAAACCAACCCAGAAGGTCATGAGTTGATAATCCTGACCCAGCATCATACTCCCAAGGGAATCTTCCCTTTCTTTTCTCACCCTTTTCCTGACCTTATTCTAAATTATCCCTCCCTAATGAACCCCTCCACCCTTTATTACCTTCCATCCCTCCCTCCCCCACCGCCCACCAGCTCTCTGGTCCGGCTGGTGTTGAATCTCATGAGAAAAACGAAACGAGGGAGGGCGGCGAGACTTTGTCGGCCCCCCTCAGGAGCCTACTTGGCATCCTTTTTGCTCCCCCACTCAATTCCCACCCGGAAATCCCGGCTTAGAACCAAGTGAGGCAGCGTTCCCTAAAATTATGACGACCCAATACTTCAGTTTGCCACAGCCCCCCCATCTCCGTAGGCACTGGGTAGGTTAGGATTGTGAAAAGACAACGCCTTCCCCCCAGACCGCCACTATGGGCTGTGCAGTTTGGTTTAGGGAAGCCGCAGGAATGCACTGGCCGGCGCATGTTTTTGATGAGACTGTTCCACCCCTTCTGCTGTGTAAGGGTAAGTTTTAGTGCTTGTGCTGGTACAGGGATAGCCCAATTACATCCCAGACAAGTCTCCCTCCTGTGAGGGGTAGGTTTTAGGTATGTCAACCAATTACGCCTAATTCCACCACGAATGGTAGGTTCTAGTGCTTGTGCTGGTACAGGGATAGGTTAGGGGAAAAAAAATCCAAAACCCAGACCAGAGGTCTGAGTCTGGTTGTGCACTGTCCTTCGCACCGCTGGCCGCTTCAAAGACAAACACCAAAATGGACCAAAATAATGTCCAGAGAGATGTATAAAATTATAAAAAGGGCTAAATCGCCATGGGTTGTGCCAATGTGGGCTCTTTTGCAAGAAAGACGAATGGTAGGTGTTAGAAAAGATGTAGAAGGGGACATATACGAGATACCAACGTCGTTGTGGACAAAGGGAGACTTTCAGATATTTTTCAGACCAACTCGACACATGTTTGGGCGAAGAGAAATATTTATTTGGCTCAGCAACATCACCTCACACAATGATGGCGGCCTTCATGATTTTTACGGTCTGTGTCATTCAGGAACTATCTCGCGACGCGTTTCGAACTTTCCCAAGGTTCTCATCAGGCGAGTTCAAATGACAACTGCACTGTAAAACCCAACAAGTTAAGCTAACTCATTTCATTTGAGGAAACCGATTACATAAATTCATTTAAGTTTATAAAAAACAATAGTTATGAGTACTCTGAACTTATTTTATTTGAGTTCACTAAAACAATAATATTTCTTAAAACACAATTCAACTTTACACTGCATTTAATACTGTATATAGCTGAAACTTCACTTTATTGAGTAAAAACAGTGAAATGACAAACTTTAAATGAACTCAGAGCACTTGCAGTTACTGCTAGCTCACAATATCACACACAAATTCAAATCCAATGAGTTAAGCTAACTCATTACATTTGAGGAAACCGATTACATAAATTCATTTAAGTTTATAAAAAACAATAGTTATGAGTACTCTGAAATTATTTCAGTTGAGTTCACTAAAAGTAGATATTGCAGTCAATAAATTAAGTGATTAATTAAGTGATTAATTAAGTTATTGTTGAGCATTAATGATGAACACCTGCTGTTAACATCACTGAAGGAAAGAGAAACACAAGAACTACAACTGACTTCCAACCACAACATTAGATGAAATCAACTGAAGATAAAATATGTTTAAATCTCTCAAGATCTCAGCAGAGGAGGATTGAACAACTCCACAAACCGCATTACCAGCTTCACTTATTACTAACCAGTTTGGCTTTTATCATGCGTCTACAGAAGTTATTATTGTGAATGAACAGAGGTTTAGATGAAGATGATTTATTGAGTTTAATTTAAAGACACCATGATAGTGGTCAGTGTTTGCTTTAGTTGGGCTCTTGACCCTTGAGTTTATAACACCAGTTTTTCCTCTGGCTGCTGTAACTAAGTGTTTATATAACACATTTGTTATTGCACAAAAGCCAAAAGAAAATTTTGTATTGATGATGATTTATGGAATGATGAATCAACATTTGGTGTCTTGATTCTCTGATCTTTTCTAGAGAGTAATCTCTGATAAACAGGTGATATATAACTTGTAGTATTCATTATAAAATAACTGTGATTCTGCTGCAAGGCCCTTTCAATCAGATTTTAAAAACCTCTATGGTATCATGCTGACTTATACAGACATCAAGAATCAGTATATGAATCTCAACAATGGTGACCATTAAAAAACGATTCATGCTGCAATACATGCCGGGAGCCATGGATAAGGTTTGTATTATGGTAGTACCCAGCATGCATTGCAGTATGAATAGTTTTTTTAATGGTCACCATTGTTGAGATTCATATGCTGATTCTTGATATCTGTGTTAGTTTTGGTAATGAATCACATTTTCTGTAAAATCCTTCATACTATCTGAAATTCATAACATTGCTAGTTCTTATGTTGTAGAATCTATTTTCAAATACAACTAATAATATAATCATAGATTAGACTCTGAATGAGATCAGTGAATAAAGTCATTAAGTGATGATTGTCATCATCAAACCTTGACCTTCATCACCCGATCATACTTTTCCTTGACTTTTGTACCATAACAAATGTTTTATAAACACCCAATTACAGCAGCCAAAGAAAAACTTGTACTCAAATGTCAAGGGTCAAGAGCCCAACTAAAGCAAACGTTGATCTCCATCATGGTGACCTTAAACCTTGTATTTCTTGTGTTTCTCTTTCCTTCAGTGATTCTGCTTGTTAACAGCAGGTGTTAATCACTAATGAACAATCATCACTTAATTGATGATTAATTAACTTAACTATACAATTATTATTCAATTATCATTCTGGGATCTAGAAATGTTCTATAACTCATTCAGTTTGAGTTCTGTTTCAGTCATTCAAGACACTTCAAGTTTCTGTATTATTTGAGTGCAGTGACCTCAATTTAATTGAGTAAATAGTACTGTTAGGTTTTACAGTGTGTCTCTTTTCCCTCTCAGCTTTATATTCTCTCAGAGGGCGTGGCCCCTCCCACACTCACAAACACCAATCAGCATAATAAAATGCGTCATGAGTCGTTTTTCTGCTATCAACCTTGTTGTTTTTAATTTTAAAATGTATTTAATTTTTATAACTCTATACATGCACTCACAAACACTACCAGGAACACTCCAATGTCATCAATGAAGTCCAGAGAACGAGGCACGGGCTGGTAAGGGGAAATAAAATCCAAAACCCAGACCAGAGGTCTGAGTCTGGTTGTGCACTGTCCTTCGCACCGCTGGCCGCTTCAAAGACAAACACCAAAATGGACCAAAATACTGTCCAGAGAGATGTATAAAATTATAAAAAGGGCTAAATCGCCATGGGTTGCGCCAATGTGGGCTGTTTTGCAAGAAAGACGAATGGTAGGTGTTAGAAAAGATGTAGAAGGGAACATATACGAGATACCAACGTCGTTGTTAGGGGAATAAAAATCCAAGATCTAGGGCCCTAAGGCCCCAGAAATGG
Source organism: Gila orcuttii (assembly GCA_026230005.1). Taxonomy (NCBI): domain Eukaryota; kingdom Metazoa; phylum Chordata; class Actinopteri; order Cypriniformes; family Leuciscidae; genus Gila; species Gila orcuttii. Next base: position 1,308,961 of record JAPDVR010000003.1, on the reverse strand, counting down.
CTGTGCACTGGCCCACTTTCTACTGACCACTAAAGGTGACCCGAGTCACAGATGCCATGTTCAAGTGTCCCCCCAATCATGTGTTTTTTTATTATTACCGGTATAAATATGTGTGTGTGGTGTTTTTGTAAAGTAATTATTGTTTTGATTGTAAATTCGTATCCTATTTTGTTACAGGGGTCCACCATAGAGGGCTCTATCCATGAGGCCTCTCCGCCTTCGTTGTGCACTACAGAGGGCTGATTCTTCAGGTGAGTGGGGTAGGTTTTAGCGTGGTGGGTGATGTAGGGTAATCAGACATGTGGTTATAAGATCACATGTGTGTTTAATGAGGGGTTAGGGGAATAAAAATCCAAGATCTAGCGCCCTAAGGCCCCAGAAATGGCTGTGGACTGGCCCACTTTCTACTGGCCCACTTTCTACTGACCACTAAAGGCCCACTTTCAACTGGCCCACTTTCTACTGACCACTATTGTGCCTTGAAAGACACCTCATATTAAAAGGTATTAGGTAGTTCACTAACCCTTGCCACTACCTGCAAAACCTTCGCGATTGGTTAAAAGGTGTTTCATTGATTTGAGTTTTCGCTAAACTTACACTGTTCTGACCAGCAGGGGTCGCCAGTGAGGGCGTTTCAAAACAAAGAATCATTTGTGACGCAGTTGACTCATTTGATTCAAAGCTTCGAAGAGCTTTGACTCTACTTGTGTTCAAATCACTCAGTTATCCATTGGTTCGAAAGGGCCACTGGCCCAAAGTCTATAGTCTTTGGTTTAAAGGTTACACTTTACACTCTAACGTTTCCAAGTTTTAGGCAGCGCTAAACTATCACTCGAGGAAGAGGGTTTTACTTGTATGCGTGTAATTTAGGATTGAGGGAGCTAACTTTGGCTACAACAGTCACTTGTTTACACGAGGGTCTGTGAGATTGGTGCTGTTCTCAGATAAATACTAAATAGAAATGCCTGCACGCATTTCGACACAATGCCAGCCAACAACTCAGATCGGCCGGAGCAGCAGACGAGCTGTGCTGACAGTTTGCACTGAGTCTCTCGCTTAGACACGACGTTGCATGTGAGTGACTCTTTTTAACAAATCAAAACAGCACCGTTCTTTCACAGACAATGGCAAATTATTAGTTAGCTTGGCTAGAATTTATACCACTAATTCGACGCAATTGTTTCATATGAGCGCTTCAGCGGTTTAATATGAATACAATGACGTAACGAATAATAAGGCCTTAATCGGTGATTGAGGAACATCGCTCTGATCACATTCAAAAATGCTGAAAATGGAGATTTCTTCGTCCATATCAGGTTAATTTGTTCTGGTACCATTTCTTCGTCAGAGAAGGCTTACACTCGATTTATATCTGAAATTAGGCTTTCTTCGCTAATATCAGGAGTTTCTTATCGTACGATTTAAATATGCATTATAGCATTTGTGAAAATTTCTGCCATTCGTGGGAAGGCATATTCAAGCTATAGTGTAGTCAAACTCAGCGTGTGTGAGTGGAGGAAGAAGAAGACAGGGCCGGCGGAATTGGGACTCGCACTTTATTCAGAAAATAAAATAAACAAAAAGATGCGCTCTTGCGCCTTCACCGTAGTGCAACACTACAGCACACATATAAGAAACACTCTGCCCGCTGTACCAGCTCACGCTGTATGTATCAAGCTCTCAAGGTTCAGTCAAACGACCACTCTTCCCGTTTCATCAATAACTCAGTCCATTCGGTCAAAACTCTTTCCACTTCGTGCAAAAACTCTGCCGGTGTCTGCCGCGGGTCGCGTTTCATTTTCACATTTCATTGAATTGAATACTTGCATTTGTAGTGGGAACAATTCTTGAAGTTATTGAAAATTTAAGTTGTTGATGGTTCCGGCAGTGTCAAGTGGAAGTTGGTTGAGAGTTCTCTTTCTCCAGGAACACATGGCTGGTTTGGACAAGGCCTGGGGCCCTGTTGAGGCCACGCCGAGCACCCAGGAGAAGTGAGGAAGTCGGAAGAGTGGGTGATTGGAGTCGTTGTTGGTTGGAGTCTTTGTTCCAAAACTCCTGAGATTGTCCTTGGTTCTTTGTGAGAGAGTCTTCTCTCTCCTGCCTGAGCCCATATCTGGTTGGATCGAGGCCTGCTGGGCCCTGGGGCCCCCGTGGAGGGGGAGGGGGTTCCCCAGTATCACCAGAACAGTGTTGCGGCTGGATGAAACAACTAAGAGAGGGTGGTCACATGTGGACTGTCTCTAATAAAGCCTAGAAAAGATCCTCCCCTAAGGGTTGAACTCGACCAATAAGAAAGGTGACATGTCTGAGAGGGAAAGCAGCTCTTAGTTGATTTACGAGTCTTGTCCCAAGCATGGTTATACCTTCATTAATGCTCAGATAGCTATAACACATCCACACTGCATTCTAGAAGAAGGTGATGTACATCAAAGTGTGAGTCATTAAATGAGGATTAATTAGGTAGGAGGCATGATACAGGTGAGGTTACATTGATTGTTAGTTGGTTGTATACCAGGGTACATACCATAATATATACCTAATAGTACACGAGACAGTAAACCATTTAAACTGTTTCTTTCACAGTTTTATGCATGTTCATTTATTGATCAGTTAGTCTATGATTAATGCAGCAAAGTCTGTTTTAAAGAGGGTTTCTGTTTTCCATTGTCTCTCTCTTGTGCATGTGGCCACATTCCTCGGAGGTCGTAAAATCTCCTTATCAGCCCTGTAACATGACACTGTTTCTGCCCTTGTGTTCGTTCATTTGGGCTGTTAGTTTTGGAGTTTCATAAACCTTTGTATATAATGAATAATTAGTGTGTGTCTGATTGGTCCATACCCTACAGATATTTTCACGAGGCGGTGCAGTCCTCAACCTTTCCATTTGGTGTTTTGGGACAAGATACATCTTTTAATGATCTTTTAATGATCCATATCTTTAATGATCCACATCTTTTAATGATCCATTCTCTTCAACTTCAGTTTCTAGTTATCAGTCTGGTTATAAATGGTAATGATACACTTAGAAGAGGTAGAAGGAAGCCAGCTCTTTGATTAATGAGAACAGCATGTGTCTATTAAGTGACACACGTCAGACATCCCAAGTCTCCCGGAAGTTCCGGGAGTCTCCCGCATATTTATAGCGGCTCCCTGATGCCCGCAAATTAGTTAAAATCTCCCGGAATCTAGAGCTCGCGAGCTCCAAACCGTGTAGCGGGCGCTCGGCAGAGAGCGAGAGATCTCGCGTGTGTGTGCAAATGTGCGTGTTTGCCTCTTGAAGTGCGTGTAAACCATAGGTGTAATCCCATCCCCCCCCCCCCCGTCAACAAAACCGAACAACCCCCCCCCCAGTCAACAAAACCGAACAATCCCCAACCCCCAACCCCCCCAGTCGACAAAACCGAACAACACCAACCCCCCCACAGTTGCAGCTTGTATGCAAATAATTAAGAAGAGACATCTTAAACTGGTGAAAAGAGGAGATCGATCTTAAAGATCTAGGTAAACCATTCCAATCAGAAGGGGCTTTAAATTTAAAGGCTCTCCTACCACTTTCTTTGGATATATTTGGTACGGAAAAGAAAAGATGGTCAGTGTCTCTTAGGCTGTAGGATGTTTGATATGGAATCAAGTATTGTTTCAGATAGGATGGGTAGTTTGAAAAAATGCATTTATGAACAAACTGCAACCAATGATACTGTCGTCTAGCATTTAGTGAAAGAAGATTCAATGACTGATACATTTGACAGTGATGAGTTCTAAATGGGCACCTCAAAACAAATCTGCAAAGACTATTATAGATCACATTCAAAGGATTAAGATTGGTTACGGCTGTGTTCTGATAAACAACATCCGCATAATCAATTATAGGCAATACTAGTTGAGTAATAATTTTTAATCTAATCTGTTTTGTAAAACAATTAATTGAGCGATATAACATTCTTAACCCTCTGAGGTCTTATTTTCTTATCAGTGCAAAAGAGACTCAAAATACTCTGATTTTGATCTTACGTGTTAGTGTTATACATCATTCGATCCTGTTAAGTTTCTATTTTTTTGTGTATACTCACAATATAAACAAAGTATTGTGCTTTTAGTCAAATAAAGAAAAATAAACATGATGCTAGTTTTGCCTTCTCTCTGTCAGTGAAGTCCATTCTGAAACGCGTCCGAAAACTAACTGTAATTCCGCGAATACTTGTCATACAGGCATGAGTGTTTTTCCATAATGAAGCTTGAACTCTCTTCTTTTAACTGAATTAATTTATATAAAAAAAACGATTATTTCCAGTTTACGTAATCTATATGAAAAGAGAGAGATGTCAGTCTTTTTCTTTCCAGCTCATTATACCTAATTACGCGTTAATGTGCCACGCCCACGGAGAGCGCACGGTATTCAAACGCAAATTATCTAAGGCAAGCCATGCAAACATGCCAACGCCCACCAGCTGGATTATAAAACACATCGTGTTTAGTAAGTATCTTACTACCGCTGTGTACACAGCGTATCCCTACGCTGTGAGGAATAATACTATCTAATAACCCTGGAAAATAACTTCTGTACCAGAAGTGCTGGCAGTTTCATGTTGAGGAGCAACGGATCCAGCTGATGTAGTAAGTCATTTATTCTTAAGTGCTTTGTTCTAATCGCGATATTGAATAGTGTCTGTAAACCGCAAAAAGACTGTTTAAAAATGAATTGCGTGTCTGTGTGTAGGCTAAATGATGAATTAACGACACAGGCGAGCGCGTGTTGTTTACTTCAGTTATACAGCGCGTGTCTGTGCCGTTCATTCACTCTCGCACCTACATTAGTAAACATGTTATTTTTACATGGACACATCCAAACTATATTGCTATAGCCTACTAACATGAGTAAAAATAGACTGAAACATGTTGAAATAAAATGCCTGTATAAGCAACAAACTGCAAATTAACATGCTAATATAATATCATAAACACGATATGTTACAGATTAAATATGAATGTTTAGACAAGATTTCGTGATTGGTTTTGGATAGATTATAAAGTTTTGACTGTAGAAAAAGACTACTGTCACATTAAATAGGTAAGCTTTTGTTCGCCAATTTCTGCTCATATGTTAAATATACTATAGTATGATGTTTTGTCAAAAATAAAGTAGGTATATTGAATTATCAACTAAGATGTTATTAGTGTTTGTTCCAATATTCAAGCCTAACCTTTTTTAATACGTATGATAAAATGTAGACTTTTTACAAAGAAAGAATACACTTGAAATATTGTTAAAATTGTAATTGTTGTTGTAATTGTAACCTATTTGTAATTGGTTACAGTTTCTAATTGGAAAATAAATATATATATATATATATATATATATATATATATATATATATATATATAATTTATTTTGTCCGAGGTCGCATTCTTCGGTACCCAGTGACACATCTGTGTGAAAGGCTCATTAATATGCAGCTCATTATGTATGTGGCACATTATCCGGCCTTTGTCTTCTCAGGTGTGAACACGCATATTGCCTTTCCAAACAAAAGGTGTCTTATAAAATTTAAATCAATGTATTGTTTTGTGTAAATGATTAGGCAGGATGATTTTCAGATCATTTTGAAGCAAAAATTCTAGGCAACAACACCCATTAGTCAAAAGTCTTGTGGACACATATTTAGTATGTGTTTTGTGGCCTTATTTCAGACACTTTAAGTTTTATTTTTTTCAATAACCATGCATAAACAATATTCTCTCAAAAACACAAACATGTACATACATCTTGCTCACATATTATGGTAGCCCTGTTTGTGCTTAATAGAGTGTAATTACACCTTTGCAATTAATATGTTTATAAGCAACTGAAAAAAGCACAAATGTCAGGGCATGTCAAAACATCGCAAGGACCCCAAAAACACCTTAGACCTCAGAGGATTAAAGGATTAGTTCACTTTCAAATAAAAATTTCCTGATAATTTACACACCCCCATGTCATCCAAGATGTCCATGTCTTTCTTTCTTCAGTCGAAAAGAAATTAAGGTTTTTGAGGAAAACATTCCAGGATTTTTCTCTATATAATGGACTTCAATGGCAACCAACTATTCAAATGTTCAAAGAAGGTTCAAATGTCAGTCTCAATGCATTTTTTTTTGTCTCTCAGGTGCTCTAAGGAGTGAGGTGTCCTTCCCTGTTAGGAGATAAATCACCTAAACAAGGTACATGTTGTGATCTAATCCTCTTTTCTTGTGTACCGGCCCCAATCAAATAAACAGTAGAACTAAACTAATTTGGATTAACGACTGTGTTTACAGATGACTGAGAGTAAGACAGTGGCGAAAACACCAAAGAGAACTGGATCAACTGCTACGTTATTCTGACAGTGATGAAGAGGGCATTGAAAATAATTGCAACAGTGTGCATTGGACTCCGTAAAACCTAACAGTACTATTTACTCAATTAAATTGAGGTCACTGCACTCAAATAATACCGAAACTTGAAGTGTCTTGAATGACTGAAACAGAACTCAAACTGAATGAGTTATAGAACATTTCTAGATCCCAGAATGATAATTGAATAATAATTGTATAGTTAAGTTAATTAATCATCAATTAAGTGATGATTGTTCATTAGTGATTAACACCTGCTGTTAACAAGCAGAATCCCTGAAGGAAAGAGAAACACAAGAAATACAAGGTTTAAGGTCACCATGATGGAGATCAGCGTTTGCTTTAGTTGGGCTCTTGACCCTTGACATTTGAGTACAAGTTTTTCTTTGACTGCTGTAATTGAGTGTTTATAAAACATTTGTTATGGCACAAAAGTCGAGGAAAAGTATGATCGGGTGATGAAGGTCAAGGTTTGATGATAACAATCATCACTTAATGACTTTATTCACTGATCTCATTCAGAGTCTAATCTCTGATTATATTATTAGTTGTATTTGAAAATAGATTCTACAACATAAGAACTAGCAATGTTATGAATTTCAGATAGTATGAAGGATTTTACAGAAAATATGATTCATTACCAAAACTAACACAGATATCAAGAATCAGCATATGAATCTCAACAATGGTGACCATTAAAAAAACTATTCATACTGCAATGCATGCTGGGTACTACCATAATACAAACCTTATCCATGGCTCCCGGCATGCATTGCAGCATGAATCGTTTTTAATGGTCACCATTGTTGAGATTCATATACTGATTCTTGATGTCTGTATAAGTCAGCATGATACCATAGAGGTTTTTAAAATCTGATTGAAAGGGCCTTGCAGCAGAATCACAGTTATTTTATAATGAATACTACAAGTTATATATCACCTGTTTATCAGAGATTACTCTCTAGAAAAGATCAGAGAATCAAGACACCAAATGTTGATTCATTATTCCATAAATCATCATCAATACAAAATTTTCTTTTGGCTTTTGTGCAATAACAAATGTGTTATATAAACACTCAGTTACAGCAGCCAGAGGAAAAACTGGTGTTATAAAGTCAAGGGTCAAGAGCCCAACTAAAGCAAACACTGACCACTATCATGGTGTCTTTAAATGAAACAATAAATCATCTTCATCTAAACCTCTGTTCATTCACAATAACAACTTCTGTAGACGGATGATAAAAGTCAACCTGGTTAGTAATAAGTGAAGCTGGTAATGCTGTTTGTGGAGTTGTTCAATCCTCCTCTGCTGAGATCTTGAGAGATTTAAACATATTTTATCTTCAGTTGATTTCATCTAATGTTGTGGTTGGAAGTCAGTTGTAGTTCTTGTGTTTCTCTTTCCTTCAGTGATGTTAACAGCAGGTGTTCATCATTAATGCTCAACAATAACTTAATCACTTAATTAATCACTTAATTTATTGACTGCAATATCTACTTTTAGTGAACTCAACTGAAATAATTTCAGAGTACTCATAACTATTGTTTTTTATAAACTTAAATGAATTGAGGTAATCGGTTTCCTCAAATGTAATGAGTTAGCTTAACTCATTGGATTTGACTTTGTGTGTGATCTTGTGAGCTAGCAGTAACTGCAAGTGCTCTGAGTTCATTTAAAGTTTGTCATTTCACTGTTTTTACTCAATAAAGTGAAGTTTCAGCTATATACAGTATTAAATGCAGTGTAAAGTTGAATTGTGTTTTAAGAAATATTATTGTTTTAGTGAACTCAAATAAAATAAGTTCAGAGTACTCATAACTATTGTTTTTTATAAACTTAAATGAATTGATGTAATCGGTTTCCTCAAATGAAATGAGTTAGCTTAACTTGTTGGGTTTTACAGTTTGACACACAGAGCGCTTAATGGTCTATTGTCCATATTAAGAAAGCAAGGGCACCTATTGCCTGTGGATTGGCGGACACTTCTTGCTACACCACGGCATAACACAACAGAGCCTAAATGTGATGCAGAACAAGTACTACGGCTTAGAAAAGGGTATCTGTCGTTATTTAAGTCAGATGGAGAGTAATGATGTGCACCTCAGCGTAAATGTTGATGGAATCCCACTTTTCAGAAGTAGTGGTGTCCAATTCTGGCCAATACTGGTGAAGTGTGGCCATTTTTAACCATTTATTGTAGCCATGATTAGTGGACAAAGTAAGGGAAGTAAAACCCAACAAGTTAAGCTAACTCATTTCATTTGAGGAAACCGATTACATCAATTCATTTAAGTTTATAAAAAACAATAGTTATGAGTACTCTGAACCTATTTTATTTGAGTTCACTAAAACAATAATATTTCTTAAAACACAATTAAACTTTACACTGCATTTAATACTGTATATAGCTGAAACTTCACTTTATTGAGTAAAAACAGTGAAATGACAAACTTTAAATGAACTCAGAGCACTTGCAGTTACTGCTAGCTCACAAGATCACACACAAAGTCAAATCCAATGAGTTAAGCTAACTCATTACATTTGAGGAAACCGATTACATAAATTCATTTAAGTTTATAAAAAACAATAGTTATGAGTACTCTGAAATTATTTCAGTTGAGTTCACTAAAAGTAGATATTGCAGTCAATAAATTAAGTGATTAATTAAGTGATTAATTAAGTTATTGTTGAGCATTAATGATGAACACCTGCTGTTAACATCACTGAAGGAAAGAGAAACACAAGAACTACAACTGACTTCCAACCACAACATTAGAAGATAAGATAAACATTAGAAGATTAGAAATCAACTGAAGATAAAATATGTTTAAATCTCTCAAGATCTCAGCAGAGGAGGATTGAACAACTCCACAAACAGCATTACCAGCTTCACTTATTACTAACCAGGTTGGCTTTTATCATGCGTCTACAGAAGTTATTATTGTGAATGAACAGAGGTTTAGATGAAGATGATTTATTGAGTTTCATTTAAAGACACCATGATAGTGGTCAGTGTTTGCTTTAGTTGGGCTCTTGACCCTTGACTTTATAACACCAGTTTTTCCTCTGGCTGCTGTAACTGAGTGTTTATATAACACATTTGTTATTGCACAAAAGCCAAAAGAAAATTTTGTATTGATGATGATTTATGGAATGATGGATCAACATTTGGTGTCTTGATTCTCTGATCTTTTCTAGAGAGTAATCTCTGATAAACAGGTGATATATAACTTGTAGTATTCATTATAAAATAACTGTGATTCTGCTGCAAGGCCCTTTCAATCAGATTTTAAAAACCTCTATGGTATCATGCTGACTTATACAGACATCAAGAATCAGTATATGAATCTCAACAATGGTGACCATTAAAAAAACAATTCATGCTGCAATGCATGCTGGGAGCCATGGATAAGGTTTGTATTATGGTAGTACCCAGCATGCATTGCAGTATGAATAGTTTTTTTAATGGTCACCATTGTTGAGATTCATATGCTGATTCTTGATATCTGTGTTAGTTTTGGTAATGAATCACATTTTCTGTAAAATCCTTCATACTATCTGAAATTCATAACATTGCTAGTTCTTATGTTGTAGAATCTATTTTCAAATACAACTAATAATATAATTATAGATTAGACTCTGAATGAGATCAGTGAATAAAGTCATTAAGTGATGATTGTCATCATCAAACCTTGACCTTCATCACCCGATCATACTTTTCCTTGACTTTTGTACCATAGCAAATGTTTTATAAACACCCAATTACAGCAGCCAAAGGAAAACTTGAACTCAAATGTCAAGGGTCAAGAGCCCAACTAAAGCAAACGCTGATCTCCATCATGGTGACCTTAAACCTTGTATTTCTTGTGTTTCTCTTTCCTTCAGCAGGTGTTAATCAAATTAAGAAAAACAGGAAATTAAGAAAAAAAATATTAACTTTTTCTTGTTCTTCTTAGAAGATTTATTGAAGCAGGTGGCAGAGGATGACCACTATTCCGCAGGTGTGCAAGGTAAGTAATAGGTGATAAGTTTACATGCAGTTTATATAACTTTTTTTCTTAATTTCCCTGAAGAGACAGTTTTTTAAAAAACATTTTTAAACTAATTCACAAAAACAAGTATGCTAGTTTGAGATCATACTTACTGTCAGCTCTGGATGGCCCGAGTTTAAGTGCCGCTCCACGTACTCATATATGATGCCACACTCGGGACACCTGACGTGTCTTAATTTTATGCGCCCCCGTGCCAGCCGCAGCAATATTTGCCTCTCATGGTTATTTTCAATAGAATGTTGAGACCTCAGGTGGCAATTTTCATTATGTGCTGCAGGATATCTCCATTGTCACACTGTAAAACAAACATTAAAGAAGTATTTTTATCTCGTCTGTCTCATTATAAGTCTGTCCATAATTATAAACTTGATTTGTTTACGGTTGTAATTTTTTTTTATAACAGCTTAAAATGCTAAGACAACTACAAGTAAACCATTATAGTTATTTTCTTTGTAATCACTGAAACTTAAAAACATTATGTTTCAGTGGACCACAAAGACAAAGACTGTCACAATAACATAAGTACAGTTTCACCAATGATAGAGGGTGTATTCAGGAAGAAAAAATAAAATAAATGTAAAATTACATTTGGTGACACTATTGTAGGTGGGGGGGGGGGGGGGGGGGGGTTACATTTCGATGGTCCACTATAGACATTCTACTAACTGTATAGTAACTACATGTCAACTAACGCAGAGTATTAGTAGACTGCTAGGTTAGGGTTAATAGATTAAGTTAACATGTAACTGTTAGTTGCAGTTACTTATAGTCAGTAGAATGTCTAAAGTGGACCATCAAAATAAAGTGTTACCTTTTTTAATATAGTAGCTGCCAAAAATCGATTTTGTGTTAAATATTTTCACATTAGCTTTATATAATTTAATTAGAAAAAAGATTATTGTTTAAGTTGCATTTCTATTTTTATAAATAAAAACAATGTACAAATACATTTCTCAAAACACCATATAGAATAATTCTAGTCACTTACATTGTACTCTTGGATAAGGTCAGATCAAGCAACGGAGGACAACGTCTCTCATCATGTCGATGTTTTTATCGAGATTCTGATCGGGAAGTTTGTAAATTAGCATCACCCAAAAATAATGAACAAATATTGATATGTTATGAAAGTAGCTTACCTGCAGCATGGGATCAATAGCTAGCTCCGTAGTGTCCGACGTTTTGAGCCATTCCTTCACACATTGCTTGATTTGTTCCCATCGGACTTCAGTAGGGCTGCGGACCTTTCCCACCATCTTTTCCGACATGAAAAATACACTTTACGGGTGTTAATCGAGCTTGATCGCCGCTATCAGATGAGGATGCGCTGCTTATCCTCCTCAATGTTTACATGTGCGTAGTGATATTAGCTTGATTTTGGCTATGACCTACTTACATTTTCGATGCTGATTGGTTGAAAATCTAGCTAAACAGTTTTATATGTCTCAATACGCAGTCAATATAGTGCGCCAATAAAATACACTTTTCTCATTAACTGCAGGATAATGCGTGGAGAACTTTTTGCTTGGATACCTTTTATTAACGTTGAACATTTTGAGCAAAAGAAAATGTAGTGCCCCGTTTGTCGGAACGAAAGAACGATACAGCTCACGTACAGCGGCCTATAATATGTGATGTTGATTAAGGTATATTTTAGCATTATAACCAACAGGGAATGATAGTAAATAATTATTCAAAACGGAAAGATATACGAAGCTACGGACGCAAACCAACTTAGAGCAGAGAGGCAGACAGAATGTCTGTCCAAGGGTTGTTCGCTCGGACAGAAATATTACACACAGGCAAAGTGGTCCCTGCTCAGCTGGACGCCTGGGGATGGAGTCTCCACTCTCCCTGGCCATAGGCTGTCGTGAGGCTCGTTGGCAGTACGATTGAGCAGGCTGAAGAAATTAGTGGAATAAAGCGTCCTCAGAAGCTTCTGACTCCATGGAGGATGTGACGGGAAAGTTGTGACACACGCAATGTGTCTTTCAGACCAGTACCGGCTTGCTGAGCAGCGGTGGCTCAAAGCGAAGGACTTCAACAAACTGTAATAAATCAAATCAAAGTAATGGATGATAATACAGTCGGAGGTCGCCCAGGGCTCCGTTACAGCATGCCATTTGTAGCAAGCCGTTTCTAGGAGAAAATTAAAAGGTCTGATTATGAGCTGAGGGTTTGGCGGCAGGCTAGGGTGATCTATTGTCACTCAGGGTGGGCCGCTCTTCCACAGTCACCTCGGGACTCAACCTTAAGCCAGTGCTGAAGTGGTCTCCATATGTAGGAAGCCTTTCGGCTGCGTCTTCCCTATTTCCCCAGGAGCCATTTCTCACTTCTAAGTTGTGGCATACTCTCTTCTTCAAGAGGCATGTTGGATCGAGTCCATCTCCATAATGGTAAAGAGATACTCAGCCCGTGAGTGAGATTACTCTCTCCCAGTTGACCTGAAGACCCAACTGGCTATGGAGCACTCAAAGGGTGGGACTCTGTACTGATACTTCGAGCCCTCAAAACGCAACATGCAGGTTTGCCTGTGGTGCGGAAGGCTAGTGATCTCAAGTACATGTCATTCAGGTCATACGCTGCAGACCAAGCTTGGGGGCTAAGCATTCTGAAAAATGCCTCTGTCTAACAACTTGGACTGAGGCTTTCGGAAAAGGGTCCTTTTCAAGTGACACAGGGCCAAGATGGTCATGACCCACCACATAATAGGTACATGAAGAACGAGTTTATAAAACTGGCCTTCATATTGGCTGGAGGGAGCATCACTATCGTGTCCTTCGCCAGTAGCTGCGTATAATACAGGAGCACTGCTCAACACTAGGTGTGATGAACATCACTAAGTTTTCAGGAGCACGTCTGATCAACACCCAGTGTGATAATTATCACTGAACCTAAGCGAGCTCCGGCGATCATGAATCGCATAGCCAAGTCCTCGTACAAACCAGGCCTAGGAGACCACAGACATACCTGAAGTGGGGCAGCGAGGTGGAAGACAGAGATGTGAGTGTGCAGTGCACCACTTACCTGTCTCCACTGGATGGCAGAGGATATGTGAAAAGGCGCATGACCGGGTCCTCGAACCGCACCCAGCTGCTGCCTGATGACTAAGAGGGGGCTGAGAGGTGCAAGGCTATTCAGGGTCACACACTGCCAGACTGGCCCTCTTGGGACCCAGGAATAGAGAATTTTGCTCTTTCTGAAAATGTGGGTACAGCTGACCCCGTTTTAAAGGAGCCAGCTGGCCCTCCACCGGCTGGAGGGAGTGAATCAGTGGCCACTCCAAGAGCAACCTTTCCATTCCTGGGTGGCCCATCCAGGTTCAACGTTTCCGCTGTCGCTTACCACCTGGGATGGCAGCGCCTGGAATGGGCTGGGTAGCCTACCCTCGTGCATGTCCATGAGTGCCAGCTAGACCTGTAAAAACGCCATGGCATGCAAAGAGGAGGCGACTTGCCCGTAAGCTCTGACCGCCAAACCTTAAGCGAGCTCAGAGGCCTGCAAGGGGAGACAAGGATCCCCCAGATACAGCGGCCGTTGGACACAGTTGCACCTGTAGACGAAACAGACCGCTCCACTTGAGGGATAGCCTCATAACCCTTCACCGCTCCTCCCTCAAGGGTAGTGAGGGGGGAAGAAACATTCAGGCAGTTTTCTGCAGTAAAAGGTGCCATCCACGACCTAGTAAGCTCTCCATGCACTTCGGGAAAGAAGGGCACTGGGGCGGCAGGCTGAGAACCAGCAAGGCCCGTCCCAAGATACCAATCATCCAACCAAGACTGAGCGGGATACGGTGAAAGGTTCCACTCAAATCCGACAGCCTCTGCAGCCCAAAACAGCATAGCTGACAGTTCTGGATCCAGCCCAAAACACGTGATGCAACAATTGTGACTGTTACAGAGAGACAGGGAACGAATGCATCCAGAAACGCACGGGCTGAATGACATCTTTTGTTTTGTTTTTTGAAAATTACGCAAAAGCACCCGTGTTGCTGTTTTGGGAAATGGGACCGTCACCTGTGCCGGAGCACACAGGGGAATGACTGCGGCAACACAGAATCAGCAAACTGAAACAGTGAAGCACTCACTTCTCGTCCTCTAACCAACCGTCAATCACACAAACAAATAGAAATTTGATGCTGTTAAAACAGCAGTTGAGAGCTCAAGAAGCTTAAAGTCACCGCTGCACTCACGCTGTAGAAACACCAACACTGGGAGGACTTCCCTCAAGAACACCGACACTCGCTTGCTGTGTAAACAGTAGAAACTTCAGAGACATCCGATCGGCTCCGAAGCGAAAGGCAACTGGTGCGTACGTCCACCTCCGGGTTTATACCTGCGCTGCGGGGCGGAGGTTGAATTGGCTTGATTTAATAGTAGTAAGAAGATGACAGGGTCTGAGCATGATCCCAATTCAGTCGACGTCGACTATTTCTGATGTCCTCGACTAAAGGGAACAACCCTCAACTCTGTTTAATGACAGAAATTTAATAATTTTGTTAGATTGTGTCATAAAACTGCAATCGTGAGATGAATCCAATTTGTCACATTTGGGTAAATTGTCAATGTCAGGTGTCTATTGAACATCATCCAGTAGCACTTTTGTCCTCAAATTCATTAAGTCAGTGAAATATTGATATATTTTCCATATTTTAATCTCAGAATTCTTCTTACCAATCTATCTTCCATTACTGTTCTTCAAAAAATTATGGAATTTCAACACTGTTTATGTTGTAAAACTGTATATAATCATATACATTAGACCAGGGTTCCTCAAACTCATCTAAGCAAGCTAATCATGTCTTCAGTCTTCAGGATCACTAGAAAATAACAGGTAGGTAAGTTTGATCAGGGTTTGAGCTAAACTTTTCAGGACAGTGGACCTCCAGGACCGAGTTTGAAGAACCCTGCATTAGACTCTCAAAAACAAATGAGCTCCTCCCCTCCCTTTCTCTATATCTCTCTTTGTATGTTTGTCTCTATCTGTACTCTACTATAGTGCTGGGCAGGATGACCCAAAATTTATATCACAGTATTTTACATTAAATATGTGCACATACACAGTGCTGGTACATGTTTAGAGCACTAGTGTATATGAAACATGTCCATAAAAAACGTAAACGCGCTCAGTCCGGTCTTTATCTGATCTATATGATCCACGTGGTAAGCGTTGTTAAACTCATCTCAGAAACCAGTCTCTTGCACGTGCTGCATGTTGTTTGAATTCTCCGCTGTAATGCGATCTCGGCTGTGCCCTCACTACAGTGTAACAGTCCCCCTCTAACAGTGTCACGCTGCGCTCCAAACCTTGTTTTAGAGACATAGCCTACGTATTGCGGTATAATAAAAAGTCATATCATAACAAAAATAAACACAGGTATTCAGTATGAACCGGTATACTGCCCAGCACTATGTAGTCAAGTTTTAATTAATTATATGTAAATTGTATTTGTACTCCTTTTCTTATGTACATTTGATAACATTTTTTTTTCTCTTACACAGGGTAAAAAAAAATATTCCAAATGCCCCATTTGCGATGTGTCCTACGTGGACATTCGGCAGCATATATATAAATTTCACAAAGTACATAATGAGACAGAAGTAAAACTTCTCGTGTCATATTCAACTGGGCGGTAAGTTCTTGTTTGGTAACACAATTTTACAATCTTGATGTGACACATTGTGCCTCATTCATGTATCATTACCATAACAGTTTTCTGTGTAAATCATGCAGAAAGCTTTTAAAACTTTATTTATTTTTTGAGAATTTTTCTTATTTTTGCTTATCAATTCAGTATCTTTTTCAGACAAATTTCTGGAAATCAAGTTTTATGGTCAATAAGCCACAGAATAATTAATCAACATCTGTAACAATGACCTAAATGGATCTGTGTACTGAATTTGCACAATGCTGTCACACATAACTGACCTTTCATAAAATTATTTTCCTTTGCTATTATTGTGCATGAAATAACAAACATGGCATTCCCCTTTGTCACATCCCTGTCACACATCCTCCACTTAACTCTCCATCTAACAACACTCACTCGGTTTGCAGTGTGTATGCAGTGTTTTTTTTTCTTCTTCTTTTTCGGCCCATGTTAACATGCAGCAGTGTAGCCGTTGTTTCAGCAGTTTAATTCTGCTGTGCTACATGTGCTGAATTAAAGGGAGATTGCATTGTTTGTGGACAAAACGAACATAAATTGACATTAAAATGTCTTCAGTCATCTTATTGACAGGCTGATGGCCAGAGTTTTTCCTCACACTTAGAACAACGTTTCAGGCTTGTGGATCAGTAACACACTGCAAACACATCTTATGTGAAAGCACAATGAGTACTGCTTCTGCATCACATACTTACAGTAATACACACTACATATATACTGCAAACGGATCTTGTGTGGAACAGACGTCAGTCATGGTCTGCTGTAACTATGTATATATATATATATACATATTAGTGCTGGGCAACGATTAATTGCATCCAAAATAATAGTTTGTGTTTACATTATAAATGTGTGTGTACTGTGTATAATTATTTTGTATATAATAATACACACATATTCATGTATTTTGTCCATGTACTGTATATGTCTTAGTTTAGTTTTGTTTAATTTATTTATAAAGCACTTTACAACTGCACCTGCAGACCAAAGTGCTGTACAATCAGCAGCATAAAACAAACAACACATAAAAACAACATGCCACTTACAAATACAGATAACTAGCCCAACCTCTCAAAGGCTAAAGACAATAAATAATTTTTAACACTGATTTTAAATACATTTAAAGAAGTGATCTGTCTTCGTTCAAGAGGCAGACTATTCCAAAGCCTTGGACCTGCAACAGCAAAGGCCTGATCACCTTTTAACTTTAAATGA
This sequence comes from Gila orcuttii, assembly GCA_026230005.1. Lineage (NCBI taxonomy): Eukaryota > Metazoa > Chordata > Actinopteri > Cypriniformes > Leuciscidae > Gila > Gila orcuttii. The sequence goes on along the minus strand of JAPDVR010000003.1, from coordinate 1,291,656 downwards.
GATCGAGGGACAGAGAGCAATGATTTATTATTTGATCTTAAAGACCTAGGTGCTTGATGAAGAGCAATAAGCTCAGATACATAAGCAAGAGCTAACCTATGTACTGCTTTAAAAACATACAGCAGAGTTTTATATTTTATCCTGAAATGCACTGGTAGCCACCTAAGAGAAGCTAAGACAGGAGAAATATGCTGACTTTTCTTAGCACCCACCAACAGCCGTGCCGCCGCATTCTGGATTAACTGCAAGCGTGATATAGTGGTCTGACTGGACCCTACATACAAAACATTACAATAGTCGAGGCGGGACAGAACAAAGGCATTAATAACTTTTTCTAAATCTTTTCTCAACAGAATAGGCTTTAAACGTGCAATAGTCCTAATCTGGAAAAAGCAACTCTTAACCACGGCACTAATCTGCTTATCAAATTTCAGATCTGGGTCAAACACAACACCTACGTTTTTTACTTGGTCATGGCAATAGTCTGACCATGTGCCAAAGTATGTTGCAATATCAAAGCATCCTCTGGCAGAACCAAAAAACATGATCTCAGTTTTACTTTGGTTTAACTGAACCAAATTATGAGTCATCCAGCCCTTAACCTCCTCCAGACAAGCCAACGTTATTGCGTTAGAACCACAATTCTCTCCTGATCTCAAAGGGAGATAGATTTGTGTATCATCGGCATACAAATAGTACGACATGCCATATTTAAAAAAAATCAAACCCAGGGGCAACATGTACAAATAAAATAAAATTGGGCCTATAACAGAACCCTGTGGAACCCCACAAGTGACGGGCACTGCTGTTGAAACAAAATTACCATACTTTACTGAGAATGCTCTATCAGTAAGATACGACTTAAACCACTTTAAAACTGTCCCACGTATTCCAACCAATTGGTATAACCGCTTTATGAGAATCACATGGTCTATTGTATCAAAAGCCGCACTAAAATCCAATAAAATCAGTGGTGTAGCATTACCTGCATCTCTGATTAAACGAAGGTCATTAACAACTCTCAAGAGTGCCGATTCTGTACTATGACCTGCCCTAAAACCAGACTGAAATTTATCTAAGATGTCATGTTTACTTAAAAATGACATTAGCTGTGCATAAACCACCTGCTCTAAAACCTTTGACAAGCTTGGAAGTCTTGAAATAGGCCGGTAATTCTTTAATTCAAATGGGTCTAAGTTGTGCTTTTTAAGAAGCGGCTGAATAATCGCTTGCTTGAGGGCCGCTGTAACAATCCCATTAGAATATATGTTAGAATATATATACTCGGACATATATACTCGGACAAGAAGGTTAGAAGGATTCAGAGTAACTTTTAATGAAGCTTTGAGATGAACAAACTGGACAACAAACTATTTATTTTCACTTATTCGGCCAAACAAAGAAAGTAAATTTTTTTTGTGCCATTTTCGGCCTAATAATTTCAGTTCCCAAATATTTGGTGCATCCCTACTCTTTTGTGTAGATATGTTGAAATCTTCACTTACATAATGCTATATTTATATATTTCATTTGTAATTTGTGCCCATGGGTTATAATAATGGTGAATGAGCAAGCACACACACCCTAATTGTGAATAATTGTCTTTCATTAATGATTAATGTACAAGTTTAACTGACAAATTGTGGGAATGTGCAAATAATTTTTTACTCCTATTTACAAAGTTACATGAACCTATAAATAAATTGTCACTAAAAAAAAAGTTAAATTGTTTGTTGTTTTTGTTGTTGTTAATATTTCTAGATATAGCGGCAAGCTCCGGTGTCCAGTTTGCCTAATGGGACCATATTCGAGGCTGGATAAGCACATTGGGGCCTGCCACTCTGAAATGACGGTTTGTGCCCTTTCAAGTTTTCAGTATGAAGTCTTCATTTCAATATTTTAATAAATACAGAATGAATGGCACCCCTGGTAAATATGATCAAAACTGGCTGTAAAAATAAAATCTGCATTGTTTATCCTTTTGATCTTTCATTCAAACAATTTGCAAAATTCTAACCTTTCATTGAAGCAAAACAGTTTAAAGTGGTGGGTGTGTGTGGGGGGGGGGGGGGATCACATTATGAAATAAATGTTTTTCTCCACAACACATTGGCCACAATTATTGGCACCCTTTTATTAAATACTTTTTGCAATCTCCTTTTGACAAGAGATCAGAGACCATTCCTTAATACAGAATCTCTCCAGATCCTTCAGATTCCCAGATCCATGTTTGTGCTTCTCCTCTTCAGCTGAGCCCACTCATCAGGTCTGGGAACTGTGACGGTCATGGCAGAAGCTTTATTTTGTGCTCCGAAACACATTTTTGTTTTGATTTTGATGTTTGTTTTGGATCGTTGTCCTGATGGAAGATCCAACCACGGCCCATTGTAAGATTTCTAGCAGAAGGCGTCAGGTTTAAATTTTTTATCTGTTGATATTTGATAGAATCCATGATGCCATGAATCCAAGTCCAGGACCTCCAGCAGAAAAATATGCCCACAACTAGAGATGTTCCGATACCCTTTTTCCCTCCCCGATACCGATTCCGATACCTGATCTCAGGATATCGGCCGATACCGAGTACCGATCCGATACCTGGGTGTGTGTGCATCTATACAGCTACAATTCATACTAGCACTGTATGAATTGATATAATTATTTTATGGTGTGCTTCAGACTCATCCCTTAATTAAACATGAACAAATACATACAGTGAACTAGAGTATTTTTATTATCTGACATGCCTTTCACAGCAGTATATTATTAATTTTTCTTAAGTGAAAAAGAACTTCAAATGCAGCCACACATCTTATACTGTAAACTGAAAAGGGTATTTTAGTTTTACCATATAACTGTATAAAAAAATGCAACAAATAAATCTAGGAATCTAAAAAATGCTGTATGAATAATATACGAAAATAATCTCTTTATGACAAAGTCCAGAAACTATGTTAAATAAATGGCATTTCAGTTTTGACAGCGGCTGGTCATCCAGAACAATAAACTCGATCATGTTGCCGGTTATATTTATCGCTCGTTGGCTGTCTTTTGAAAACTTTTCTCTTTGTTTGAATGAAGCTTCCAGAGATTGTTGATTCTGGCGCGGCTTGTTCTTCTCTGCCCTTTGCCTGTGTGTGTGACCATCGTGTTCTGCGGGGTGACGCGTCTTCAAATCCTTTAAGTTACTCGCGTTGAAGTTGCTAACACTTGTTCCACCCCTCGAAATTGCAGGATGGCATAATGAGACATGTCTCCGTTTTACTAGCTGGTTGGTACAGTCTGAAATACTACAAAACAGCGGACGCACTGCTAGCGCGCGTTTTCTTCTTCGCTGATCTAAACAGTGGTCGCTTGTGGCAACAGCACAACTTCCTGTGTTGCCGCAAGCAACAACTGTTTAGAGCAGCGAAGAAGAATTGATCTCCGATTTGCAGCGTTAAGCAAAGCTCGCGTGCATAACATAAAAAGGTATTGTTTAGGAAAATGGTATCGGATCGGTGCATGGATAGAAGTACTCGCCGATACCGATGCCAGAATTTTTATTGGATACTGGTATCGGAATCGGAACAACTCTACCCACAACATTAAAGATCCAATGGTATATTAAATTGTACACATGGGGTACTTTTTATCCTTGTATGCACCAAACCCATCTAGCGTATTTGCTGGCAAAAAGCTCTTTTTTTAGTTTCATTTGACCACAGAAGCCTGTGCCATTTGAAGGTCCAGTCGTGTCTGACAATTGAATTTGCTGGAGTTTGTTTTTGGAGGAGAGAGGAGGATTTTTCTTGAGACCCTACCAAACAACATGTGGTGATGTAGTCATTAGTGGTGATGTTTTTTTAACTTTCTGACCCCCAAGACTCAACTAATCTCTGCAATTCTCCATATGTGATCCTTGAAGAGTCTTTGGCCACTCAAACTTTCATCCTCTCCATCCATGAAGACAATATAGACACACGTCCTCTTCCTGGCAGATTCATAAAATCTTTAGTTGATTGTAACTTCTTAATTATTGCCCTGATGGTCAAAATGAGGTTTTTCAATTCTTTAGCTATTTTCTTACAGCCACTTTCTATTTTGTGATGGTCAACAATCTTTTAATGCACATTAGAACTATATTCTTTGGTTTTACTCATTGTGATGAATGATTAAGGGGATTTGGCATTTGTGTTTCTTCATATTTAAACTCCTGTGAAACAAGAAGTCATGGCTGGACAATTTCATGTTCCTAGTCACCCTGGTGTGCTAAAATTTTTAAATATTAATGGGAATATACTTCCCATTAATATAAAAATTCTAGGGGTACCAATAATTGTGGCCAATGTGTTTTGGAGTTATTTGGATTTATTTCATAATGTGATTTTTAAAAACAGAAAAGCAGATGGAAAATAATTAGCATAGCTTATTATGAGACATTATGAGATGGATTATGTGAATGCTTGGCTAAAGAGATGCGTCTTTAATCTAGATTTAAACTGGGAGAGCGAATCTGAGCCTCGAACAATATCAGGAAGGAGAATAATATCCAGAAGCCTCGAATTTAGTGCTCTTAAAGAGCACGATGGATTATAGGGCGATAGAAGGTCCATTAAATACACAGGAGCTAAACCATTTAGGGCTTTATTGGTCAGTAGTAATACTTTGTAATTGATATGGAACTTAATAGGTAACCAGTGTAGAGATGATAAAATTGGTGTTATACATTTCTTGACCTAGTAAGAACTCTAGCAGCTGCATTTTGCACTAACTGTAGCTTGTTTATTGAGGATGCAGGACAACCAGCTAATAAAGCATAACAGTAATCTAGTCTTGAGGTCATGAAAGCATGAACTAACTTTTCTGCATCAGAAACAGATATCATGTTATGTAGCTTAGCAATGTTTCTAAGGTGGAAGGCTGTTCTTGTAACATATGAAATATGATTTTCGAAAGTTGCCGTCTAATATAATAGGCCATCTAACACCCAGGTCTTTTACTGTAGAGGATAAAGGAACAGGACATCCTTCTAAATTAAAGTTGTATTTTAAGCGGTTTTGTGGACAGTTTTTTGGACCAATAAGTAATTGTCAGAGTCCAACAAAGCAAAAATAACTCAAAATAAAGTCTTTAATGCTCAACAACACAGGAGGTCTGTAGTAGATAACACAGAACTGGAACTCAAATAGGCTCTCCAAGGAGGCGACTTAACAGAAGGTACTTGTCAGGAGAGAAAAAACGAGGAGCAGAAGATTCTTTTGGACAGTAGAAACTCGTCCTAGTAGAAAGCTGGTCGAGCAGAGTTGGTTAGTCGAGGCTCACCACAGCAGATGACAGGTAGCGCTGAGACGAACGCTGCTTCACAAGACAAAGGTGAAGATATGCTGACAAGAGAAGAGAGCATAACGCAGCGCTTAAAACACACAATAATCCGACACAGAACAGAGAAAGCAAACACCAGAAGTAGACAGGGTAATTAGACAAGAAACAGCTGTCACTGCAACTCAGCGCGAGCGCTGATTGAGATGAACAACAGGTGATGTCAGAGTGCAAACATGTAAGTGTGTGTGTACTGGTGTGTGAGGGAGATGAGTGTGTCAATGAGTGTGTGTGATAGAGTGAGAGAGAAGAGAGAAACAACCCCGATCCTGACAGTACCCCTCCTTCAACGAGTGCTACCCGTCGCTCCTGAGGAACAGGCCTGGTGAGCCCAATAGAAATCCTCGATGAGCGAGTGGTCCAGGACGTCCCGGGCCGGGATCCACCGCCTCTCCTCAGGACCGTAGCCCTCCCAGTCCACCAAGAGCGGAATCCACAACCGGAACCGAAAGCAGATCTCACTCTCCTCCAAGTACGCTTGCACCTTCGAATATAGGCCTGTACGGAAGGAACGGAAGTTTCAGAGTCCTGGGTAACCGAGACAGCTCTCAAATGGGAACAACCCAGTAACGGACGATGGCAGAGAATTATGGGCGTACTCAGCCCAGGACAACTGATCACTCCAAGAGGCAGGGCTCTGAGAAGTTAAGCTGCGCAGCATGCGTCAGAGAATCTGATTAGCTCGTTCGGCCTGCCCATTAGTCTGAGGATGGAATCCTGATTACAGACTGGGGGATGCCCCAATCAGTCGGCAGAATTCCTTCCAGAACAGAGAAGCGAATTGAGGCCCTCTGTCAGAAACAATGTCCAAAGGAAGACCATGAATCTTAAATACGTGATCTACCATTGCTTGGGCAGTCTCACAAGTGGACGGTAGTTTAGGAAGTTGAATGAAATGAGCTGCTTTAGAGAAACGGTCGACCACTGTGAGAATAACAGTGTTGCCGGCGGATGACGGGAGACCGGTAACGAAATCTAAAGCAATGTGCGACCATGGGCGTGACGGAATGGGAAGTGGTCTGAGAAGACCAGCAGGCGGAGAATTGCTTGCTTTTGCCTGGGCACAACGCTACGAACTGAAGTATGTTACGTTCTCTAGTGGGCCACCAAAATCTCTGGCGAATAGTGGCCAAGGTACCCCTAACTCCGGGATGCGCGACTAATTTAGAGGCGTTACCCCACTGGAGAACGGCTGAACGAGTCTCGGGAACAAATAACGTACCCTCTGGGGCACGAGGCAGTCTGACAACGTGTGAAAGAGCTTTCTTCACAGTCTGTTCGACTCACCAGACGACACCTCCGACCACGCACTGTTGTACAATAACCTCCTTGGTCAAAGCCTCCACTGAAGAACCGAACTGCCGCGAGAGAGCATTGGGTTTAAGGTTCTTTGAACCTGGTCTAAACGAGATTGAGAAGTCAAAACGACCAAAAAATAACGCCCAGCGTGCCTGACGAGCGTTAAGTCTCTTGGCGGAACGGATGTATTCGAGGTTCCGGTGGTCAGTCCAAACAATAAATGGGACACTGGCTCCCTACAACCAGTGCCGCCATTCCCCCAGAGCTAATCGAATCGCCAAAAGCTCTTGATTACCAACGTCATAGTTCCACTCAGCCGGCGAAAGACGATGGGAAAAGAAGGTGCACGGATGAACCTTGTCATCAAGAGAAGTGTGACAAAATAGCCCCCACCCCAACATCGGAGACATCGACCTCAATTATAAATTGTCTCTCAGGATCCGGAGTGACTAAAATGGGCGCGGAGGTGAACAACCTCTTGAGTCGATCGAATGCATCTTGTCTCACCTCTGACCAAACGAATCAAGACTTGGTCGAGGTGAGAGCTTCTATTCTACTCATTTCCTTCTCTATGGGCCTCGAGTAAGTTCTTTAGTGTAATTGCGTAAACTACTGTTGTTTACGCAACTGTTGTTTACGCTACTGTTGTAATTCGTGTTTGTCTTACAAGGTTGGAACAACATGAGAGTGAGTAAATGCTGACAGAATTTTCATTTTTGGGTGAACTATCCCTTTAATACGAACAAGATGGTATGCGTTACGTAGCTCTAGCTTTGTGAAGACTTTTGTGCCCTGCTAGATTTCGAAAGCCGACGACATAAGGGGCAAGGGGTAGCAATTCTTGACCGTTACCCGATAATCAATGCAGGGTAGCAATTCTTGTCAGCCCCCGATAATCAATGCAGGGACGCAACGAGCCATCCTTCTTCACAAAGAACCTAGCACTGGCAGGAGAGGAGGACGGGACAATAATCCCAGCGTCAAGAGAGGTATCTTTCTAGAGCCTCCCGTTCGGGCGCAGAGAGAGAATATAATCTACCGCGGGGTGGCGTGGTGCCAGGATGGAGATCAATGCTACAATCGTAAGGGCGGTGAGGTGGTAAGAGAACGGCCTGGGAACGGCTGAAAACCGCTCGCAAATCGTAGTACTCCTCCAGGACTCCAGACAGATCTCCAGGCTCCTCCTGAAACACAGAAACAGAAGAAACCACAGGAATCATCGCAGAAACTAAACAATTTACATGACATGAAAGACTCCAAGACAACATAGTATTCTTGACCCAGTCAATATGATAGTTATGTTGGACTATCCAGGAATGTCCTAACACAATGGGGGTATAGGGAGACTGAAAAATGAGAAAAGAAATAGTCTCTTGGTGGTTTCCAGAGATAATTAGACTCACCGGACTGGAGAGACAGTGAATCTTAGACAAAATACTACCATCTAGGACGAAGATAGTGGTACTTTTGTTCAAGTCCACTAGAGGAATGTTATGTTCCCGAGCCCATCTCTCATCAATAAAATTCCCTTCAGCCCCTGAATCGATTAGTGCAGAACATTAAACGGAAGAACCAGCTCAACGAAGAACCGCGGGCAGGATGGTGCGGGACTTGGATGGAGAGGACGTCACAGTAGAGCTCGCCAGTACTCCTCTGTCTACTGGCGAGCTCTGGCTTTTAACGGACATGAAGCGGCAAAGTGGCCAGCCGCGCCACAGTAAAGACACAGTCTGTTGGTGATGCAACATTGTTTCTCTTCAGCCTGGAGGCGAATGCTACCCAACTGTATGGGCTCGGGATCTGGTCTGGAAGCAGCAGAAGTAGATGGCTCACTAGGTGTAGCGGTGGTTGCTCTAACACGTAAGCATTTGTCAAGACGAATCGCCAGCTCTATGAGCTGGTCGAGCTGGTCAGGTGAATCACAAGCATAAATCTCCTCCTCCAAATTTAAAAATTCAGACCCTCCAGGAAACAAGCGACCAAGGCAGGCTCATTCCACTCGCATGTGGTGAACAGGGTGCGAAATTCAATGGCGAAATCGGCTGTAGTAGGGTGTCCCTGCTTTCCAAGCGGAGGTTCCCCACTCACGCGCACGCCCAGTCAGTAACGAAATCACAAAAGCGATACGGGCGCGATCACTCACGTAAGTCTGTGGTTGCAGGGAAAACACTACCTCACACTGAGTCAAAAAGGCTCGACACTCAAGTCGACTCACCGGCATAGCATGGGGGATTGTTCACACGAGGTTCTGGAGGAGAAAAATGACTATGAACTGCTGGTGACTCTTGGTGCACCTGAAGAAGACGAGCAGATAAATCATTCACCTGGGCAACCAAACTCTCCACCGCATGTCTGGCAGCAGATAATTCCTCCAGATTCCCATTCCCATTCCTGCATTCCTCAAAGCAGAAGATTCTCTTGGACAGTAGGGACTCGTCCTAGTAGAAAGCTGGTCGAGCAGAGTTGGTTAGTCGAGGCTCACCACAGCAGATGACAGGACACAGGTAGCACTGAGATGAACGCTGCTTCCCAATACAAAAGTGAAGATATGCTGACAAGAGAAGAGAGCATAACACAGCGCGTAACACACACAATAATCCGACACAGAACAGAGAAAACAAACACCTAAAGTAGACAGGGTAATTAGACAAGAAAAGAAACAGGTGTCTCTGCAACTCAGTGCGAGAGCTGATTGAGATGATCAACAGGTGATGTCAGAGTGCAAACATGTAAGTGTGTGTGTGCTGGTGTGTGAGGGAGATGAGTGTGTGTGATAGAGTTAGAGAGAAGAGAGAAACAACCCAGATCCTGACAGTAATACCTCTGTTTTATCTGAATTTAATAGAAGAAAATTACACGTCATCCAATATTTTATATCTTTAACATGCGTGATGAAATATATAATTGAGTGTCATCAGTATAACAGTGGAAACTAATTCCATGTTTTCTCATAATATTATCAAGTTGAGAAATAGCAGAGGGCCTAACACAGATCCTTGCGGCACTCCATAATGAACTGATGTTATCTTCGATTTTTCCCCATTTAAATAGACAAAATGATAATGGTCTGATAGGTATGATCTAAGCCAGCTTAATGCCAGTCCCTGAACTCCATTGCAATTCTGTAGTCAATCTGAGACTATTTTATGATGTGTTGTCAAAATCATTTGTAATTTTAACGAGCACAGTTTCTGTGCTATGATGCGGTCTAAATGTTTTTAAAGATATCATTTTCTTACAAGAAATAGCAAATTTGAGCTGACACAACTTTTTCTAGTATTTTATACATAAATGGAAGATTTGAAATGGGTATGTAATTTGCTAATTCATTTGGATCTAATTGTGGTTTCTAAATGAGAGGTTTAATAACTGCCAGCTTGAACGTTCTTGGAACATGACCTAAAGATAAAGACAAGCTAATAGTATTAAGAAGAGGCTCTTCCACTACAGGTAACACTTCTTTCAGTAGTTTAGTGGGTATTGGATCTAATAAACATGTTGTTGGTTTAGATGCAATGATAAGTTTATTTAGCTCTTCTTGTCCTATTGTTGTAAAGCGCATGAGTTGTTGTTCTTGAGGGGCGATAATTGAGGCTGAATCATAAGACGGCTTCAAAGATTGTACATTTACAATTTTGTTTCTGATGCTTTCTATTTTCTCAGTGCAGAAATTCATGAAATCATTACTACTAAATGGTAACGAAATATTTTGCTCAGGTGATGTGTTTATTTGTTAGTCTAGCCACTGTGTTGAATAAAAACCTTTAAACATTGCTAAAACAACGTTCAGAACACTGTCCACCGTGACACTGTTAGAGGGCGGTTTCACGAATGCTGAAATATCAGAAACGGGAACATCTGAACAGCAGTGTGCCGATCTGCTCTGTGTCGGGGGAAAATTAACTCTGGGGTAAGTTTCCACGACTTCCCAAAGGATTATCCAGTCAAGGCGATATGGGTCCGAAACATTAGACGTGATAATTGACCCTTCGCTAAGCCACGCCCGAAAACCGCCACTGGCCAATCGTGTCTTAGCAACCGTAACTGGGCATGGGAGGTCTGGCAAGCTTTCGAGCGAGGGAAACTTGCCGAAGCGTTGTGCGTATGGATTGTGCAAATCTGATACCCGGTATCCTAAAAGTTTGGATGGGGGAGTGGAATTTTTTTCCTTCCCGAAAATCTAAAAGCCAAGGGGAGAAATGATGGGCGTGGATCAGCAGTGTGGGAGACCCCATTCACAACTAAATGTCGACAGGATTAACAAAAACACAAATTCCTTGGAAGTTGGAAATAATAACGGTTCTTTGTTCATATTGCATGTTTTAACGTAAAATAAGACGTTTAAAGACAAGACGGAGGCTCACTGACATACTTTAAAATATATTTCAGCTTTTTGTTAATCAACGGCCTACTAAGTGACTGAGTAACTGTAAAACCAATCCGGTTGCGGCTTTCCCGGTGTTAGTGTTATTCCACCATATTTATGGATAAACAGTTTGATTTATAATTATTAGATTAGTTTCACATTTCACATTACCCTGCTGTGCACGAACATTGCTGTTCCTCAATTTGTGTGTTTTCCATTTGAATGGTCAGTGTATGAGGTGCTGCTGCTCGCACTGGGACTATAGGCTTTAGCTTCAATTTTTATGAAATTATTCTCTAATCGGTTGCATATTATGTCGTGGATATATCCCTCGAATGCATACTGCAGTCCCTTTTGTCTTGCTCTCTCAGATATTTCACATGTTCGACCAAAAATTACTAATATCATTGGGAATGTCTGACACTGGTGCATACACGCCTGAAGATATAATTGAAGGGGGCCGACGCCATTTCAAACCCAGGGCGATTCCGGTGTTGTCTGCGAGCTAAAATAAAAGGCTAAACTACTGATAGCATACAAGTCTAAACTAACTTAGCTAATGCTGTATCAGTTGCCATTAGCAAAAGCTACATACAGTATACTAACTTACATATCTTCGTAATTATGAATAAATGAGGAGGTTAAAAACTTAAATCCTTTGTCTAACGGAGTACTCAGGGCACTGGACATCCGTTTAGCAATATGGTGCACATCTGAAATTTATAGTTTGGGTAGCTCTTGTAAACAACGGCTATAAAAGGTCGCCATTACTACACTGTGTTTACCTCAGTAGCTGACGGCCGGTAGTAGTTATACTCGTTTTGTAGAATCTGTAATAATGTTACGCTTAACCCCTATTGCAATTCATTACATTTTAATTCATTGTCTAATTATTTTAGCAATTATTATTATTATTATTTTTATTTTATTGATTCAAAGCGCTAATACATTTTTTTTAAATAATTTTTTGTGTGTGTGTGTGTGTTGTATAAGTCTTACAAAATTAAGGATTGATGTTGATATTGTCTCCACTCTGCCTAGGGTGCTTCCAAATTTTTGGAAATTAATACACATTGACTAATAGAGAACAACTAATAAATGCACAGTGAATAACAATGGCTTTTTTCTTGTTTTTAGGGGAAGGAACGAGCTGGCGCAATAAAAAAATCCAAAAGAAGAGAAATTATTGCCGAATTAAAAAAAATGAGCCATAGCAACCCTGACATTTCTGTGCACTGTCCTGGCCTTCACTCAGATAGTGAAGGCCAGGACAGTGCACAGGATGAGGGTTTGATTAACCCACCTGGAGGACCAACAAAACACTGCAAAAATTGCAGTGTTTTGGCAAAAGAAATAATCAAACATAAAAACCAAACAAAATCAATAAAAAGACGTTTAAAAATGTTGGAGGAGGTGCAGGCCACCCGTAGAGCACACCAGCGGGTGGTCTGCAGCGAAAAAACTCCAGTTTATGGTATGTATAAATTATACATAACCTTATCTTACTTTATTTATTTATTTATTTAACTTACCTTACTGTTCTCATATTGTTTTTACAGAAAGAGTACTTCATACTTGGTATGAATGTATTACATCTGACAAAAAGAAGCAACAAGATAACTCAAAGCAAAAAGTTGCTCATGTGAGAAACTTTCTGTTATACGTTGCTGCTCCCAACACCCCTTCCATGGATTTAAAATGCCTGTGGAACAGCAAAAAAATGAAAGAGTATGTATGTCTTTTATCAATAATAGTTTTTTTTTATTCGCTTTGATGCTTTTTTTTCACAAGTAAGATGTACATTTAAAACTGGATCCCATGATTTCATTACAGTTATACACATTTTCAGTCCACATAATCATTGTTTCAGACAAAAGAATATAGTAATATGTAATGAGAGCATTTGGTTTAATTGGTTAAAACAGTATGATCTTTCAATTTAGTACTTTTAACAATCAGTTCATTTACATTTAGTCATTTAGCAGACACTTTTATCCAAAGCGACTTACAAAATAAGACAAGCTCAAGCCAGACAAGGGATAATTGAGAGAAAAAGGTTTTTTTTAGGTCAAGTGCTCACAAAAGAGGTGAGTTTTAAGTTGTCTTTTGAATGTTGTCAGGAATTCGGCATTCTGGATGGCTGTAGGGAGATCATTCCACCAGCATGGAACTGTGAATAAGAATGTTCTGGAGAGTGATTTTTTTGCTCTGTGTGATGGTACCACGAGCCGTAAGATTCTGGTAGGGACGTAGACTCGTAGGAGCGAGTGAAAGTAGGAGGAAGCCGACCCAGTGATAGATCGGTAAGCAAGCGTCAATGCCTTGAACTTGATGCGAGCAGCAAGTGGCAGCCAGTCCAGAGAGATGAACAGAGGAGTGACGTGAGCCCTTTTGGGCTCGTTGAAGACAAGACGAGCTGCAGCATTCTGGATCATTTGTAGAAGTTTAGTTGCACATGATGGAAGTCCAGCCAGAATAGCATTGCAGTAATCAAGCCTAGATATGACCAGAGCCTAGACGAGAAGTTGTGTTGCATGCTCAGTTAGGCCTGATCTTCCTGATGTTGTGCAGTGCAAATCTGCATGATCGAGCTGTTATTGTAATATGGTCTGTGAAGTTCAGCTGGTCATAAAAAATTACTCCAAGATTTCTGACCGACCTTGATGGGGTGATTGAGGAAGAATCTAGCTGGATAGTGAAGTCGTGCTGTAGAGAAGGACTGACAGGGAGGACGAGAAGCTCAGTCTTTGCCAGGTTGAGCTGCAGGTGATGTTCCTCATCCATGCCGAGATGTCAGCCAAACAGCTTGAGATCCGTGCAGCTACTGTGGGATCATCTGGTTGAAATGAGAGGAAGAGCTGTGTGTCATCAGCATAGCAATGGTAAGAGAAACCATGTGATGTGTAAATGGAGAAGAGGAGCGGTCCAAGAACTGAACCCTGGGGAACCCCTGTGGTCAGTCGATGTGCTTTGGATACCTCGCCTCTCCATGCGACCCTGAAGGATCTACCTGTGAGATAGGAGTCGAACCAGTAGAGTGAAGTACCTGTGATGCCCAGTGATGCGAGGGTGGACATAAGGATCTGATGATTCACAGAGTCAAAGGAGCAGACAGATCAAGGAGAATGAGAACTGAAGATCTGGAAGCAGCTTTTGCGGAACGTAGGGCTTCTGTGAACGACAGTAGTGCAGTCTCGGTTGAATGGCCTTTCTTGAAGCCAGATTGCTTGACATCCAGCTGGTTGTTCAGAGACAGGAAAGATGTTACTTGGTGGAAAGCAACACGTTCAATAGTTTTCGCAATGAATGGTAGGAGAGAGACAGATCTGCAATTTTCTAAAAGTGATGTGTTTAATGTTGTTTTTTTTAAGCAGTGGGGTTACCCGAGCCTGCTCTAATGCTGTAGGGAAAGTGCCAGAGTGGAGGGATGAGTTGATGATGTGTGTGAGTGCTGTTAGAAGTGTTTGAGAGATGGCTTGTATGAGGTGTGAGGGAATAGGGTCTAGAGGGCAGGTGGTTGGATGACTGGAGAGAAGAAGATTAGATACTACTTCCTCGGTTAGTGGAGAGGAGGAGAGGACGTTTTTGGCCGTGGCAGAGGTTTGTCTGGGTTCCTGTGTGCGTGGAGCAGAGAACTGACTGCTGATAGTAGTTGTTTTGTTGGTGAAGAAGTTAACAAAATCATCAGCAGTTAAAGAGGAGAAAGGTGGAGGTGGACAGAGGAGAGAGTTGAAGGTCTTGAAAAGTGATCATGTATTGGAAGTGGTATTGATCTATCAATAAATCTATCTATTAATATCCACAGAAAAGGAAGAGAGCAGGGATTGATACATACTCAGGTCAGATGTTTCTTTGGATTTGCTCCATTTCCTCTCCACTTACCTGAGTTTGGTCCGGTGTTCATGCAGAACCTCAGATAACCACATCCAGCTCCTCAACAAAACTTCCCAGTTGACCTGGGGGCGATATGTGACTACATTATGGATCTTAGTGGGAGTTGTAAGTGTATGATATTCAAACGAGTTGTTATTGCATAGGGATGAGAGAGTTAACTATTTCCAATTGTTAGAAATTAAAAGACATGTACCCCCACCCCCCCCATTCTGGCGAGGGCCGTGAGAGAAGGAGAAGCTGTTAGATAGAGCAGCGGGAGTTACTGAGTCCTCTGGATGAATCCAGGTCTCAGTCAAGCCCAAGATACTAAGGTTAGAATGAAATGCAAAGGCTGGAATGAAGTCCGCTTTATTGACTGCTGACTGATAATTCCATAGACCCAAAGAAAGAGAAAGAGGTGTGTGTGTGTGAGGATGAGAAAATGGGATGAAGATAAGCAGTATTGCGCTGCCATTTGTGTGTGATGAAAGAGCGTTGTTGGGAGACAACAGGAATCTATTGGAAGCACATGTTGAGTATGTAAGATAGAAGTGTGAAAGGAAAGAGGGAAAATTAGACTTTTTGTTTTGTTTATAAAAAGTTACTTAAGTGCCTTGCAGGTGTCCTTGCTCGGTGAAGTTGCACAGGTAGAGTCTATTGTCTTTACCCGAGTCGGTCTTCATATGAGGAGGCTGAACACGAGAGCTAGAAGCTTCCGCGACAGCGCGTTCACGACATAGATATAATGCTTTCAATCATATGAGTTAGGACAGTTGCCTCTGGTCGAGCAATTAGCACAGCAGACATGAATGTCCCGAAACTGTGATAAATCGAAACTAGCTGTTTGCCAGCCCAATACTTGAGTGCAATAAAATTCAAATCTGTAACAACACTTATTAGACATGGCTTTAAAAAACAAAACAAAAAAAAAACGGTACAGTGGAGATGTGAGCAGCACAACAAGACACAAGTGAATGTTTACTCATTGGTTAACTGATTACAATGAACTAAACCCAGGAAAGGAACATAGGAACCAAAGGAAACTCAACATGTGTCCACAAATGAAACATAACCATTACAGGGGTCTGTCTGGTAGAAAGAGGCTGTGTGCAATTAATTTAGTTTTTTTTTTTAAACTAGTGATTTCCTTTTGAATACATGCAGTAAATTAACATTGTTTGTAATGTTTATTGACAGCCCAGTTCATAGTTATTATCCAGTAACCACTTGTACAGTGATAATCATTTTCAAATTGCTTTCTTCTTTTTGTAGATGGGCTGAAAACCTCCCCGGGCTGGCAGTGTCCACTCAATGTATGTGGGTGTCAAGCGTTCTCACTTTTTTAAAATTTAAAAAAAAAGCAAACCTTAAGGATGTGACGGCAACCAAGAAGCTTTTAAAGAGTGCTATTTTCCAAATTGAGCTCATTTTTAAGTCTCTTGGTCGTAAGCTTACGCTGCACCGGCAGAAGGTCCGTGCTGCAAAATCTGGTATGATATATTTTTTTATACCGATACTGTGTCAGTTAATGAATTTGCCATTAGCCAAATATCATTGTGACAGCTTTGTTTTCCACAACAGCCAATATAATCGATCCGGAAAAGATTAAAAAATACCTTGAAATGTCAAGAAATTACCTGCCTCAAGAGCTTGGTAAGTCACCCGCATGTGGAAAATGAGAATGAGTGAAGTATTGTTACACACAAACATAGTGCAATACACAGTACAACGTCAAGATGGTAACACTTTAGTTTATTGTTTAGACCAATTCTATCTAGTATCTTATTAGCATGCATATTACTATTACCATCACTTTAGTTTATTGTTTAGACCAATTCTATCTAGTATCTTATTAGCATGCATATTACTATTACCATATTGGCTATTTATTAGTACTTACAAAATGCTTAGTTCCAATCCTTGATTCTGATTGGATTCACAATAAAACACGGCCATGACCGCTTCACCCAACGGTTCTATGTATCACTACACAACACCCCTAGCAACCACCCTTAGCTACTTAAACACTTGTTTGATCTCATTGATATTGTTCATTTAAGCTAGTATAGAATTGTGAGAGATCGAGTAAGCAAGTGTACCTGCATTTACAGTAGACATATGCCTGAAGGCATTTTCCTTCAGGTCAGTCTTATATTCGTAATACAAAAATCTGTTTGAATGTCCACTGCGATATCTTGTCCTTTTAACAGTTAAGGGGTTTTCCGTTCCTGTAGTCGTCTGTCAGTTGCATATTTCTTCTCCGGTTCACGTCGTGTCTAACAATGCCCTTCAGCCGTGACTTATTCACGATACAGCACAGCCTCTCGTACCTTATTGCTTACTTATAAAGCACATATTAATGCCTTTTTTTACTCTACCTTACTAACATTAATATGCAGCAAATTTGGAGTTTGAGGCAAAAGTCATAATTAATAGTTAGAAGTGGTCCCCAAACTAGAGTGCAACCAACAATTTTCCTTTGTTTTGCAGAAGTTCTAAGGTCCAGCCCAAATCCGGACATCAAAAAATTGTTTGGGCTTCTTGCTGGGTACATCATCTGCCTAACTGGCCACCGGAAAGGTGTACTAGAAAACCTAATGGTTGAGGCAGTGAAAAATCCCATTGTAAATAAAAAGGGACAGTGCCTGATCAAAGTAAGACAAGACCCCCCCCCCACACACACACACACACCACTAAAAAAAGTAGTCTTTTACCTTTTTTTGCTGGTGTTTTTGGTATTTTCCTCTTCTGCTTAGGTTGATGACCACAAGACGGCATCGACTTTTGGTCAGGCACAAATCGCCCTTTATCCTGATGAGTACGCATTTTTTAAGGAGATGATAGATCTTCGGAAGAGGCTCCCTGGATGTGCTTCAGCTTATTTATTTTTTAATTCTAACGGTGGGCCCTATGGCCACCTTTTAGAATCCTTCCAGGACACATGGTCAAAGTTTGGCCTTCCAGGGACGCCAACCTTCTCCATAATTAGATCAAGCATGAGCACATTTGTAAGTGTTGTTGTTGGCATGTGGGGAAGTGGTGTGCACAGATCTCCTCTGGGGCAGGGGGGGAGGGATAGGCCACTAGAGGGGAAAAAATGTAAACATGGACTACATGCATGTACATAAGTAAAATAATATTTCCACAGTATTTCTTTCTTTCTTTCTTTCTTTCTTTCTTTCTTCCTTTCTAACTAATCTATCTTTCTTTCTTTCTTACTGATCTATCTTTCTTTCTAACTAATCTTTCTTTCTTTCTAACTAATCCATTATTCTTTCTTTGACTAATCCATCTTTCTTTCTTTCTTTCTTTCTTTCTTTCTACCTAATCTTTCTTTCTAACTAATCCATCTTTCTTTCTTTCTAACTTATACTTCTTTCTTTCTTTCTTTCTTTCTTTCTTTCTTTCTTTATCTTTCTACCTAATCTTTCTTTCTTTCTACCCACTCTTTCTTTCTTCCTTTCTTTCTTTCTTCCTTTCTTTCTCTCTACCTAATCTTTCTTTCTACCTAATCTATCTTTCTTTCTTTCTTTCTAACTAATCTTTCTTTCTTTCTTTCTTTCTTTCTAACTAATCCATCCTTCTTTCTAACTAATCCATCTTTCTTTCTTTCTGTCTAATCCATCTTTCTTTCTTTCTAACTAATCCTTCTTTCTTTTTCTTTCTTTCTCTTTCTACCTAATCTTTCTTTCTTCCTTTCTTTCTTTCTCTTTCTACCTAATCTTTCTTTCTTTCTACCCACTCTTTCTTTCTTTCTTTCTATCTACCTAATCTTTCTTTTTTTTCTACCTAATCTTTCTTTCTACCTAATCTATCTTTCTTTCTTTCTCTCTCTCTCTTTCTCTCTACCTAATCTTTCTTTCTTTCTAACTAACTAATCTTTTCTTTCTTTCTTTCTGACTAATCCATCCTTCTTTATAACTAGTCCATCTTTCTTTCTTTCTGTCTAATCCATCTTTCTTTCTTTCTTTCTAACTAATCTTTCTTTTTCTTTCTTTCTTTCTTTCTTTCTTTCTTTCTTTCTTTCTTTCTTACTGATCTATCTATCTTATCTTTCTTTCTTTCTAACTAATCCTTCTTCCTTTCTTTCTTTCTTTCTTTCTTTCTTTCTTTCTACTAATCCTTTCTTTCTTTCTAACTAATCTTTCTTTCTTTCTAACTAATCCATCCTTTCTTTCTGTCTAATCCATCTTTCTTTCTTTCAAATCTATCTTTCTTTCTTTCTAAGTAATCCATCTTTCTTTCTTTCTAACTAATCCATCTTTCTAAGTAATCCATCCATCTTTCTTTCTTTCTAACTAATCTATCTTTCTTTCTAACTAATCCATCTTTCTTTCTAACTAATCCATCTTTCTTTCTAACTAATCCATCCATCTTTCTTTTTTTCTAACTAATCTATCTTTCTTTCTAACTAATCCATCTTTCTTTCTAACTAATCCATCTTTCTTTCTAACTAATCTTTCTTTCTTTCTAACTAATCTATCTTTCTTTCTAACTAATCCATCTTTCTTTCTAACTAATCTTTCTTTCTATCTTTCTTTCTTTCTTTCTTTCTAACTAATCTTTCTTTCTTTCTAACTAATCTTTCTTTCTAACTAATCTCTCTTTTATTAAAACCAATCTTTCTAACCAATCTTTCTTTTCTTTCTAACTTATCTTTTCTGTCTACTTATTCTTTCTTTCTAACTAATCCATCTATCAAAATTCAAACTACTTCAAACTCTCTGGTCCGACTTTTTCAAGCCAACTTAAAGTTTGTCTCGACAAACTTTTTCTAGTTAGTTTTGAGACTGTTATGTGTAAAGAACAAGAACATTCTTATTTTCATGACCCCTTTAATGTAATGTCATTTATTATTTTTCCTAGGTAGGACGGCAGTTGACAGAGCACCAAATGTTGTCTGTTCGCCGCCAAATGTGCCACAGCCAGCGAACTGCTGAGGCATTTTATGAGGCTAATAACACTTTAAGAGAGGCCCTTGAGGCACGAAGTTACACTCAGACAGCACTTCAAAAGAGTTTGAATTATAAAAGAGTAAGTATTCAAAGTGTGTGTGAGAGAGAGAATGACAGAGTTTTTGTGGGTCTTAAAAAGTCTTAATTTACCTTTCCATAATATAGAAGGTCATAAAGTCATGGCTGTAATGAACCTGGGTCAGGCTTTGGGGATATGTATTCAAAAATTTGTAATTCACAATAATTATTCATACGGGCTTGACCCTGATAATCATACATGTTAAATCTCCCAAAAAGGGATAATATGTTCCCTGCATCTGCATTCACATATGTATGTGGTAAACTTTTTCCTTGTAGAAAAGTTAGAAGCTGAGAAGTGACCAGGAGACAATGGACGTTTTCCAAGCAGAGGTTCTTTATTGCTGGTCGCTGTAGTTTCTTCCAACATCGTCTGACTTAACAGAACTTTACATTCTAGTTTATACATTTCAAAGAGGGCGGGATTACATAAAGGTGGAAACAAAGCAAATGGAAAATGCATGTGACCCTAGAACTCCAAGGCAAATGGTCTCAGCAGGTGTTCAAACTTGCTCTGCAGGAGTTTTCACACGGTGTGACGAGAAACAGGAAAGGCATGGCTTTCCCGTGTGGTCACAGGACAGTCAGACAGTGTCACGCTGGTAACTCCTACTGTTTTCAGAGATTTAGAGACTTTCTCCCTTTAAAACATTATATTAAACATGTTAATAAAATTTGTAATCCCACATTTACCTAGACAATTAATCACAAAGGATTATAATTAATTGCATATGTAGATGATATTTTACAGACAGGTTATTATCAGCTCAATTGTATATCACTACTTAATCAAAACGGATTATAATGAAATATTTACTATATCAATTATGTCTATCATAGATCGATCGTCAGGATAATCTTTAAGGGGATTAATTTATGATCGAATCATCTGCTTGTCCAGCAAACCTGATCATTCGATCTCATCAAACCTCACAAAATTTTCCTACTTTATAGACTTTCAAGAGAAGCTATTTCTCTGGCCACAAGGAATAACTTTCCTGTTCTATAACGATACCTCTTTAAGTATCAATAAATTTGTAAAGCACGTAGCTTTGGATCGTACATTAAAGGGACTTGTATATGAGCAAGAGACAGAATCAATAAATGAATATAATGAATTTAATAAAGGAAGACTACGTATATGGTTACTAACGTTACAAGGAATAAAATGTATTTACAACAAAATACAACGACAATGAAAGAGAATGCATAAATAAAGAGAGAGAGAGAATCTGGACGGATCGGTGGCAAATTACAGACCTTAAAACCTTTGAGAGACAACACGGAAAAACACAATCTTAATACTCTGAAAGCTCGATACGAATATATACTTGCACATTTGCTCGTTGTGTGGCTGCTTCAAAGGCATGTGGATGTGTTCCGTGGGAGAGTCACATGGCCTGCGGATGGGTCCGGAGCGCGCACATTCAAATGAAGGTTTAGCGGTCTCGGACGTAAATTACCAAAGAAACAATTCAGGCTAAGTTCACTTACTCGTCTGAGGAAATGAACAAAGTAGAAAGGAAAAATAAAACTTAAACAAAGGAAAAGATCCCCGGAGGGGGATCACACAGGAGAGAGGTAAGAGAGAGCTGATTTTGGTGCTCAGTGATTTTAAAGCGTGAAGATGTCACACTCTCTGGAGGTGTGTGAGCCAATGGGAAACTGCCCCCTTTGGAGGGAGTTTACAACTCTTTGTCTTGTCAAGGCGTTCATTTACATGTTTTATGGCAAGGGTGGTCAGAGTCATGACGCGCATCATTTCTACTCTCAAGAATGGAAAGAATGGAAAGTATAGTATAATACATTCTATCATAACTTAAGATGCATTTTTGCGTGTGTGTGTGTGTGTGTGTGTGTTGTGCACAAGTTCATTCTTGCTGGAAAGGGGGAAGGCTTGGTTTTAACTCAGTTCGCTATGAAAGTGTCAATGAACGCCATTAGGAACAGACTCTAGAGTGCCCGCCCTGAGTTATGGACCGGAGTCAGAGAGGTTAGAAGCATTCTTACATGTATAAGTGAATGAGTCGTCCTGACACAGTCCAGATACGCTACATAGCATTAAACATTAAATGTTGCATGCATAGAAAAAAAAATATCCTCAGTATTTTTGTCTGGTTTTTCAACACAAATATTTAAATGTTCTTAAACCAAGACATTTACTTGGGTTGCAAATGTAAAATGAAGAAATTGAACAAAATGAAGTGAGAATATATATAAAAAAACAAATAATAATATTAACTTTATTTTTATTTAACGCCTTTTAAAGTAGTGTTGTGGCAAAAACAATTACTAAACAAGCAGCATCACAGTAAGAGACATCAAGATTCGAATTATATTTCAAAAGATGTTTATTCTTTTGAAAGAGGTTTGTTCACAAAAAAATACCGGGACAGCTACCTCCCGGCAGGAACAAGACCTAACTTACACAGAAAACAGGCAGCCTTATATAACCCCCTCTTCAAAGTCCCTTCTCCTGTACTTTCCACTTATCCAGTAAACCAGACCTAACTGTTTTTAGAGAATACAATGATCCCTCAAAACCTTCCTTGGGTTTTCGTTTTACTGTCCTTAGATCTGTGAGGTCAAAAGGCCAGATAACCCTTCTTTCTTTGCTTTATTATTTACGCCTGTGGGATCAAAAGGTCTTTATTTGTGGATAAACAAACTCCTGTCTTTCCTGACCATCTGTGTTACTGTGTGAGTTCCCCTGTTCCCGCCAGATACACAATGCATTTCAGGAGAGAAAACACACGATTGAATTAAAAGAAAATATAAGAACAAGAACGAATAAGAAAGTAAAGAGAACAGAGTAAAATATAAATTTTAAACAGTAGCTTCTCAAGGCACTTTACAGTATAGAACAAGCAAATGAAAATACAAAACAATTTTTTTTAAGAGACTGGAATATAAAAGTCCGGACAAGAAGAAAAAGTCAACTTAAAAACTCATGATATGAGGAGGAAGTGCATTCCAAAGCCTAGGAGCCCTATCCTAAGTAAATGACGCTTGGATGTGTATAAAGTTAAATGTACAGACAGATACTGAGGAGCCAGACCATTCAGTGCCTTATATGTGACCATAAGGATTTTAAAATCACCTTGCAACCTGACTGCACTGCAAAGCCACTGCAAAGACTTTAGAAATGGTGGAATAGGCAAATTTCTCCTGACTCCAGTCAGGATCCTGGCAGCTGAGTTTTGCACACATTGCAGTTTAAGTGTGGTTTTAGGAACCCCACCAAGAAGTTCATTGCAAAAGTGCATTGCATAAAAGGGATAATTAAGCCCAAGTGATCTTAGAAGCTATCCGAGTGGAAATATGTAAATGCTAAAGTAAGGGGCCTAAAATTTTACCTTGAGGAGTATCAGTTTAGGGATTACCTGAATGTAATTACAACTGTAATTAATTGATGTAATTACATTTGTAATTACACAGTTGACCCTTCCCTTACACCTTACCTACCCTTAAACCGACCCATACCAGCACACCTGACCCTAACCTTACCAGTATCACATCTCAATAGCAGCAAAAGTGTTTTACAATACATCCTGAACACAATAAGTACATTGTACTTATTTGTCTATGTAAGTACATATTACTTAAAACCACTTAATATAAAGTGGGACCGTATTCCATTGCAATGACCGGGTATCACTGTCAGTCATTTCAATTTCGTGAATGATTTACAAAACAATAATTTAGCAGATTAAAGATGAGCTTTTTCATTTTCATTTTCTGACGCAATCGGCTGACAATCTTCCTTCATCAGTTTTGTCGTCTGTCTAGCAGCTCTACTGGAATTTAGCACATTTATGTGGTAATGTGCCATTGATAATTAAACATAACGCTTGACTTTAATAAACAGTTACCTATTCAAGCATCAAGAACGGGAAAACAAACTCTGTCGGCCAAACGCATGTAGGCGACAATGAGTTTCGATCTCGGATCGCTTGAAGCTCCGCGAGGCTCATATTGTTGCGTTGACCACAGAGCTAACGTCTGAACTTTGTCAAGTTGACGTCTTACGCCCATGCAAAGCCTCATCGATTTGCCTAATATGTTTCCGTTGCAATGTTATATGTTGAAATGTTTTCATTTATTTTTCAGTTTAATTTCAGTAATTTCAGTATTGTAATTAGGAATTCGTTTAACTACAATGTTTCAATTGAATTCATTTGCTACCAGCTTTCAATCACTCTCAATGAGATTAGGCAATAGAGAGAATAAATGGGGATGGGGCGGTAGAAGTATTGTTCTGGTTGAGTGACTATCATAACTGTTGCTATTATAACTCAATGTGTTCTCCCTAGACATTTACAGAATATTGGTGTATTTTAATCCCTTTCATTTATTCCCTACATTTTCCTGACGTGGTCTTAAAACTTCAAAACCTCTACCTTCATTAAACCTGCAGAAATGCTTGAAGGAGAAGGAGGCTGTGGCAGTGCAGACTGAGGGGTCTGAGGACGAGCTGTCTGTTTCTCCAGCTGCGGCACCACCACCACCGCTCCTGAAAGGACCTAAACAAAGACCTCATGTGGTTTCAAAGAGAATCCGTCTAGCAGCAACGGTATGTATGATATTGGTGATTATTGCTACTACTCCTGCATAGATTCAGTCTTCCGTGTGTTCTGTAGCTTTTTGTGAGATTGAACCGTGAGTTTTGGGCGCCGCAAAGCTAATCTTCATTTATATAGCTCTTTTAACAATGTAAATTGTAGAGGTCGACCGATTCGGTTTTGACGATATATCGGTACGATAGTTGATTGGGGGAACTATCGTTATCGGCAAAAATCCATACCGATAGTTTTTCCAGGTTGCGTCCTTTGCTGGAGTGGCTGAGAAGTGTGCGCTGTACTTACACTGTTTGAGAGCGCTAGGAAGAGCCTGCAGGCATTATACAGAGCGAGAGCGGGCTCTAGAGGCCAAATAACAAACTATCACTGGTGACTGGAGTCGTTTGCTTTAACACGCGAGGCTTGCGTGCAGTGCGGAGATCGCATGCTGTACGGAGAGCGCTGACACTTCAGATGCGCATTTAAAACACTGACAGCGAAACGGAGTGAATGTAGAACACTAAAGCACATATTGCCATATCGGTAGAAAGTCATTAATTTGTGGACTAGATGCTGCATAAGCAGAGAAAGAAAAGCTGTATGTTTGCCGTCGAGGCTGTGACAATACTAACATTAGTAATGGCTTCCTGAAGCGGTTAAAACAATGTGACAAAAACACACGCAAACCCAAATGTTTAATGTCTCAATTGTTACCATCTATTTGCATTAGTTTATATCCAGCTGGTCACTTTTATATATTCATTAGCCGGCGAAGTTGCATATTTAAAGCTAGTGACGTGATTGCTTTCTCAACATTGATATGTTCATGTAGCCGACAGAAACAAAGAAATCAGAGAATAAAGTGAGAGACTCTTCATGTAATATAGGCCTACATTTATGTAATTGTAATGCTCTGGCCTTTTTAAAGATGGCCATCTTTAAGCATGACTCTTTGGATTCATATGAAATGGTAACACTTTACAATAAGACTCAATTTTTAGCATTAACTAAGGTTAATAAATGTTGTAGAAGTATTGTTCATTGTTAGTTTGTTAATTTCAACATTAACTAATACATTTTATATTAATATACTGTGAACTAACATGAATGATCAGAGTACATTTGTATTGCTCAAATAGTAATACATGCTGTAAAAACGTTACCAAAGTGTTACCTATGAAACTTACGTATGTGTCTAGGTTATCACTAAAGAAACAAACATTTCACCTGTGATATTTTAATGTTTCAATTATTTTCTGTAGAACTTCTCATTTTAAAGCTACAATATATAACTTTAAAAAAAAAGCAATCACGAAATTAAATTGATAAATTGCGAAGACCTTGAGTTCCCATCCAGTGAGTCACTGGATGGGAACTCAAGGTCTTCGCAATTTATCCATTTAATTTCGTACATGTACATAAAACGAGGTGCAAGGGGCACATTGTTAATTTTGTAGCTATTTTGCCTCACTGAATTTTGAAACCCATATCAGCTAAAAAGTTTTCGCCACTTCTGATGCGTGCAAAGTTGAATGAGTTTTCGAGCATGTTTAGGCCATCAAAAATGTGATTCATTTTGGAAAAGAAGATAACAAATGGAGCAAGCCTCTTACCATCGCACCAACACTGACAAAGAACATAACGTTTACTGTACCTCCTGATCGCACTTTAAATTAGTAATTCCCACTTTCTATTTCTAAGCTATTTTTTTCTTTGTAAACTAAAAAGTGGAGATTTGTTGAAACTTGGAAGCTTTATTTTTAAGCTTATAAGCATTGCTATTGTAACTCATTGTGTTCTCCCTAGACATTTACAGAATATTGGTGTATTTCAATCCCTTTCATTTATTCCCTACATTTTCCTGACGTGGTCTTAAAACTTCTTCAAAACGTCTACCTTCATTAAACCTGCAGAAATGCTTGAAGGAGAAGGAGGCTGTGGCAGTGCAGACTGAGGGGTCTGAGGACGAGCTGTCTGTTTCTCCAGCTGCGGCACCACCACCACCGCTCCTGAAAGGACCTAAACAAAGACCTCGTGTGGTTTCAAAGAGAATCCGTCTAGCAGCAACGGTATGTATGATATTGGTGATTATTGCTACTACTCCTGCATAGATTCAGTCTTCCATGTGTTCTGTAGCTTATTGTGAAATTGAACCGTGAGTTTTGGGCGCCGCAAAGCTAGTCTTCATTTATATAGCGCTTTTAACAATGTAAATTGTAGAGGTCGACCGATTCGGTTTTGACGATATATCGGCACGATAGTTGATTGGGGGAACTATCGTTATCGGCAAAAATCCATACCGATAGTTTTTCCAGGTTGCGTCCTTTGCTGGAGCGGCTGAGAAGTGTGCGCTGTCCTCACACCAGCGTTTCTCAAAGTGTGGGGCGCGCCCCACTGGTGGGGAACAGAAACGTGACAAGTGGGGCGCGACAAACGGGAGAAAATGTTGTAATTTTTGTGCCCATCTCTATTAATTCCTTTATTAATTCATTTATATAAACTCAAAACAAAACAACGACACATTTAAATGTAAGCCTTACTTAACCTTTTCACACGTAAGTTTAAAAGTTGATATAGGCCCCCGTTATTTAGATCGTATCCCTTTATGGTTTCCATGGTGACGCGTCGTTGCTTGTCACGCCGCAGCCACTCTAGCGCTGAATGACTGATTATCTGCGTTTATTTCTCAAATTTGTTGGCTACAGCAGGAAATATCTGATATTCTGATTCTCAAATATGAGCAAGTGGATGTGTTTTGTTGTTTAAACATAGTTGGGCTATACGCAATGCGATGGGCGTTAGTTTATGCCGCATTTTAGAGAATCGGATCTGTTGCATTTAACAAACGTCAGTTTATCCACTTCTCCCGAAATACATGAAGTGGCCGGTGAACTGGGAGAAGCATAGAGGTAACTTGAAAGTTACTTACAAAATGTGTATTTGATATGAATAATACGTGTCGAATTTTAATGGAAATAATTATTATTGCCGCTTCCATAGACATAAGTGTGTATTTGACTAACTCAAAATCTATTGCTTTTTTTAGTAACTTACGTGAATTCAAATTTCTGAAACCTAAAATGAACATTATGTGGTAGAAAACACTGAATAGTTGTGATGAGTAGTCGCTCTCCGTCTCTGGCTCAGAAAATATGTGTAGCCTACTACATAACAGGCTCATTGCAGACACTGAATTAGTTATTTTGAACTTTCAAAGTGCACCAGATTTATGAATTTATCTTTAAAACGTAGCTACACACTTTTCTTTCCCGGGGACCATGCCCCTGGACCCCTCTAGGGGTGCAGAGGTCCACACCACACACAAAATACTGTGGGAAACAGTAGCTTATATGATAGTCTTCGAAAAAATACAAAATACAATTATTATTATAAAAATACCTAAAACACGAACATTATTAGGATTTTACCACCTCCGCCTCGTTTTGAGCCAGGAAAAACCCTGAGATTATTAAAAAAAAAATTCAACTTTCTTTGTTCTTTTTGCATGCAGTTTGCTAAGTGACAATATAAAGCAAAGCACAACTACACTAGTTCACACTTTTATTTTCTCCGTTTCTGAATTTGATGTTATCAGAGGCAAAATACAAACACAATTGCATTATTATTTTTATCTACTGTCATGTTTAAGTTTTTAAAATGTCATGTTAATAAAATACATTTTAACTTAAAGCCTAGTTTATTAACATTTTGTTGGGGCGATTGCATGGGGACAGGTGGGGCACGAACCCTTCCCTACCTTCAAAGTGGGAAACACTGCCTTACACTGTTTGAGAGCGCTAGGAAGAGCCTGCAGGCATTATACAGAGCGAGAGCGGGCTCTAGAGGCCAAATAACAAACTATCACTGGTGACTGGAGTCGTTTGCTTTAACACGCGAGGCTTGCGCGCAGTGCGGAGATCGCATGCTGTTCGGAGAGCGCTGACACTTCAGATGCGCATTTAAAACACTGACAGCGAAACGGAGTGAATGTAGAACACTAAAGCACATATTGCCATATCGGTAGAAAGTCATTAATTTGTGGACTAGATGCTGCATAAGCAGAGAAAGAAAAGCTGTATGTTTGCCGTCGAGGCTGTGACAATACTAACATTAGTAATGGCTTCCTGAAGCGGTTAAAACAATGTGACAAAAACACACGCAAACCCAAATGTTTAATGTCTCAATTGTTACCATCTATTTGCATTAGTTTATATCCAGCTGGTCACTTTTATATATTCATTAGCCGGCGAAGTTGCATATTTAAAGCTAGTGACGTGATTGCTTTCTCAACATTGATATGTTCATGTAGCCGACAGAAACAAAGAAATCAGAGAATAAAGTGAGAGACTCTTCATGTAATATAGGCCTACATTTATGTAATTGTAATGCTCTGGCCTTTTTAAAGATGGCCATCTTTAAGCATGACTCTTTGGATTCATATGAAATGGTAACACTTTACAATAAGACTCCATTTTTAGCATTAACTAAGGTTAATAAATGTTGTAGAAGTATTGTTTATTGTTAGTTTGGTAATTTCAACATTAACTAATACATTTTATATTAAAGCTGCAAGCAGCCTTACGGGGCCAAGCCTTCAATGGTTCCATGGGTTCAAAAAGTACTTAAAAATACTTTGCTTTCCAAACTTTAAAAGAAACTTTAATAACCAAAGTATTCTTACTTATTAACTTCTTATCTCACAAAAGAAATGAGATCATCCAGCTGCCGAGGTTCAGTAGTAAAAAAGAGAATGAACTCAAAATAAAGACTTTGCATATAAATGAAACACACGTTGTATTTAATAGGAAGAAAGAATAGTACAATGCTTTTCAGTATGATAAAGAAATTGAAATGACACAACTTTATAAAGTTGTAAGACAAAGGACTTGAACCCACAATCTCTGGGTCATATGCCTGTCACTCATTGAGCCCCTGGGAAGTCATGTGTTTCCATAGATGTAGAAGTTCCATAGTTCAAATGAGAATGAACTCAAAATGAAGATTTAGTATTTAAATGGACAGCATGTTACGTTTAATGAGTTTAGTTGATATTATTGTGATTCACTGTTAGGTGGTTGTCCTGCACCTTTAACAAATAAAGTTAGTCCAAGATGCAATATATAGGTCAATAAAATATTATTTTACAACATTAAGATTAACAGGTTCTTGTAAGAATCTTACAATTCTGGACTTTTGGTACTACTTAGGATATTGAACTGCACTAAAGGAGAGAATGTTTTGTTTTTGCATGTGGGTCCTAAAGTCTGGAGCAGGTTTCCTGATAATATTCACTATTCTGTCAAACATTCCTAGTTTAATTGTAGATTAAACACTTCTCTTTAAACAAGAATTCACGCAATGCATTTTATAATCTTGTAATTTTGTTATATTAGATCTAATACATATTTTTATGTTCTATTTTCAGTTTCTAAATTGTCATGGGCATATTAGATATTAGGTCATTAAGTTAATATTCAGAAAAAATACAAGTACTCCACAGTGATTCTAGGGGTCACTGTTTGACAAATGGAAATTTTGCATGGTGTGTCTTTGATGTAATACAACACTATTAACTAAAGCTTAAAACAATTATTGAACCTGGTCTTTAAACTGTAGAAGTTTGTCAGTTTATAAATCCATTAACACCATATACCTAGCCTCCCTTTGTTCTACTAATGGTCACAATTGTGACCTGACGAATAATCAAGTTTTTTGTATGGATTTTGATATATATTTTTGACGTAATTGTTAAAGATTGTTTAATATCCTTATGTATTCATACATGTTATCTCAGGGAAAAGAAATTGGAATTACATGGGTTAACTGCCATATGCAACTGTAATCTATATTTTTGCTACAAGTACATTACTTTGACAGTCACCTTTGATAATGTCTTGTACAATTAAGTTGTTTTTTTTTTTATGCTGCCTAGAAACAATATTGTGAGAGGTGATAAAAATGTGAATTAAAAATAACTATTATTTTTAGTTTAAATACCATTTAGCACATTGGATAAAGTAAGCAAATTAGAGGGGGCCTTTGAAGTGATTTTAAAGCACCATTGTTGCATATTTAAATCTTTACAGAAAAGAATACCAACCGTTTCTTTAGTTATTCACAATGACACTTATGGTTACACTACTTGCTTTTCCCAGTATGGTTTGTGAAACTAAACTTAGTGCCTAGTTAAGAATGGCTAGAAGAATGCACGCAACTTTCCAAATGTAAGATAAGCCCATGCAATAAAGGTCACATATTCCAAGAATTGACACACATTTGTTTTAATAAAATAAAAAAATACATTAAACAACATTTAACAAAGCTTTGCCATAAAAATGAAATAAAAATCAAATCAGTAGCATTTCAGAACATAATGGACAAAATTAACCTAATTTCAATAGAAAACATGACTTAAATCAATATTTGCCATTCATTAAAAAAACAACAAAAAAAAACACCAATACCATCATTTCAATATATATACACACACACACACAACCATCTTAGTTGTGCATTTCAATACAAAGTCATTTTTGTATTATTTTTACAGCACTCTTCTTAGTCAAAGGTTTTTTAGCTGGTGTAATAGGAGGCGTTGTTGGCTCAGATGGTCTTTTAACTGGAGACTTGGGTTCTGGAGTGCTTTGTGTCTCTGTGACACAGAGGACAGGGTTGATTTCATCGATATTAACTTCAAATAAATCCTCATCACTGGGATGAGCGGATGAAGCGTTTTCAATATTGGTGACTTCCAAACAGTTATTATATGTTAAAGTCAGTTCATCGGAGGATAGAAAGAGTTCTTCTATATCTTGTGAATCACAAGTTGACAGTTCAAGTTCTGGTGCTATGAATTTTGACAAAGTTGAGTTCGAAACCGTAAGAGAAGTTATTTGACTGTCTTGATTTATCTCAATTATTCCATTGCATTTTGTTATATAGCTTTTTGTGTTCCGTAGAATTTTGCAAGTCGGGCAACGGTGAAATTGCTGTTTGATGTTGAATTGTTCTTGTGATTTGTGGCATTTTGGACATTGTTTTTTAATGTTTATTTGCACCCCTATTGGCTTTTGTTTCACCACTGTATTAGGTAGAGAGGGTTCTTTACTGATTTTAGGGCCTTGACCAGGTGGGAAAACTTGGTCCTGTGCAATAGGTTCCATGGTTGTTTTCAGGGTTGTTGTGAGGCTCTTAAGGCTGTTGTACAGTCTAGTTTTAAGATTGGTAAAGGTGTAGGAGTTACCTAGTTGCAGTTTTGAAACTTGGTTTTCCCAAAGAGTAAGTTGAATTTCTCCAGATGGATCTTGCAAGGAACATTCTTGGACCTCACAGTCTGTACCCCAGGCCTTTACAGTAGTTGCGTTGTTTAGCTTGCATACTGTTGCAGATATTTTAGTGATCTGAAAATTTAAAGAAAATCGTACATGTACAATCAAAAATATACATCAATAAACATGATTACAAGGGAAATGTATACAACTGCTGTTGTGGTCATAAGAAGAAGAAATAGCCAAACTTTTCCACACATTAACCAATTTGAAACGCATTAATCATGTTTGTAAAGCATCTAGCAAAGATAACTGAGAAGCAGAGTAATCTTTGCCTGTGCATCTGAAAAATCTTTCACATTTTAGCATTTTTTTTAACGTCAGGCTACTTTAAAATGTTTTTCTCCCCATAAAAACGATTTTGCACAATCTACAGAGGGCTAATATATGTGATTGTACTACTCTCCAGAGCATTACTACAACAAGTAAACAACCCTGTAGGCTATTTACACAGTGAGAAGGTTGAAAAACAAGTAGGTTCAATGTTACTTATAGACAACAGAATGTGTTAAAGGGACCATCAAAATAAAGTGAAACCATATTTTTGGACGGGATATTTTATGCAAGTTCAGATTTTGGTTTGTAGAATATAACTATGCAATTCCTCTGATTTTTGTTTTAAAATGTAAGCAAAGCAGATTTTACAAGGATCTATATCAACTGCAGCAAGAATCTTTACATATTGTTAGATATGTCGCATATTATTTTATAGAAAGACTAACTGTTTGCATGTGTGCTAATTGGAGCTTTTTCACTTGTTTAGAGTTGAAACAGAGGAAAGTGAAGTACTGGAAAGCCTTCAAGAAGTGGAGTTGGAGGTCAAGAATGCTGCAGCACGCATAACTGAGAAAGTTGATGAACAATGCAGTGAACTGAACATTGTTGTTAACCAGATTTAGGCCAGTGTTGTACAAGTGTTTGAAAAACTTCATGTTCTAGATGCAGTCAGTCAGAAAGTCACTGATTTATCTGACTCATTTGAGATCATTTCCTCTCTGAGAGAAGCAATGGGCTGCAGAATGTGTACCAACATTCCTAGTACGATCGTTGTAGTTGCTGCATGCTGTGGCCAAGTGGCTGGGTGTGGGGAGTGTGTTCAGACCTATCTCAGTGGCAATGATGCCTGCCTTTTGTGTAAGACTGCAGGGTTCTCCAGCAAACTTTTGTTTCTCAGGGGTCTGAGTGAGGTGCTGGGAAAATTGAGATAATCATCTTCAAAACTGAAGATCATCCAATGCAGTTCATGTCATTACAATGTCAGCATTTGATTTTGTTTTAGATCAAAGTTCAGGCAAGGTTCTGTCAGCTTAGGGTTCTCTTAATATACCAAACTTTTTGGGCATCATGCACTTTATTTTTATTTAATTTTTTTGTGGCAGCTATATTTAAGTGAATTTGGTCATAGCATAAACGTGATCATCACAAAGAGTCTTTTTATTACAATATTTTACTTTAAGAGAATGCTTTTACTTTCGACCTTTTTTGGGCAGTTTACTGTAGGAAGTATTATTTCACATAACTTTAATTTTACTTTATTGACATTGTCATTTCTGGATACTTGATGGTTTTCAGTATTTAATGTAATTAAATGTAGGCTAAATCGCCCTAAATTAAAATGTAAAAAAAGATCAAATAATTTTAAAATATTGCGATATTGTTACATTTAAGTTCATAATTATTCTATAAATGTTATTAAGTTTAACAGCAGCACCACAAAGCACCGTGGTTCGAGATTTATTTGAATAATAAAAAAAAAACTTAATTCACAAATTGCATCCACCCTGGTTGAAGGATCCAAAGATCCCTGTGGAATTTAATATTGAGTTGAACAAATGAACATGCGTTTGAAGATTGTATTTAGTTTTGCTTGGAAAAAGCTGGCCCAAACCAAAGTAGTGTTTTATTTCTTCAATTACTGAAATAAATTGTTAGTAATAAACATTTATGACAGAAATATCTCTAAATGTAGCTTAAATTATTTAATTCCTTCGTTATCAACACTTTAATAGCCTAATGCTAATGTCTAGAATAGCGATTTAAGTGTGAATTGCCTGATAGCTTGTGGGGTGTGTGTGTGGGGTTTGTGTGCGTTTGTGTGTGGGGGGTGGGTGTGTGTTTGGAGGGACAGTTCAGTGCTGTATCATGTGTGCAGGACAATAGGTGTTAATGTTCCTCTTTCATATGGAGAGTGTCGGATAGCCAGCCTGATGAGAAAAGGCAACATTATTTTAAGGATAAATCTCTCGATGTGTCCAAATGTAGGCCCTATATCTTATTAAATTATAAATATTGTAGTTTATTTATTGTATTTAAAGTTTTTTACACAATATTTCTATTTAAGTTTTCAATCCAGTTGTTTCAACTGGTTTTGTAGAGTTTTAGAGTGTTTGAGCAGTGTGTATGATTGTCAACAATCTGGCATTATCTAAACATGAACTGTTGACGAAACGCGTTCATGCCAAAGAAACGAATGGGAGTGAGCAGTGCAATATATACAGTATATATAGCAGTATATACAGAGCTCTTTAATCCGCAATGAACCTTGTTTTATTGTAAGATGAATTAAACAAGTCATGCTGTGTCTTTGAAGCAACCAAGTCTAAATAATTGGTTTGTTTTTTTCGCGATTTGTATGGATGACAGGCAGCGACATATACAGTATTATCAGCTGTATGATGTGTTTTTACCCTGAAATGTTTAATTTCGAGAGAGACTCGGCGCGTGCAGTGAGGGAGACTAAATAAACTTGCTAAAAAGAGATCCAGCGCGAGAGAGAGAGGCAAAGAAAAACGCATGTTTTTAATTTATGTTGCTTTGGACTATTTTCGTTTTGGACTGTTTTAATTGTTTAATTTAGCTGCAATTTCTTTTGCAATACAAATTTAAAATGTCGCAAGAATAAGATTCTGTGTTTCTTATTTTGCATCCCAAAGGAAATAAACTCTAAACTTGATGCAACCCTGTTTTTTTTAATAAATAAACTGTCCCGACACTGAAATGTGCGATGGGGTTTCAAACTTAATTAATTTTAGTGTTCTTTTACATTTTCATTGGTTTTTATATTGAAAGCAATACTATTTAGTTAGTCTGTTATTTTGTGTAGCCAAGTCAACAAAATCTGTCTTTTTCTGATTTGTTCAATGTATGGATCTGTTTTGAAAAACTTCTTTCGTTGCTATGGCCGGGTATCACTGTCAGTCATCTCAATTTCGTGAATGATTCACAAAACAATAATTTAGTAGATTAAACACGAGCTTCTTCATTTTCATTTTATGACGCGATCGGCTGACAATCTTCCTTTATCAGTTTTGTCGTCTGTGCAGCGGCTCTACTGGAATGTAGCAAATTTATGTTGTAATGAATATGTCATTGATAATGAAACAAAACGCTTGACTTTAAATAAATAAACAGTTAATACACTTGCTACAAGAAGCCTTGGAGTGCTTTAGAGCCAATGTAGAGACTTTCCAAAGCTTACTGAAGTCAGTGCCTACAAAAGCCATGAAGCGTCCCAACAACGCAGAAGAATAGACTGTATGACCTATCGCACTTCAACATTTTAAAGCAGGATCAGGATTTTTATTTTATGTGTTTGACCGTGCCCTCCAGTCTCAACCCATCGATCCCCTGTACATTAGTCAGAGCTGTGTTATGAGAGGGGTTTCAGGAGCATCAGCATCCATGCTGCTTGTGAAATTGGCTCACTTCATGAAAATGTACACCAATTTTGGTCAAAGTATGATCTTAAGGATTTAGTTTACTTTCAAACCAACTTGGACGGACAATGCATGGAAATCAGCAATGACCTATTAAATGCAAATGAGACACTTCATACCCTCCCCCTCTCCAGGTTGCAGAGGTGACACTCGTTTCAACTCCAATCCGTTCAGCCATTTTTGTAGTTTGATAGCAGAGATACGATTATCTAGCGGCACAGAAACTGTTTATTCACACGTTATTAACAAAATGTCAACAACGGAAGACTTGTCCATCAAGCCTTACATGTTCGAGCCAGAGCCGGACCCGGAGTGAGATGAAAATGAAGACGACGAACCTGCAGAACAACTCTTCATATAGATGTATCGCAATGG
This sequence comes from Gila orcuttii, assembly GCA_026230005.1. Taxonomy (NCBI): domain Eukaryota; kingdom Metazoa; phylum Chordata; class Actinopteri; order Cypriniformes; family Leuciscidae; genus Gila; species Gila orcuttii. The sequence continues at coordinate 1,255,749 of JAPDVR010000003.1, read as the reverse complement.
TATGTTACTGTATATCCAGTAACTTCGCCATCCATGCCCACTACTACAAAACTGCATGTTTTACAACGACTATTTAACACTCACAAAACAATTAAAGAAAAGCACCAAAGTAATAGTGAACTTTTTGTGTTAATTTATCGTCAAAGTTTATAGTCCAGGGATAAAATTTTAGATGCATTTTTTTAAACTCAACAACAGTAATACTGCTACAGACGTGTACTTTAAAAAGAAAGAAAGACAAAGGTACTGCTAAACCATGACCACCGTGTGTTTTAAGAAAGTAAAGTACTTTATTTTTATTAACGTTATTTACAGCTTACCGAAGTGCTCTGTTCGTCGTCTCCAAAGATAGAAGGAATTTACCCCTCAATCAGACGAAGTCTATCGGCAAATCCTTCTTTATACTGGCGGAGGTTGCTGAAGTAGTTATCATTGAAGTGCTTCGCGCACACAAAAATGACTTCACCCACAGATGTGGGTACGTTTCCATGAAGAATAAAACTCAACCAGGCACCTCGAAGAGGTTCTGATGCTGGGAGACGGTTTAATGAAGCGTGTGGGTTACTACATCCAACAACCGAACATTTTGACTCACCCTCTCGTAACTTCTGCATCCTTGAGCTTGGACTACAAAATCGCAGCGAGAAATAAAAATGGCGGATTGCTCGAAGTGTTGGGCCGGGAGTCGGTGTCCTTATTTGGCGGTTCCGCTGCAAATACTGTGACGTAATTGTTCAAAAAAACGTCATAGAGAATAGAAAAATCGGAACTGGTTGCAAAATATGACCAAAACAGAATATAAAGATATCAACGAAGCACCTTAAGAGACTAATTTCAACTTTTCTGTACTTATGAACACTCCAAATATACAACAAAATGCATTTACGGGCTTAAAAAGTGGATTTAGCATGATATGTCCCCTTTAAATGAACAGCTATGGAAGTTAATGAAACCGAGGAACCATGCCTTGAAAATAGCGCTCAAATCTGGATTGGCTCATGACAGAAGGACATTTCAGTGTTTACGCAATAAAGTTGTAAAGGAATAAAGCAAAAGCGAAATTCTTCATCAACCTTATAAATGATGCTAAGGCTAAGGGGAATAATAGACCAGTCTGCGAGAATATCAATAAAGTACTAAAGAAAAATAGTAACAAAGGAGATAAAGATATTGAGATTCAAGATTTATCACAAGTGTTTAGTGCAAGAAATAAGTATATTTTATCATTAAATTATAATTCTCCTACTTAATATTTCCGAAGTATCTGAGTCTAATATAATTAATAAAGAGTTCTAGAGTTAAAGATGTTTTTGATTGTGATTCTATATTTGTTAAAAAGTACACACATTAGTATTCTTCCAGTGGTTTACAAAGTAATTGAAAAGATCATTTGAAATCAGTTGTAAAAAGAGTATTTAAATCTTTGGTTTTTTTTTTTACTTTTGTATTTAAATGGTAAATGGACTGCATTTATATAGCACTTTCACAGACCCAATGACCACCAAAGCGCTTTACATATTGCCTCACATTCACCCATTCACTCACTCACTCATACACCGACGGCGGTGTCAGCCATGCACGGCGCCATCCAGCTCGTCGGGAGCGGCTGGGCAGGGGAATGGTCGCTGCACCCGCAGACGGTCCAGCTGCTGTGGAAAACGTTCGGCAGAGCTCAGGTGGACCTATTTGCGTCCCACGAAAACGCTCATTGCCCGGAGTTTTTCTCGAAAAGCAAGGACGCGCTGGCTCATGTTTGGCCCCGCTGCCCCCTATATGCTTTTCCTCCTGTCTCGCTCCTACCTCAGGTGTTGGAACGAATCAGGGAGAACGGATGCCCAGTGCTGCTTGTAGCCCCGCTCTGGACGAACCAGACGTGGTTCCCTGCCCTGATGCAGCTGACCAGCACTGCCCCATGGCCTGTACCATTGAGGAGAGACCTCCTCTCTCAGGCGGAGGGCTCGATTTGGCACCCTCGCCCGGAGTTATGGTCCCTGCACGCATGGGCCATCAACGGGTACCCGCTAGCCTCCCAGAGGGAGTGTTAAACACGATCGCGCAGGCTAGAGCTCCGTCTACCAGGCGGCTCTACTCCTCGAAATGGTCTGTTTTCTCTGCATGGTGTCAGGCCCAGAGCCTTTCACCTGTGGAGTGCGGGGTTTCGGAAGTGCTTTCCTTCCTTCAAGAGCTACTGGATAAGGGCAGGACCCCATCCACGCTCAAAGTATATGTGGCGGCCATAGCAACGTTTGCAAAACCGGTGTCTGGCCAGTCGCTGGGGAAAAACGACTTAGTCGTGCGTTTCCTTAGGGGAGCTCGGAGGCTGAACCCTCCAAGGCCCCCTTCAGTCCCGACGTGGGACCTTTCCACGGTCCTGGAGGCCATGAAAGGCGCCCCGTTCGAGCCAATCCAGCTGGTGGACATGAAACACCTGTCGTTCAAGACAGTGTTTCTCATGGCTCTCGCTTCAGTGAAGCGCATAGGGGACTTACAGGCGCTTTCAGTGAGCGCGTCGTGTATGGAGTTTGGGCCTAATGACTCGAAGGTCATTCTCAAACCAAAGCACGGGTATGTCCCGAAATCCCTCAATACGCCGTTCAGGGCCCAGGTAATTTCCCTGTCTGCCCTTCCGGTTCTCAGTGAGGAGGAGGATGCAAGTCTCCTTTGCCCTGTCAGGGCATTAAGAGCTTATGTGTCACGCTCGTCTGTTTTCAGACAGACGGAGCAGCTTTTTGTTTTGTTCGGCGGGCGTTCCAAGGGACTCGCCGCCTCAAAACAGAGCCTATCCAGATGGATAGTGGATGCCATTGCGCTCGCTTACTCTGCGAAGGGCTTACAGTGCCCCTTGGGTGTCAGGGCGCACTCCACGAGAGGCGTGGCCTCTTCGTGGGCATGGTCTAGCGGGGTTTCCCTGCAAGATATCTGTACGGCCGCGGGCTGGGCCTCGCCGTCTACATTTATAAAATACTATAACCTGGAGGTACCCGCCTTACAAGCTAAGCTTTTGGCGGTCTAAATTCAGTGCTATCTGCCCCGCTGTGCGGCCCAGATGCTGAGTTTACTGCAGCCCCATGAGTGTTGACTCACGTATGGCCACCCAGATCAGGCTGAATGCTTTCACCCTGGCTGCGCGTTTGATTGTCATATAATAGCCCCGCTGGGTGCTTTTTTATAGGGAATGACGCTTCCAGCCTCTCTTCCTCTACTCTATGTGAGTTTATGGTGATTATGCACTACATGAGCCCTGGGCTTCGGCCCCTGGGACTTTGGTGTTGGATCCCTGTACGCACGGCGTGTTGCATTGTGTTCCCCTAGCGTAAAGCTATTACGCAGTACGAGAGATACTCTCGTAAGAGAACGTACTCGGTTACTAACGTAACCTCGGTTCTCTCTAGAGAGGGAACGAGTACTGCGTATCTTGCCGTGCGTGGAATACGCTCTGGTTCGCTTCAGCGATAAAAACCAGCTTGTATCAGCCTAACGAGCATATTTATAGGGCGAGACCACGCCCCTTCTGGCGGGACGTGGCGATATGGGCGCGAATTGCCCCCATTGGTCATTACGTCACGCAGAGTCTCTCTCGATAGGCTGCTGCATTTGCTGCAGAGCAACCAATAGGCGCGCGAGCTGTTTCGCCTATGTTTGCTTGCTGCTGCAAAGCGTTTTACATTAATAAAAAATTAAGGATAATTTTTGGCTTCAATATCTCGCGGAAAAGAGTTTTCCCCCGAGCGTAAAGCTATTACGCAGTACTCGTTCCCTCTCTAGAGAGAACCGAGGTTACGTTAGTAACCGAGTACGTTCTCTTGCAATTTTATTGACCTCTTTTTGTGACTGATCATGTTTTACGTTTATTTAAAGATACAGTAGACTTTGCTGAAAGGTATATGCCTCATACATTATATTGATTGATCAGTGATTTTCAGTTTACTTGCACTGAGTCACTACAGCAATCCATCACATCACATTGTCAAGCGCCAAAAATGTTATCTGAATTTAATAATAAAATGGACCGAACCTAAATGCTAATAATTTTTCATATCAAAAGGCACCTGCTCTGTCTTGTCCATCAGTGTAAGTGTCCTGTTTGCTCAATGATTTTTCTCTACATGAGAAAATGCATGTGTGGCGTAAAAGTGAGTGAAAAATGTAAACTGTGTTAGTCTCAAGGTAAATGAGTGAGAGTTGCTTTTAGAAGGGCATAAATCATCACCAGCATTCCTCCTCCTGCCACGCTTCTCCTATGAGGACTGTATACATTAGACTAGTACAAACGTGCTTTATGCAGCATATACACATTATTTTTCATTAAGGAATTGATGGAAAATAATGCAATTTGAAAAAAAAATCTAATTTCAGGTCTATTTTTCAAAGTATTTTGAAATGCCTCCAATATTAATAATAATAATATATTTATTTTGTATAGCGCCTTTAAAAGTAGCTTTCTCAAAGCGCTTTACAGACAGACATAACAGCAGAGTAAGACAATGTAAATACAAAAATAAACACATAACATTATGATCATGTAAAAGCAATCCTAAAATAAAATGTTTTAAGAAGAGATTTAAAAGTCACTAAAGTTTTTGCTTCCCTAATGTTGGCCGGAAGAGAATTCCAGAGCTTAGGAGCATAGACAGAAAATGCTCGGTCACCCCACGTATGAAGCCGTGTTTTCAGAACAACCAAAAGACCACTCTGCGAGGAGCGCAGATTGCGACGTGGTGTGTAAGGGATTAATAAATTAGTCAAATACTGAGGTGCCAGATTGTGCAGAGATTTATAGGCCAGCATAAGGATTTTAAAATCAATACGGTACCTAACAGGCAGCCAGTGCAGGCACTCCAAGACCGGGGTTATATGGTCCCTGGCCCTGAACCCAGACAGTACTCTAGCAGCTGAATTTTGAAGATATTGCAATTTATCCAATGATGATTTAGATACCCCAGCTAGAAGACCATTGCAGTAGTCAATGCGCGAAAAGACAAAAGAATTGATCAACTTCTCAGCTACAGAGAAGGACAGCATGGGACGTAGCCGGGCTATATTTCTGAGGTGATAAAATGATGTTTTAACTGTATTCTGGATAAAAGGCTCAAATGACAGTGTGGCGTCAAATATGACACCCAGATTTTTTAATTTGGTCTTAAACTCCAATGCAACGCCATCAACAGATAGAGTAGGGGACCCAACCTTTCGCAGTTGATGAGGAGATCCAAGGAGCATGACTTCTGTTTTTGAGCCGTTTAGTGCCAGAAAATTATTGGACATCCAAGTCTTTATCTCAGCAATACAGTTAGAAAGATGCCCAACGTTCACTTGCTGACCCGGTCTAGTATGTAAATCTGTGTATCGTCAGCATAACAGTGATAGTTAAGGTTGAGAGAATGTAGTAATTGACCAAGTGGATAGATGTACATACTAAAGAGCAAAGGACCCAAGACTGATCCTTGTGGAACACCCGTATAAACAGAACCAACTTTGGACCTATAACCACCCATAAAAACAAATTGACTGCAGTCAGTGAAATAGGACTTGAACCAGTCAAGAACAGTCTCTGATAAACCAAAAACATGTTCGAGGCGATTGAGTAATAGGGCATGGTCAATAGTATCAAAGGCTGAACTGAGATCCAAGAGAATGAGAATAGACGTAGAGCCGGAATCAGAGGCAATTAGTAAGTCGTTAGCGACCTTCACCAATGCAGTCTCGGTGCTGTGCAATTTTCGAAATCCTGATTGATGAGGCTCAAATAGTTTATTTTCAATTAAAGGGTTAGTTCACCCAAAAATGAAAATTAAGTCATTAATTACTCACCCCCATGCTGTACCAACCTCGTAAGACCTTCGTTCATCTTCGGAACACAAATGAAGATATTTTTGATTAAATCTGAGAGGTGGATCACTCCTCCATAGGCTTCCTAAGGGAATGAAACTTGACGGCCCAGATAGTCATTAAAGAAAATGTTTAAATATTCCATGTGCCTACAGTGGCTCAACTATAAGTTTATCAAGCGACGAGACTACTTTTTTCCCCAAAAAAAACATAAATAACGACTTTATTCGAACTATTCCTTTTCTTCCTTGTGGGCCTGAGACGAGAGTTCAAGAGATTTCCACGACGCATGCGCGAGAACTGAGAAGAGGACGTTCTTTTTCTAATACTACTTGTTCAGTTCTCGTGCATGCGTCGTGGAAATCTCTTGAACTCTCGTCTCAGGCCCACAAGGAAGAAAAGGAATAGTTCGAATAAAGTCGTTATTTATGTTTTTTTTGGGGAAAAAAGTAGTCTCGTCGCTTGATAAACTTATAGTTGAGCCACTGTAGGCACATGGAATATTTAAACATTTTCTTTAATGACTTTCTGGGCCGTCAAGTTTCATTCCCTTAGGAAGCCTATGGAGGAGTGATCCACCTCTCAGATTTAATCAAAAATATCTTCATTTGTGTTCCGAAGATGAACGAAGGTCTTACGAGGTTGGTACAGCATGGGGGTGAGTAATTAATGACTTAATTTTCATTTTTGGGTGAACTAACCCTTTAAGTGCTTGTTTAGTTGAGCTGCAACCACACTAGAGTTGGGGTACTCGAACTTGGACTCGGACTCGAGTCCGGACTCGAGTCCAATTTTTTATGAACTCGGACTTGTCACGCACTCGGATGAATTTGGACTCGGACTTGACACGGACTTGGACATTTTGGACTCGGAAAATATTCCGAGTACGCGTCGAGTCCGCGTCATGTGTGTAACAATAAAACGAGCATAACATTTTTAATTGTCTTAAAATTATTTAATGTCTCCCCGCCTGTCATTTTACTGCACCACACCGGCAGGCAGCAGTAGCATCATCTTATGCTTGCAGACAAAACACACACACATCACACAGTGTGGATATCAATGCGTAGGACGATGTCTTCAAAGTCAGCAATAATTTGTTTTGCTTACGAAAATCATAGAGAATTTATTTGTAAGACATCCGGTAAAAAGAAGCACTCTGCGGATTGCAAATTTTGCAAAACAACTCTTTCTGATGTTTCTGGCACAACTTCAAATTTCTACCGACATGTTCAAAGAAAACATAAAGAAAGGTAAGTTGCTTATTATAACTTTTATACCAACTTAAATCCAAATAAATAACATTGTTAGGGCTGGGCGAAATGACGATAAATATATATCAGCTTTGTGTGTGTGTGTGTGTGCGCGGCTGCGCGCGCGCCAACTTAAATCGTGCAAACAGAAATGAGGCCGCCTCAATGTGCATCATCAGTAATGGATTTATCTAATGGTTTTACGCATATACGGTCAAATAAATTCACACACATCATGTCAAAATGTAAGTCTGGCCAAGTATTCATGTAAACAGTCGGTTATGTACATTTTTTGTACACAGCCGGTTATGTATATTGGTAAGACAGACGTCTTAAGTGAATGTAAACAGTTGGGAAAAATCAATCCAATCAATATCAATATCAGCCCAATATTAATCTGTTGCTGTAATTTTAATCAAACAAAATCACTCACTTACTCTACTGATGACTAACTTTATTAAATTTAATGAGAATCATTGTGCGTGTCATACAGTGAAGTCTGTTTTATTTTACATTTAATTGCTTTAGCCTATATAATTTCTGTAGTATTTGTTCTTACTTGAATGCAGACCTACTTCTAAAACATATCATTTTCGTGAAATAAGATTTAGTATCGCCCACGCCTAAACATTAGCATGTGGAGATTCCGGTCTTTAATTTTACAAAATGTTAAATGTAATTTAATTCTTAATGTGGGAAATAACATAAACCCTGCTGATTGAGACGTGTTTTTTTGTACATTTTAGTAAGGAATAAGGAAATTAACATATAACCACTGACTCGGACCCGACTCGGACTCGGCCTTTAAGAACTCGGACTTGAGTCCAACTCGGACACTTTTGGACTCGGACTCGGACTTGATGTTTAAGGACTTGGTCTTGACTCGTACTCGACAAAGGTGGACTCGGACCCAACTCTAAACCACACCCTCCAAGATTTTTGACAGAAATGAGAGATTTGAGATTGGGCGATAATTTGACAGATTTTTCACCTCGGAATTTTGCTTTTTTAAAACGGGAGTAACCGCAGCAGTTTTAAGTGCTGCTGGCACCTCCCCGGATGATAAAGAGTCATTTATTATTAAAAGAACTGAGGGGCATAAAGGACCAAAGCAGGATTTATACAGACTACCAGGCATGGGATCAAGTATGCAAGTGGTAGCTTTCATACTAGAAACCTGGTTGCAGAGCATCTCATGTTGTACTAAAGTGAATTTGGATAAAGGAGTGCCAGAGAAACTAGGGGTATTAACTGTAGGATCAGCAGACTGCAAGGTATGAATATTTGTGCGAATATTGTTGAATATTGTTTTTCACTGAAAGATTTGAGAAACTCATTACACAGCCAGTCAGATGGAGTCAGAGGACTGACACTATCTGCTTTGAGTAGACTGTTAATTGTATGAAAGAGCTCCCTGGGATTTATTTGATTATTCTCAACAACGTTTGAGAAATAGCCAGATCTTGCAGTTTCCATGGCTACTCTGTAGTTTGACAAGGAATTTTTCCAGGCCTGGTTGAACACATTTAAACCAGAGTGACGCCATTTTCACTCTAATTTTCGACACACAGCCTTCTGTATATGTAAATCACCATTATACCAGGGGGCTGACTGTGCAAATGAAACATTACGTGTTTTATGGGTGCAAAGGTGTCCAAGTTGGCTGTAAGAACATCATTGAATACTGAAATTTTATCCTCAAGAGAAGCAGAAGACATGCCATCTAAAGAAGAAACAATCGAGTTTGCAAAGGTAACATGATCAATTGATTGCCATTTACGGAATGTAATAGTTCGTGAAGTATCTCTACTAGAATGAAACGTCTCAATGTTAAAGAAGATGGCTAGATAATCAGAAAGTCCAGCATCCACAACAGAGAGATTAGAAAGAGATGAGTCATTTGCAATAATTAAATCTAACGTGTGTCCTTTACAGTGAGTGGGGACATTTACAAACTGAGATAAATTAAAACAGTCCAAGAGTGATAGAAAGTCCTTGGCCAAGAGACAGGCTTTCTGATCTACATGTATGTTAAAATCACCCAGAATCAGAATTCTCTTAAATCTGACAGTCAGTATAGAAAAAAGATCAGCAAACTCAGACAGAAAGTCCTTATTCAGTTTAGGAGTTCGATAGATAGTGACCATAACAGAATGGAGAGCAGAGTGAGTATCAAACACATTTAAAACAAGACATTCAAAAGTTTTAGGAGGAGGAATGGACACTGGATGAATCTTGTATTGCAGTTTGTAAACAGCTATGATACCACCACCTCTACCTGTAGTTCGTGGAACGTCAATTAGTCCAAAGCCCGCTGGAGTCAACTGATTAAAAAGAAAACCATCGTCCTGTTTGTGCCATGTTTCCGTAATAAAAAACAAGTCCAGCTTCTTGTCCATGATAAAATCCACCAGCAATAAAGCTTTGTTGTTCACAGAGCGCACGTTAAGTAGCGCAGCTTTTAGAGGGCTTGGAGACATCGCATCACAGGAATGCCGCTCGTACGGCAGAGCAGAAAAGTTAGTAACATCAACCCCAGAGGAAGACAGTCTTTTAATCCTTCCCCGGCAGTTCAAAACTGGGATGGAGGACGACGAGGAAGAGACGTAACTTCGCCCTGTGCTCCGATGAGTATACTGCTTGGGCCGCAGTAATCCAGCCCGGTCACAGCAGTCGTAGGTGTCCCCCGACAGATAGTAATTCCGCTTCAGGGATAAGAGCTGGCGAGAGGTGTACTGTAAGGCCATGTCCCTTGAAGCCTCGTCTGCACCTGCTCTAAGAAAGCCTATCTGTGAGTCCACAGAGCCGATAGGAAGCAAACAGGCCGACATAAAAAAAAGCAATCTCCCGACTTACATGGAGAAAGCACACCGCATCACAACGGAGAGAGGAGCGGCAGCCAGAGCGCGCCAGCGTACCCTACTCAACGTCATACAGGAATTATATATCAATGGCTCAGAAAAGCTCCGAAAAATGTTATTCTGCCTAAAGTCCACGATTTATCACATTACCAAATACCAGCACATATCTACTATCTCAATTAATTACTATATAAATATATGAATATTTAAATAAAATAATTGTATAAATCTCCCCAATAACTTTGCTTGTCAAAATGTTTTTTCCCCTTTATTACTTAAACTGTTATTAATAATCAATGAACATAATGTAGTTCAATTGTTAACATTTTATTCATTACAGATCACCAAACTGGAGACATTGGTCTACACCAGGGCTCCAAACTCAGTCCTGGAGGGCCACTGTCCTGCAGAGTTTAGCTCTAGCCAGACTCAACACCTGCCTATAAGACCTTGATTAGCTGGTGGTCCAGGTGTGTTTAATTGTGGTTGGAGCTAAACTCTGCAGGACACCCCTGGTCTACCCAATGGACATTTCCAACACGACAGTCACCATCGGAGAAACTGACTGTGAACTGAAGATCTGCTGCCTGGCGGACACAACTGGCACCATCACATTGTCCTTATGGGACACGCAAACAAACCTTGTCGATGTTGGCAAAGCTTACAACTTTACTAATTTATCCACCAGACAATTCAATGACAAGATCTCACTCACCACTACACGTGCAGTCACCATAACACCAATTCACAAAAAATTGCAATGCCTACTACTACTGAAGACACCCAATCTCCTCCGCCCACACTACACACACTAACTCCTCCGCCCACACTACACACACTAACTCCTCCGCCCACACTACACACACTAACTCCTCCGCCCACACTACACACACTAACTCCTCCGCCCACAGTACACACAATAACTCCTTCTCCACCCACACTACACACAATAACAGCGGTCATCACCGGTGCAGCAATCAACATGAAGAAACAGTGCCTTGTCGAAAAACGATAGTTTCCATCGTTGCACTACATGCAAAATACTGCGTAAAGGAACCAGTTATGTAACTAAATGCAGTGCATTTGTTACAATTGAATGAGAAAATGAACGAAAAAATGAAGTAGTATCTATCTATAACAAATTCACTTCTGACAAAATTTATCACCAAAGAAAACTACGCAAGCACTATGGACAGTCAGGACATTGAGGAGTACTTCATTTCAAACAGTCCACTTACACTCACATTCACAAACAGTAATCAGATCATAGATCTACACACACACACAAAGCACACCAGACATCTGCGACAGTGATGAAGAACTGACTTCAGCAATAATAGACATCCCAGAAGAAAACACTAAAACACCTGACACATGAGAACATGACAAAAAAACACACAAAGCAATCTAACACCACACACACACTCACTCACTCACACTCTCTCTAAAACCCACAATGCATTACATGTTTATAAACTATTTTTATTGAAACTAACATTCTAGTAAGTTTTTTTTTTTTTTTTTTTTTACAATTTAACAAACAAAATTTGCTGGAAAATTGCTTTTTCCACACACATTACAAATATGTAAAGGGCTTTGGTGGCCATGGATCTGTTAAAGTGCTATATATAAATGCAGTTCATGTATGAAAACAACAGTTCACATTTATCCAATTTATTGTTTTATGACAAAATTTTTTGTTGTAATCTATGTAGTTCAGTAACATTAAGTAATGTTTGTAAAGCTTACTTTTCCCCTTTGTTTTATGCATACATCACTATTGTACAGATGTATTATGTTCCCCTTTACGATAATAACTCAATAGTTTTTGAATGCATTTACTACAATTGTTACTGAGAGATTGTTTCTTGCATAAACATGTAAACAACAGTGCACATGTAACCAACTTGTTTTGTACTGTTGGTTGCACATCCTAACTACTTAATATATTGAAGTGTCCAATGATAAACATCAAACTTGTGTACTTCAAATTCTTTCAACTCCTTACCTATTCAAAAAAAAATAATACATTTGTTTGTTTAAGCATGCATTATAGACTTAAAGGTACAATATGTAGGATTTTTGCAGTAAAATATCCAAAAACCACTAGGCCAATGTTATATATTTTGTTTAGATGATTACTTACACTATCCGAAATGTTTCAAACAATTTGTAAATCGTGAGAAAACGGGACGTGTGAGCAGGGGTGAGGAGTCGCCAGTCAATGACGTCATATCCGCGTTACCCTCGGTTTCCGCCAGTTTTGCGCTCGTACTGCCATAGTAACCTTGGCGACAGACGTTGACAACTGGGTTATGCCCGTTATGCCTAGCAGGACGCTCAAGCTGTTGTTGTTTTGTTCAAACATTATGGACCATGGCAAGCAGACTTTGAGACAAAAAGAGGACTAAAACGAAGATCAACATCTTTCGAGATGCCGAGAGCTCCACGTCCGCGACTAACTTCGACTTGACCGAGACGCGAGTGTTGCATGTACTTTTAGACAGGTGAGCAAATCTACATAAAACAAATGTTATTAATGTTATTTAGTTCAACATGATGAAATGTTAGAATATGATCTGTATGTTATTTTAATGTTGATCTAGCTTAACGTACTTAGTCTCATACAGCCAACACACAACCTAACTAACAACATTCAACACACTCAAATGCCGTTTAGTGTGATAGTTTAACCCTCTGGGGACCAGAAACGCGCCGGCGCGTTTTGCTTGTTTTTTTTCACATAGCAGAAAAATAGACTTAAAGTACTACCATCATTTCTGTTCATATAGAGTTAAGAAATATGAGAAAATAATCTGTTAAATGTCTACTTTTTTATGTGCCCACATACAATCGAAATAAAATATTGTGCTTTTGTAAAATAAAGAAAATAAACAGGGTGTGCGTTCTGCCTCTCAGTCACCGTGAACTTTTTTTCTGGAGCACGTCTCTAATCTTCAACAAAACTCAGCAAATACTATTCACCCAGCCATAAGCAATATATCTTTTAAATCATTTGAGTTTGTACTTTTAAATAATCCGATTCAAAACTAAAATAAATATTCTCCGTTTATGTCATCTATATAAAAAGAGAGACGTGTCAGCCGGTCTAATTATCTTTCTCTCAGCTCATTATTCTGGTAATGTGACACGCCCACGGAGAGCACGCGCTATTCAGACGCAAATATGTGAAGCAACACATTGAGACGCGTTAACGCCCATAAACTCTGAAAACACACTATATTTTTTAGTCAGATTAATCTACTGTCGTCTTGCGCGGCTATATGAGGAACAATCCTGGGACATTTACCTACCTCAGAACTAGTGCTGGTTTATTTTCACCACGAGGAGGAGCAACAGATTCAGCTGAGAAGTAAGTGTTTTATGCTTGTGCTTTGTTCTAATCGCGATATAGAATAACGTTAGTGTCTGTAAACAGAAAAATAGCATACTGTTTAAATGTGAATCATGTTTCTCTGTCTGTGTGTGTGTGTGTGAATGAATGAATGAATGAACACACAGATACGCACTGTTACAGACGAAATAAAAGAAAACATTTCGTTGACTAGTCTAAAATAGACATCAAATAAGCTTTTGTTAGGAGTTTCTGCTCATATGTTAAATATATAGTATGTTTTGTCAATAAACTAATCAACTAAGATGTTATAGTGTTTGTTCCAATGCAAGCTATATCAAAATAATGAATCCTCAACTTTGAAATATGTATGATCAAACTAAGACATTTATGGAAAAAGACAATTTTCTTTTCAAGATGTTTCTAACTTTGAACTTTGAACTGAAATAAAACCATGTCTATATGGTGAAGGGTGTGTGATAGAAGTGTCCAGATGTATGCACCCTGTATTTTAAGATTTTTTATTCCTCTTTTTAGTCAACTTTAGCATGAGTGTGTTCACTTATTCTAAGCAGTGTGTGTGTGTGTGTGTGTGTGTGTGTGTGTGTGTGTGTGTGTGTGTGTGTGTTGGTAATAAATCCAAACAATCTAAAAGCCATTCTTTTTTAAATCTCCTCATTCTTTGTGCAAGGCTCCTAATAATGATATGGCCTGATAGCACACCTAATAGGGCCATTATGGGAGGGTCTTTGTCTTTCTCAGGTGTGAAATGCCACACATATTAATGAGAGATCACGCCCCTTCGCATAAAGCTTTCTCAAACAAAACACGTCATACACATTCTAAAAGACTTTATTGACTTATCTGAATGAGTAGTCAGGATGATTCTCACATAGTTTTGGAGCAAATATTCTAGACTATGTGATACAATTTTCAAAAGTCTTGTGAAGAAATAATCAATATGTGTTTTGTGGCCTTATTTCAGAAACTTTTATTTTTTGTTTTTTCAATAACCATGCATAAATAATATTCTCTCAAAAATACAAACATGTACATACATGTTGCTCACATATTATGGTAGCCCCGTTTGTGCTATATAGAGTGAATTTACACCTTTGCCATTAACATGTTTATAAATAACTGAAAAAAGCACAAATGTCAGAGCATGTCAAAACATCCCAAGGGCCCCAAAAACCCCTTGGTCCCCAGAGGGTTAACTGTTAGGGATGGGAATTGATAAGAATTTAACGATTCCGATTCCATTATCGATATTGCTTATCGATTCGATTCCTTATCGATTCTCTTATCGATTCTCATTGGGTGAGGGAATAAGTACAAATTTGTTTGTTTGTATTAACTTATTGAACTTATAACTTATTTTGTTTGTTAATTATTAACTCGCTGACACAGCACAGAGTATTAGGGGTGTGAACCCACACTGGTCTCACGGTTCGGTTCGATTACGATTATCATGTCATCGATTCAGTTCAATTCGATATCTCGATGCATTACATGCACTGCATCCTCAATTTTACTTCAAAAGTGATGTGTGCGTGCGCGTGTTCGCCTGTTCGTGAAGTCGCAGTGACAGAAACAGTGACATTCCAGTTTAAGTTTCATGGGACTAAAGTCTGTTCATGCTGTGTGTGTGGCTAAATGTTTCTGCATATTGGAGGTAGTTCCCCCCCTTTGACGAAATGGAAATTTTACAGGTGTTGCAAGTGACCATATTGTTATGATGCGCTCTCATTGAGTATGTGCGCGAGTTTGAGTGTGTGTGTTCTCTCGTCTCATATGAGTATGTGCGTGGAGAGTTTGTGTGTGTGTGCGCGCGTCTCATTTGAGTTTGTGTGTGCGTGTTCGCGTCTCATATGAGTATGTGCGTGGAGAGTTTGTGTGTGTGTGCGCGCGTCTCATTTGAGTTTGTGTGTGCGTGTTCGCGTCTCATATGAGTATGTGCGTGGAGAGTTTGTGTGTGTGTGCGCGCGTCTCATTTCAGTTTGTGTGTGCGTGTTCGCGTCTCATATGAGTATGTGCGTGGAGAGTTTGTGTGCGCGCGCGCGTCTCATATGAATATGTGCCTGGAGAGTTTTGCGCATCTCGTGTGTGTAGAGTTTGCGTGTATGCGTGAGCGACTTTAGGTGTGTCGTTGTGCATTTCATATGTATTTGTTTGAGCATTCAGCAGTGTACATGTATGTTTGACTACTTAGTATATGTGTATGCAAGTGTTTCATATATGTGTGCGTGTATTCAAGTGTTTCATATATGTGTGCGTGAATGAAGTTTGATTTAAGCCCTAGACGGCACCTCATATATTGTCTTTTCGCGTGAAATATAACCAAACGAGCGCTTCTGCCTCGATGCCATGTTTGCTGCGTTCTGAATCAAAATAACGCAGCGCTTGTGTGACGTCATGACACATTTGCAACAAGCGGAACCGATAAGCAGAATCGTTAAGCAGGCATACTAACGGTTCCAAGGAATTGGTTCACTGGGAACCGGTTCTGAAGAAGAACCGGTTCTCGATTCCCATCCCTACTTAATTATTTACATTGAATAGACCCGTTCTGTTAAAATGAGTTTTATATTATTAGTGACGTTCACAGCGCCGGTCAGCACAATTTTATAAAGCAATTTAAAGCATCACTGCAAAAAGACATCAAATATAAAATCAATATTTATTCACCTAGTATAATAATAGTAAGTTCTCTCCCTCGTGTCCCGCAAAATCAGGTCTGCTGGCCTGTAACAGAGCAATAGCCAGGTGGTCACCCTAGCTCGGTTCCCACGCCGTATCGGCTCAAATGCATAAGCAATGGGACGCACAGGCTCAACAGGTCTTTCAAGTTCGTCTTCCTCCACTTCAAATCAAGTGCGTATTCAGTCCGGTCCAGAAACGCTTCACTCACCAAAAGAACCAACCAACCCCGTTACGTAGGCTGTGACGTCACTCCAAAATGGCGACTCGCTAGATGGATAGCTAGCTAGAAATTACGAAAATAATTTTGTCTTATCTGTGGTTTTAACAACTTTTTAAAATAAAATCTTAGGCAATGTGATTTTTCTAATATATGTAGCTATACGTTTAATTTCCCCTTTAAGATCAGCAGTTTTCTTTACAACACAAACACGGGCCATGGACATTGTATTTCCCACCTGAGGGTCATAGTAGATCCGAACGCTTCTGGTCTTTCTGGTGTCCAGCCTGACCAGAAGAACTCTGGGGAACATTGTATTTCCCACCTGAGGGGGGAACTGAAATGAAATAGGAAGTAAAGGTGATATAACAGATGTGTTATTGTTATTCGTGGTAGGACACTTAAAACTACTGAAGTAATTACAAGGGGGGAAAACAGTAAAACATATTGATCCCATGACTATTTCTGCTATTTCATATGTGTTAAAATAAATGCACATTTATAGCAGAGAAAACTAATATATATATCAGAGAAAACTAATATTAAAGAGTCAAGGGTCAAGAGCCCAAATAAAACTGACAGTAATCACGATTCTGGTGACTTTAAATGAAACATTCAATGAATCGTCAACACCAAAACCTGTTAATTCTCAATAAGAGCTTCTGTAGAGTCTGACAGAAATAAAGTTAATCTGGTTATTAATACCAAGTGAAAGCTGCATTTGAAAAAGACATGGAAAAAGAGGCATGATGTGATTGGCTGCAAAAAAAAAAACACCCATTAATCTTTAAGTTTTCATGAATGAAGATTTAATTTGTTTATTTGAATGTATTGCTTTATTTATTTTAGAGCATTTTATGGGATACCATTCTTTTTTTAGAGTGATAGATCTCTTATTTAATAGCGAACTAAATGAATGATCTGCTAGTTAACTGGAGATGTTTTATTTATTTGTATTAGGTAGCCTACATCCGTGCCTCAATGCTTCAAAAAGTGAATGTGTGTGAATCCATAGTAAAAAACAATTGGCGTTGATTGACGCCAATCGGACGTTCATGTTTTTTTTCCGTCTATTTGAAAGTTAAGCTAATAATAACATGTTGCATTCTATACGGCCTGATTATGTCATTTTTTTAAGTTACATAGACTGCCTCCAGTTTTCCTCAACTAGACTAATTAAGAGGCGATACTTGACCGGCATATCATCAAAATGTCCGTAAAACGAAACCTCTGCCGGTCACTTTGACCGGCACCATTTTTTTCTAGCGGAAACTGACACCCACAGACTGTTTTTAAATGGAGTTGGATAAATATTTTTTGCTTTTAAACAGTGTGTGTGTGATTTTTGTTTGGTGGCAGTTGTAGGTTACAGTTTGACAAAAGCACAATGTTGTGTTTTTATTGCGAGTGTACACAAATATAAGTAAACACTGCAGTTTGAATGCACCGAATCGTGATGCCTGTACCGTTTCGGTTCAATACGAATACATGTACCGTTCCACCCCTAGCTCACACCCATGCTTCTGGCAGTTCTTTCATGTTGAGTGGTTTACTCCAGTGAACAATATACTGTAGATAAATTTGCTTTGTATTGCCTTTGTTCCCCCTCAGGTTGCAGCTGTGACTGACATGGGGGGGGAACTGTTGACGAGGCCACAAAAAGGATGATGACCTTTCTCCTAGACCATGGCCTATCCAGGCAGGATAACTTTCTGGGCTGAAATGGGAAGAGAGAGTTCAAAGCCTTAAAACTGTATGAAGTAATATATGGTAGGTACGCATGTGGATAATGTTTTAAGTTGTACCGATAATAGAAAGGTGTCACAATACCCTAACATTATAAACATGTCAATTTTAAATATTGTGAATGGAGCGTTTGTTGTCCTGGCTGAGCAGTGTGTTCGCACATGTCTCTCAGTTGCTTAGCTTGTGTTCAAGAGAACGTGTGTATTTCTAATAATAATCTTAATTTATATAGTGCTTTTCTTAACATAGTTGTCTTTACAGTCCTGGCTGAGAGTTGTGTTGGCACTTACTGAAGGAGGCTTAAAGAAAAACGCCATGACCAGCCAAATCACCCGTAAAGATGCTGAGAAGGCGGTCTCCAAGTGGCTCATTGGTGCTAGGGACCGGGGGGGTAATAGACAGGCCCAACAGAAAACCCCTCATCAAGGACTTCAGGCTTCAGGCTCATTTGAGGTGGAAAGAAACTGAAAAGCATGTTGTTTTAAATTTTACTCAAATAAAAGCGTAATTAATTGTATTACTTGGCTCTTTGTTATTGTAGCTTGTTTAACCCAAGGTGTTTGGGTCTGTGGGACCCGTTTTCAATGTTTGCTAAAAGAAAAGGTTATGCTATATATTAACTCAAACTCATTGGCCCTGGCTCATTTTCTGAGAAGAACATAAAAAATAACTTATTTTCAATGACTGCACATGGTACACCCTCCTACATAACTATTACATATGAGGTGCTCGGGTCTACTGGATCCGAGTGTAATAATTGTTGGTGCTATGAAACTTAACTGTGTCCTCCTCCTAACTGGGCCTGCTGTGTGTGTCTTGTCTGTGTGCACGAATGTTGTCTTTCTGCACTTGCTATTCCCACACAAACTTTCACCTTTTCTGATTCAGTTATAAGAAATGAGCACCAATAATGATCAAAAATCTTGTTTCTATATATTTTTTTTAATATAATTGAATTTCATTGTTTTCTCACAAAAAAAAAAGATCATATGATCATAATTGTGATCTCACAGGAGTAAATGGTAAATATGAACCATAAGTTATGTATATACCATTTGGTAATATTGAGCTAAAGTAAACATCTCTTAAATATTTTTACATAAATCGTTATGGCTGATTTAAAAGCCTAATAATGTGGTGGGTCCACCAGACCCGGGAATATTGGCTGTGTAAACAAAACTATTAACATTTTACAAGGGTTAAAGAACTGTATGGGCTGACTGTAAAATAAGTGAATTTGTTAGCCCATAATAATAATGGTTATTACCCATATGGGTAGAATAGCAGGGACCCATAATCAGCCCATATGGGGCCCAGTTAGTGTGGGCCGCAGATGGGAGAAACCTGGGTTGCCCATGTGAAGCCCACCTTCAGCCCATCTGGGCTTGCCCACCATGGATCCCCGGACAAAATTAACTGGGCCTCTGGGCAGCCCAGATGGGGCCCACTCACCAGCCCATATCCAACCCTTATGGGCCCCACATGGATGTGTTGACAGGGCAAGGGAATAATCTTTTCACTGTTTGTCGTGTCCGTGGTGGGTAAAAGTTTGGGTACATCAAACGTTTTGAGTGAATTTCTCAGGAATGAGTGGGAATATCCACACTCTCTCAATGCTTTAAAAAGAGTGTTTGTTGCTGTAAAGGAAAATATCCATTCTGTGCATATGCTTTTAAACCTGAGTAATTGTGACTTCACAATCCCCCTAAAAATGTTTAGGACCTCCCTCTGTCTTTTCCCCTCTCTCTAGAGCCTTCTTCTAGCTCGTCTGCACGGAAACCCGCATTTGGGTTGGATGGTGAACAATCGTTTCTGTTGACAACTGGAGAACTACTGGAGAGTCTGAGTCTATATCGTGGAGCATTTCTTTGTCTCTCACGGCCTCTAAAGACATCCGTCCTGTAAGTGTACTGAAAAAAATAAAAGATGAAATAAAATGTTGTATAAAAAAAGTGAAATGAGTAAACAAACCTATTCGCGACGTTTCGGTATAAACTATACCTTCCTCAGGCAGACTTGTATAGGCTATAGAGAAATTTTGTTTTTAGTTTTATATATATCTATAATAATAATAATATACTATAATATATATCTCAATCTAAATATTTATATATGTAGTTTATAATGAAAATATGTTTTTTTGGTTTGCAAAACAGCAGAGCGACTTTTCGTGTCAGCAGGTTCTCCGAAGTGAAGTGTGAGTGAGCGCGCGCGTTATGCGCCCTATATAGGCTATTTTTAGAAAAAAAGTTTTTCAATAAATTTGCCTAATAAGCTTCAAACAGTCTAATTCAAAAATGTAAGTCAGGGAATTGTGAGTAAATATGGTCCATGTAATCTGTATGAAATCAGTTTTGTAGAAAAAATTGTAATTCCAGAGTTATATTATATTTATTGTAAGTAGGTCACTCTCTCCTCGTGCACTGGTAGAGCGACAATGAAACCACATATCACACGGAGGAAAACGGTGATCTAAAATCGAAACTTAGTTACAACAGTATAAAAGTGGCATATATATGTACCAATGACCGTTATTAACAATATTGTTGTCAAAGAAAACAATTTTTTTAACTTCTAAATGTGTAATTTTATTTTATTTGTACCGACCTCGTGGCGACGACATCGGATGACGTCATCGACGACATCGTTCGTCCTGTGGAATGTTGTTTTCCGATGGAAGTTCCTCACAAGGGAAAATAGTGATTTTAAAAATCGATTTTTATATATTAGTACAAATAAACTGCCTGAATGTGTAACCAAATTCCTAATGAAGTGTTATATGAGTGAACACCATTGTTTTTTTTTAATTGTAAATGTGGTTTAAAAATTAAAATGTGTCTCTCTAGTGGGGACGATATCGGATGACGTCACGCTCGTCGATCGTCGTGTGGAATGTTGTTTCTGGATCAAGAAATCCTGATTCTTTTTAATTTTAAATAGAAGAAATATAGCAGATAAATGTGATAAGCACTTAACAGTTCCTATAGTCCATACTTACTCCTCAGAACAACAGTGTATATGAAATTGACATGTACATAGATAAATATATGAATTTGTAAAATCCAAGATGAAAACCCGTTTTATGGATGATTTGTGTTTTTATGAATTTTTAACCCAAGCTCTGGATCAATGTGTACATATGTCTGTATACATTTTTAATACTTTATTTATATTATGAACCAAAACTCTGGGTTATGAAATGACATATATGGTAATCAATTTATCTATACACGTCAAGAACTGAATTGAATATATTTTTATACTTGTCTGTCTTTTAGCTTCTACTTAATGACATATTTTTATCTCCATTTGTGTTAATTTATGAGAATATCAATGTGTATATATTTACGTGTCTCTATTTATTAAGCAAGAAAATCATCCTCATCTTGACATGTTTTCCAATCATGTTCATCGAACGGCCCCATGCCTTTTCTGGTTGATCATGATTTACTGGACAAGGGTTAAGCATAAGGATTTTTAAAAAATCACAAAATTATTTGATAAATTTTACTGTAGATAATCTTACAATTTTTATTTTGACAGAGGAATGAACCTTATTAGATCATTTTACGCTTCACCAAGGTGAATGTCTTCCAGTCATCCTGAGGGTTGTGTTGATTAAGGAAAGCTGCCTTTTCCCCTTTTTTTGGCCATCTAATTGTTTTGTTGTGGACATCAATCCAGTTTTCTGGGGCAGTTCCCTCCACTTCCTTGCCATGCTCCAACCACACAGCCCTGGCATACACCATGATCTGTAAGTAGGAGGACATTCATAAAGTGTTAGCACTTTTCCACACTACTTATCTATGAAAATGCTACAAACAAACAAATGGCACCAAAAATTAATTAATTAATATATAAATATATATATATATATATATTCCCCACCACCACACCACATCATAGCCAATGAGCAGTAAGGGGCATATATACTCTCTGTTTTGTGTGCACGGTCTGCCCAATTTCAAACATTGTTTAACCAGGGGCGTAATTTACGGGTGGGAACATGTCCCCACCACTTTTTGCCAGGCTCGATATTGTCCCCACCACTTTTTTTAAAAGTAAATGAAAAATAGATTGCGGAAGGTATATATTAAAGGAAACGGCAATCTACAAATCGGCATCCTTCATAATCGAATTCATTAATTTAACAATTTTTTAATAGAGCTATTTATAAATTACTATTAGTATTATTTGAAGTTAACATAATAAAATACGTAGACCTACACCAAAAAAAACTAGTTGAGGATAAATTCTTTAAAATTGGGCAATTCCAGCGTTAACGTGACATTTGCACTTGAAATATAAATTCTCAGAAAATGCGTTTAATACTGAAACGTCTGTTTATATATCTATACTCCCTTAATAAAAGAGTCCAGACATTAGAAAAATATCAGTCTACACATGCGTTTTATATTTAATTTGAGGGAAATACACGAGACATGACACAAAAAATCTTTAACTTTTAGGTGGCAAAATATTTTTTAGTAATTCTATTAATTACACTGCGCAAAACAAAAGTAGGCTAATAACCGGATGAAGAATGGTCGGCCTCCATTGAACATAAAATATTATTTTTATTTTATTTTTCGTGTTCGCATTTATGAGGAAAAAAATGTTAGGGACGTGACAGTTCTCCGTTACGAACATGACCGCTCTGAAAGCGACTTTAAAACTTTCACAGAGACCTCAAGAAAGCACAAAGCCTTTCTTTAAAGTGAATTTCGTTTTTTATTAATTGTATCTTAATTTTAATCAATGTTTCATCAACCAATTGCCTGGATTTAATAAATAAGAAGTAAATAGGCCTATAGTAGAAAATAGATCATCAAGGCCCGTACAGAAACGGGAAAGAAGGCATTTCTGTATTCTGCACCTTCAGGCCTACTTTGCAAAAGGACTTGAAACTCATTGAGTTAATCTCGCTAAATGCTTTTAAATCCAAAATGAAAGATTTAGAGGCAGATACAGATATGTAGGCTAAATGCTTTTAGACTGTAAACATTATTTTAAATGTATGAAATGTTAGCGCTTCTGTGTTATTTGTCTGTACCTATGTGTTTGTACTGATGCCTGTCTTGGCCAGGTCACCCTTGCAAAAGAGGTTCTTAATCTCAATGGGACTCTCATGGTTAAATAAAGGTTAAATAAAGGTTAAATAAAATATCACGGAGGCGCCGGCGCGTGAACGGGACTCTCGTCTCATAAATGAACCGAAACTCAGCGTATAATGTACTTGCCTCTCACAGACCTGAGAAATATATAGAAAGCTTGAAATGTCTAGGCCTACTTGTAAACAGAACAATTCAAAACGAAAGAAAACAGACTGCTCTCTGCTTATTTAATCCATGAAATGTGCATTTCTCTCTGGCGCGTTCACTGTGAAGATCGTGAGTCAGCATCGTCAACTTCATCTTTGCAGCCGACACACTGACACAGAAAACACTTGTTTATTAATAAACAATTAAAATATCTCCTTGCTATATTACTTTTGCTGGTTCTTTGTGGCAGCTTTTAGATATTTTATTGACAGCGCCATGTTACATGAACGTCACGTCAGGAGTCACCACTGCTTCAGCACCGAAAACATGTTTTTGTTTTGTTTTAGTTTTTTTCAAATTTAAAATCAAAAATCGTGATACGAACCAAATTGTAGGTTTGGTCTATCGTTACAGCCCTACTAAGATGAGAAAGCAGGAGTTTAGTCGTTTGTCATGGTTGTAAAAAAAACAATGGCTATCTGAACATCTTTGCCCAGCGCAAACGTAATCAATAAATTATCAGGGAGGGTCGCCTTTTTTCACAATCATTTTGGAGGGTCATAGAAAAATTTATTAGCCTACTGGCGAACAGGCGAAGGGAGGGTCAAGTCTTTTTTGACTACAGATCTCAAAACTAAACTAATACTAAACTAATAAAAAAACCGAACAGTCCCCAAGTTCACTGATTTTGCTTATTTTGATATATTTATTAGGCTAACCTAGATGTGTTGTGAATGTTACGTTTTGCTTATTCGGATGCTTATAGACATATTTGTGGATACATGCATGTGTGTAGGCCTACATCAAAGTGAAAATTAAGTGTATTTCCAACTCTGAACTCAGTCCCCAAGTAAATTCGGTTATTAAATAAACAAATAGCAAAACGAGTTGTGCGGTGTCCCCACCACTTTTCAAAACAAAGTTACGCCACTGTGTTTAACATGGTTGAATCCACCTTTAAGTGCTCTGAACTCAGTTATGACAAAATGTAGAATGGTACATCTACAAAGAGGTTAATTAAGATAAAACTGCCAACCTTCAAATTCTGTGTTCTATACCATGGAGGAGAGGTATGAGGACAGAACCACCATTTTCATGAGTGAGGCAGGCCACCTTGCGGAACAGATCAGTTTCAAGCAGTTGTCGTCTTTTCATCCTGCCTCGTCCATTTCTTGTGTACACTAGATTTAGCAGTTTTGAGCTGTATGGCTTTTCAAACAACGCTGATGTGTAACGCTGGTGCAGGACATTGCATAACACAATCCCGTCTCCTCTTCTTTCTCTGATAAAAGCAAATCTTTCACTTCGCAAGAGAAAACAACTGTCCTTTTCCTTTGTAGAAACAAACATTCGGTGGCGTGCTTCAGGCTGTGTTTTGCTCTTGCTGGCGTTTGCATATTCGATCTCGGATAATCGCCTGGCTACCTGTGCTAGGGGATTTTTCCCATGCCGTACATGTTTCTTGATTTGTTGGAGATGGTTTTCAAAAGGGAAACCGGAATTATCATTCAATGAGCAATTGAAGTGGCGGACATCCTCATGAAGGTGAATCAGTCCATGTACATTGTATACTGAAAAATACTTTCCGTACAGGTCAGCACAGCGGATGACAAAGTGTGAGATGAGTTCATGGGCATATTGAAGGTATGCATTGCGAGTCCTCTCTTTCAGGTGACAGTTCACCAAAAAAAATTAAATGTTGGCATCATTTACTCAACCTCAAGTTGTTCCAAACCTGTGTGACCTGTGTCCAAACCTTTTATTTCAACATTTCCCCCGATGTGACCACGTTACATTGTCTCCTGGGTCGTTTGTTGTTGTCAGTTAAATAGAAAGTAATTGTATTTTTTTGGTTGTTCCAACCCCCCAGATGTTTTAAGATTGTATTCACACTACAATAAAAATAATACAATCTACATGTCTTTGGTCTAAACATACATCATGACATTAAGAGAGCTGAAAGTCTTAAAGTCAGCACTGCTAGAGGAAAGCTATGCTACCTAACAGGGGGCATGCCTGCTGGTCTGATTTGATTAAACAGAGAGAAATCAAACATGAGACAACCTCACTGATTCAGAAATATTTATTTGGTTTTAGTGTGAAAAGAAATGATAAGCCTATACTGTAACATCTCTTACAAACCAGTTATTAGCAGGGGCACTATTCTGTAAATAAGTGTTCTTTTTGTTACCCAAATGTATGTAGAGAATGTGAGTGTATTTGTGCTACAATTGCATTGAATCAGGTCCTTTGCTGAGATATTCTTCAAGAGGATACGGTTTCTTGTCTCCACAAAAGAGAGCCAGCACAAATGGCTCAAAGTTGTGAAACTTGGCAAGTATTGGCCAGAACTGGACTTTGCTGCTTTTGAAGAGTGGGACACATCAATATTGATGCTGAGGTTTATTGAATCATGATCATGTCTGAAAGACATTGTCTGAGTTAGTAAATGACAAATCCCCTTTTCTAACCCAAAATAAATATATTGCCCACTGTATTTTTGCTCAGATCCTATGGCTCTTGGTGTAGCAAGGAGTGTTCTTGCATCCTTTGGTAGCCGGTGTCCTTGCTTTCTTAAAATTGTCAACAATTCATTTAAGGATCTTTGTGTGGTTTTGTTCTTTGTAGACCATTGTCTTAAGTTCTCTTCTAAATCTGGAACATCCAATTCAGCATCATCATTTAGAACTTCTTTTTCTGAATCAGAAGACACATATTCCACATCAGTGTCAAAGTCTGATTCATCTGTTGTTGAACTGTCAGTTGCTGAATAAATACATTCAATACTGCTTGCACTGTCGCCTGGTTATGTAAGCCACAGGTTGATCTATCATTAACTGATCTCTGACTTTCATGGTCATTACCATTGTCAGAATGCAGGAACTGATCCATTTCTGCCTTCCTTTTGCGCCATGCTTTTAGATAAGCCATCTGTAATACATAGTTTGATCCTGAATCTGATTCTGAAATGTGCTTCCTCACAATAAAATGTTTTGCTATGCCAACAGTTCTCAAAGCTCTAACTATATGTATGAATAGAATGTCACTGAAAGAGTCATGCATTAGTCGAGGTTTATGTGACGTAGTCAGACTATAAATGTAATTGATTTAACTTTATTTCAAATTATTTTTTAAAACACAAAAAAGTCATCAGTACTTTTTGGTGTAAAATGAAGAGGGGTTTGTGCTAGGGCTGTGCAATTAACTGAATTTAGATTTTGGCTCCCAACGATCACCAAAATAGTACAATCGAGTAAAAACGATTATTTTTCAAGAACACTCTTATTTTGTCTTGTGTTCTGAATGACACACACCATAAACTATTTCAGCTTGAATGTTTAAACTGATAAGACAAAAGAAGTGTAAATGATCAACCTTAGTTTTAATGCAATGCTGGCCCGTTTGTGCAAATGACAACTCCGTCGTGTCCCGATTCCTGAACGCGAGAGTGTAGTTTCGACGCTTGCCTTGTCCAACCCATTCTGAGAGACAGAGAGAGCGAAAACGCGGCACCGCTGAACACTCGTCTGAGAGAACGTTTTAAAATGATTGATTTGATTTTATAATATGTGTGGATTAATTTAGGCTACTCATACAATCTACATGCTAAAGTGAATCAATGTTTGCGGGGGAATTTCCCGCATTATAAGTGGTCGACCTGCAGGAATTATTAAAATACTTATTGAATGGGGCGCTAGTGAGCAGGCGATGGAATAAAGCGTGTTTGGCTGAGCTCCTACCTAATTTTTATCTAATTTTGTATTAAAAGCAACATATCTTCTGTAATTATCCCCAGCGCGATTTATAAGGTATTTCTACTTTCTATTTCAGTTCTAGGCCCAATACTTCCTCGACGCAGAGTTCAGCTTCTGACCGTGTCCACACACCGAATTCACCAGACATGACCGATATGGAAGAATTGAAGTCGCAGATCCTGATATCCTTAAAAGCAGATATTTCTGCAGTGATAAGAACTGAACTTAAGAACTCTCTCGCTGACGATTTCAACTTTTTAAAGAGCGAGCTGCAAGCTGTCAGAACGGAAATTGCAAACAATGCGACGCTAATGCGGACTGACATTGAACAAATGAAAATTACCAGTAAAGATATGGAAGGCAGAATGTCAACATGGACGGATGAAGTAAACTAACTACAAGTCGTGGTGAGTACTTTAACTGAAACAAAAAACTCGTAGTTTTTGTCCAACTCCATTGACTTGGATGGAGAAAAGGACAAAAACTACGATAAAACCTGTTGGAAAGCATCTTTTGCAGCGATTTTTGCGTGAGCATATCAGTGAACACCCCAGACCACTCAGTGAGTTTCACGTCTTTGTAAACTAAAGTTTAATGCGTTTTATGAATGATTCTTTCATATGCACCTATGAAACCATTGTAGAGGTGGGGGGGTGCTACTAAAGAAACCTAAAATTCTCGGGCCAGCAGCATGTGTCCAAATTTCAATCTTAACCGTTCGATTTCATCAGAAACGATCTTAAAACAGGGCTTTAATTGTAAAACACCGAACTTACCCTTTAAAGAGCTTTATAAAGCCAACTATCAACCTCTTTTAGCTAGTCTGAAGAAGGATTTTGAAAGGTGGGACTCCTTGTACCTTTCCCTAGGGGGAAGGATTAACATCATTAAGATGACTGTTTTGCCCAAGTTTTTATACATTTTCCAATGTGTACCAATTTTTCTCACAAAATCATTTTTTGTAATTTAAATACTCAAATTAGAAGTTTTATTTGGAATAAAAAACGCCCTAGGGCAATGGATAAAATATTACAAAGACCCCGCAGCTTAGGTGGTCTTGCCCTGCCGAACTTTCTATATTTCTACTGGTCGGTGAATATCAGGGCAATTCTATACTTATTGGGGGAAGATGAGAAAGCCAGCTGGGCACAGATGGAGAAATCATCCATTCGATATAACCCTCTGTCAGTATTATGTTCTAAGCTGCCACTGGCAAACTCAGTATCTAATCTTACACTCTCCCCAGTTGTACTACAAGCTATAAAAATCTGGTATCAGTTTAGACGTCATTTTGCACTTAACAACCTTCCGCTTGCCTCACCTGTTGTACAGAACCACATATTTACTCCTTTTATGACAGATGCAGCTGCAATTAGGTCATTACAGGATTTGTATTTGAATGACACATTTGCCTCCTTCCAACAGTTAGTCCAAAAATTTGCTATTCCTAATACAAATTTTTTTAGGTATCTACAACTTAGAAGCTTTGTGTTATCAAATTCAAACTGTTTCCCTTGCTGTCCCGCTCAATCTCTCACTGATTCTATTCTCGAGTACAGGTGTGGAGTTAAACAGTCCATAAGTAAAGTCTATGGACTACTCAATCTACACAATCTGACTGCCTTAGAATCTTTAAAACAAAAATGGGAAAAAGAAATTGAGGACCAAATATCAGACGATGTTTGGCAGGAAGCAATCCAGAGAATACACTCATCCTCTATAAGTCTCAGGCACACGATTGTCCAGTTTAAAATTGTACATCGCCTCCATTGGTCTAAGGACAGATTGGCTAAATTTAAAAGTGATGTAGACCCTACTTGTGTTCGATGTAAACAAGCTCCTGCTACTTTATATCACATGTTTTGGTCATGTCCGAAATTGCTAGAATACTGGGGCCAAATGTTTGGTAAATTCATCGCTCCAACCATGTCGACAGCAATATTTGGAGTTGTTAGTCAAGATTATAATCTAAGAAGATCCCAGTCTGATGTTATTTCTTTCTGTTCACTTCTTGCCAGAAGGCTAATTTTGTACAAATGGAAAGACTCTTCACCTCCAACATATGGACATTGGATTAAAGATGTGATGTATAACATACAATTGGAAAAGCTGCGATGTTCTATGAAAGGGTCAAATAAGAGATTTTTCATCACTTGGCAACCGTTGCTGACCTTTGTGGAGAACACTTCTGCTAAAGAATTACTCTGAATGTACATGTTTGTATATTATTAATATTATTATTGTGTTTTTATTTATTTTATTTTTCTTTTAATTATTATTATTATTTTTATTTTTTTATTAACTGGTCTGACTGTTACATGGGGTTGGGTGGGAGGGGGGGTCCTTATCTGTTCTGTATAATGTATATTTTTTTATAATCTTTAAGTAAAATAAAAAATAAACATTGAGGGAAAAAAATACTTATTGAATTATTAATTATATTAATAATAATGAAAAATTATATTATATGTTATATTATTTATTTTAATAGTTCAAAAAGTAAAATAAAAAGTGGTTGAAAAAAAAGTTGTCCGTGAATTGTTGAAAGGTGTATTTTTAATAAATGCAACACGTTCCCAAAGTCATGTGAAATAATCGTGTTACATAATCATGTTTTCAATACTGACCAAAATAATTGTAATTATGATTTTTTCCATAATCAAGCAGCTCTAGTTTGTGCTCAAACCAAACTAGTTCTTAGTACATTCAATTTAGTTTGAGAAACAACATAAAGGTTTTCTGCTTGAACAGAAACTTACCTATTTTTTATCTTTATTGCCTCAACCTAAAAAAGAGATAAAGAAGAATATTCCAAATTACTAAACTATTTAATATACAGAAATATACAGATCAGGGGCCGTATTCACAAAACATCTTATGGCTAAAAGCAGCTGTTATAACTTGCCGATTTAGAATAAACTCTTAAAATATAATTGGCATGTCAGTCCTAATTTTAGGACTTTTTCTAAGAGTATTTCCGAAAGCATTTTAGCTAAGACGACAAACTAGGACTGTGAATCTTTGGGTAGGCAGCGATTCATAGGTTTTGCGATTTGATTAGTCCGATTCGTATGGAAGTAAAATAGTGTCAAATGTTTTTGAAACAAAAAGCATGTTGAATTGCACCAATTGAAAAAAAATATGCATTGCATTAACCATGCTTGTATTTTAATCCATTGTATTTTTAAGGCTTGCATTTTTATGGGCTGAAATTCAACATGGTTGAATATTTGAAATGTTTTTAATAGAAATATTCACAGCTTAAACACATTTTCATTATTATATTCACCTTTCATATTTCACTTCAAAAATTTTCAAACTGTTTAAAAATACAACCTATAATATTCAACAGGCAATTTTCGGTCCATTTTATTTCGCCTTGAAAATTCGCTTCCGCAAATTCAGTGGTTCAAATTCATCAGAAAATACTACGTTGACATCCAGGAACTGCAGGAACTGCAGGAAAAGCAGTAGATTGCCGAGCATATTCTCCATCTGCTGTTAGTCGTCTTCACCTGCAGGGGGTGCAAGCGCGTGTTGACAAGCACCAAAGCAACAGCTAGAGACGAGAGGCCTTCACGAAACGTCAATTGCTGAAATGGACAGCGCGGTGAGTTTGTTTGTTGTTGGATGTCATTTTACTTTTGTTTCATTCATCTGGCCAGCAAGACCGAGGTCCTTAACATGTCATATTATATATTTCCCTTTAGCAATTGCTTTTGGATTATGTTTTGGAAAGACTCCGTTCATGCTTGGAAAATGCTGTTGGACGATGGCCCTTGACATGGACTACCTGGAGTTTATCTGCTCGCAAGAGTTGGTCTTTTTAAGTGCTGTGTCCAATTTAGTTACCATCCCACGTAATGTTTTCGAGGGCATCACAGAACTGCTAAGACTAATTCGACTAAACTTGTCAAACGTTGAGACGCGCACTCCGACTATTCTGCACCAGTCAGGATCGATGGGAAGGCCACGTTTTGTAATCTCACCGGATTATATCACCAATCTCCTGGACATTAACTGTTCTGTTCCAGCCATTGCTCGCATGCTTGGAGTAAGCAGGAGCACAATATTTAGACGAATGGCTGAATGTAACCTCTCCATTCGGGCAAGATATAGCGGTCTCTCGGATGAAGAGTTAGATGAGTGTGTGACAGATGTAAAGCAACACATGCCTCAGTGTGATGAGAGCAGCTTTAAAAGCGCGAGGACACCAAGTGCAGTTCGACCGGGTCAGGGCAGCAATGCACCGCGTTGATACAGTGGGAGTCATGTCCCGAATGGCACAATTGTAGTACGAAGGACATACACTCAGGTCCTAGGTCAATGATGCACATTGACACCAACCATAAATTGATTCGGTAAGTTTGGTTTGTCAGGCTTGTTCACTCAGATATTGCATGTTGCAGACCTTATGATAGATAGATGTGGGCTTTTTAAAACATTTGCATGAATATTCTTCTTTCAGATACAATATAGTCATCTTTGGGGGGGTGGATGGCTTTTCACGAAAGGTAGAGGCCACTCCAAACTACTTTTTTTTTTTTTTTACTATCTATATTGACATATCCATCATACCATTTTTTTTTTTTGATAGATAATGTACCTTGGTGCTTCATCTGATAACCTTGCTGCTACTACCTTGGATTTTTTCCAAGAAGTGGTGGAGACATTTGGCTTCCCTCTCAGGTAGGAGACATCTCAGTAACAATTGGATGCCAAATCTTGTCATGTTTATTCAGTTCAGTTAAGTGAATTCAGTGAATGAAATGATTTACATCAACACTTTTTATCAACCTTTCTATATTAAGACACGATTAGAAACGTTTGCGCTTATTGTAACGTATAATATAGCCTAACATAATTTATTACATGTAAACAGCATTTTTTTTTCCATCCCAAGGGGTATAACTATATTTGTGAGAGCGTTTGCTTCCTTAAATTTCCATGCGTCCACTACAAGTAAGAAGTAATGCTGCTACAATACTGTTGTTGCCCTCTCTTATGTCATACCCCAGAATTCCCCCGGCTTACTTAAGGCACACACTAATCAAAATATATTATAATGCATTGCAGTCTGTGTATTTACCTGGCCAGTGACCACAGAAGCTCCCCTAAGTATGAATGAATGAATTTTAGACCAAGTTTACATCTGATAATTTTTTTTATATTTTTACTCCGTTCATTTACTGTCTGAATTTTACATTGAGTAAGTAACATTTTTTGAGAAATGTGTTTCAGTCTGTGCTAAAACACCCATGTTCTTAGGGTACGAGGAGATCAGGGCGTCGAAAATGTGGACGTGGCTCTTCTGATGTTCACAGTTCGTGGGACAGAAAGGGGCAGCTTTATTTCAGGAAAGAGCGTGCACAATCAGCGGTGAGTTGTAATTTTCAAATAATGTACTTTGAATTGAGTTTTTTTTTAAAATACATTTAATTTTTTAATTAATGATCAACTTGTGCATAATACCTGTCTGAAATTCTTATATTTAATTGATATATTTCTTTTCAGTATAGAGAGGTTGTGGAGAGACGTCTGGACATCAGTGACGAATGTCTACTACGATGTTCTACATGCTTTGGAAGAAGGGTGGCCACCTTGATATTTCTGACCTTACTCATCTGTTCTGTTGACACTATGTATTTCTTCCACGGCTTCAAGATGATCTCAACCTTTTCCGAAACACCTGGGACAATCACCCAATACGCACAGAGGGTAATATGACTCCTAACCAGTTGTGGGTGATGGGAAGTATCCGCAGTCCTGTACCTGAGCCTGACATAGAGGTATGTTTGATGTGGATATGGATCCTCAGACCACGAGTTCTGCTATTATCATGCACTAAACTGTAGTTAAAACATTTAAACACAGCATGCCGAAGGAAAGTGTTCAAAAGCATTGCATCCACTACAAAAATTTTTATTAATTAAAATTATAACTCCATTAATGAGTGGCACATTTAATCTAAATGTGTATATCAGATGTAAAACAGAGTTTAAATCAGCCTATTAATTTTTAACTGTTATTGTGAAAACATGCATTGAATTTATGATTAGTACTCATAATGAAGATTTAAAGTGTTTTTCCTTCATCCGAAACATGGTCACGTCGGTGTCGCCAAACTGCTCCGTATCCAATATGTTCGTACGCAGAATCAGTGTTATATGTTTTTATAAATCACAACTTGTGCGTCGATAGTGGCTTACGAGCCGTTTCAGGGCCCGTTTTGTCCATACGCAGCGGTTATTAATGAGAACCCAGAACTGTAAGTTGGATCTTATTTATGACATTAAATGCTCTATATTGCTGTTTTTAGGGATTAAGCATACCACACATAGACTGGGAGAGTAGTGGACTGAGTGTTGATGCACATTCCAGTATTGTTGTGCCTCAAACCGAATGTCCCCTGACTGATGAGAGAAACTGTAGACCCCAAAGGACCTTCGAAGAGCTTTGGCTGGGACATCTATCGAGCTGCACTACATTTTTGCCAATCAGTTCTTATGGAATAATTGTGATGTCATATTCTGTTCTGCAGACTTCTGTCACTATCAATTATAATTAATAATTTTAATCAACAATACCTGCTTAAAATATCTGAATAATCGCTTTCAATAAGGAATTGTGATGATGAGGGAACCAAGCGGTCTGGCTCTCCCTCAAAGAGGCAAGTAACTCCTGTGTTTCCTGTTGATTTAATAACATATCAGCATTAAGTAAATCCCATCAAAACAATTATTAAAAATGTACATTTTGCAGTGCAACTAATAAACTGCATACCCAAGTTCAAACTGAAACCATACTTCAGTTTTTCAAGAACTGTTGAAAAAAAGTGCCTGGTGACTCCATCGCCAACTGCAGCATCTCCTAAAAAAATGAACATACAGTTATTAAAGCTGCCAACAATGAATACACTATATGAGATGAATAATTTATTGCATAAATAGTTTCATCTTCTACAGCTGTACATTGAAGTTGACATTTTACAGGACATGGCCACTCTACATTTCTTTGCTTGTAGAAGTTGATCAGTTGCCTCTCCTGTTCTTCAGTACATGATCTCAAGTCCATACACATAAAAAGAGGTTTCCCTGTCTCGTGCAGTTGGAGAATTTCCTTTTTGTACAAGGTGGCAGCCATTTTTGGATCCGGATGGGTCTTCCAATCTGGTAAAAAATATATATATATATATAATAAAATAATAATAATAATTAATCATGGCAAATCAAAAGAGCTCTGTTGCACATCAACATAAGTGTAATATTTTTTCACATTTACTTGTTTGCCACAAATTCAAGATGGACTAAAAAATGAAGACTTCTTTAGAATGTCAGCAATAGAATGATTTAAGCAAACATTCATGTTATTCTGTTTAGCACTGCAAAAAAAGCCAAAGGAGAAACAGTTTAATTACCATTATCCATGTATGAAAACTCAGCAGTGTCATTCACTTCGTTATCCATCTAAACATTTGATAATATAATTTTTTTAGTTGCCTGCTTTATTAATATCTGATTAAATAGTTAAATATTAGTTCTTAATTTTGCATGTCAATACTGCTATAGAAGATCCTGCAGTGCTGTGATACTCAGATTTTATGAAGTCATTATACAGAAAATGTTTTGACAGGATAATACAGACATCAAGAATCAGCGTATAAATCACAACAATGGTGACAATGAAAAAAAAATCTGATCAACTCTGAACTACTATAAAGTCACAAAAAGGCTTTGTTGATTGTCACCATTGTTGAGATTCATATGTTGATTCTTGATGTCTCTATACTCCTAAAAAAAAATAAACCAGCTCAAAACAATTTTTTTTATAATAAATATTTTTTAAATTTCAGATTTGTTAAAATACTGATGCCACGATATTTCAAAGGTCAAGTTTATGACATTAATAATAGACTTTGTATAAAACAAAAGTCCATCTATATATAATGAAATCTCAGCAAATTTATTCAGAGATTTGATTGTAATATCAGTGAATTAGGTCACCATATGATGACTGTAACATCAATAAATGACCAACATCATCTGATATTCTCGCTTGCATTTATTGCCATTACAAATGTGTATCAAAAACAAAGTTAAAGCAGCCAGAGAATAACTAATGTTAAAATCTCAAGGGTCATGAGCCCAACCAAAGCAAACACTGATCTCAATCATGGTGACATCAAATTTCTGTTAAAGTTTTTTGCACTTCATTTAAATTAGGATATTTGACTTTATTTTTTTACGTTTTTTTGTTTGGCAGCCGTAGCTGCCAGTCATTGACCGTTTTTTAAAGATTTTATTTTTTACAGTGAAAAAAATGATACTTTGGATTAACTTTTAATTTTTCTAATTTTTTTAGATTTTCTCAAATTGTATTTATGATTCAGTTAAAACCGTAAATTTTGATTTAATTTTAAACCAAAATTTATTTATTTTTCCAACACAACGTTTTACCTTAACCCAAAGTAATAATATCGTTTGTTACAAAGAACGTGTGTAATTTTTTTTGCTTTGATACAAGAGGGCGTAACATGTACTTTGAGGCAAAGTGAAAACAGAAGGTATAAACTGAAAATCACAATTTTCCATTGGACCAATGTAAATTGGTTTTTTATATTTTGAATGAATTGCACTGATGTTTAACTTTTTTCAGTGCATTAAGTAAAATTTCATTCATCATTCATGATTCATCGGAAGCGTGAGCATTTTATACACATTTTATGCGTTTGCTCTTTCCATGTAATAAATGCGCACCCTTGAATAAGTGGGGTTTTACTTCAGCTGCTCAGGACGGGTATGACCCATTTCCGTAAAACTTCAGTATCTTATCTTAAAGAAAATAACAGCGACGTTTCCACGCAACGAACGCGTTGTTTCATAGCAGTGCCCGCGCAGTGACATGGCAGCTTTATCAATGGCTTGAGCGGTTTGACTCAAGACTTGCTTTCTCGATAGAGAGCTGTCATCTGCTCATGGGAACATCAGTGGCTGTCCTGAGGAGAGCTCAAACATGGACTGCTTTTGAAACCAGACTGATTGTTGTCCAAGAGGTTGTTCTGTGTAAGAAAGGAGGAGATCTGGTTGAAAACAACTCGTTCAAGTGTTTTCGCGACAAATGGTAGAAGAGATACCGGTCTGTAACTTGTTAGATGTGCTGGATTTAGATTGGGTTTCTTAAACAGTGGGGTTACCCGAGCCTGCTTAAAAGCTGTGGGAAAGGTACCAGTGTGAAGAGAGGTGTTTATGATGTGCGTGAGTGTGGGTACAACTGAGGAAGAAATGGCTTGAAGTAGATTAGTGGGGATAGGATTAGTGGTTCAGTCTTGTATATTGATTAGGCCTACTTTGCTATTCTATAAATATATAGGCCTAATAAGTTGTATTATAATATGCTATAATGTATGATAGCATACAATATTCACCAGAAGTCATCATTTCAGGGGTTATTTTTCAAAATTTGAGCACTAATTTGGGACGGTTTCAGAGATAATAAAAAAATATGAAAACGTCTCTACGGGGGCAAAAAAAGAAATAAGCCCACCGCCAACACAGTTGTCAGACACTTCTAAACAGGTCCAAGACATCCTTGGGGCGGACTCACCTGTCCTGGCTGGTTACAGCTGAGACTCAACCAGAGGAATATAACACAGAGTGAGGGAATATTATGGTCTTAAATCAAATAAAATGTATCACTATGAGGATAAACGATATGAAGATCACGACAGGCGTAATAAAATATTTTTTTATTTGTATATAAATATCAATTTTGATTGGTATTTCTTTGTTTCACGCATTAGACCTTTCCAGCAATCAAAGCAGCTTCAACACCGACAGAGCGCCAGCAGTACGCCAAACCAGGCAGCAAAGTGAGTTATTGCTTATTTGTTAACAATTATTTTAGTTTTGTTAATTTGACTTAGAACAGCCCCAATATTATTTATTATATTATATTTCATAATTCCTCCAAAACACTTGTGAATTGCTGGAACTGCAGAGAGACGTCCTACAGCTACAAAAGACAAAACTGCAATTAGAGATCGAAAAACTTAAAAAGGAGAAGGAAAATCAAGACCTTTACAACATCATTCTTTATAACAAACTTTTGCAGCTACAAAGTGAAGGGAAAATAACAATCACATCAATTGACGAATAAATACATTTTATGACAGATCTGAAAAGTTTTGTATTTATTTATGTAATTACAAGGACAAATATATTAACAAAATACCAATAATAATAGCAAAATACAATATAGCTAATACATTCATATATAATATTAATACTAAATAGCACTATAAATTACATTACTTTAAATTGCAACTGCTAGCCTACTAGACATATTGTATCATTTACATTAATAATAATTATTGTAATAGGCTAATAATACATCTTATTATTAATATTACTACTGCTGCTAATACATTTTTTTTTATATATATTAGCCTACTACTACAACTATTGGTCATACTAGGCCTACTAATTAAAGAATGCATTTACTATGGCATCTCTGACAACAAATCCAGCCTGTTGAAAATCTTGTTGCAGAAGATTTGCTTCATGACCCTCTTCTTCGAGATCATCTTCCTCTTCGAAGGCAGAATACATTTTGGACATGTTAAAAAGAACAACGCAGGCGACAATAATTTTGCAAGCCCTTGGAGGCTCAACGCGCAGTTCGCTGTGGAGACAGTGAAATCTCCGTTAAGCTGTCTGATCGTCCTCTCAACTATCGACCTTGTGTGTGTCAACGCATTGTTGTATCTTTCCTACAGGAGCAAACAATAACCATAATTATCAACAAGTCACAATACATTTGAATACATTTTAATACACAAAAAAGATCAATAAGTTAGACAACATATATGTTTTTACGTTAAACTATTTTTCAACTTCAACTTTTTTAAAGTTAGTAAAGATTAATTTTTTTTTCAAGTCAGTTTAATGTCATTTAAGTTGAAATGATTTGTACATCTAAGTTGTCTGTAACATTATTAAATACATGCCTGTGTAGCGTTAAGGCAATTCATGAAGGGCGTCATGACCCATGGTCGGCAGGGGTGCCCACTGTCCCCTAGCAGAAGACCACCGTGCAGCTTCTAAATCTCTCCCGATCTTGCTCTCTGAGTCATGTGTACTCCCTGGCCACGATGCAACGACATTTCTTATTCTGCACAGATGGTCACACACTAACTGCACATTAACAGAATGGTAATTTTTTCTATTCACATACTGATCTTCGTGCGTGCGGGGCGCCTGAATTCTGACATGTGTGCCGTCAATTACACCACTTATTCGAGGAAACCCCGCTTTCCGGAAAAAAGAGGTTTGAATGACATCCAGTTCAACACGAGATGGAAACGTCACAGTTTGGCTTAAAGCTATGGTATACGATTTCAAAGATTGTTCATTATTAATATCCTCGTTTAGATGCTGGTTATGGTTATATAGTACAATCCTAACAATATGAATAGAAAAAAGAATGAAAAAAATCCATACACTCTATTGGCTGTACAGCCGCAGAGAAGTTGACCAATGTAAGCTGTCCGGCCGGACAGCTTACATTGAAAAAATGTGAAGAACGCCGAACTTTGAGTAGGATGAATATAGGGTCCACCATTGACCGTTGGAGGAAGCTTCAGGAAGATCTGGGACTGAAGACCGACGCTGACACGGCTGACTTTTTGTTGAGCAGGTAAACATTTATTTATACTTTTATGGTGTGACGTGTTACATAAATAGCTTTTTATCAGTTTGACAACTTGCTCATGCTGCCGGTCGGCATTGGAATGTTAGCCGTTTAGCATCGCCTATCACGGGTCAAAGTAATTATATTTCTTGAAGTCCTTGAATATATTTCAGTAGCCTAGCGGATTTCTGTTCGAGCCGATCGAAATTTGAACAAGATGCGCTGTGTGCTGCTATAACAATTACTGAAAACCTTAGCAATACTAGTAGTATTATAGCCTACTAATGGTGGTGGGGAGTTTAGAACATTTCATGTGTTGCTAATCTTGCGTTGATGTGAACTCAAACGTGACATTGAATTGTTTATGAAGCAACTAAGTTCAAGTGTCTAAAGGCAATTTTACATATGATGTGTGTCAGATGTTTACTACCGATGATCACAGCTTGACTGAGTGACGTTGTTCAATTCGTTTCCCGGTGGGAGGGATCAGGTAGCACAGAGGGGAGGGGTGTGTGTGTGGAGGGGCGGGATGAGTTTTTTAAAACTTCCCTAACGTCTCAGGCTTTCTCGACCGATTTTTAACATCGTATACTATAGCTTTAAATGACGGCAAAGGGCCCCCAGTGAATAACTCTACTGACGGACGACTTATGAACGTGGAAAACATCTCCCACTACAGACTGGAAACTCCCAGTTGCAAAGAACCGAAGTGCTATAAGCAACTGAAACACAGAGGGTAGTGAGTGGTTGCGGTGGGTAACATGGTCAAGGTCGCCTTCCAGTTTGTCAGCAATTTCATAAATTCTGCGGCGATCAAACGACTCGGTTACTAACGTAACCTCGGTTCCCTGAGAGGAGGGAACGAGTATTGCGTAAGTATCTTACGCTATGGGAAAACTCCTTTTCTCGAGAATATTGAAGTATTTATGTAAAACGCATTGCAGCTGCACAGCTGACAGCAATGAATGAAGGAGATCGGCCATTGGCTGTGCTGCGGCAACTTGCTCGAACCAATGACGGGGCGACTCTGAATGCGCGACCAATGAGCGCGCATCAGAGCCCGCCAAGATGGGCGTGGCCAAGAGCTATATACTGGGCGCCCCGTCATGAGAGTTCTTTAGGTTAAAACGACTGAAGCGAACTAACCAAGCACAAGCAC
This sequence comes from Gila orcuttii, assembly GCA_026230005.1. Lineage (NCBI taxonomy): Eukaryota > Metazoa > Chordata > Actinopteri > Cypriniformes > Leuciscidae > Gila > Gila orcuttii. The sequence goes on along the minus strand of JAPDVR010000003.1, from coordinate 1,215,922 downwards.
GGCAGCTTACGCAATACTCGTTCCCTCCTCTCAGGGAACCGAGGTTACGTTAGTAACTGAGTTGTTCCCTTTCGAGAGGTCTCTCCTATTGCGTAAGTAGCTTACGCTATGGGAACACCATGCAAAACGCCGTGCGTGCTGAACTTCGCCTTATGATAGCCAGAGGCAGGTGCCTGAGCTGAAAAGCAAAGTTATCATCCAACTAGCCGGCAGAGGCGAGCTTTATATGTGGGAAAAAATACAGAGCGGCTAGAAGGCGCTCAGTGTGACACAAGCACATACATAATCTAGATACGAACTCATAGTTCAACTAGCATCATGCTGATAGTACGTTGGAATGCAATGTCGGGACCTGTAGGTTGTAGAACCTGATAAATGTGGACGGTGAGGCCCAGCCTGCCGCCGCACAAATATCCTCGATCGGTATCCCGCTCGACCATGCCCAGGAAGAAGCCACACTCCTGGTGGAGTGTGCTTTGACTCCCCAGGGGCATTGAAGCCCCTTAGCTTCATAAGCCAGCGCTATAGCTTCAACTATCCAGTGAGAAATTCTCTGCTTTGAAACGGCGGAACCTTTCGTACGGCCGCCAAAGCATACAAACAGTTGTTCTGTCTGTCTGAATAGGGCAGAACGCTCCAAATACACTCTGAGAGCCCTAACGGGGCAGAGTAGATTAGCGTCGTGTTCGTCTGCTTGAGACGATAGCGCAGTTAGGGAGATAACCTGTGCTCTGAAGGGAGTGGTGAGCACTTTAGGAATATACCCATGTTTCGGTCTAAGGACGACCCTGCAGTCGTTAGGTCCGAATTCTAGGCAGGCAGCGCTTGTCGAAAGCGCGTGCAGGTCACCCACTCTCTTGACCGAGGCGAGTGCCAGCAAGAGCGCAGTCTTGAGCGAGAGCTGTTTAAGGTGCATGGTTCGGAGTGGTTCGAACGGGGGCCCTTTAAGAGCGTCTAGGACAGTAGCTAGGTCCCAGATCGGCACTGAGGGGGGGCGTGAAGGGTTCATCCTCCTAGCGCCCCTTAGGAAACGAATAATTAGGTCGTTTCTTCCCAATGGACGTTCCATTACAGGGTCGTGTGAGGCTGTGATGGCCACCACATATACTTTGAGCGTGGAGGGGGTGCGGCCCGCCTCCAGAAGCCCTTGTAGAAAAGCGAGTACGTTTTGTAATCTCGCATGTTTCAGGGTTCAGGCCCTAGGCATTACACCAGTCACTGAACACTTTCCATTTCTGGGCATATAAGCGTCTCGTGGAGGGCGCCCGCGCCTCAGCGATGGTATTTAGTACTCCGCTCGTGAGGTTCCTGGGAACCCGTTGAGGGGCCATGCATGAAGGGCCTACAGATCGGGGCGGGGATGAAATATCATCCCGCTGGCCTGACTGAGGAGGTCTGGCCTCAGTGGAATCGGCCGTGGTGTAGATTGCATTTGCATCAGATCTGGAAACCATGTTTGGTTCTTCCAGAGTGGGGCTATCAGCAGCACTGCGTTTTTCTCCTCTCTGACCCGACTGATGACCTGTGGCAGCATCGCGATCGGGGGAAAGGCATATAAGGGGCGGCTCGGCCAGCTCTGGACGAGCGCGTCCGTGCTTTTCGTGAAGAAAAAAGAGCAGTGCGCGTTCTCCTTGGAGGCGAAGAGGTCGATCTCCGCTTTGCCAAAGGTTTTCCATAACCACTGAATCGTCAGCGGGTTGAGAGCCCATTCTCCTGGGAGAATATTGTCTCTGGATAGCATGTCTGCCCCCTGGTTCAGGGCGCCTGGCACATGCGCTGCTCTCAGCGAGCGCAAGTTGTGCTGGGACCATAAAATGAGTCTCCTGGCCATTGAATGCATGGAGCTCGACCTGAGTCCACCCTGGCGATTTATGTACAACACTACCGTCATGTTGTCCGTTCGGACCAGGACGTGTTCGTTTTTTAGATGTGGGAGCAGGGCTCTGAGAGCCAAAGCGACCGCTTTCATTTCCAGACAGTTTATGTGTAGGCGCTTCTCCGGGTTTGACCAAAAGCCGAAAGACAGGCCTGCCCTCGTAAAGGACCCCCCAACCTAATTTGGCATCTGTCGTTATCATCTTTCTCCTTGTGTTCACACCCAGACTCACGCCTGACTGGTACCAGTCGGCGGCTTTCCAGTGAGTCAGGGCTTTTATACAGCCGTGGTTCGCTCTGATTAAAAAGTGGCCCGAACGCGGCTCTTGAGCCAGCGTTGGAGAGGGCGCATATGCAACAATCCTAGTTGGAGTACAGCCGATGCTGAGGCCATGAGACCGAGCATCCTCTGAAACCGCTTGACGGGGCGCGCGCGCCCGCCCTGAATGATGTTGCAAGGCGCCGGAGGGTGAGCGCGCGCTCTGATGAGAGACGCGCTGTCATTTGCATCGAGTCTAGAACTATTCCCAGGAAAGAAATCCTCTGGCTGGGAGATAGTATGCTTTTTGCAAAATTGATTCTTAGACCCAGGCATTCTAAATGGCTGATAATCCAAGATCTGTGTGTTATTAACTGACTTTCTGATTGAGCTAGAACCAGCCAATTGTCGAGATAATTCAGTATTCGCACTCCCCTTCGCCTTAGGGGGGAAAGTGCTGCATCCATACATTTCGTGAATGTACGGGGAGCCAGGGACAGGCCGAACGGAAGTACTGTGTACTGGTATGACTGTCCCTCGAAAGCGAATCTCAGAAACGGCCTGTGATGAGGCGCTATTGGAATGTGAAAGTAAGCATCTTTCAGATCCACTGAGAGAAACCAATCTCCTGGGCGTACTTGCGCGAGGATATGCTTGGTTGCTAACATTTTGAATGAGCGGATCATTAGTGCTTTGTTCAGGTGTCTGAGAATCTAGGATGGGGCGGAGACCGCCATCCTTTTTCGGGACGAGAAAATAGCGGCTGTAAAAACCTGCCTCGCTCAGAGAGGGGGAAACAGTTTCCACAGCGCCCTTTTCTATTAGTTTGCGCACCTCGGTGCGTAGAACATGTGAACACTCCTTTCTCACTTTCGTCTCGACCACAGTCGTAAAACGTGGTGGTCTGCGAGCGAACTGGAGCGAGTATCCGTGCTTTACTATATTCAATACCCATTTCGGCATATCTGGAATGTTTTCCCATGCCGCTGCGTGTACAGATATGGGCTGAATACAGGCTAGGGGCGGGCCGCTGTGACGTAGGGACCCGGCCAGCGAATCGCCTGAGCTCGTAGCTCTCAGAGGCGCGGGCGCGCGCTGAGCAGCTGAGTGAATGGGCGCGTGTGTGATTACAACAGCGCACGCTGTGTCTGTAAAACTCGCAGCCTGAGCTGGGGTTGTGTTTGACACTGTAAGGACAGTGTTTATAAGTGGGGGTGCATAAACAGTGGTAGGCACACGCGTCACTTGTATAATGTTTCCCGCTTTTACTGGGGATGAATTTATAACTGTGTGAACAGTGCTTGTGTGTAGTGGTGCGTACATGACCGTAGGCACGTGATCTACATTCATGGGGAGCGCAGCCTGAGCTGGGAATGAATTTGGCACTGTTTTGACAGTATCTGGGAATGCACACTTTGTGGACATGTGAACCCTTAGTGACACAGGCAGAAAAAGACTCTTTTTGTGTTTTCTGTGCGTCGCCGTAAAAACGGCATTTGTTTGCAGGTGAGCGAGCTCTGTGACTGGCCCATTGACTGCTGAATGGACATATCCAGCCGCCTGTAAGGGGACTGGGTAATGTTTGAGCTTTTGCAGAGAGAGTGGTCCGGCTTTTGCGAGACACGCACTCTCTCTTCTCATTCTTGTGGCTAGGACAGCTTTCGAGGCTCAGGGTTCAGCACAATCTTGGGCCGAGGACCCCGTCGCTCAGAAGGCGGCTTGCGGTTGTGAGAGCGCGAGCGGCGTCGAGCGTCAGCGTGAGGCGCGGGGTGAGAGGCGGTGGGAGCTGTTCTAGCCCGCTGCGGCTGTGGCGGTTTCTGTCTGCTCTGCGATGAGCTGGAGCGCTTGGGCAGGAAATGACGCATAGCTTGTGAAGCATTCTGGGCCTCAGTGAAGCGTTCGGCGAAACCCTTAACCGCCGGTCCAAACAGCCCACTGGTGGAGATAGGCGCGTCGAGAAATGGCGCCTTATCCGCGTCCTTCATCTCAGTCAGAGTTAACCACAGATGGCGCTCGAGAACAGTCAAATTAGCCATAGCACGGCCAATAGACTGGGCGGTGGCCTTCGTGGCTCGCAGAGCTATATCAGTTGCGCTGCGTAGGTCCCTAAAGGCTTCGGGTTCGGGGCCAGACTCGTCCATAGAGCGGAGAAGCTTGGCTTGGAACACTTGAAGTACCGCCATTGAGTGAAGCGCTGATGCAGCTTGGCCGGCGGCGGCGCGACCAGCGAGAGCAGAAGTAGTGCGGCAGGGCTTCGAGGGGTGAGAAGCTTTGGCTTTCCATCCGGTGGTTGAGGGCGGGCAGAGATGATTGGCCACGGCCTCCTCGTCCTACGACGTTCCCTCGTAGCCTCTTTCCTTCGCGCCATCCACAGAGGAGAGCGAAGAAGAAAAAGAAGGCTTTAGGCGCGCAGAGTGGAGGGCTTTCCACGACTTGGTGAGTTCGTCGTGAACTTCCGGGAAGAAGGGAGAAGGCCTTTGTTGAGGGGCCTGCTGGCGCCCCTGCAGAAACCACTCATCCAGTCGGCTCCGGGTTGGTTCTTCGGGAGAAGACCAATTGAGCCCGAGGTCTTCCACGGCCTTAGAGAGGACACGGATAATCTCGGTATCCATGGTGGAGCCCCCGCTCGTGCTAGCTAGCGTCGACGGGGCGGGGTCGAGAGTGGAGCCCGGCCAGTCGTCCGAAGCAGCGTCGATGGACAAGCTGTCATCCATTCCCCCGTCGTCCTCGGACGCGCCGAAAGTCACAAGGCCCACCGCTCTGCTAGAGGGGTGTGGGTCCGGCTGGGTGAACTGAACCAGCGGTGGGGAAGGCAAGAGCGGCGGTGAAGCACGCGGAGACTGGCTCGGCATGACGTCACTGAGCTCAGGAAGCCTCTGTGAGCGGCGCTTTTCTTAGTGCGCGGTCCAAACAGGGGTGGCGGCGATGGGCTCACTCACGGCGAAAGCGGCGAGGCGAGCCCGTAGTGTGGAGAGACCCAGGTCATCACATTCCGGGCATCCGCCCTTGGTCAAAGCAGCTTCTGCGTGGTCCCGGCCCAGGCAGCGAGCGCAGATGATGTGACGATCCCCGTCCGGGAGAAGGTCTCTGCATGACGCGCAGGAAGGCATTTGAAACAACGCCTCAGAAAATTGCTCTTTTACAAGTGTCGCGGGGCGAACAGATGTAAAATACTTGCATGTGTAGCACGTAGGATGGCGTTCGAAGGCGGCCGAAGGTGCCGACGTCCTCGTAGCAATCCCGCTGGTATGCTTTTCGACGGCGGCGAAGCTTCAATAATCCGGAGGATCCAGCGAAGGTGTTCGCTGAAGGAGATTAAATCAAAAGAACACTCATGACGGGGCGCCCAGTATATAGCTCTTGGCCACGCCCATCGTAGCGGCCTCGAAGCACGCTCATTGGTCGCGCATTCAGAGTCGCCCCGTCATTGGTTCGAGCAAGTTGCCGCAGCACAGCCAATGACCGAGCTCCTTCGTTCATTGCTGACAGCTGTGCAGCTGCAATGCGTTTTACATAAAGACTTCAATATTCTCGAGAAAAGGAGTTTTCCCATAGCGTAAGCTACTTACGCAATAGGAGAGACCTCTCGAAAGGGAATCGATATTCTCGAAGCAGTTTTTAATCGTTAAGATGGTCCAAAGTGTTCTCCCTATCCCTAAAAATTCTTCTTGGCACATAATGATCTTCAGCTGGTTCCATAAATTCAGCCATGTCATCTTATTTTTGTCCATGTTACTCTTAAGGTAAAGTTTTCCTAACCTTAAACTGTACTTAGGAAAATGACAGTTAAGGGGCTTTATGCAACACTTAACGGTTTTTAACCCTTGAATGGTGTTCGGGTCTGTTGGACCAGTTTTCATTTTTTATCAAAAGAAAAATTATACGATTAATTATTTTTTCAAACTCAGACTCATTGGCCTTGGCTCATTTTCTGTGAAGAATATATATCAGAACACATTTTCAATGAAAACACACTGTACACCCCCCCTACACATTTACATTACACACAGGATGTTCGGGTCCACTGGACCTGAGGCTAATAAAAGTGTGGAAACTGTAGGTCCTGTGTACCTTTACTCTGTCCTCCTCCTGTCAGTGTGTGTGTGTGTGTGTGAGTTTTGTGTTTCTGCACCTGCCGTTCCCACACAAGGTCACAACATTGTTGCAAAATTCAAGCACGGCCACCGTCTGCTCTCAAATTCCCGCACATTTTACCCTCTGTCTTGCGGGAACCAATCTTTCTTTTCTCATACTCTATCCCAGTTGCGAATTGGGCACGGGACACAATAAATAATAATAAATAATAAGCTTTGCCAGTGTGGTGAAAATTGTAGGTTCTGTGTACCTTCACTCTCTCCAGGCCTGCTGTTATTGTGTGTGTGTGTTTGTGTGTGTGTCTGTGTGTGTGTGTGTGTGTGTGTGTGTGTGTGTCTGTCTGTGTGTGTGTTCTTTTATATGGTTTATGAGGACACAAGTTATCTATGATTTATGCAATAAAACATTAAGAAATATGAATTATGACCTATTAATGCATTGACCACGGACAGCCTACAGAAGTCTTGTCAAATAAGTTACAGGTGGGCCCTTCCTGTGATTATTACAGGAAGTGCCCACTTGTAACTTATTCTACAGGGTTCCTGTAGGCTGTCCACGGACATGTCATTTTTAGGCTAATTATGCATAATTGTGAGCTGTAAAGTACCCCAAAATATTCGATTGTCTTTCCAACGACTCACCCAGATCTTTCCGAAGACTCACCCAGATCTTTCCGAAGACTCACCCACATCTTTCCAAAGACTCACCCAGATCTTTCTAAAAACTCACACAAGGACTGCGAGCGCACTTTTACCCATAGGATGCATTGTCCACGGACAGCCTAAATTGGCCCGGTCAAATAAGTTACAGGTGGGACTTCACCAACAGCATCCCATCTGTAACTTATCTGACAGGGCTGATTTAGGCCGTTTGTGGACATTTAAATTTTATGCTAATAATGCATAATTAATATCTGTAATGTACATCATTGTGTTGTATTATGTCCCCTGAGTTGTGTACAGTAGTATTTGCCTCATAAAACCAATGTAATTATTAAATATGACCCAGTAATGTATTGTCCACAGACAGCCTACAGGAACCCTGTAGAATCAGTTACCCAACAGACCTCTTCAACTGTGAAGGAATCCCAAAATTTCTACGGGATTTCAACCTCTGAAAAAAATTTCTAAGTCGAAAAAAGCATCCCACCTGTAACCTATTCGACACTGCCGATTTAGGCAGTCTGTGGACAGTTCAGTTTTAGGCTAATTATGCACAATTAATATCTGTAATGTACATCAGTGTGTTGTATTGTGTCCCCTGTGTGGTGTACAGTAGTTTTAACCTCATAAAACCAGTGTAATTATGAATTATGACCTATTAATGCATTGACCACGGACAGCCTACAGAAGTCCCGTCAAAAAATTTACAGGTGGGATCTGTTTTATATTTTGATACTGTGATCGAATAAAAATGAATAAATCTCATGTAATATCACATTTATGTTACTCTCTGGTGAATCTCCTCGAAATTCACACCGCTGTCGGGGCAAGTCCAGACGAGTGCAGGAGCGCAGGTTTCAGCTCAATATTCTACCCAGAGGCTGAGAACTGGACATCCCACCTACAATCTATCCCATTAAAAAATTTAGGCTGTTCGTGGACAGTGGAATTTCGAGGTTCTGAAGGAATCAAATCGCTCCGGGCGGCCCAGAGAGTAACATAAATGTGTTATTTTCTGCAATAAAACATGTATAATTATGAATTTTGACCTACTAATGCATTGACCACGGACAGCCTACAGAGGTCCAGTCGGATAAGTTACAGGTGGGATGCTGTTTTTGGCCAGGGGGGTGAATAGGCCGTTCATGGTCAGTGGGCAGGGCCACGGGCTGTCACTTAGATTGGCGGTGGAAGCATAGGCCGTGTTCGTGGTCACATAGGTGGTCAGGGGGATGAATAGGCTGTTTGTGGTCAGTGGGCAGGGCCACGGGCTGTCACTTAGATTGGTTGCGGTCGCATAGGCCGTTCGTGGTCAAATAGGCGGTCAGGGGGACAAATAGGGCGTTCGTGGTAAGTGGGCAGGGCCACGTGCTGTCACTTAGGTTGGCAGTGGACGCATAGGCCGTTCGTGGTCAGTGGGCAGGGCCACGTGCTGTCACTTAGGTTGGCGGTGGACGCATAGGCCGTTCGTGGTCACATAGGCGGGCAGGGGGGCGAATAGGCTGTTCGTGGTCAGTGGGCAGGGCCACGTGTTGTCACTTAGGTTTGCGGTGGACGCATAGGCCGTCAGTGGGCAGGGCCACTGGCTGTCACTTAGATTGGCGGTGGATGGATAGGCCGTCCGTGGTCACATAGGCGGTCAGGGGGACAAATAGGCTGTCCGTGGTCACATAGGCAGTCAGGGGGACGAATAGGCTGTTCGTGTCAGTGGGAGTGGTCAGGGAAGTTCGCGAAGGTGGTCAGGGGGACTAACGGGCACTCCGTGGACGCCCGTCTGCAACCTGTTCGGCGCGCGTCGAACAGGTTGCCAGTGGTCGGCGAGTCGCCCCCCTGTGGCAGCGGCCCAGATCGCGGTCAGGAGGACGAATAGGCTGTCCGTGGTCACATAGGCAGTCATGGGGACGAACAGGCTGTTCGTGTCAGTGGGAGTGGTCAGGGAAGTTCGCGAAGGTGGTCAGGGGGACTAAGGGGCACTCCGTGGACGCCCGTCTGCAACCTGTTCGGCGCGCGTCGAACAGGTTGCCAGTGGTCGGCGAGTCGCCCCCCTGTGGCAGCGGCCCAGATCGCAGTCAGGGAGACGAATAGGCTGTCCGTCGTCACATAGGCAGTCAGGGGGACGAACAGGCTGTTCGTGTCAGTGGGAGTGGTCAGGGAAGTTCGCGAAGGTGGTCAGGGGGACTAACGGGCACTCCGTGGACGCCCGTCTGCAACCTGTTTGGAGCGCGTCGAACAGGTTGGGATCGAAACACCAACCTTTCGGTTTGTAGACAACCTACATGAACCACTGAGCCACTGCCGCCCCTTTTTAGGGCACATCATTCTACAGAGACAGCAAACTGTTACTTTGTTAAACAAATTTAATCCAATCTTAATTGAGGAGGTGTTGTTGGTGCCGTCTTTATTTTATTTTAAGAAGGCTTTTGATACTGTCAATCATAATGTACTTTTACCGAAATTGTCAAAGTTAAATTCTTCTATTAATACAATAACAATCTAAATCTAAGGAAACAATGTACAAAAATCAGTGATATATACTCATCCTTTCTTGAGTGCACTATTGGAGTTCGACATAGGGATCGATTCTTGGACCAGTTTTATTTCGTTGATATATTAATGATCTACCTATGGTATGTCCAGAGGTCCAGTTTCAGATGTACACAGATGATACAGTTATCTATACCTATGCTAAGACAAAAGTACAAGCTGCTAGCAAACTTACTGCTGCATTTAATAAAGTCTCAGACTGGTTAACTTAAGTTAGCAGTGTCTTACTCTTAATTTAAATACAACTGTGGTAATGTACTTTTCTATTTAAAGAACTGATGAGTATCAACCAGACATTTTAATTAATTGAGAAGCAATAAATATTCCTATTGATACTTGGGTATGATTATAGATTCAAACATAAAGTTAAGAAACATAAACAGTAAAAACGTATGAAACACTGGAGACATGCTTGGACTTTAGTTTTGTCGACTGTGTATATTCAGGTTTCAGCAGTTCTCTGCTCAGCAGACTTACACACACTGCTACAGCGGTTCTCCAGTCAAGAACTGGTTTCAGCAGTTCTCAGCACAGAAGACTTACACACACTGCTACAGCGGTTCTCCAGTCAAGAACTGGTTTCAGCAGTTTTCAGCTGAGCAGACTTACACACACTGCTACAGCGGTTCTCCAGTCAAGAACTGGTTTCAGCAGTTCTCAGCTGAGCAGACTTACACACACTGCTACAGCGGTTCTCCAGTCAAGAACTGGTTTCAGCAGTTCTCAGCTCAGCAGACTTACACACACTGCTACAGCGGTTCTCCAGTCAAGAACTGGTTTCAGCAGTTCTCAGCTCAGCAGACTTACACACACTGCTACAGCGGTTCTCCAGTCAAGAACTGGTTTCAGCAGTTCTCAGCACAGCAGACTTACACAAACTGCTACAGCGGTTCTCCAGTCAAGAACTGGTTTCAGCAGTTCTCAGCTCAGCAGACTTACACACACTGCTACAGCGGTTCTCTAGTCAAGAACTGGTTTCAGCAGTTCTCAGCTCAGCAGACTTACACACACTGCTACAGCGGTTCTCCAGTCAAGAACTGGTTTCAGCAGTTCTCAGCACAGCAGACTTACACACACTGCTACAGCGGTTCTCTAGTCAAGAACTGGTTTCAGCAGTTCTCAGCTCAGCAGACTTACACACACTGCTACAGCGGTTCTCTAGTCAAGAACTGGTTTCAGCAGTTCTCAGCTCAGCAGACTTACACACACTGCTACAGCGGTTCTCCAGTCAAGAACTGGTTTCAGCAGTTCTCAGCACAGCAGACTTACACACACTCCTACAGCGGTTCTCCAGTCAAGAACTGGTTTCAGCAGTTCTCAGCTCAGCAGACTTACACACACTGCTACAGCGGTTCTCCAGTCAAGAACTGGTTTCAGCAGTTCTCAGCTCAGCAGACTTACACACACTGCTACAGCGGTTCTCTAGTCAAGAACTGGTTTCAGCAGTTCTCAGCTCAGAAGACTTACACACACTGCTACAGCGGTTCTCCAGTCAAGAACTGGTTTCAGCAGTTCTCAGCTCAGCAGACTCACACACACTCCTACAGCGGTTCTCCAGTCAAGAACTGGTTTCAGCAGTTCTCAGCTGAGCAGACTTACACACACTGCTACAGCGGTTCTCCAGTCAAGAACTGGTTTCAGCAGTTCTCAGCTCAGCAGACTTACACACACTGCTACAGCGGTTCTCCAGTCAAGAACTGGTTTCAGCAGTTCTCAGCACAGCAGACTTACACACACTGCTACAGCGGTTCTCCAGTCAAGAACTGGTTTCAGCAGTTCTCAGCACAGCAGACTTACACACACTGCTACAGCGGTTCTCCAGTCAAGAACTGGTTTCAGCAGTTCTCAGCTCAGCAGACTTACACACACTGCTACAGCGGTTCTCCAGTCAAGAACTGGTTTCAGCAGTTCTCAGCACAGAAGACTTACACACACTGCTACAGCGGTTCTCCAGTCAAGAACTGGTTTCAGCAGTTCTCAGCTCAGCAGACTCACACACTGCTACAGCGGTTCTCCAGTCAAGAACTGGTTTCAGCAGTTCTCAGCACAGCAGACTTACACACACTGCTACAGCGGTTCTCCAGTCAAGAACTGGTTTCAGCAGTTCTCAGCTCAGCAGACTCACACACTGCTACAGCGGTTCTCCAGTCAAGAACTGGTTTCAGCAGTTCTCAGCTCAGCAGACTCACACACTGCTACAGCGGTTCTCCAGTCAAGAACTGGTTTCAGCAGTTCTCAGCACAGCAGACTTACACACACTGCTACAGCGGTTCTCCAGTCAAGAACTGGTTTCAGCAGTTCTCAGCTCAGCAGACTTACACACACTGCTACAGCGGTTCTCCAGTCAAGAACTGGTTTCAGCAGTTCTCAGCTCAGCAGACTTACACACACTGCTACAGCGGTTCTCCAGTCAAGAACTGGTTTCAGCAGTTCTCAGCTCAGCAGACTTACACACACTGCTACAGTGGTTCTCCAGTCAAGAACTGGTTTCAGCAGTTCTCAGCTCAGCAGACTTACACACACTGCTACAGCGGTTCTCCAGTCAAGAACTGGTTTCAGCAGTTCTCAGCTCAGCAGACTTACACACACCGCTACAGCGGTTCTCCAGTCAAGAACTGGTTTCAGCAGTTCTCAGCTCAGCAGACTTACACACACTGCTACAGCGGTTCTCCAGTCAAGAACTGGTTTCAGCAGTTCTCAGCTCAGCAGACTTACACACACTGCTACAGCGGTTCTCCAGTCAAGAACTGGTTTCAGCAGTTCTCAGCTCAGCAGACTTACACACACTGCTACAGTGGTTCTCCAGTCAAGAACTGGTTTCAGCAGTTCTCAGCTCAGCAGACTTACACACACTGCTACAGCGGTTCTCCAGTCAAGAACTGGTTTCAGCAGTTCTCAGCACAGAAGACTTACACACACTGCTACAGCGGTTCTCCAGTCAAGAACTGGTTTCAGCAGTTCTCAGCTCAGCAGACTCACACACTGCTACAGCGGTTCTCCAGTCAAGAACTGGTTTCAGCAGTTCTCAGCACAGCAGACTTACACACACTGCTACAGCGGTTCTCCAGTCAAGAACTGGTTTCAGCAGTTCTCAGCTCAGCAGACTTACACACACTGCTACAGCGGTTCTCCAGTCAAGAACTGGTTTCAGCAGTTCTCAGCACAGAAGACTTACACACACTGCTACAGCGGTTCTCCAGTCAAGAACTGGTTTCAGCAGTTCTCAGCTCAGCAGACTCACACACTGCTACAGCGGTTCTCCAGTCAAGAACTGGTTTCAGCAGTTCTCAGCTCAGCAGACTCACACACTGCTACAGCGGTTCTCCAGTCAAGAACTGGTTTCAGCAGTTCTCAGCTCAGCAGACTCACACACTGCTACAGCGGTTCTCGAGTCAAGAACTGGTTTCAGCAGTTCTCAGCTCAGAAGACTTACACACACTGCTACAGCGGTTCTCGAATCAACCGATGAGCTGGAGATACTGAGCATGCGTGATAGCACCGTCTGAATCGACCTTTCTTTCACACCTTTCTTTCACTCAAGTAATGCTGTAATGATACATGAACACGGGTGAACCAAGGACTTGAATGATGGGGCGAATTTAACTGAAGTTATGATTACAAATTACTTTATTTTAATGCCATTTTTATCTGCCTGGGTGATAGAATTGACGTCATTACGTGTAGACGTAAAATAACTGGTGAACCTTTTTAAACCGGTTTGTGGAAAAGAACCGAACTTCCTATCTCTATCTCATTCCCGCCAATAGAAGGCACAGTTCATTGTTCTCATGTATGAGGGGGAGATTGGTGATCTATTTAATTCTAGGTTGAACATGGTTGAACATTACAAATTAATTAATTTTGTTTTGATTCAAATGTTTATGTATATGGTATTATTATTATAACATTTACCTCTTTGTTACTGTTAAATATTTTTTGTCTTTATTGAATTTCTTTATTACCTTTAATTTCTTAATGGTTTAATCCAAATAGGAGGGGCTTGGTCTTTTTAAGAGGGCCTCTCAGAGTGGTTTAGGAGCTCGTAGAGTAAGTTGGAGGATAGTTGTACAGAGAAATTGCTGTTTTGTGTCAAATTATTGGCATAGCCAAAAACTTGTCTGCATATAACTTTTGAATAGTTTATTTTTGTTTGTTCTGACTTATTTGGATTTTCACTGTAACTATTAGTGATGGTGAAATGAAGCCTTGTGAAGCATTGAGGCTTTCCCCTCAACTGTATCATAAAAAGCGCACAAACGACAAAAGGTGGAAAAGTTGCCTTTGCTTTGTTAGGAGAGTGAGTTTGCTGGATTATTCAATAAAAATGAATAATTTGTGTGTCTGATTGGTCCAGATGCTACAGCAGTTTTAAAAATACTAAATGATGTACGCTTTCTAATATGGACAGGCACTGAATTCCATCTTTCTGCTGCTCTAAATGGAAAAAGCTGATTGTCCAAAGACAGTTTTCTTAAATTTAACTCAACAGTCGGCCTTAGATTTGTTTCCCTCTAGAATTGTCCTTCCATAAAGTCACATGTTGTTTAAGAGGTGGTGATGCAAGATCATGAATTAATTTATAAATCAAACACATATCTGCAAAAAGTGTAAAACTGTCAAACGTCAATTCATATTTTTGGACAATAATGCAATGATGATGATGATAACTCTTTGGGTTTTTTATCTAGAATTTTCACAGCTTGTTTAAAAGTAGTATATAATGTATATAATTTAATGTTGTTACACTTGCTTGAGACCAGCTTTTAACACAATAGGATAAATGAGGAAGAATCATTGTGTGCATAAAGAGTTTAGCAGCAGCCAAGATAACTGATGCCTAATAATGGAGATGATTTCACATCACAGGACCCCTGCCTGATTTTCCCTGCCAAAGACTACTTTATATTTTTCAATTATGTCTGCATAGATATTTCTATGATCTCCTGGGTTGCGAAGTCGCCCATCCTAGTCAGATTAGACACAGCTGTGGCTGTTTGAACCTATTGCCTATTTCTTTGACTTGTACTTTGAAGAACTGTCACTTGTTCTGCTTAAATTAACACTTAAACACATCATAGCTCAAGCATTGAGCTGTTGTGGTTTAAGGATTCATCCCCAGAGAATTCAGGGTTCAGTTGACACTATTTTTCCCGAACTGCGTGACTAAGTCTACATTGTGGAAAAGCTTTGTGAAGTCAGAGAAAAAGTTTTGGATGTCAGCAGTGAACAGTTTGTCTATGATGCTGTGGACAGTGTAACACTGACATGAGGAACACATGCTTTGCAACTGGATTGGCAAAGTGTCTACTAGGGATGTGCAAAGCAGCCCGTATTTATAGCTGTATTTTTTTGGGGGGAAAAGTATTTGTATTTGTATTCGAGTAAAACTCAAAATAGGCGTAAAAATCCATTTATTTTGCGTTACACTTCTAATTTACGTTATAGTGAAAGTATTCTTTAATTATATCCATTATAATAATTATGGAATATGCAATATTGGTTGATGTTTTTCCATAAATCCAGCAATGTACATGTAACAAGGAAAGAAAAGAAAAGAAAATAACATAACAGCCATTACCTCATCCATGGTTAAACCAACAACTAATAAAATACCATTGTGAACATTATGAACCCCACCACCACCCGTCCTTGTTGTAGGACGCTGAACCGACAAAATAAATAAATTCCGCTTATTGTCTAAATTACCGAGCTAACAGAGCTACGTAAACAGAGCGAACATGAGCGCACCCGACTGCAGACGTCAATAATGCAGCGTAATGGAATAATCTCCCGATCAAACTCTGCTTCCCGAAAGTTATAAACTGCCTCCGGAACCCAGTTAAGGTACAAAAATCTATTCAACAAAAATAGTGATGCAGTTAAGTGTTTTTTTGCTCAGCCGAGCCCTCTCTGTTGCTGTGTGGAGGAGCCTGTGTCAGTCACCTCTTCCTGAACGTCACTCACTCATCCGGGCATGCACTGCGGTCTCATGAGAAAACGCAGCTTTGTGATATAAAGTTTTTCATGTTCCCGAATACAAATATTTTTTAAGTATTTGTTCGAAATAAGTATTCGTAAAAAACACGTTATTTGTGCCTTTCTGAATACCGTATTCGGGTTCGGCTCCACCCCTTGTGTCTACTTAAAGAACATATTAGATGTGAGATGACCAGCTTATTGTATAAGATAGTCAATGACAGTGCTGATGTATCTTTTGCTGTAAGCAAATGTGGTGTTGATACTAAACGTTTTACAAACCTCAAGAAACTGTCTGTTGTAAGAGGTGTGTAAATGAGGCATAAAAAAAAATTTTGTTTGGTTCCGGTTTCCGACCGACCCTGTCAATTTATGTGCGACCCAAATTTATTTTATGAGCTTGGGGAAGAAATAATACAAATTAAATAAATACACAGATAAAAAACTTTGAAAACAAATTGAATTTGCGAACTGAAAATAGGTAGGCTACGCACAATGGAAACACGTCAAT